>BSBN01000653.1:6000000-6622901 GCA_027924645.1 Cunninghamia lanceolata | reverse complement strand
TAGACAACCTACTAGTTGGTTTAAATTCTCTCTCTCTACACCTCTCATCTCCCCCTCTCCATCTCTCAACATCTCTCTCCCACTCTATCTCTCTTTTCACTTTCTCTCTACCTCTAAGTAGTTTTATCATGTAGGAAAAACAATTTCCACAAAAAAAATGATTCATGTTTTCTCTAGATGATGAAATACATCCAATTAATGGGGAAAGGAAGTATATATTTATGGATGAAATATATTCAATAAGAAGGAAGAAAAAAATGTCAATCTTTACAGAACATTGGAAGGCACTGGGAAACTTCATTTTCTCAAAGCATATTTAGTGTTAAGATATGTTGCACCATATGTATGAGCTTCATAGTGTTATTTTGTGATGGTAGAGATGAGCCCTTATTTTGTAATAAAATGAAATGTTCATAGTTTTTAGCAATATTTTTTATGGCAAATATTCACCAAATGGTGAATAGTTAAAATTAGGGCTTCAATTTTTGGTGAATAGTATAAGTTGTAAGGTAACTAAATCACCACATTTTTACAAAATTTTAGTCTAGCATTGGTTAAATCACCTAAGCAATTATTTATTAAACTTTTAATTTCAATTATTTCATCATAGTATTTGATGTGTGATTAGATCTGATTCTCCTAAAGTTTACATGTAACATAAATCTAAATTGATTCACCATTAATATTACATAATTCTCACTTATTTTTGGGTTGTATCACCATACTTCATTTCCCATCATTGATTTTATCTCTAATCTAATAGTTGCCATTACTTTTCGAGAGATAAATATACTTGCACTTTCAAATGTTCATTGAGCCTAGAAATCCTTTTGGACTATTGATCTCAAATTTGAGATCAATCATCCAAAAGGATTTATGGGCCTGATGAACATTTTTGAGATCAATGGTCCAAAGGATTTATGGACCTGATGAATATTTGAAAGAGCAAGTGCATTTTAGCTCCCAAAATGTAATGGTAACCATTAGATTAGAGATGAATTTATAGCTTTGAATAGGGCCATTATATAAGCATCTTCTTTATATGACATTGATTTAAAATATTCAATCTATGTGAGCTCCAATGCTTTCTCAATAGTAGATTGGTGAAGGTGATACCCCTTGACCCCCACGAGGGGCACTAACCCTTGAACCTACGAGGGGATGCTACCCCCTTAACCCTCACTAGAGGTGTTTCCTCTTGACCTTGTTAGTGGTTGTTTCCCCCAAGCCCCTATTTTTCCATAGGAATTCAGTTTTTTTTAAAGGAAGGATTCACCATTGTAATTAATGTGCTTACCTATTATTCGCCAAGATTAACCAAAATTTTTTACAAATTTCTAGTGACGTGTATAAATTTTCCACTAAAATTAATATTTTTTCAAAAAAAGGAAAGATTCACTAGGATTTTATATAAATTTTAGGGGTCTTTTCTTAAAGTTATCATTGGTTTTTAGTATGCTAAGTTTTGGTCCATTAGCGTGTCACCAGATATGTATTGGAAGAAGTATTATCTATTCAAGATATACATTATTTGCATAGATTACAAATTACTAATATCAAAGCAAATCTTAGGCAAATAGTGGTCATGAAAGTAGATCCATTTTGTTCTTTTAAAGAGAAGGTGCATCTTTACTACAAATGTAATTGTTGGTTTAATCTAAAGGCCTAGTTTCAAGAATCCACTTGGTGTTGTGCATGAACCACTAACATGAAAAGTCTTATAGGCAACAATGTTGTTTGGAAAAGAGAGTGATCCCAATAATACAATCTCAAGGATTAGAGGGTCAATTCCCTATATAACTAATGGTTAATCCTAAATTTGTTTGTGCTAGGAGGGTGAAAAGGGATAGAAATACTAAAATAAAATAAAGCAAACAAAGGCTCGCACCAAATAGATCAATCATCTTATCTACCAGAGTAGAGCTTAATAGCTCATGATGCAATAATTAACAAAGATAAACATGCATACAACCAATAGCAATGAACAAAGACAAGTAAATTACCACTTGGAACGATTAATTACTTTCTATTAAGTTCTTGAATTATTACAAGGTTGAATACATATATATTTTAGAAACATACATAGTGGCTCCATTATGTAGTAGAAAAGAGGAAGATGACTTCAATTAGACATCAGGATCAAAATCCCAATTGACAAAGTGTTTTCACATGATCAAGCATGCAAACCAATATTTATAGACTATTCTACACAACCCATAATGGGTTTCCCCCAAATTTTACATTTGAAATATGAGTTCTGGTGGAGAGAAGACATCTCTATAGAGTTGGCACCCTAATTGATCTCAAGTTGGTGGTTGGTACAAGTTGTACAATCTCTTGATAGACTGTTCTTTAAAATCTACCACCCATTACTGCATTTCATTGGTGATGTAGGTGAAACTTGTTGTCTGGGCACTATTCATTTCGTGGTCATGAAAGATCGACATTGTTGTCTCTAAAAATTTGGATTCCTGCACTCAATTAATTGTGCCTTAGCTACTCTAGCATTTTAGGTCCCTTAGGATGATGTGGGGAAGCGACAGATGCTAAAACCATATAGTCAAGATGCAGAGTGAAGTGTTTATGTGCTACAATGGTGTATCATATGCATGCTATTAGATGAGTTTATTACTAACAGATTAGACAATCCACGGGATATTTGAGGAACTTTTCCTTTCATATTTGTGAGAGACCATTAGAGCATGCCATGTGTCCTTGATTAAGTCATGACTTAACTTAAATTGACAACATAAGTGGGGCCCACCAATACCTATATGTTGGACCTTTTACTTTATGATACTCCCTACACAACCATGTGTTGCAATGTTGGGGCTCCTTGGGAAAACATGTTTCACATATTTCTAAAAGTCCCACAAGCTATTAGATCTTCTCTAACTTGGATCATCAAACAATGCACATTTGTTGGGACTTGGCCTCTACTAAAACTACATCAAAACTCCAAAATATAAAAAATAAATCAAAGTGGGGAGGCTCGAGTAGATGCCTAGGGCATTCTTATTCTTTGGATGGTGAGGTGAGATGAATCCATTGCTTGTAGTGAAGGATTCACTATAGTTTTAGTGAATCTCAAGAGTTCTATCACTTGTGCAATGAAAGGAACCCATAAGTGTACCCATTGGGCATAGAGTTAGATAAACACAAAATTTTCAAAATTTGGAAGACTCCCACCCCTTCATAGATTTCTCAAGTAAGCCATGACCTTCCCCCATTCTTCATATTTGGGTGGGGTAATCTTCATCAATGGTCAATTCCTATGCTCTAGCTCTAACACATGCTCATATGTGACCTATTGAAGGTCTACAAGCTACTTTCTCACATAAGTGTCCTCAATTTTGTAGTGGACTTAATTATAGATAGTATCTCCTTAGTTGTAGATGTGGGGGACTGTTAGTATGTGGTGACCGATCATGCAAGTACTGTACACACGTTTCACATCCTTGCTGGGGTTCGAGGTCAAGCTGGTCCTCGAGAGGGGGTTCGGGAGTGGCAACCCCTGAGAAGTAGGGGTTCAAGGGCAAGGCCCCTAAAAAAAAATTGTCTTTTTTGTCTGTTCGAAGTCGGTTGTTAATTTTTGTTAACTGACAAAAGAAAAACAACATTGTAAAACCCTAATTAGAGAAGCTTCCAAAAATATTTTTATACGCGGCTGGGATGTATGTCACAATGTGGAATTCGCGAGATTGTAATCTGTTTTGTACTAGATAATAAAATCATTGGATGGCTGAGTTTCTGTGGATGTAGCCCATTTTGGGTGAACCACATTAAATTTTTGTGTTGATCTCTTTTGTGTTTCTCTTCATTGTTATATTTGGGTTATTTAATCTGCATATAATTGTTAGTGTTTATTGCTTCGATTTGCTTGAACTCTAACAACTGGTATCAAATTGGGTTGTGTTTGATTATCATCTGCAGGAAGGTCTCACGGTTGAGTGGGAGTCTCATGGTTAAGTGGGAGCAATGGCGAATGAGGGTAAATTGAAGGTAGATAAATTCAATGGGCAAAACTATTAGCTATGGAAGATGCAAATGGAGGATTATCTCTATCAAAAGGATTTATGGAGGTTGTTGGAAGGAAAAGCCAAGAAACCAGCAGCAATGACTGATGAGGATTGGGAAGTTCTAGACAAAAGGGCATTGGGAACCATTCGGTTGTGCCTAGCACCATCTATGGCATTCAATATAACAAAAGAAAAGACAACATATGAACTGATGAAATCTTTGGCTAAATTGTATGAAAAACCCTCAGCATCAAATAAGGTATTTCTCATGAAGTGTTTGTTTAATCTGAAAATGATTGAAGGTGGATCTGTGTTAGATCATTTAAATGAGTTTAATATGATTACTTGCTAGTTAACATTTGTAAAAGTGAGATTTTATGGAGAGGTGAGGGCTCTCTTGGTTTTATGTTCTTTACCAGAAAGTTGGAATAGCTTGGTAATGGTTGTAAGTAACTCTGTCTCTGGTTCCAATACTAGTGCAGAGGCACCCAGTGGTGGTCATGGCCTCCATGAGGCACTCAACTTCATGTTTTGTTTTGATGTCATATTTTTTATGTAATAAGGTCCAATGGACCACTTCCTAAGTTATTTTAATAAGTTTCGATCCATTTTGTAGGCATTTGTCCAAAATGCCATGTTTTTGTCAATGTTGTCATATTGTTGTCACATGGTGAAAATGTAACCAAGGATGGATCCAATGGATGTAATAAGGTTGTTTGAGTCTCCTTAGGTGTGTCTAGGATGTTTGTGTCCCTTTGAGGGTAGTTGGGCTCTTGTAGCCTTCAATATTGTCAAAATGTGCAAAGTTGTTTGGCAACTTTTACAAAGTGTAAAGCAAACAAAGGGCAAAACTATAAACAACCAACAGTCACCCTCTTGAAAAGTAGTTGGGGATAGTTGGAACTGTAATGACGTGTTTAAAATGCCTCCCAAGGGTCAAGGCAAGGCAGTAGTTGGAGTTGGTGATCAAGAAATACAAACAAACACTGTGATTTCTCATAATTTTCTATTTTTTTTACTGTTCTCGTTCATAGTACGATCCTATACGGATTGGATATGGCCTGAATCATACATGGTGGGATAGAGTACTGAGTTAATTTTCTTTTGGCTTTGGTTTGGGCAATTTTTATTGAGAAATAAAGGAGTTCTACTCATTTTTCTAGAAGTGTGTGTGAAACCCTCAAAATCAAGGTTTGATCACCAAAATGTGAATAACTTTCCATTCCACCGTGGAAAAAAATCTAAATCCTAGTGGAATGGTAGGTCTTAGGGTTACCTATGAGATTCTTTTTGTTTCAAGAGGAAATATGGTGTTTTGTGAAAGATATCTGATGCCCTAGGCCTGGCATCTCTATGTGACAGGCCTAATTGTGAGGGTTAGAAGTCTAAACTTGGAAATGGTGAAGGGTTGTACAAAGACAAGACTTGGAGTGTGTTTAGAGAGTCTTATGAAGACTTAGAGAACTTTTTTTTGTAACTAAGGGGTGTTGGGGAGTGTGTAGAGTCAAAGTTTTTTTTGTGATCAGGGCTAATTAGGCCTAGTCCTAAAGAGGATAGTCAGGGAAATAAGTGATCTGTTCCAAAATAACCATAGGTAAATTTTTGATATGTTGTTAGGGATCAAAAAGGGTACTTGAATCTAAGTTCCTTTTCTTGGGTCGAGCCCATACAAGAAATTTACTTTGACTGTCCTAGTTTAGTAGGGCTATAAGGATTGGGAAGCCAATATAGTGAACGAAGGGTAGATGGTATACTCCAAGTGCAAGGGTGGATTGGATGATTAAAACCAGTCAAAATAAACTTTTCTAAACCCTCTCCATGTCTATTAGCCTCCATGGTTGTGTAGAACCAAGTTTGAGTAGTTGGGTTGTTTGGTGAAGAGAACAATAGACATTGTTGGGTGTGCTAAGTTTGGGCATATTTGAGAGAAGTTGTGTCAAGAAAAACACCTTCCTTGCCATACTCTGCATCAGAGCAGTATCAGAGCAAGGAGATTGTGGAAAGTGGAGAAACAATGCCTCCAAAAGGTGGATCTACAGTTGCAAAGGAGTTGAAAGCCTTGAGAGAGAAGGTAGAAGCTTTAGAAGCCAAAGAAAGAAGGAGAATGGCTACTAATGAAGAGAGTACTTCTGAGGAGGAGGTAGAGGGTGAAGATGGAGACCCCATAGAGGAAGAGGGGATGTCTCCTAAAGAAAGAAGTCTCCTTGATGCTTTGCAATCCATAAAAGGAGAGACATCTGAAATGAAGATGGATATGCCAACATATGGAGGAAAGATGGATGCTGAAGAGGTGATGGAATGGGTGGATTATTTGAACAACTACTTTGAATATAAAGAAGTGGTAGAGAACAAGAAGGTCAGGGTTGCTAAGACCAAGTTGAAAGGGTCTGCCTTGACATGGTGGAACTATACTCAAGGAGAAAGGGTGAAGATGGGCAAGTCCATGATCAATTCATGGGAAAGGATGGTGAATAAATTGAAGGCACAATTCCTTCCTTCAGACTATGAAGTACAAGTATTTAGAAGGTTACAAAACATAAAACAAAAGGATATGGATGTGGTCACCTATACCGAGGAATTTCACAAACTTAGTATGAGGTGTGGTCATGTAGAGAATGAGAAAGAGAAAGTGGCCAATTACATGAATGGCCTAAGGTTTGCAATCCAAGATGAGATCAGTCTAGTGACCCCCAAGATAGTGGAAGAATGTTTCCAAGTGTTATATAGGGATGAGGAGAAGTTGAGGAGGAAACAAGAGTAGCAAGGAAGGGCAGAGGCAGAAATTTCAGAGGTAGAGGCAGTTTTAGTGGAAGAAATCAGTCACCAAGGCCACAAGTGGAATTAAGTGGAAGCCAAGATCAAATCCATGAATCAAGAGGTGGTTTTAGGGGCAGAAGACCTAATGGAAGAGGAAGGTTCAATGGAGGAGGAAGAGGTTCTAACACCTTTTCTGGTAGATGCTTCAATTGCAATCAGTTTGGACATCCGACCTTCAAATGTCCAGAAAAGCAAGCCTCAAGTTCCCATGGTGGAGAAAGGAGAAACCAATTGGTACAAGAAGAAGATGCACAAAGTGTAAACTCACCTTCCAGACCTGCTGATCCTAAGTTTGGAGAGAGTTTGATGATGAGGACACTTCTCAAGGTGCCAAATGCTAAGGAGCCACCCCAAAGGAAGTCTTTGTTCAGGACCTGATGCAAATCCCAGGGAAAGGTATGCAAAGTGATTGTAGATTCTGGTTCCACAGATAATTTAGTGTCCTTAGAAATGGTTGAGAAGTTAAATCTAAAAAGAACACCTCATCCCACACCATACAGAGTGTCATGGTTAAACAAGGGCCAACAAGTGCTTGTCAATGAGCAGTCTTGGGTAGAATTTCATATAGGAGAATATAAGGACAAAATACTTTGTGATGTCATTCCCATGGATACATGCCACATACTCCTAGGTTGCCCTTGGAAATATAATAGGAAAGCACACCATGATGGTCAGAAAAACACATACAAAATTGAAAAAAATGGGGAGTCATTCACCTTAAGTCCCTTACTGGATGAAGGCATAGATAAGCAACTTGGGTCTAGTGTCATGGTGGTAGGAGAGAAAGAGTTTTTGAAGACCTTAAAGGAAGGAGGAGGTCAAGGCTTTGCACTCATTGTTAAGCCTAAAAGTAGGTCAATCTTGTCCACAAACAAAGGAGAAACCATACCTAGGGAAGTCCAAACCTTGTTGGAGAAGTACAAAGACATTGTGGTAGATGATTTGCCTGACTCCCTGCCTCCAATCAAAGATATCAGTCACCATATAGACCTAATACCAGGTGCTACATTGCCTAATAAGGCTGCCTACAAGATGACACCTGCCCAAAATGAAGAGAGCAAATCAAGTGCAAGAATTGTTGGATAAAGGCCAAGTATGGGAGAGTTTAAGCCCTTGTGTTGTCCCTACCATGTTGGCTCCCAAGAAGGATGGAAAATGGAGGTTATGTATTGATTCAAGAGCCATAAATAGGATAACCATCAGATATAGGTTTCCTATGCCAAGAATTGAGGATCTCATGGACTATCTAGGTGGAGCATGCTATTTTTCAAAGATTGACTTGAAGAGTGGGTACCATCAGAATAGGATCAGAGAAGGGGATGAATGGAAGGCAACATTCAAGACTAATGAAGGTCTTTATGAGTGGATGGTGATGCCCTTTGGTTTGTCCAATGCACCTAGTACCTTTATGAGGTTGATGAATAAAGTATTGAAACCATTTATTGGTAAATTTGTTGTGGTTTATTTGGATGACATTCTTGTGTTTAGCAGGACCAAAGAGGAGCATCTAGAGCATCTTGACAAAGTTCTAAGGAGGTTACATGAAGAAAAGTTGATGATCTACTTGAAAAGTGTGAATTTATGAAGGAAGAATTGGTGTACCTTGGGTTTGTCATATCAAAAGGCAGTTTGAAGATGGATCCATCAAAGGTTGAGGCCATTTTCAATTGGCCACCACCAAGATTAGTTAGTAATGTGAGAAGCTTCCATGGCCTAGCAAGTTTCTATCGAAATTTCATAAGGAATTTTAGCAACATATGTGCATCTATCATCAATACAATCAAAGGAGACAAGAAGGGTAAGTTCCTATGGACCAATGAAGCAAATGAAGGTTTTGAACTCTTGAAAAGAAAGGTATCTCAGCAACCTATCCTTGTTCTTCCTGATTTCAATAAAGTATTTACCATTGAGTGTGATGCAAGTGGTCAAGCAATAGGTGCTGTCCTAAGCCAAGAAGGCAGGCCAATTACATTTTTTAGTGAAAAACTAAATGAAGCTAAAAGAAAATACTCTTCATATGATCTAGAGTTGTATGCCATGGTCCAAGAACTAAGGAAATGGAGACATTACTTGTTACGAAGGGAGTTTATTGTGTTCACTAACAACCATGCACTTAGTTTCTTGAATGGACAGGACAAATTGAATCAAAGGCACATGAAGTGGCTTGAATACCTACAAGCATACACCTCCTCCATAAAACACAAGAAAGGAGTGGCAAATAAAGTTGTTGATGCCCTTAGTAGAAGGGGGATGTTGATCCAAGAAGTGCAATTGCAAAGTGTGGGTATAGAATCTCTTAAAGGTATGTACCAAGAAGATGAGGATTTCAAGGATGCTTTTGACATTTGTTCCCAATTTTCAAATACTTTTCACAATGAGTATGCTAATTATGTTTTGCAAGAAGGCCTATTGTTCAAAGGAGTTCAATTATGCATACCTAAATGTTCTATGAGACAAAGCTTGATAAAATAATAACATAGTGGGAGTCTTGGAGGGCATTTTGGAGTTGATAAAACATTGGAGCAGGTTAGGAGGTTTTATTTTTGGCCTAAAATGTAGTTGGATGTGAGGAAGTTTGTGGAGAATTGCACCATATGTCAAAGGGCAAAGGGTACCACTTCAAATGCTGGTCTTTATCAACCTCTACCCATACCCAATAGACCTTGGGAAAGCATAAGTATGGACTTTGTCTTAGGACTGCCTAGGACACAAAGGGGGGTTGATAGTGTCTTTGTAGTGGTAGATAGGTTCAACAAGATGGCACATTTTATCCCTTGTAAATGCACTAGTGATGCCTCCAACATTGTAGGATTGTTTTTCAAAGAAGTTATGAGAATCCATGGCCTTCCATTGAATATTGTATCAGATAGGGATGCCAAATTCATAGATCACTTCTGGAGGACCTTGTGGAAGAAGTTGGGAACAAATTTGTCATATAGTTCTACCTACCATCCCCAAACAGATGGCCAAATAGAGGTAGTAAACAGATCACTTGGTAATTTGTTGAGGTGTTTGACAAAAGAACATGGTCTTCAATGGGATCTAGTGCTGCCCCAAGCAAAATATGCTTACAATGACTCCATAAACAGAAGTATAGGGAAAAGTCCCTTTGAGGTAATGTATGGATTGAACCTAAGGGGTATATTTGAATTGAGAGATCTGAAAGGAATGGAGAAGAAGAGTGTAGAAGGTGAGGAGTTTGCCACTGCCATGAGAGATATCCATGAACAAGTGAAGGAAAACCTTAAGAAAAGTGTAGAGAAATACAAGGGAAATGCAGATTTCAAGGGGAGAGATGTCCAATACAAGGTGGGAGACCTAGTTTTTGCATATTTGAAGAAGGAAAGGCTACCTAAGGGCAGATACTCAAAGATCCAAATGAAGAAGATAGGCCCTTGCAAGATCATCCACAAGTTTGGGCAAAATGCCTATGAGATAGCACTCCCTCCTGGAGTGGCTATCTCTCCAATATTTAATGTTTCTGACTTGTACCCCTTTAAGGGATCTTTGGATGCAAGTACAGGTGTGGAAGATGATGAAGATTGGATAAAGGACTTACCACCTTCACAACCTTTGAAACTTGAAGCAATCCTAGACACTAAAGAGGTCAAAAAAACAAGAAAGAAAGTCTACAATGAGTACCTAGTTAAATGGCATGGTCTGCCACCTGAAGATGCCACATGGATGAGTGAAGAAGACATTAAAAGCCATGGTACTTCTCTGCAACAGTTGATCTCAGGTGGACCTTGAGATTTTTCAACCCCGAGTGTATGGTGCAGGGGCACCCAAGGGTGGTCATGGCCTCCATGAGACACTCAACTTCATGTTTTGTTTTGATGTCATATTTTTTATGTAATAAGGTCTAATGGACCACTTCCTAAGTGTTTGAAATAAGTTTGGATCCATTTTGTAGACATTTGTCCAAAATGCCATGTTTTTGTCAATGTTGTCATATTGTTGTCACATGGTGAAAATATAACCAAGGATGGATCCAATGGATGTAATAAGGTTATTTGAGTCTCCTTAGGTGTGTCTAGTATGTTTGTGGCCCTTTGAGGTTAGTTGGGCTCTTGTAGCCTTCAATATTGTCAAAATGTGCAAAGTTGTTTGGCAACTTTTGTAAAGTGTAAAGCAAACAAAGGGCAAAACTATAAAAAATCAACGGTCACCCTCTTGAAAAGTAGTTGGGGAGAGTTGGAACTGTAATGCCATGTTGAAAATTCCTCCCAAGGGTCAAGGCAAGGCAGTAGTTGGAGTTGGTGATCAAGAAATATAAATAAACACTGTGATTTCTCAGAATTTTCTATTTTTTTTACTGTTCCTGTGCATAGTACGATCCTGTACAGATTGGATATGGCTTGAATCATACATGGTGAGATAGAGGACTGAGTTACTTTTATTTTAGCTCTGGTTTGGGAAATTTTTATTGAGAAATAAAGGAGTTCTACTCATTTTTCTGGAAGTGGGTCTAAAACAATCAAAATCAGGGTTTGATCACCAAAATGTGAATAACTTTCCATTCCACCACGGAAAAAAATCTAAATCCTAGTGGAATGGTAGGTCTTAGGGTTACCTATGACATTATTTTTGTTTCAAGAGGAAATATGGTGTTTTGTGAAAGATATCTGATGCCCTAGGCCTAGCATCTCTATGTGACAGGCCTAACTGTGAGGGTTAGAAGTCTAAAACTTGTAAATGGTGAAGGGTTGTACAAAGACAAGACTTGGAGTGTGTCTAGAGAGTCTTATGAAGACTTAGAGAACTTTTTTTTATAACTAAGGGGTGTTGTGGAGTGTGTAGAGTTAGAGTTCTTTCTGTGATCAAGGCTAATTAGGCCTAGTCCTAAAGAGGACAGTCAGGGAAATGAGTGATCTGTTCCAAAATAACCATAGGTAAATTTTTGATATGTTGTTAGGGATCAAAAAGGGTACTTGAATCTAAGTTCCTTTTCTAGGGTTGAGCCCATACAAGAAAGTTATTTTGACTGTCCCAGTTTAGTAGGGCTACAAGGATTAGGAAGCCAATATAGTGAATGAAGGGTAGATGGTATACTCCAAGTGCAAGGGTGGATTGGATGATTAAAACCAGTCAAAATAAACTTGTCTAAACCCTCTCCATGTCTATTAGCCTCCATGATTGTGTAGAACCAAGTTTGAGTAGTTGGGTTGTTTGGTGAAGAGAACAATAGACATTGTTGGGTGTGCCAAGTTTGGGCATATTTGAGAGAAGTTGTGTCAAGAAAAACACCTTCCCTGCCATACTCTACATCAAATACTTTGAAATTTGATGATGTTGTTGGTGTTGTCCTTAGCGAGGAAATGCGACGAAAAAGCACAGGTGAGAGTTCAACATTGGGTAATGCTTTGACTGTAGAGAACAGGAGAAGAACAAAGGAGAGAGGAAAAAGCCCAACAAATCGTGGGAAGTCACAAGGGAAGTCGAAGAAAGGAAGATCTAAATCTAGAGGAAGAATGGATTGCTGGCACTGTGGAAAGCCAAGACACTTGAAGAAGGATTGTTGGTCTCGAAAGGGCAAACAAGGAGATGAACAACATGATGACAATAAGGAAGTTAATGTTGTAAGTAATAAATTATAGGATGCTTTAATTCTGTGTTTAGATAATGCTAATGATTCTTGGGTAATAGATTCAGGGGCTTCATTTCATGCCACACCCCATAGGAAATATTTTGTAGATTATGTTCAAGGTGATTTTGGATAGGTATATTTGGGTAATGATGAACCCTGTCAGATTGTTGCAAAACAAAAGATAAAAATCAAGTTGCAGAATGGAAATGAATGGTTGCTACAGGAGGTAAGGCATGTTCCAAATTTGAGAAGGAATTTAATCTTTGCAGGACAACTAGGTAGTGAAGGCTGCATAGTTACCTTTTTAGACAAAGTCTGGAAGGTCACTAAAGGTGAATTAGTAGTAGCTAAAGGTGAAAAGGTAGGCACATTGTATTTGTGTATTGGTAATACTTATTCTACCTTAGCTGCTACAGAAATAGTTGCTACAGAGACAGTTATAGCACTTGCTACAGGGACAAAAACATAATTGTGGCACCATAGACTTGGGCACATGAGTGAGAAAAGGATGCAGATGCTTCACTCCAAAAAGTTGCTACCTGGTCTAAAGAAGATTGACTTGGAGTTCTGCAAAAATTGTGTTTATGGAAAACAGAAAAGAGTCTGATTTTTCAAAGTTGGGAAAGAGAAGAAGAGTGAAAAATTAGAGCTTGTGCATTTAGATGTATGGGACTAGTTTAGGTATCTTCTCTTGGTGGCTCTTGCTATTATGTTACTTTTTTATTGATGATGCAACCAGGAAAACATGGGTGTATTTCCTAAAACAAAAATTAGAAGTATTTGAAACTTTTAAAAAGTGGAAATCTTTGGTTGAGAATGAGACAGGAAAAAATTTGAAGTGTCTCAGATCTGATAATGGAGGCGAGTATTGCAGAAAAGGATTTGAGAATTATTGTTCATATAATGGAATTCATAGGCAGAAAATGGTTCATGGAACCCCACAAGAAAATGGTGTGTCTGAGAGGATGAATAGGACCATTATGGAGCATGCAAGCAGCATGAGATTGCATGTTGAACTACCCTTACACTTTTGGGCAGATGTTGTACATACTGATGTTTATTTAATAAATAGTGGACCTTCAAATCCTTTAGATGGTGGCATTCCAGAGGAGGCATAGATGGGTAAAAAGGTAAACTATTCATTTCTAAAAACTTTTGGTTGTGAAGCTTTTGTCCATGTTGATATTGAAAATAGAACCAAGCTTGAGGCTAAGTCTAAAAAAGTACCTTCATTGGATATGGAGTAGATGAATTTGGTTATCGGTTATGGGATTATGAAAATCATAAAACCATTAGGAGCTGAGATGTTATATTCAATGAGAAGGTCATGTATAAGGATTAGCTGCAGGAAAAGAAGCATGAACGGGCCAAAAAGGAATATGTGGTGTTGGATGAGATTCCAGAAAATAAAATGTCATTGGTACATGATGCTCAACAACGAGTTATCCCACAAACTCCTTCAAGTGTTAGACATTCTACAAGGATAAGTAGACCTCCAGAAAGATTTTCTCCATCATTATATTCTATATTATTAACTAATTCTGGTGAACCTGAAGGTTATGAAGAAGCAATGCAGGTAGATACCAAAAAGTAGTGGGAGCTAGGCATGAAAGAGGAAATGAATTCCTTGCTGTAGAATTAGACTTGGGACTTAGTCCAATTGCCTGCAGGTAAAAGAGCATTGCCAAATGAATGGGTTTACATGTTGAAAGAAGAAGATGGAGGTAAGAAAAGATACAAGGCTAGACTCATGGTAAAAGGTTTTGCATAGAAAAAAGGTATAGATTTTGATGAAATATTTTCTTCGGTTGTAAAGATGACTTCTATTAGAACTATTCTAAGTCTTGTGGCTGCAAAAGACTTGCATCTTGAATAGCTAGATGTGAAAACAACATTTCTTCATGGGGATTTGGAAGAGGAAATATACATGCAGCAACCACAGGGATATGAGGTCAAGGGTAAGGAGGAATTTGTGCGCGGGTTAAAGAAGAGTTTGTATGGCCTGAAGCAAGCACCTCGGCAATGGTATTTAAAATTTGATAGTTTTATGGCTGAACAAGGTTATAAAATATGTCATTCTGATTATTGTGTTTATTTTAAGAAATTGGGTAATGGCAACTATATTATCCTCTTACTTTATGTTGATGGCATGCTTTTTGCCAGATCTAACATGCAGCATATTAATGAACTTAAGCATAAATTAGCAAATTCATTTGCTATGAAGGATTTGGGTGCAGCAAAACAAATCCTTGGTATGAGGATCACACGGGACAGGATAAACAGAAAATTATTTTTGTCTCAAAGTGAGTATGTAGAGAAGGTGTTGAAAAGGTTTAACATGCAGAATGCAAAAGCAGTAAGTACACCTTTGCCTAGTCATTTTAAGTTGACTAAGGAGATGTGTCCAAAGACATAAGAGGATGAAGAAAAAATGTCTAAGATACCATATGCATCAGCAGTTGGTACCTTGATGTATGCAATGGTATGCACAAGGCTAGACATTGCACATGCAGTGGGAGTTATGAGTAGGTATATGAGCAATCTGGTAATGGAACATTGGAATGTGATAAAATGGATTCTCTGATATTTGAGAGGCACTACTTCAAAGAAACTATGTTTTGGAGGAACAAATTTTGCTCTAAAAGGATATGTTGACTCTGATCTAGCGGGTGATATTCATAGCAGGAGGAGTACTACAGGGTATGTTTTTACTGTAAGAGGTACTGCAGTCAGTTGGATTTCAAGGCTACAAAAGGTTGTTGCGCTTTCAACCACTGAAGCTGAGTATGTTGCTACTATGGAAGCTAGCAAGGAAATAATTTGGTTACAATGTTTTCTGGAGGAATTGGGGCAACGACAAGAAGATAGCCCTTTGTACACTGATAGCTAGAGTGTCATTCATCTTGCTAAGAATTTAGCTCTGCATTCAAAAACTAAGCACATATAACTCAAATACCACTTCATCCATTCAATTTTGGAGGATGGGCAGTTGAAGCTAGAGAAAATTCACACAAGTGAGAATCCTACAGATATGTTCACAAAGGTGGTTACATGGGAGAAACGGATTTCCTCATCAGTTTCCTTTGACCTTCACAACTAATAATGGTGGACATAAGAAACCAGCCAGGCTTGTAATCCAGTGGGAGATGTAAGTGTAGCTATGTAGTCCAGGATCAATGTCCAAGTGGGAGATTGTTTGGCATGGAGCCTGATAAGTCTCCAAGTGGGAGATTGTTAGTACATGTGGTGACTAATCATACAAGTATTGTACACACGTAACGTATGCTTGCCGGGGTACAGGGTTGGGCTGAACCTTGAGCAGGGGTTCGGGGGTGACAGCCCCTAAGAAGGGGGGATTCAGGGGTGGCAACCCCCAAGAAGTAGGGGTTCAGGGGCGTAGCCCCCCAAAAACAATTGCCTCTTTTTTGCTCGTTTAGAGTCGGTTACTAATTTTTGTTAATCGACAAAAGAAAAATGACATTGTAAAACCCTAATTCAAGAAGCTTCCAAAAAGCTTGTTATAAGCGGCTGGGATGTATGTTGTGGTGTGGAATTTGTGAGATTGTAATTTGTTTTGCACTGGATAATAAAATCATTGGATGGATGAGTTTCTGTGGATGTAGCCCATTTTGGGTGAACCACGTTAAATTTCTGTGTTGATCTCATTTGTGCTGTTCTTCATTGTTATATTTGGGTTATTTAATCTGCATATAATTGTTAGTGTTCATTGCTTTGATCTGCCTGAACTCTAACAAGGGACAACCCATCAATCTCAAATTCATCATGGATTTTGTTCGTTATTTCTTGTTAGAATGTTCTTGGGATGAGCACCTTGTCATTTGAATCCATGGGAAAGGAGAGGCCATGCTTGATGAGGAGGTACATTCGGGCCTAAATATTGGTAAGTAATTTCCCTGCAACTCCTTATTATGCCTTACACTCCTAAAGAATCCCATTCTTATCAAGGACATCATTTATTTACTAAGCAGTTGAGGAACTAATCTTTATTTTTGTAACAATTAACTTCATTGTGTAATGTCCTAGGATTTCACCCAAGATATTAATGGAAAAAATGGGATGAACAATTTTTTTCATTACAAAAGTGGCATTAGGTAAGCCACACTACACTCTTATATGCCCAAGGTGTCACAACAACTTGTAATGACACACTTGGCATGCACACCAATGCACAATTCAATGTGACACCAGCGGAAGACTTAAAAGCACCATGGTTGGCATCAAAAATGAAACACGAAGGAGAGAGTTAGGGTTTCCAAGGTCACTGAAACACCCTTACAACATCCCTACTAGACCACCGATCTAATATATTAGATCTATGACAAGCAAAAAGATCAAAATTCCAAAGTTTGAAATTCATGAAAAACTTATGCTAGGTTAGGTTTCAAACCTAGGTTGCAACATGCAACCTACACACTGGCTTAGGTTTAGGCTTCAAGAAACATTTGTGGTTTAAAATCTTGCTAGGTTTGAAAACTCTTTGACCCCTAGGATTAGAATGACTTTGGATTTTGGGAATCAATTGCAACATGTACTTCAAACTTTAGGTCCCGAAATCAACTTACAGTATGCAAAAGTCCAACGTGAATCCAGAATAGGACAACTTCAAAGGTTCGAGCTTCAAGGTCTTACTTGTAATTGCAACATGAAAAGTGGCAATCAACTCTAAACCCTGAATCCCTAGACAACTCAGACTCCAGAAATAGATTGCAACTTGCACCCTACAATGTGTAATGGGACTCCAAACTCTGGACATCCTACACTTCAAGTTTTAAGATCTGATTGCAAATTGTAACTTGGATTGATAAACCCAGCTTACAAATGCATTTCAGACTATGAAACTAACTTGCAATAAACAAAGAAGGGAAAAACACCAAGGCATAAAAACTAGCAACCTCAATTTCTTCACTCAACAAGGCATAACTTCCTTGATTTACGAGATGTTAAGAGCTAATTTGATGTAAATCATTTAAGGGATTGTGGACATCAACCTAACCACATGAGAGCCTCCTAAAAGGGCATGGTTCCCAAGGAACAACAATAAAAGCAACACTAGCTGCCAAACACAAGGAAAAGAACTACAAAACAAAACATGATGAAATCCCTACAAAACATTGTGCACATTTGACACCAACGTTGACACATGCCAAAAGAAAATAGGATCATTTCCACCTATATGGGTGGAGTGCAATCCCACAAAAATGATTCTATAGCATAATTACATGATATATAAAAGAGGACTCCAATGTCCCAAATTAATAATTTATACACAAGATAATTTTCACCACAAGATAATTTCCTTCCAAAACAAGGATCAAATTACAACCAAACGAGATCATAACATGATTTTAAGATGGAGGCTACGTCCTAAACATGGAAGGATCGCACTCCAATACTTAAATGATACAAAGAATAATATTACATTAATAGTGAGCCATCGCAAGGTGCTCCAATAGCCACAATTCACAACATGATTACATTATGGAATACTACTCAAGGAACTCTTCCATCTCCCAAGAAATATTCATGAATGGACCAATGGGGAATGCTACCCACCTCATAACTATATTACCATTGTTGAGCACAATATATGTATATGCCACTCCAGGAAACCCCCAAGCTACGGAAAAGAAGATCATGGATACATTACTATCAAAGCCAAAGCTCACACTCATACAAAGTCTCAAGCAAATCACCAACACTAACACAAGATTCACACAAAGGAGGCTTCACAGACACATATGAATTAACCATGTTTAAATGCATGCACAAGGATACAACCAAACTTATAAACATTAAAAATGATCACAAACACATCAGATACCAAATCCAACAATAGGGAAGGACGAGGATCCTTGCAATAAGACAAGGAGTGTCAACACAGTAACACACTGGCCATGTGGAAATATGAAGAGTAGTGCCTCCATGAAGCTATAATATCTCATTTTTTCTCCCAAGGCATTATCCCAAAACAAGCATTGGATGAACAAACTTGTTTTTGAAAGATAAAAACATAAATATATTACACACAACTTAACAACAAGGTGTTGTGATCAAGTGTGATGACACACACAAGTCGTCGCCACCAATGCACCATGTGTGGTGGTGCCAATGAAAGACTAACTTAACTTTGCTTAGTTCTCTGGCATGCTTCCTAATACAAAGTGAGAATAACTCCCAAAATACGTCACTTACCAACACGGTGAACATGTTTTGTATAGAGATTTTTTCTAAGAAATGCCAAGTACTCACTATCTAATGACCCTTAAACATTAGCATAGAAGAGGACTACAATGCCAAAATTGGAATCCAATGCTAAAATTGGACTTCAATGTATTTGCTCAGGTGTCCAACTTGGGCACTAGTGTCCAAAATTTGCACTGTCATCCTTGACAAGCATTCGAACACTTAAATAGGACCTTGACCCAGGGTTTGCAAGGATTATTCTTCCAAGATATCTATCATAAGGACACTTATGAGCCCTTGAAAGGCCTAAAAGGCACAAAAAAGTTGACACAAGACTCTCCATCTTGCATGATCTCTAAACACTCACAATTGATGAATACACACCCCATTAAAGTGAAGAACAACTACAATTGGAACCCTACACAAGGACTAAGAGTCAAGGAGGGAAGTGGGAGAACTAATAACACTCCCAAACTCAAACACTAAGGACCCCCAACACTACAAGAATGAAAGCAGAAAAATGACATAGTCATCCAAGGAGTCAACAAGAGCAAGATGAATTTGATTCATTTCCCACAATTAAACAATGCATTATTCAACTAATGAAAGCATGCTCATTTTATCGAAAAGACCAAGTTCTCTACTTCATTTCACCACCATACATCCATATTGATAAAAGACATTCAAAATTCTATGCATGTTCAACACTAATGTCAAAATGTGCTAAAACCAATAATAGATCTAGATCACCACTTATGCAGGCATATTACATTTCATCCATCAAGGAGAATTTAATGATAAATACATGGTTATAAAAGAGGACACCAACATTCTTAATTATACATTTTATCAAATCAACATAAGTAAGAAGATAACAACAAGAGATGAGATCCATGTCTTGCTCACAATCCAAAGGTACTCCCAAGGAACCGCAAGTCCCCAATAGTGGTTCAACACCACCCAAATTTGTGGTACCCTTGAAAGTCCACCCCACTATCCTAGGAGATGGTTGCATGCGTACAATACACACACATAATACAAGGGAGGTAAGACATCACATGCACCAATTAAATGTGTATACAATACACCACATTTACAAGTATGTACAAATCACCACAAAAACATAAGTACATGCAAGAGATCACGTCACACATCAAATACAATTTCCAGTAGTAGAGAAGGAAGAGGGTCCTAGTAGTAAGACAAGGAGTATCATTACAATGGCACAACAACCATGTAGAGTTTGAGTAGAAAACCTACCTTTTGAGAGGATACTCTAACATTCACCAACTCTTAGAGGTCTGATTTATGACCAAAATTGAACCTTTAATAACATTCAAGTCATGGTGTAGATATGTTAATTAAACATGTTTTGACCCGCTAAGTTTATATTTTCACTTATTTTAAACTCCTTATGCACTATTTCCACTGATCCCTTTGTATCAGGCAAGTGGTGGGAGCCACTCCTTTCCTACCCTATACCTCATCATATACGTCCAACACACCAAATTTACAATTTGGGCATGGAACGGAAAACAATGCAACAAATTTTGCAACTCATTGCCAAAAGATGCAACATTTCAAAACATGAGGGAGACTAATCATCCCACAATGTAAACCATTCGATTATAGTTTAAAATGCAATTTTTCATTTCTTTTCAAAAGCAAGAAAAACTATAAAACCCCTAATTAATCCATTAATGGATTGGTTGTCATTTTCTAAATTGAGAGAAATTAAAAAATATAAACATAACCTCTTATCCCAAATATGCACAAAAGCTATAATCTCAACTCAAATTTGAAATATAGGATTCAATAAAATTTTACCATAGTAATGGCTCTTTTTGGCATATTTTCAAAATTTTGAATGCCAACTTAAACATATGAATGCAACGTCCAATTTACAACAATTAAATTCCTTCAACAAGGAATCCATGAGCAAACTGCCTATTATGGCATAGCAATGGAGGAATTCAAATTTTAAAACAAATAGACTTGTTGTAGCTAAAACTCACTCCTCCTACTAGTCTTAATTTGGAAGAAAATAGTGTGTCCGGTGAGAAGTTTGCTACCTTTGATGGTGAGAAGGACTTCATCTCTCATGATAGTGTTGCTACTGGTGGGAGTGTGGAGTCAGATGAAGTTATTTCTGAACATGCCTTGATAGATAAGACTACTAAGAGGAGATTGGCACTAGTTTCTTTGAGAAAATGAATGAACCTTACACTGATATCTTGATTTGACTAATATTTTTTTAGATTATTTGAGAAAGTAGGAGAGGTCTATCAACAAGGAAATTCCCTACTCCCTTTGTGAAACTAATGCTAAAATGATGGCTTCTTTGCAAGGCCGAATGGATACCCTCGAAGGAAAGATGAACAAGGTTCTCAATTTCAGCACTAAGGGTATGCATAGGTTTTCTACGACCCTTTTGTTTCTCCAATCTGCTATGAGGGAGAACATGAAAGGATTGGAGTCAACTCTAACAATAGCCCTAATTAGGAGAAGAAAAAGAAGAAAAAGACCTCTAAGGGTGAGTTGTACAATTTCCTCTTAGAGGACTGGGGGAATGTTTCCACCCCTAGAGTATGTCTTAAGTTTCTTTGTGTCCATTTGGTTGTTCTAGTGTTGTTTGTTTGTTATTTTTCTACTGTTTATTTGTTGTTAGTGCCTTGTGTGGGCTTTTTGTTTGCTTAGCCTCTAGGCTCGCTTTGTAATAGGATCAAGACCCTTGTTTTCCCATTTTATCTAATCAAAAACATAGGTAAGCATTACAAATTCTATCAGCACTAGAGAGTTGTGAGATTATGGTGTGTGCCTCATTCAGGACCAATGCAAGAACAAGATTCAATCCATCAATCTTCTTTTGCACTAGAGAGTGGAGGGCCTAGTCATATTCAACAAAGTTTAGTGATTATGTGAGACTAGCAAGTGATTGCTTGATTTCCTTCTAATATACCTGACAGATGCCAAAAATGAGCTCTAGCAAGCCAATGAACAACTTGAGTTCTTTGACCTTTGCCTATAGCTACTAGATTTCTTGCTTGGTTGCATCTAACCTTTACTCTAGGTATTTTCCTTTCTTTGTAAGGCCTTTTATAGTTAGTTTCTAGGTCTCCCTCTAAGTAGTCAACGTGGAGATCTATCTTGGGTGCTTAATTTTACTTTTGATGCTCCCAACTGATTAGCAATGTTCATGGTAACTGCAAGCTCCTTGACTATTTCTGCCTTAAGGTCCTCCACCTACTTGGTCATGAAGTCAATCATGGTCTACTTGGCTATGTTTTCTCCTTGGGCAATTGTGAGATCTATCCTAACCTTTGCCAAGTCTATTTGAGTTTTTGAGATGTGCTTCTTCACTTGCTTACACGTCCTACATTTTAATGCCCTTCGAGATAGTAGAGACTTGCCCCTCCATCACATTATTGTAGTAATAAGGGGAAATTTATATAAAAAATGGGCCTCCTAAGAAACTTTTAAAAAGAAAAAAAAATTATTTAATATAAATTACTTAAATATAAATAAATATAAATTACTTAACTACATGAGTTAAGTGGGGACATATTTCTATTATAATTTCTTAAAAAACTGAAGTTCACTTTATTTTTATATTATTTCTTTTCTTGGTTTATTTTTTTTGTTTGAAAATTCTTTTATTTTTAAGTTATGTTTTAAAAGTTACACTTTGTAATTTTATTTATAACTCAAGTTCACTTTTCTAAAATATAAATAAATATTTATTAGCTTTTTATATTTCTATTATAATCTTTAAGAAACTCAAGTTCATTAAAAAATCTTAAAGTTATATTTTAAAAGCTACAATTTCTAATTTTGAATTTTTTTATTTATTAACTTTTTTTTCTTTCTTTCTCTAATAATTTTTTTTTTTAATTTTTGGTTCAAAAAGTATATTTGAAGATAAATTTAAAATATTTATCCATGTCTTTAAATTTTATATTTTAATATACACTTTAATATTAAATTAAGTCTCATATTATCATTTTATATATAAATAAATTTATAGTTTTATATATTTATAAATTAATATATTATAATTTTATATATACTTAAATTTATATATTTATAATTTTATATTATATAATATAGAGAACCTCAACAACAATTATGATTTTAAAAAAATTAATATAATTAAATATATATTAATTATATATAAAGTCTTTTTTTTTAAATATAAATAATATATAAATATATATATTAATTATAAATCATAAATCGTATATAATAAAAATAAATAAAACCTTAAATGTGCATATAAAAAGAAAATTAAAGAAGCTCAACAACAAATTCTTTAATTTTTATGCAACTTCTTTAATTTTTTATTTTTTTAGCAAACTTTAAATTTACATATTTCTAAAGCTTTAATTTTATAAATATTTAATTCTATTATAAAGTTATTTTCATGGTTGTTGGATTTTTGTAAATATAAAAACAATATTTTTTTAAAATGTAGATATTATATGTTATATAATATATATTAATATTAATATTTTTTTTAAAAGATTTAAAATGTAGGTGCATATTAAAAAATTAAAATTAAAAAATCTAGTTAGAGCTTCTTGAATTTAATTTTTTTATGTGCAATTATAATTTTTTAATTTATTATATTAGTATATACACGTATGAAAGTATATATTATTTATAATTTTTTTAAAAAAATTAATGTTTATATATTTTGATGGAGAAAAAATTTGGTGAAATATTTTTTAGATTTCTTTTTAGAAAGTACAATAATTTCTATATAAGAATGATAAATTAAAAAACAAAAAAAAAAATCTTTATTTTTAGAAAGATATTGAGACGGAGTAAGATATGTAAAGTCAAATTAACTTTAGTGAGTTACTTCATATGATTTTAGAAAATTTAATGTAATAAAATAAATGATTATATTTTTATTTTAGATGATGTCACCAACGGTTGATTGTCATTTTTTAGTTAATTTTTGTTATTTCGATGATGTCATCCTTAGGAGGCCCATTTTATATGTAAATTTCCCCTAATGTTTGTGTGTCTCGATGATTTCCTTTGCCTATCGAGGCTCCTACTCCTTCTTGAACTTTCTTTCCAAAGATATGAGATAGCCCGTGACCTTCGCTTCTTCCTAAAGGAACTTGATGGCATCTTGTGCTCAAGTGCACCTTAGATGCTCACACATTGATTCCATTAGGTCGTTGATTAGCTACATTTGGCCTTCTAGTTTCCTTACCAATAGTGTGAAATGGGAAAAATAGAGTGTGTCCTACATGGGATCATATTTGATTCTATCTTGTTTGGTTGCAGGAATGACATCCTGCTTTGTTTTTCTCTTGGTGCCCTTTTGTTATGTCATGGTCTCAATTTGCAACATTTGTTGTTAGTACAAAGTGGGATCCTATGTCACCATAATATCTTGTGCCAATTGGGTAGCCCCTAAGGAAAGTGCAAGAATGAATAGGCTACCAGTTGTGCAATTAAGGATGGGGTGGTTATTTGGGAAGTAGGGATCTCCACAACATGGGATGAGAGTGAGGGTGGCTACAATTACTACGAATTAAAGGTTTGTTGGAAAGACATGGCGAGTTGTTGGAATGTTGGGAGGTGGTAGCTACCAAATTCTACTAATGGGTATTGACGAACATGAGAGGGATAGTGGGGGTAGTAATATGGGGAACAGGGAAATTTTGGGGGTAACTATAGAAATTATTATTGCATTTGGGAAGCAACTACAACGGGATGGGAGGAGGTGAGAATGGTGAAGGTGTAGGAAATTAGGCATATGGTGATAATGGCATAGGGGGATAGGTGGGGAAGATGGGATTGTTCTTGGAGGTAGGAAATGAATGTTTGGAATAAGCTCTATTTTGTTGTGTTGGATCTTTGAGATGATGCATCCATGACCTTGGCATGTCCTTGGGTTCTCAAGGTCGCTCTTAAACATCGCACTCTAATCTTTGACCGCTTAAGTGTGCTGTGGGGCCCACTTAATGATTTCGTTCCCCCAATGACCATTTCCGTAACAGTTAAGTGCAGAAGTTTGGTCCATGCCCGTTAACTATAACCGTAGCATCTTACAGGCACCACCACCTAGTTTGAATTCAAACCACTGTTGCACTGTGAAACATTGGTGGATGCCCGTACATAAGACAGAAGGCATGGATGTCCTCACGAAGCATTGACACTGTTTCACCATGGCCTTTCATCATATGCAACAAACAGGTATCCAACCTAATCAGTTTGCTTTCGCCAACTTACTCCCAGCCTATGCCAAAATGGGAGGTTTCAAACAGGGTATGGACGTCCAGGATAAAGGATAGAGCAATTTTATCAGATGTTGTAGTTGTAACTATCCTAGTAGGCATGTATACAAAATGTGTAAGCATAGACAAGGCACGTGAACTGTTCGATCGAATGCCTGAAAGAAATGTGGCCTCATGGAATGCTATGATTGCAGGATATGCACAAAATGGGTTTCTTGAAAAGGCTTTACAAACTTTCAAGCAAATGCAATTGGCAGGTGTAAAGCCAGACTCCACAACCTTTGCTAGCATCCTCCCTGCCTGTGCCAAAATGGGAGGTTTCGAACAGGGTATGGACATCCATCACAATATAAAGGATAGAGGAATTTTGTCAAATGATGTAGTTGTAACTGCCCTAGTAGACATGTATGCAGAATGTGGAAGCATAGACAAGGCACGTGAACTATTTGATCGGATGCCTCAGGGAAATGTGGTCTCGTGGAATGTTATGATTACAGGATATGCACAGAATGCATTTGTTGAAAAGGCTTTAGAAACTTTCAAGCAAATGCAATTCGCAGGTGTAAAGCCAAACTCCACAACCTTTGCCAACATCCTCCCTGCCTATGCAAAAATGGGATGTTTTGAATAGGGTATGGACATTCATCATAGGATAAAGGATAGAGAAATTTTGTCAGATGATGTAGTTGTAACTGCCCCGGTAGACATGTATGCAAAATGTGGAAGCATAGACAAGGCACCTAAACTGTTTAACCAGATTCCTCAAAGAAATGTGGTCTCACGGAATGCTATGATTTAGGATATGCACAAAATGGGTTTGTTGAAAAGGATTTAAAAACTTTCAAACAAATGCAATTGGTAGATGTAATACCATACTCCACAACCTTTGCCAGCATCCTCCCTATCTATGCCAAATATGGAGCTTTGGAACAAGGTATGGACATCCATCACAAGATAAGGATAGAGGAATTTTGTCAAATATAGTTGTAACTGCCATGGTAGACATGTATGCAAAACGTAGAAGCATAGACAAGGCACCTGAACTATTTGACCAGATGCCTCAAAGAAATTTGGTCTCATGGAATGCTATGACTGCATATGCACAAAATGGGTTTGTTGAAAATGATTTAGAAACTTTGAAGCAAATGCAATTGGTAGGTGTAAAACCATACTCTACAACCTTTCCTAGCATCCTCCTTACATGTTAAAAATGGGAGGTTTAAAATAGGGTATGGACATTCATCACATGATAAAGGATAGAAGAATTTTGTCAGGTGTTGTGGATGTAACTACCCAAGTAGACATGTATGCAAAATGTGGAAGCATAGACAAGGCACATGAATAGTTTGAAAGAATGCCTCAAAGAGTTGTCATCTCATGGAATGCCATGATGGCAAGATATCTAAAATTTCAAAGCATAGACAAGGCACCTGAATTGTCTGACATAATACCTCAAAGAAATGTGTTCTCATGGAATGCCCTGATTGTAGGATATGCACAAAATGGATTTGTTGAAAAGGCTTTAGAAACTTTCAAGAAAATTGAATTGGTAGGTGTAAAGCTAGACTTTGCAACTTTTTCTTGCATCCTCCCTACCTATACCAAAATGGGAAGTTTCAAACAAAGTATAGACATCCATCACATGATAAAGATTAGAAGGATTTTGTCAAATGTTGTGGTTGTAATTGCCCAAGGTATACATGTATGAAAAATGTGGAAGCATAGACAAGGAACGTGAACTATTTGATAGAATGCCTCAAAGAGATGTCATCTCATGGGATGTCATGATGGCAAGATATTCAAAATGTCAAAACATAGACAAGGCACGTGAATTTTCTAATAGAATTCCTCAAATAAATGTTCTCTCATGGAATGCCCTGATTACAGGATATGCACAAAATGGATTCATTGAAAAGGCTTTAGAAACTTTCAAGCAAATACAATTGGCGAGTGTAAAGCCAGACTCACACCCTTTTCCAGTATCCTCCCTACTTGTGCTAAAATGGGAGGTTTGGAATAGGGCACGGAAATCCATCACATGATAAATATTAGAAGAATTTTGTCAAATGTTGTGGTTGTAACTGTCCAGGTAGACATGTATGTAAAATGTGGAAGCATAGACAAGGCATGTGAACTATTTGACAGACCGCCTCAAAGAGATGTCATCTCATGGAATGCCGTAATGGCAAGATATCCACAATGTGGAAGCATAGACAAGTCACATGAACTGTCTGACATATGCCTTAAAGAAATGTGTTCTCATGGAATGTCATGATTGCAGGATATGCACAAAATGGATTTGTTGAAAAGGATTTAGAAACTTTCAAGCAAATGCAATTGGCAGGTGTAAATTCAAACTCCATAACCTTTTCCAGCATCCTCCTTGCCTATGCAAAAATGGGAGGTTTCAAATAGGGTATGGATATCCATCACATGCTACAAAATAGAATAATTTTATCAAATGTTGTAGTTGTAACTGCCCAAGTAGACATGTATGCAAAATGTGGAAGCATAGACAAGGCACGTGAATTGTTTGATAGCATGCCTCAAAGAGATGTCATCTCATGGAATGTCATGATGCCAATATATCCACAATGTGGAAGAAAAGACAAGTTACATGAATTGTCTGATAGAATGCCTCAAAGAAAAGTGTTCTCATAGAATTCCATGATTGCAGGATATGTGCAAAATGGATTTGTTGAAAAGGCTTTAGAAACTTTCAAGCAAATGAAATTGGAAGGTGTAAAGCTAGACTCCACAACCTTTACTAGAATCTTCCTTGAATGTGCAAAAATGGGAGGTTTGGAATAGGGTATGGACATCCATCAAAGGATAAAGGATAGAGGAATTATGTCACATGTAGTAAGAAATATACATATACATTTGTTTACCTAGTACTTTGGTTATTATGACACACGGAGAGATGCTATTAAAATGAATTCTCACAAATATATTGTAATGTAAATTCTAATCATCGTGTCCAATTCTCCACATGAAATATTTTGATATCAAAATTAGAGTTTCATATCTACTTTAAAGACATGTATATGACAAATGAATATGCAAACATTTCAAACATTACAATTCAGATAAATAAGTGCAAAGATTACATTTGTTTAAGGTTGAAGCATCTACCACACAAAATGAAAAATGACATACCCATCGACACTATTACAACAACATTTGTAAATTATTTCAAAATTGAATTTAGTCATTGATACATAGTGTAAATAGTTTGTAAACATATGCAAAAAAATATTTAATAAAAATGTGTTGTCATAAGTAAACAGTTTCTAAACACTTCTATACAAGACTTTGATTGTCACATTAAACTTCATGGCATACAAGCTCAGTATCCCATAGTGTACATGTAACAACCTGAATGATAGGTCCTTGGCCAATTTGTATTTATTCTATTCACCATCTTGGTCCCTAAACCAATAGGGTACACTCAATTCCTCTATGCGAAGGACATTCCATGGAAAATGTCAATGGTATTTGGACAACTAACTAGACACCCATGCATGTGCATTATGTGACATATTTCTTGCCTACATCAAAACTATTATTATCTTTCACATTTTTATTATACCAAAAGATATTTGTTGCCACACATTTTAGAAAACCACATATATGCTGCCAAATGTTAACCACATATATGTTGCCAAAAGTTTTAGAATTAACTTACATATTTTGAAATTCTGACAAAAGTTGTTAAAATAAGGTGCAAATGGTCGATTATTTCTTCAAGAAGGTTGTACATGCAAATTGCATCAAGATATTGCAAGAGCTATTGAGTGAGATTTTATCCAACAATTCATAAGAGTGTGAGGAGATCTATAGGATTGCATACAACTACAAATGAAACCATGAGATTGCACCATGAAAAGGGAGTAATAAATCAATGAATCATTGGTTTTAGAGGACTAATGGTCACCAAGTATATAGAGATCCACAGCAAAGCACTAAAGAAAAAAATGCATCTTGAAATATTGTGAGAGGCTTTAAACTCATAGGGCCAACATGAACAAAACACACATTTTAAACCAAGTACTAAATATTAAAATGTTTCATATATTGATACATATTTGCTTATTTTATGCATTTGATGTAATTTAACTCTAATACATCAGAAATAACATAGATATGGCCTTGCAAAATTGATAGACAAAATATAATTCACATAAAGATAGGTCATCAAAAAAGGGCTCCAACTTGTTTCTATATAATGATAAAATTGCATAGAAATACTAAAATTGTTTTGATAAGCTAGAGCCTCAGGTTGAAACTAGTTTAGTATTTCTATTCAACGCCCTAAGTAGAGAAAGAGAGAATATTTTGAAATTATAGTTGATTAGGTATAAACAACCTCGTTCCTTTGGTGAAACAAATAACCCTTTTTGCATTGCCCAATCACCCTAGTCTTTCCAATTTGTTTGTTTTTTATAAGCAATATTTATCTATTTTTAATGAAATGTTGCACAAATCTTTATTTCCTAAATTGATTGAAATTAGCTCTTAAATGTTGATATAATGGTATGTAGAGTTGAGTAATTGTGCAGGGTTAATGCATGGCCTACGAGAGGAGTGGACTTCATGCAGTTGAGCTCAAGTACGCAAGAAGTTGAGGGCGCCAAAAATTTTAGGCGTGCATTGATTGAAGACTCTTTTCAGTTATATTTATTCCTATTGGTTATCCGAGATATTATGGCTCCACTTAGAGCCTTTATATGTTTTAAAGACATCAATAGTTAAAAATTCTATTTTTCTATTATAAGACTTTTTCAAATGGCATTTTACTGCCATCTGAAATATAAGAGTTCGTAATAGTTTAGTTTTAGTTGGTTGCTCAAAACATGGATATATATCATACTATGTGATGGATGAAAATCAATCTTTTTTGGCAAATAATCAAAGAGTTATGTTCTATAATTTTTTCATGAATGCAAATAGTGTTGTTCTGAGTATTTCCTTTTGAGTTATGAAGATATGAATGGAGTTACCATGTTGCTATGAAAACAATTGAATTTGATCTGAGTTAAAGATGAATTTCTACCAAGAGATGGCCACTCACAGGATTGTAGAGTAGATAAGTATTTATGTTTCTATGGATGTTTTGTTTCAGCTAGAGTTATTTTATGTTCAGATTTATGTTGTGAGCCTGCAGGGTGTGTTGTTTAAGACGTTAGTTCTTAGAGTTTTGTTTGTTTAAATATTTCTAGAGCATCTTCTTTAGTTTAAACTGTTGTTTACTGATAGTTGAAAGTTAGAATGTGTGTGCAGTATAGAATTTGTCAATGTTCAAGATCATAGTAAAGTTGCATGTATGAATTTCTAGTATAAAGTTTGTATGCTTTCTAGTATAGAGTTTATATGCTTTCTAGTATGGAATTTATATGCTTTTTAGTATGGAGTTCAAATGCTTTCTAGGATAGAATGCAAATGCTTTTTAGTTTAATATGTTGTTTAAGTCTTTTAAAGGAACTAGAAAATTGTTTCTAGATGAGATATCCAAACAATACTCCATATTGCATACAGCCTCAGACACTACCCCAGTCGATAAACTGATATTTTTCAACTAAGTGTTAGGACCTCACGACAACCTGTCACTTTTTGGCACCATTGCTGTGGACACGTGATTCTTTTCTAAGTGTTATTAGGGAAATGCTTGGAGACCTTTTGTAGTAAACACCCAAAAATAGTCACCAAACCTCTCTTTATGCATGATCAGGAAATGAGGCCCACACGGAAGATTTATACCAAAAACCCCCCAATAGTAGTTCCAACCATAAATAGGGAGGAAGAAGTCTCAACTGAAGAACCAAGTTACAAATTGATCGAGCGGGATCAACCTGAGACCTCCCAAAATACCCCAGAAGTCTACTAGCTAACCAAACCTTTGAGGAGGTGGTCATTCAGCCAACTAACCTAGTCTTCGAGGAGGAGAACATTCCATTTGACATCATGGCTAACAATCACCATAATGATCCTCTCAATGGGAGAGCAAACCATGGAGATGGTGATAGCCTGAGAAGAGTGGCAACACGAACCTTTACCTACCCTATTTCTCTCAACAAAGATGATGATGCACCAATGAAAAACATTTCATCATCCATTTTACTGACTTTCAAGAGACTCTCCTCTGAAGATCCTGATCGGTTCCTCTTCGAGTTCAAATTCTTATGTCAAACATACGACTACAAGAACGATAACCAGAAACTTAAACTCTTTCCCTCCACTCTGAGAGACGCTACAATGTGTTGGTTCATGGGATTAGTTTCTCAGTCAATAACTACATGGGATGAAATGGAAACCGTCTTTTTAGACAAATACCAGATTTATTGCAAAGTTAGTGATAGGAAAGAGAATTGTTCAAACTAAGACAAAAAGAAGATGAGAGCCTAGAAGATTACCTTGATAGGTTTATCTTTCTAACCAAATGATGTGGTGAAGAAGCCATAAGTCTCGAAATTTTGAAGACTATATTTCTCAAAGGACTTGATGAGGATGCTAGGAGAAGCCTAGATTTAATGGGAAAGGGAGATGTGTCCCAACTTGAACTTGGTGATATCTCTGAGTTATGCCAGAATTTTTCCCGTACTTGAGGAGGTATCCAGAAATCTATCCTTTTAAGAAGTTCAAATGAAATAGGTAAACTGCGAGAGGAATAGCAAATCTGAAGACTGACATTCTTGTTCAAATGAACACCACTTTGGATGGAATATAGGCCAAAACACGTAATCCTAAAACTTTATACATCTATTGTCCTAGGAGTCAGAACAAACATCTATTAAGAGAATGCCCTTTGGACAAAGCTGACAATGGCCAAATTTGTGAAAAGAGTCATGCCACTGATCAATGTGAGATCCTGAATGCAATCAAGAATTCTAAAAAAAGGGCATCCCACACTGAGGAGGAAATCAATTTTGTGGGTCAAAGACCTAGAGGAAATTTCTCCTATGGTCAAAACTCCAACCCTACATGGCAACCTCCAAACAAGTGGAACAATACACAGTGGATAGCTCCTTGGCCTTCAACACCACCTGGTTGGGGATCTTACCCACCTGAATGGATGAACCAAGCTTGGGGAAATCCTAAATGGTCAAATCAGCCTCAACAGTAATGGCACCCTCACAATCAACCTCCACAATGGACCCAGCCACCAAATCAATTCTATAATGGTCCAAGATGAATGCCAAATCTACAACAGAACCTTCTTCCAGCTCCCTAGAACCCTCAGCAAAATGAACAAGTTAATCAACCACCACTACTGGCACAACATGTTCCTAATCCCAAGAACACACGTCAAAATGCCCCAGTATATGTTGTTGATCAGGATAACATGGCAGGGGTTAATGCTATCTATTGTGGAAACCTTCAACTGAGGTCAGGAATAAATACTTAATCAACCTACCATTGTTGAAGTCACAAAGGAGCCAAACGAGGAACTTAACATAGAACTTGAGACTCTTTTTATACCTTTAGAGCACAATCCCGAGAATAATTAGGAGAAGTTATCCTCAACACAATTTCAAGTAACTCCACCACCTACCATAGAATCACCTCAAGAAGAAGTTGTCAAACGACCATCAAACACTCCAGAAAAAGATTCTATGCTAAGGAAGAAAATGCAGGCGCCCTTTCCAAAACACCTCAAAGAAATTGTTCCTAGAAACTCTCTGAAAATATCACTGTCTAATGAAACTACTTTAATATAGGAAATTAAATGACTCCATATCAAAATTCCCTTGTTACAAGCGATTAAGGAAATTCCTGAACTTAACCAACTAGTTAAACAGTTATGTATAAAAATACCAGGAAGGAAACCAAAACAAATTAATACGGTGCACATCAATGGATATCTAGTTGACCTTCTAGCTGGAAAAACCTTAACCCCAAATTATGGTGACCCAGGCAGTCCACTTATAACAATAACGATCAATGAGGTAGCAATACCTAATGCACTAGTGGACTTAGGAGTAGCCATTAATGTTATGACAGTGGATGAGATGGAAAAACTAGGACTCGCTGATTTACGTCCCACAACTACCATATTACAAATGGCAAATCAATCCATAGCCATTCCCAAAGGTGTCCTATAAAATATCCCTGTCAAGGTTGACGATTGGGAATATCCAACAGATTTCCAAATTCTCCAGTCCCTCACACCTAAGGACAGTTACCCGGTAATACTGGGTAGGCTGTGGTTAGCTATGGTTGCAGCTAAGATCGACTACAGAGTAGGAGGAATGATCATTTCACATGGTCCCAACAGCAAACATTTAAGCCTATATCCCCCCGCTAAACCTGCGGAGCATAACCAAGTTTGGGTTGATGAATCAGCTGAATCTGACAAACAAGAGAATCTAGCTTCACTTGCTATGGTAGTTATTAAACAACATGGTGAAGAATTGGAAGATGAATTAGAAAACATCCAAGACCTTTCCTTAAACTCAGGTGATGAAGAGATTTTAGAAGTGGAAGAAATTTTGGGACATCCAATCCACATTAATGACAAGGAACATGATTATACCAACTTCACAGCTTTACCTTGTCCCCTGGTGAATATCATTATGAAAATAGATCACTTTTTTGAAGATATTGCCATGACTCCATAGAACTATACCACATAGTTGTCCTCTCAACACATTAACAAAAGAAGTTCATACTGTCACCTCCAACTATTTAGGGACCAAGACTATCATGTTACTACTAGGAAAAACTTTAAATATCAATAGCTGGTTGATAGAGTCAAATGAGCTCAAATTGTTCAATGTTGTAATCAATAGGTCCAAAGATTTTGCTTGGGACTATACAAACATGAGAGGAATTCACCCAAGTGTTTGTACCCACCACATCTATACTGAGAATGTTAAACTGGTCCATCAACCACAACAAAGACTAAATCCTACTCTTAAAGATATTGTCAAAATAGAAATTGAGAAACTTTTACAAGTAGGATTCATTTATCCTATCTCTGACAACAAATGGGTTTCACCCTTGGTAGTAGTGCCAAAGAAAAATGGAAAATGGAGAGTGTGTGTTGACTACCGAGAACTCAACAAAGCAACTTACAAAGATTATTTCCCACTACCCTTCATAGATCAAGTTTTGGATAATCTAGCAAGAAGGAAGTATTTTTCATTCTTGGATGGATTTAGTGGATACAACCAAATACAAGTGGCAGCAGAGGACCAAGACAAAACTACTTTCACCTGTCCTTGGGGAACATTCGCATATCAGGTTCTTCTCTTTGGGCTCTATAGTGCTCCTGCCACATTCCAGAGAGCCATTCTAGCTATCTTTGTTGAACTTGTAAATGATTGTGTAGAAGTCTATATGGATGACTTAGTCTATGGTTCCACTTTTGATGAAGGCCTCAAAAACTTGGATAGAGTATTGCAATGATGTGAAGATCATCAACTGTCTCTAAGCCATGAGAAATGTCTGATAATGGTAGAACAAGGTATAGTGCTAGGACATCATATCTCAGCTGAAGGGATAAAGGTTGACCCTAAGAAGATTGAAGTGATACAACAACTGGAAACCCCAAAGAATCAAACAAATGTCAAAAGTTTCTTAGGACATGTTGGTTATTATCGTAGGTTCATAGAAAACTTCAGTAAGATTATAGCTCCCATGTTCTCTCTTCTTCAGAAAGATGTGGATTTTGTATGGACAGAAGAATGTCAAATATCCTTTGACATTATTAAAGAAAATCTTGTCTCAGCCCCAGTCCTACGGGGACCTAACTAGAAACTTCCCTTCCATATTTATGTCGATGCTTCCAACAATGCTATTGGAGCAGTGTTAGGTCAAGAAGATGAGAATGGAGGAAAGTATGCTATATATTTTATCAACAAAAACTTGAGTCCTACTAAACGAAACTACACCACCACAGAAAAAGAATTTCTAGCAATAGTTCATGCAATAAACAAATTTCGGCATTACATTATAGGATACAAAGTGACTATGTTCATAGACCATTCAGCTATCAAATACTTGATGAACAAACCCTCAGTAAATGGGAGAATAATAAGATGGTTATTACTTCTCCAAGAATTCAATGTGACCATAATGGATAAGCCTGGAAAATTCAACGCAAATTTTCTATCCCGAATAAAACAAGATAATGGATATCCTTAGCCACCTCTAAGCTTCTACTAGACTTTACATCAAAACAAAAGAAACTCATCATTCAGGAAAGTGCTCACTTCAAATAGATTAATGGCATGTTATTCCGATGTGGCCCTGACTTGGTCCTGCGACGTTGTGTCAAACCAGATGAAACATAGAGCATCCTCAGAGCTTGCCATGATGATCCATCTGGTAGACACTACTCTGCCAAGAGGACTTCCCATAAAATCTTAGGTGCGGGATATTATTGGCCCTCTATGCATAAGGATGTGAAGAACTATGTTCGTCATTGTGATGAATGCCAGCGAGTGGGAAGACCTACGACATCCAACGAAATGCCTCTGCAGCCACGGGTGGTTTTTGAACCATTTGAAAAGTGGGGTTTGGATTTCATCGGTCCTATAGATCCCCCTTCGCAAGGAAAAGAATATATTTTGGTCTATACAGACTATCTGACCAAATGGGCAGAAGTTCAAGCATTAAAAGTTGCTAGAGAAGAACAAGTTGCAGATTTTCTATATAACAAGATTTTTCTCATATTTGGAGCCCCTAGGACAATTGTCACAGATCAAGGACCCTAATTTATGTCTAAGGTTTTGTTAGCTTTTACTAATCATTTCCAGGTGAGCCATAAAAAGTCATCCCCTTATCACCCACAAGCAAATGGTTAGGCAGAAGTCACTAATAGGGAGCTCAAAAATATCTTGACAAAAATAGTTTCATCAAGAAGAAGAGACTGGGCCAAGAAGTTGCCTGAAGTTGTTTGGGCCTACAATACAACTTAGAAATCAACCACTGGTCTTACTCCTTATGAATTAGTCTTTGGGAAGAAATTCCTTTTGCACATTGAATTTAAACTTCAAACTCTGAGAACAGCAATGGAGTTAGATTTAGACCTCGATTGGGCTCAGGTAGAGAGAGTCTTGTAGCTTAGTGAACTAGATGAACTCTGCTTAGAAGCTATCCATCAAATTGAGCTAGCTCAACAACAACAAAAGGCCTGACATGATAAACACATCAAGGAAAGAGAATTCCATGAGGGAGATTGGGCGCTGCTATTTGATTCTCGATACAAAGACCAGAAAGGAAAACTAAGAACTCATTGGCTGGGTCCATATGAGATCTCTGAAGTATTCCCAAATGGAGCAGTACAACTCAAACCCATTGATGGTGATTCTTAAACTCTCTTAGTCAATGATTATAGATCTAACATAAACCTGTCAACAAAGAGGAGTTTACTCGACTAGTAGAAATGCAGGGAGAAACTCAATGTGTTGACTCTGCTTCTGTAGAGACAATATAACGAGTAGAGTAAATAATAATAATAATAATTTTAGTGTGTATATATGCATTCAAGAAACAATTATTGATATGTTCATCCTTGTACTTGTCTAAATTTCATCACTATTTTGCAGGGCTTCATCTTTGAAGAATACAAATTCTGGCACATCTTTCAGCGATGCTCCAGAACTTGTTGTCCAAATAGATCCATGCCCTCATCATATTCCAGAATTCTGGCTACATCTTTTAGCGATGCTCTCGAACGTTGTTCCTGCATTCTGGCTGCATCTTTTAGAGATGCTCTGGAACTTTGTTCTTGCACTCCAGCTGCATCTTTTAGCAATGCTCCAGAACTTTGTTCCTGCATTCCGGCTGCATCTTTCAACGATGCTTTGGAACTTTGTTCCTGCATTTCGGCTGCATCTTTCAGCAATGCTCCAGACTTTGTTCCTAGATTTTGGCTGCATCTTTTAGTGATGCTCTGAAACTTTGTTCTTGCATTTTGGTTGCATCTTTCAGCGATGCTCTAGAACTTTGTTCTTGCATTCCGACTGCATCTTTCAGTGATACTTCAGAACTTTGTTCTTGCATTCCAGCTGCATCTTTCAGCGATGCTCCAAAACTTTGTTCCTGCATTCTGGCTACATCTTTCATCGATGCTTCGAAACTTTGTTCCTACATTCTGGTTGCATCTTTCAGTGATGCTCTGGAACTTTGTTCCTGCATTTCAACTGCATCTTTCAGCGATGCTCTAGAACTTTGTTCCTGCATTCTAGTTGCATCTTTTAGTGATGTTCTCTTGCATTCCGACTGCATCTTTTAGCGATGCTCTGAAACTTTGTTCTTGCATTCCGGCTGCATCTTTCAGCGATGCTCCAGAACTTTGTTCCTACATTCTAGTTGCATCTTTCAGCAATTTTCTGAAACTTTGTTCCTGCATTCTGGTTGCATCTTTCAGCGATGCTTCGAAACTTTATTCCTTCAATCTGGCTACTCCAGCATTTTGTTCATATCTTGTATATCTATTCTCCAGACATCTTCCTCCACCATTTTGAGTTTTTGATTCCCTTATGTGTAAATGTTCCTGCATTCTTAAAACACACTCGTTGTCACCTCCGTAATACACCATGTTAAGCCATCATGAGTTTGACATTCTGTACCATAATAAATAATATTATTATGGCAACCTATCATCATAAGAAGTTCAGCCACCCCATTATCATGTCATAATAAATTGATTATATCCAAATCAAATGGTACTACCACCTAGGATGCTATTACATCAGCAGAAATAAGCAACTTTCAAATCAATGACGGAATGGAAGGTACGTACATCTTTTATTTTAAATAGATAATTTATTATGAATAAAAATAGATAAATTCACACGAACCCTTTTCTTTTCTAAATTTGGCAAATGTGTGAATCATTTCTTCACTGGAGAAGGTGACAGCTCGCTCACTCTATCCCATGTAATGTCATAATTAACTACTAAGAAGCCAAGTACCTTGAATCAATTCTTGTCTTATCAACATTTTTGAAGTACAAGTGGCCTTAAAAACTACATTTTCTTTAATTTGCCTATCAGTTGCTTGAGCAGTTTTATCATTTTGGAGTGCCACGATATTTCAGTAGTCATTGAGCAATATTATTAGTAAGAAATAGAATGGGAGGAGCCAAACGCAAGTTTGAGCCAGCTTCACCAGATAAATTGCTAGCATTAGGGAATATTTTGGAGCTATTTCAGAGGGTAGGATGGCTAGAATTTATAAAGAAATTTGAGGGACATCATGTGCAATTGGTCAAGGAATTTGTCAAGAACTTTGCAAATGGCCAGTCAATTGTGCGTGGGAAGAAATTCAAGGTGATTCCCTGAATTATCTCTAAATTATCTAGTATTGGGAATGAAGGTGTTAATTTGTCAAAAACCACAAACATTTCCTATCAGAAAATGATAGAATTTTTTGCACGGGAAGGGGAACCTCGCCCATTTCTAGTTATAAACATCCGAGGGCAAAACAAGGGATTCCATAGAATGTCTATTGCAGAACCATGGCGAACAACAATTGCATGGATTATTAAATACTTCACATGTGAAGGGCAATGTGCCATTGTAGTTGGTCTCCCCTTTTGGTTGCTCATTCATTTGCGCCATGGCTTGGAAAACCTTGAATTAAGGGTTAACCTTCCTGCCTTCCTCCATGATTCCCTTGTTAGTATGATAGAGTGGTTCAAGATAGGGTCTAGGCCTTTGAAACATCATGGTCTTGTTCATTTAATTTGCAAATATCATTTCCATAAGAAAAGAAAATCAGATGCAAAATGGCAGAAGTTTCTACAGAAATTTGAGAACCCTAAACCCTCAAGACAATTTGAGGAAGGTGATTCATTTGGTGTGGTAGCCGAAAATGTGAGAGAACTCTCCCTTGTGCCTCAAGATGACAGACAAGCTCCTGGCGATGAGGCACCAGAAAATCTAGTAAACCTCTCAGAACCTGAAGGAAGACCTAAACCACATAATGTACCTGAGACCACAGAAAAATGAGAAAATGTGGATTTAGTAGATTCAGAGGAGGAATATATTTGGCCCCATAATTTAAAGGAGAAGAGGTCCAAAATAAAACTGCAAAAAACTCCTCCTCTAAGAAGGAGCAAACGGTTGTCTGCTGAATCTAGTTGTGCCACAGCCTGTGAATTGCCCCTATTCCCAAGAAAAAGAGACAAAGGTAGCCTTGTGAAAAAGTAGCCCATCTAGATGAGAATGTATCTCAGCCATGTGTGAATGTAACTCAAACCCTGGAAAGCAATAAACCCCTTGAATCTGAACAAGGAATTGACCCAACTAAGGAAGAACAAAAATAAATAGGAGAGAAAGGACAAGAGGGAACAAGTGAACAAATGCCTAATTATGTCCTAGTTGAAGAAGAAGAGGGTCATGAATATGAGGTTGTAGAAATAATTCCTTCTTCGTAGCAGCTAGTAGACATTCAGGGAATTGATCCAGTTCCTGAGGTGAGATAATTTTCTCCTTTAAATAATGTTGGTGACATAGAACAAGGTCCATTAGAAGTAACTAATGAAGGACAGGTGTTCAGCAGTGAATTAGAAATTTTTATTTCCCCCCTTTCTACAGATGTAGAGGATAACAAAAATGAGTATACGACACCTGAAACAAAGGAATTAAAAGCAAAAATTATGCAGTTGAAAAATAAACTACAACAGAATGAGGAATAGTTAAACAGACAACAGGAGATAGAGAAACAAATAAAACTTTTGGAACAGAGGGATCAAACCATTAGAGAATTGCGGTCCCAATTGCAACAAATTGAAGAAAAAGATAAGTAGTGTCTAGCCAGTCTATCTGAAAAGGATAAACAAATTAAGAATTTAACCTTCAATTTGGAACAATGTCTAAAAACATTTGAAGAGGAACAGGAAAACCAAAAATTGGAACTAAATAATGTTGTGAATAGAACTGTTGAATTAGAACAGGATTTACAGGAAGTCAATGTTAGGCCAACTATGGAGTCAAAAGAAATTCAAACAGAGCCAACTAAGATGGAGTGGTTTCAAATCCACATTCCTCCCATGTTGACCAAATGGATGGAGAAATGATATTTCCTAAGACAATCTGGGGCTGAAAATGCTAGAGTTAAAAAGGAAATGGTATTACTAAAGGAATCTTATGATAGGTTGCATCAGGCCAAAACGAATGCATGTAAAATTGGAGAACTATTACTAGCCTGTAGGAAACCATCCAGACTGTATTCCATGTTCCTTAATGAGCAGCTATTAAGATGGAATCTCTTGAGAATCTCTTGCAACTTGCCACATGACCCAGATGATCAACAGTTTCTTGAAGCATTTAAAGAAGCACCTCATATTCAGAAAAAAATTTGTTATGTGAATTTTTCATTCAATCTGTTTCTTGAAAAACATAATGATTTATTTATCAATCTATTTGTGGGGGAAGTTCAACTAAGGGTATTTATGTCCAACATGCAAAATTAGATTTAGTGGCAAGACAGAACTAGGGAGTATCTCCATGCAGAGAGGATTGTGGGATTACAAATGAGTTTAAAGCCTAGTTTTGAAGAGTTAAGAGCTATGAACATATGAAAGAGAAATACAATGAAAGTATTAGGATATGTTTTGAAGACTTCAAAGTTAATGGACCATCATTGATTGACAGATCTTGGAGTGCCTATGAAGAAAGATATAGCCCTCTGTCTATGTATTTGAAAAGGAGAGAAATGATTTCCCCTACCAACCTTAGATGGTCATACAAAAGAGTTGAGGCATTGACAGAGATTCTATAGTAGCTCAAAACTAAGTGGATAGGGATGTGTTACAGGCATCCACTACTTTTATAGCCACCCCCTGTAGTCTTAGTAGTTACAAAATAGGATCCTAGAGACTTACATACCTTCCAAATGAGAATCAAACTGAACAAAGGCCTTCTGAAATACCCTGACCATATTGATGAGGAGGCAGAGGAAATGTATGACTTCAGTTCAAAGTTTGATGAGTTAAATAGAAAAAGAGATGCAAAAAGGCAGAGGATTCATCAAAGAATAGGAGGACCTACTCAAGGTTAGGAAGGGGAGGATGATGAGGTATAAACAACCTCATTCCTTTGGTGAAACAAATAACCCTTTTTGCATTGCCCAATCACCCTAATCTTGCCAATTTGTTTGTTTTTTATAAGTAATATTTATCTATTTTAAACGAAATGTTGTACAAATCTTTATTTCCTAAATTGATTGAAATTAGCTCTTAAAATTTGATATAATGGTATGTGGAGTTGATTAATTGTGCAGGGTTAATGCATGGCCTGCCTACGAGAGGAGTGGACTTCATGCAACTAAGCTCAAGTGCGCCGGAAGTTGAGGGTGCCAGAAATTTTAGGCATGCATTGATTGAAGACTCTTTTCAGTTCTATTTATTCCTATTGGTTATCCAAGACATTATGGCTCCACTCAGAGCCTTTTATATGTTTTAAAGACATCAGTAGTTAAAAATTCTATTTTTTCTATTATAAGACTTTTTCAAATGGCATTTTACCTCCATCTAAAATATAGGAGTTTGTAATAGTTCAGTTTTAGTTGGTTGCTCAAAACATGGATATATATCATACTATGTGATGGATGAAAATCAATCTTTTTTGGCAAATAATCAGAGAGTTAAGTTTGTAATATTTTCATGAATGCAAATAGTGTTGTTCTGAGTATTTCCTTTTGAGTTATGAAGATATGAATGGAGTTACCATGTTGTTGTGAAAACAATTGAATGTGATCTGAGTTAAATATGAATTTCTCCCAAGAGCTGGCCACTCGTGGGATTGTAGAGTAGATAAGTATTTTTGTTTCTGTGGATGTTTCATTTCAGCTAGAGTTATTTTATGTTTAGTTTTATGTTGTGATTCTGCAGGGTGTGTTGTTTAAGACGTTAATTCTTAGAGCTCTGTTTGTTTAAATATTTCTGGAGCATCTGCTTTAGTTTAAACTACTGTTTACTGATAGTTGAAAGTTAGAATGTGTGTGCAGTATAGAATTTGTCATTGTTCAAGATCATAGTAAAGTTGCATGTATGAATTTCTAGTATAGAGTTTATATGCTTTCTAGTATAGAGTTTATATGCTTTCTAGTATAGAATTTATATACTTTTTAGTATAGAGTTCAAATGCTTTCGAGAATAGAATGCAAATGCTTTTTAGTTTAATATGATGTTTAAGTCTTTTAAAGGAACTAGAAAATTGCTTCTAGATGAGATATCCAAATAATACTCCCTATTGCATACAGCCTCGGACATTACCCCGATTGATAAACTGATATTTTTCAACTAAAGTGTTAGGACCTCATGACAACCTGTCAGTTGTCAACCCTATCTACCACTAATGTAGGAAGTAGAAACATTTGAAGGAAATCTTGTAGGGATGTCACAATGAGATCTTCAAAAAAATTGGTTGAACAACAATAACACTTTCAATTCTTTTGTATATATTTTTCTTAGAAAACCATTACTATGCAACTTTAATCTTAGATTAATGCATACAAGAGGCAAATGCATGACTAAACATGAGAAAAGTGGAATGGAGTGTAACATAAGTTATAATAATGACACTAACCAAATTATATTTAATTTCTAGCAGGTTCGTGCTAATTGAATTATCATTAAAATGCATAGATTGATACATAATCGGCCTTGTTGCAAATATTGAGATTGACACACAAGAAGCCAATCTACTATGAAATATTTGTTCTTGAACATAATCTCTTGAGGACCATTTTGATATTCAAAGACCATCTCAATATAAGATATGCTAACAAGGTTAGGGTTCAAAATTTTAGTTTGTCTACATAATGAGCTAGTTACACATGATAGCATGCATTTTAGCAAGAACCTACCAGGAAAGTGTTAATGCATGCCACTTTTGTATGTTTCAAAGAACACATTTTTAATCCAATACTAGGCATTAAAATCTTTCTTAAATTGATACATAATTGTATGTCCTATGCATTTGATGTAATTTAACTGTAGTATATCAAAAGGAAAATAACATGTCTACCTCATGAATACTTACATTTAAGCTTGAATGAAATTAAATTATGCCAATAGAATTTTAAAATGCATAAATAACATTTTTCATACTATTACTTGATCCTAGTCCATTATAATAGTTTTTCATATCCTCCAAATTTTCAACTAATTAGATATTGACCAGCATTCCAATTATGTTTGTAACATGCAAAATAGCATTATATCATTCCAAAGTATTAAAAATTATTCTAGTACACACCTAAAAAAGTATGATGACACTATCCTATGTGTTTTCAATAAAATCTTGTGTGTTTTCTACATTATCTTGCATGCTTGCAAACCCCGTGTCATCAACCATGTCAAAATTATGTTCATTATACTGAGTATGGTCTTGTCTTATTTTCTTTCCCTACCAAGATCATCAAACCAATTTTGATGCTTGGGATTCTACGGCATTTGTGGAAACATAGGTGTTTTTTTGGAGATATTCAACCTTCTCCTCCCATTCATGCACTCAATCAAGTCTCTTTATCGACGAAGAGTGTGACCAAATCTATCTTCTACAAGGAAAAAAGGATCCACACTTGGATGGTCTAATCTGAGTTGGGATGAGATGTGTCTACTTTTAATCTTGTTTGACAAGTCCTCTAGAATCTTATCAATGAAATTAAGTATTGCCAGATCAGATGTGTTAGTCAAAATTCCCTGAAACTTGTTTGTTAGTTGTAACTTCATGTCTATCTCTGCATGTCCAACTCTATTGTCAATGGTCTACAAACAAAAATAGACACATTTCAAAAATTATGACTCAAACTAACAAGAATTAGAATGAGAAAAATGTGGTTATAACATCACCTGTGTATGCACACAATAATCCTCCAAGAGTTGGCAATTTTCATTACCTCCAATCCCATCAAATTCATTATTTGTTTCCTACATTGACATTGTGAAGCATTTTAAACACATGTTTTACAAAGAATGATATACCAATAGAACAAAAAAACTTATTTGTCAACTACTAAATGATTAGAGACATTGGTGGTGCGTCCTTCTTCTATAGATGCAATTGTACCAACAAGATTATCAAGGTCTACATGCAAGTTGTTAGATAGATGTTGTCTCTCCCTCATCATGTTCAACTTGATGACATGCTTACACATCCATCCTTGCATTGAAAAGTTGCAAGAGAAAATACATAGATTAGGTGAGGAACTATACACCTCATACCGAAAACAAGGATTGCTTTCACTTGTCACCCATGCTATGTGATCATCAATGTCAAATTGAACATAGCATGGCTATCTAGAATTTGTGATGCTTGAACCCAAGATGTGTCTTCAATCTTCTCAATATCAAAGTTCCTATAGAAACCATGTTTCTTGGTGACTTGTGTCCACCAATAATAGACATAAACATGTGTTCTTAGTTGATGTACTAACCAATCAACATGATGATTTGTAGTGCATTCAATTATCTTCAAGAATCATATCTTCAAGTGCAAGTAGTAGGACTCTATAGCACCATTTGTCTCTTGGCCTACATTCTTTAGTGTATGACAACATCTATCCCACATACTCAATTTGTCAAACCATCATCCCTTAAACTATTCCACGAACGAAGGTTGTGCATCTTTAAAGTCCTCAATAAACATGTGAACCTCATTCCTTGTGGAACCCTCATCTATTGAATGTAATGCATCATATATCCAAGTCTATCAAACATCTCTCACCTGATTGTATTATCCTTGACCTTTGTGATCAAGTTCTTCAACCATGCACGTCTAACATGTCAAGAGCATAGATATACATCACACTAAAAAACTTCTCTGCATCATGAATACATTTACTCAGTATTCAATATTCTTCCATGGGACATATTGAAATATTTACAAAAAATACAAGGTTATAATGTGTTATGGAGTAAAAAGTGGACACTTTCCTTTTAACTCCTCTTTTAGCTCCTAGGTCCCCGTGATAACATTATACATTCTAAATATTCATCCCGATGCAAAATCCACCAAAACCAATGTAAATTGGGAACAAGGGGCCCATACTTTACCTTAACCTAGACCAAAAAGGTTCCTTGGGACTTGGGCACCTGTGCCCAAGTCCTCCCTAATTGGTTGGGGCAAATTTAAATGCATGTCAGCATAAGACCTTTAAAAGGGTTTCTCCTTGTCAACTCTTTTAATTAATTTCATGAATGTTAGTGGGAAATCATACATAATTGTGTTTTTGAATTCATTATGAACCTAGATAGAGATAGATAACTTGAAGCATTGGAGTAAAGAGCATTCAAAGAATTCATTGTGATTCTAGAGAAGATTTGTATTGTCATTGTGTGTCGTTGCAAGTTTTGAAGTTATCATCTATCTCTCCTTACGAGTTGAAGATTCTTCATCCTCCTAAGGGTTTTATCATGTAGGTGATATCATTTGTGTTCATCATCATTTGATTTCATCATTGATTTGTGTTTAGCCTCTAGCCTTCAAGGGCACGCTCTCTCTATCAAACAATTATGTTGGGAAGCTTGAATGCTATCACAGGATTTAACTAAGGCAAGTCCCTAAACACCATAACCCCCAAACCCCTTTTCTTCTTGTGTGTAGGTTACAGGTGCGAAATCTGAGAAAATGAAGACACAGGAAGACTGAGTAAGGAAAGGGTTTTGGGATCTGATAGCATTTCAGGAATATTCCTCTATGCCAAACTTGGGTGCTTGTGAAATAGTCCTTTTTCTTTAATAGACTTCAAATCTGGCATCAGGGCAGTCTCTGTAATATTTCTCCAGTTTGTAGTTCCTGATGATTCTGACTTCTAGGACCTAGGCACCCCCAAAATAGTCCTCCAACATTTCATCTTTTAGGACACAGGTTCTGATATCTCCCTAATCACTCTTATGAAATTATTTTTTTATTATCTATTGTACATCTTCTATTATAATCAGATCTTTACAAATTTGGGGTTTAGTGCATTGATTGACCTAGGGTTTGATAGAAGGCTTGATTAAATTAGATATTTCCATAGCACTCTCGAGTACAAGATCTATAGCTATGTCCACCTCCATTTGGTAGTGATTGGGCTTGGTCTTGTCCTTGAATGTTATTGTGGAAGAGGGTTTGATCTAGTGTGCATGCTAGTCTTCATCATTCATCTTTTTCACACATAACATTTTGGTGAACCCATAGCTTCAAGAATTTGCATCTTACTAAGTGTTAAATTCAGATCTTGCATTTACTTATAGCATATTTTTCATTATTCATTTGAAAATCTTGCATAATTTGGAAAAAAGTGTATATTTAGGCCTTAAAAAGCTTACATTTTGGTTAAATATTGCATTAGGATTTCAAAACTTCTCTTGCATAATCATATTGGTTGCATTAAATAGTCATCAAATCTGATTTGGTATGATCATTACATATAATAGAATTCAAAATTCTTATACTTACAATTACACATTGTATATTTCAACATAAGAATATAACACTTCTTTCACATTTGGTAATACATCTTAAAGATATCTATATTTTCCTTTGTGTGTAACACTTTAACATTTGGATCACTTGGTTTGTAGTGACACTTGTGTGTTCTTAATCTTTGCAAAAAGATTCAAAAACCCGATTTCCTCAAGCTAGTGCCTTGTTCAAAAGTCTCACATACATGGCATCCAATCAAAACAAGGGCAGTGTGGTTCCTCCCCGATCTAATAAGAAAAGGAAGGCACCTGAACCTGTCATATCATTTACACCACATGAGATCACAATTAGGGACATTGATGGACCTCTTTACATTACAGCCAGAATAAGTGGAAATCCTACAAGAGGAGTCCTTATCGATCCTAATTGTATGACGAATGTGATAACTAAAGCATTACTATACATGCATGAGCTAGCACAAGATACCTATGATTCTACACATATAATGATCAAATCACACAATGGTTATTTCCTCTCAGCTATTGGAAAAATAACACTTTTGATTAAGGTGGTTGAAAAATCCTTGGAAGCTTCCTTTGTTATCATTCCTACTTCAGACCTCTTTCGTGTGAAATTAAGACATCCTTGGCTGAAATCCATGAAAGCAGTTCCTTCTACCATTCATAAATGCTTAAAATTCCCTCATCAAGGATGAGTGCATGTTGTTCATCATAGAGGATGAAAACCTTTAGCCACTTGTGGAAATTTCAACTTGGATTACTTTTGGCCACAACCTACTGAACTGAATCAACCAAGAGAAGATCATTGTTTCCTGGCAAATCAAAAATATAAGGCAAAGTTAATAGCTCAACTATCACATGGAAAGAATACTCCTAGACCCTCTCAGTTCCCTGAGGCTACAATTCCTCCTACCAAACAAATAGAGAGTGAAAAGTAGCCCGAACTGAAGGAATCCCCTTGACCAAGAGGTAAAGGAATTTTTACCGAGGTTCCTCCTCCACCATCCTTACAAGGATTAGGAGACAACCTTAAAGAGCGAATCATTTCATCACAAAAGAATAATTTTTTACCAGCTTCCTCTTCTGAAATGTCAAAGAATGTGAGAAATCATGAGTCATCAATGGTAGACAAAGAAACTCCCTTTGGTAATATAACTAACAAGACAAGAAGAAACATGAATGCAAGGGAAAGAATAAGAAAGTGACAAGCATTAGCTTGAAAGATGTCTCTACAAGAAGAGAACATCCCACTGAATGAAATAAAATAAGAGCTAAAGGAATAAATTTCAAGTTGGGCCATAGTACCCTATGTCCCTATTTCATCTCAAATTTGAGATTGGGAGGAAGATGATTTGCTCAAAGACAACCACTAGTGTGGTTGCATCTTCTCACAGGTAAGTATTTCTCACTCATTTAGCCACCTTTTATGTAGCACCTCTTTGAGTTTCTCTCATGGGTGGCCTCTTCTTATGTTTTGTGTTGTGTTCTCCCATGTTGTGTTAAATGTTGTTTAGGTCTCCTTGGATAACCCTTCATACTCTTGTAAGGTCAAGGATACAAGGAGATCGCCTCTATTGTGACACTTCTTCTATGTGTTTCTCTATTCTTCTACTCTCCTCTATCTTATTGTAATTGTTGTGTGTGGTGCCTTGGGGGCATAACATTGTGGAGAATGTCTTGGAGGCATTTTCCCACATTGTAAACCTAAGTCACTTTTGTTTCCTCTCTCATTTTTCATGTTTTCATTCTTTAGTGGCTCTACTAATCAGCGGATGATGATAACTAATAAATATTGATAACAATCATGTGTCCCTACAACAAGAATAAAAATGGACCTAGTCCATATATGAAGATGGGGTTGATACGTTAATGACGCTTGACTAGTAGAATCACCTCATGTTGTGATGTGATCGTGTATCGTATTGTGAAATTTAATGTAACAAGCCTTTACAATACTCTAATATGCTTCTACGCACTTTGGAATGTTTTCTGTCTCACCTTGTGCTATACTCAATCCTGAGATACCTGAAGTATAACCTAACGGTTATACTCGGTTCCGAACCTGTAAGTGTAGCCTTGGTTTGTTTATGTGAGATGTTACCTTATTTCTATGTATGAATATTGTTGATGATTAGAATTTGATACTAATGTGTGTGTTTGTTGGGAATCATTGTTGATTGCAAGTACATGTCACTTTGGGGGCATGGGCTTTGCAAAAGTTCTTTTTCCCTTGCATGTTTTCACTTCACCTTAAATGTGTTTGATACTGGCAAGCGGGATCAACCACTTTAAGGTGGGGGCATATATTGCACGGTAAATGCTTGGATATTTTAGATATTGATAAAGTGTGTTTGTGTATGCTTCCTTTTCACCGTAAGGCATCTGTAGATGCAGGTGGGGTTGTGTACTTTGTTTTGTTTTGCATATACCTCATTTTCACTATAAGGCATCTACATGATGCATGTGGGATTGTAGACTTTGTGCATGCTTCCTTTTCACCGTAAGGCATCTGTAGATGCAAGTCGGGTTACATTTTTGAAAGCCCTTATGTGGAAGGTGGGATTGTGTCTTACCTTGAGTGGTTGCACATCCTTTTAAAATTCCTCTACACTAGAAGTAGGGTTTAATCTTGATTTATTCACCCTTAAGTGTGTCTTTGGCGGTTGTGGTAGCGTAGCTCAACCATCAGGTGTGTTTGTCATGTCTTAGATAGGGGAGTGTAGCGATGAGCTCCTCTCTATCGCCTATGTTTGTTGTGTATAAGACGTATAGTGTGTCAACAACATACTCTATGGTGCTCGTGTATTCTATGTGTTTTCCATGTGTTTTCTATGCCTTCTTAATGTGTCTTGCATTTTTTTAGTGGTGGCGCATAGCGATGAGCTCTCCCCATCGCCTAGTTAGGGTTATATTTATATAATTGTTTAATAATGTATTTTCTTCGTGTATGCCTTGTGTATTGTGTGATTGTATTCATGTCTTCTCCATGTATTATGTGCTTTACTATCTTCTCCATGTATTGTGTGATTACTTACTGTATTCACTATGTTTTGTATGATTGTCAAGTGTTTTCTTATGTTTGGCTAAGCTTGGGGGCTAGAAATAGTCCTTCAAACTTAGGGTGTGTCTTTGCTCTAGTGTTTGATGTGCTTGATATGCTTCAACCGTACTTTAATGCATGTACTGATCATAAGATCATACACACATTAAATTGGGGGCTAAATGTTATGGAGTAAAAAGTGGGCACTTGCCTTTTTACCTCCTCGTTTAGCTCCTAGGTCCCTGTGATAACATTATACATTCTAAATATTCATCCTGATGCAAAATCCCCTGAAACCAATGTAAATTGGGAATAAGAGGCTCATACTTTACCTTACCCCAGACCAAAAAGGTACCTTGGGACTTGGGAACCCACACCCAAGTCCTCCCTAATTGGTTAAGGCAACTTTAAATGCATGTCAGCGTAATACCTTTAAAAGGGTTTCTCCTTGTCAGCTCTTTCGATTAATTTCATGAATGTTAGTGGGAAATTATTTATAAGTGTGTTTTTGAATTCTTTACGAACCTAGATAGAGATAGTTAACTTGAAGCATTAGAGTAAAGAGCATTCAAATCATTCATTGTGATTGTAGAGCAGATTTGTATTGTCATTGTGTGTTGTTGTAGGTTTTGAGGTTATCATCCATCTCTCCTTATGAGTTGAAGAATCTTCATCCGCCTAAGAGTTTTATCACATAGGTGATATCATTTGTGTTCATATCATTTGATTTCATCATTGATTTGTGTTTAGCCTCTGCCCTACGAGGGCACGCTCTCTTTATCAAACAATGGTGTTGGGAAGATTGAATGCAATCCTAGGATTTGATCAAGGCAAGTTCCTAAACACCATAACCCCCAAACCCCTTTTCTTCTTGTGTGCAGTTTACAGGTGCGAGATCTAGGAAAGTGAAGACATAGGAAGACTAAGTAAGGAAAAGGGTTTCAGGATCCAATAGCATTTCAGGATTATTCCTCTGTGCTAGACTTGGGCACTTATGAAATAGTCCTTCTTTAATAGACTTCAGATCTAGCATTAGGGCAGTCTCTGTAACATTCCTCCAGTTTGCAGTTTCTAAAGATTCTGGCTTCTAGGACTTGGGAACCCCTGAAATAGTCCTCTAACATTCCATCTTTCGGGACACAGGTTCTGATATCTCCCTAACCACTCTTATGAAATTAGTTTCTAATTATCTATTGTACATCTTCTATTATAATGAGATCTTTACAAATCTAGGGTTTAGTGCATTGATTGACCTAGGGTTTAATAAAAGGCTTGATTAAATCAGATCTCTCCATACCACTCTTGAGTACAAGATTTGTAGCTAAGTCCACCTACATCTGGTAGTGATTGGGCTCAGTCTTGTCCTTGAATGTTATTCTAGAAGAGGGTTTGATCTAGTGTGCATGCTAGTCTTCATCATTCATTTTTTTCACACATAACATAATGAAAAATGAAACACCTTGATCTCAGAACCTGCATCATCCACCATGAATGCATTTAGTCTCCAATCAATATTCTTCAAGTGAACCCATTGGAGAAGAATATGCATCCAATATACAATATCATATGCACAAGACCTCATGTACATAATGACCCATGCCACATGCACCCCCATATGCTTCGAGTGAATACAAGCATTGTATACAATTGAAACTGTTATAAGACACATAGTACAATATATCAATACTATGTTTTATTTAAGCGTAAACATTTTTAATTCAACTCTATCAAGGAATGTACAACATACCTTCATTGCATTTATACCAAATATAGAATCCATGGCCAATATGTTATTGTGGCCATAGAAGCATCCAATCAAATTGCTCTGGCAATTTCCCAAAACAAATGGGATTTGCTCTTCTCCATCCACAATAGTGGCGCCAAACTATTAATATGTAAACCACTTATTAGGGTTCACCAAAACCCATTGTTGCACCAAAAGAGCATTATTACCATCAAACATGTAGCTTGATGTCTTAATTTTATGATCAATGTTCACAATATCATCTGTGGTAAGAAAATTGTCCCTAGAAGATTGATCCTCAAACATGGTCATCTTCTCATGCATCATTTCATTATTTTTATGCACCACATCTGCAGGCATGCCAAGCAGCAGCAACGACTCTACATGCAATTATTTTCTAATATATGGTGCAAAGAAGGACCTTGTTTGATGCAAGAGCATACGGGTGAACTGGTAATCAACATCAACCAAAAAAAATTGTCATTTTGTTTTCTTCAAGTTTTGGTTTGTTTTGGTCCTTTTTGGAGAACACTTGGAGTGGTCAGATTTGCAGGAAACTAGTTTTCGTCAGTTGTCAATTTCGGTGCATAATAGGATGGCTTCACAAAAATATTTGTTCAGGTGAATCAGAGAGGTTTGGTCGAAAATCCTCTTACAAGAAGATTTTTGACGGCATTTCTAAATTATTGGTGAAGTTTTTGATATTGGATTCTTTCTGGTTTTTGAGATTTAATCATTTTTTTACCAATGTTGGTAATTTTGTGAAGTTTGAAAATTTCAAATTCCATGAGGTTTGAGGCAAAATGGCTTGGTGGAAAGCTCAGTGATGTCAGAATGCACATCTTGGAAATTTTTTGGATGATTTTGAGCTCTCAATAAAAAAATATGAGGAATGTCAGTTTCATCTTTGAGTACATCTTGTTGCAGTCATTTTGAAGGAAGCAGAGTGTCAATGTTGTTAGTTGTTTGATAAAATGTTGATGAGATCTTACTAATTACTTATATTCAAACAATATGCAGCGAATGGACAAGGACTGCCTTGCATTGATTCATGTTTGCAATGCTACTTCATGGATAGGTGACAATTTCATCATATCCTTGTGTTTTGTCAATTATCATAAGGTATATGTTTGTGACTTGATCTATGTAGTTGGTGTAGTTTTGATAGCTACATATATGTAAGGGCATTGAGGTCCATTGACGTGGCTTGACATTCCTTGAGATGTCATGGTCAATGCAAAGATATTAGAGGTTGTTTATGATACCAAGAGGGACGTGGTCATATGGAGAATGCACCTTGATATTATCTTCTTATCAGACATCAAGATGTATATTGGATGTCATTTATCATTGTTGTTCGGTGTTTGTTCAAGACACAAAAGTGGAAGTATTTAATATATGTTTTCATTTGGTTATTTCTATTGTGGAGGTCGTGAATAGCATAGGAAATTGAGGAATTTCTAATGAATTGATATCTTTTAATACAAACACACATCAAACTATACTCTGTAATCTTAATGGTTTGAAGGTGATTGTGTAAATTTTATAAAGTATGGTATATTTGTATGTTTGGGGGATAATTACAAAGGGGTCGCGGGAAGCCTTGAAGGTATGAGTCATTTGATTCAATCTAAAGATCTCACTTTGGAAGACTAAGTTTGGGATTTCAAGGGCTCCTATCTATTGTTGAGCGCAGGTTTTAGAGGGGAAAAAGAGACAATGTTTGAGGTGCCACCAAAGATAGGAAATGCAACGCCTAAGCTACCAAGGAAGAAAAATATCATTGCCAAAGGGAAGGTGATTTGATTTCTAGAAGATTGAGAGAATAAAATTAGAGAGGGTCAATGTTAGCAATAAATGTAGAGGAGATACTAGTCTCTAGATCTGGTCCTCAATCAAGTCTTTATAGTCAATTTATACCCCGGTCAAGTAGCTAGAGATTAATAGAAAAACATAAAGAATAACCAAATAGAGAATCATATATACATCAAAATAAGATAACACACACAATTGCCCGGTACCAACAAATCTCCATATATATACATATATAAACAACAACAACCAAATGTACACATCATAGATCCATCCTTTGACAAGTCTAAGTCTTTGCCTCACCAGTTACATACATGACTTATATCTCATTCGTACATCAGAATATATCCTATTCTCCTATCATGCTTACTTACATTCTATTATCTCCTATCTATATATATATACTATATATAAAAAATCAAGGGATGTGTCTTATGTCATCTTCTGACCTCTGAATACTGTGTAGTCTCCTCCGGTCGACTTTGTTCTATGCCAAGTATTCTACTAACATCATCCCCCCACAAAATTATGTCTTGTCTTAAAGACATGTCTTGCTTCGATTGAAAATATTTCTTGAGTCTAGCACCATTAACATATCTGGCTGATAATTTAGCCTCCATATTCTTTAGTCTGACTGCTTTGGAATCTACAAATTCTTCAATGTAGTATGGTCCTAGCCACCTTGTCTTCAATTTTCCTTGCTTATTAAACTTGTTTTCATACAGGAGTACTAAGTCACCTTCCTTGAATGTCTTGTTCCTCATGTTTTTGTCATGCCAAGTCTTCTGTCTGTTCCTTTCCAATTTAATATTATATGCTGCCATCAATTTGTCCTCGTCCAATTTTTCTAATTCTTCAATTCTCTATGTGAGAATCTTCATCACCCAATTTGAGAGTCCTAATTGTCCAAAAATTTGGAAATATGAAGTGTATCGGTATTGGAGCATCTATTCCATATACCAATTCATAGGATTGAATTTAGTGGTTCTTTTGAAGGTTGTCATCTATGCCCATAGTACCATAGGTATTTTTAGATCCTAATCTATTTTGTTCCCACTGCACATCTTTGTCAATGCTAGCCCAATGATCTTATTCAGGGCTTCACTTGCTCCATTTTCTTGTGGATGATATGGTGAACTCCTATTGCGTGTTATCATGAAATTGTCCAATAGCTCTGAAATCATCTTGTTTACAAAATGTTTACCTTGATCACTAGTTATGTTCAATGGACAACCAAACCTAGTAATTATGTTCTCGTAGATGAGTTTGGTAGCATTTTTCGTTGTGTAGTCTTTGGTTGGTTGTGCTTTAGCCCACTTTATCAGGTATTCTACTCCGGTAATAATGAATCTAGCTTTTGATTGCTTTTGCCAGAGGGTCTATGGGTCCAATGAAGTCAATAACCCATTTCTGAAAAGGTAATTGTGTTGGAACTCATCTCTGGCATTTCATCTCTTGCAGTAGGTCTTCATGTTCTTTGACAAACATCACAATACTTTACATGTCTCTTTGCATCTTGTAAAAGTGTAGGCCACCATAACTCGGCTAGTTTGATATTTCTTGTTGTCATGTCTCTGGCATTATGTCCTTCGGCTATCCCTTGATGTGCTTCCATTAGAATTTCTTCTCTTTCATGTTCATATACTACCCTTCCGATGATATCATCTTTTCCTTAGATATGTAGTTCTCCCTCAATTAATGCGTATGGAAAAGATTTTTGCATTGGGTTTTGTTTCTCTTGTGATGGAATTTCTATTGGAAATTCCCCTATAGCCAGTAGGTATGCTATGTCTTCCAGTTCTTTCAGTACCGTAGTTACTCTGAAAAGATTTGTGTCAGGTAGTTCTTCTTCATGTACCTCCAGATCTTCTCCTATCTCAATTCTAGACAAATAGTTAGGTCCCTAGTTATGATTTCTTGATTTCACCATGACTGAGAATTCAAACTCCTAAAACAAGAGTAACCATCAACAAATTCTTACTTGGATGATTGGTTTGTTGAGTAGGTATTTCAATAGTTCATGATCAGTGTAGAATACAAAAGGTGTTGATAGGAGGTAATGTCGGAACTTATGTAATGTATGCACCATTTCTAAGGCTTCTCTTTCAGTTGTGGTGTAATTCTTCTCTGCTTTTTATAGTTTCCTACTTGCAAATGCTATCAGGTGAGCATTAGAGCCCCTTGGTTGAGTTAGTACTACTCCTACTGCAATCCTTGATGCTTCCACATGAACATGGAATGTGTTCTCCCATTCTAGAAATATGAGTTTTAGTGCTTCCGCTATCTTCTACTTCAAAGTGTCAAATGCCTTTTGGTGTTGCTCATTCCATGTGATACTCTTGCCCTATTTTTGCTTTAGTTATTCTTCTATAGGTGCTGAGATAGATGCATAACTCTTGATGAATTTCTGGTGATAACTGGTATACCCTAGGAATGTTTTAACATCAAACGTAGTTTTCAGTGACCGCAAGTTTTGAATAATGGCAACTTCTAGGGGATCAACCATCAATCCTTCTTTACATATTATATGTCCCATAAGTGTTCCAAATGGTACCGCAAAAGTGCATTTCTTCAAGTTTAGAGATATTTACAAGCTTCTACACTTATTCAACATCAACCTCAATGTTTGTGTGTGATATTTTATGAGTTCAAATACAGTCCAATCATCCAAATAAACTTCTAGGAAATCATGTATAAACTTCTTGAATGCATTGACCATGATTCTACTAAATACTGCAGGTGTATTTTTCAACCCAAATGGCATAACTATGTACATGAAAGATTCTAGTTCAAATGCAAATGTTGTTTTGGGTTGATTTGTTAACTTTGGCATATTGGTTGTCTTGCCATTGATGTCAAAATGGATGTCACAATAGTGGGTTTTGTGATGTTGTGGTTGTTACTTGATGTCAAACTGCAAACAAGGTGTTCAGTGGTACAATGAATATTTCACCTTGTTTATATCATGATGGATCTCTTATGTAATTAAGGTTGAAGTTATGTCAGATGGATTATTCATAGGTTGCTTACTTATTTTTGGCTTCATAAGTGTGACAAAGGATAGTGGATGTCAAAGTTTAATGATGGAGCTTCATGTCAAGTTTTGATTTTGATACTTCATGTTTTGGTGTTGATGCTATTCATGATGTTATGATGAATTCATGTTTTCTTCATTGCTTATCATAACATGCAGATTTATACTCAGTGTTCATGCTTAGTGTTGACAGGTGCTCATCATGCATGGTCATGCAAAGTAGAGATACAATGGTGCCTTTTTGATATGTTGATACTTTGTGATAAGGTTTGATGCTATGATGTTGGTAAGTGTTTGTGATGAGGAATAGGATCGTCAAAGGTTCACAGGTTAGGTGATGTGATTACATATTGGTATATTTTGATTAGTGTTTATTAACACTTTGTGCCTTGTTGTTTCTTTCAAGACTGGATATGTATAATCTGATTATTATACTTTGATATAATTTCTCTGAAGTCATTGTGGTCTCTGCAGAGTCATCACTACTCAATTTGAGGTGTCTAAGATGCTTATCTTTTCATTTCTTCCATTAGGGTTTGTGGTGTAAAGAGACTAAGGGAACAAAAACCCTAACTTAGAGTTCTTAATGCACATCAAATAATACTCTAAGTCACCCGTCGCCACTTTATTTCTATTTTAGTGTTGACCTACTCAACTGGTGATAACATAACTTAAGTTATGTTTTAAGGGGTTTCAATACATGGATGACTCGCCCCGACTTCCTAGGGGCACCGAAGACACAAAGTCAATAAAAAGAATATGGGTGCGAAAGAGATCTTGCGGCCCAAATTAAAAGATCTTTTTGGCACGAAAGCAAATCAAATGGACGCCTTTTGTTTGCCTTTTGAATGCCAACAGTCATTCAAGACATTCTAATTTTGACTAGCAAAAGGTTATAAATAGCTAAAAATGCAATTTGTTAAGTCTTCCAATGATGAAGAGGGCTAGGGAATTTTAGTATGAGATCTGTGTGAGGTGTTTGAAGTTTTTGATCATTGATATGAAATGTTAAAAGGAATACCTTCATGCCAATATGAGGATTGAACAGATTTATGAAGAATAACATGATGTTTGTAGTGTTTGAAGTTTGAAGACCAGCTAGTATATATAGATCACCTTCAGTGCAAAAGAGTAAAGTACTGGTGTTAATTCTTGATCATAGAAATATATTTTTACTTGCAAAGATTGAAACTTGTTTTTTAGAGACTAATATAAGGTTGAATTGGTTATGATTAAAGAAGATTTTGTTGAAGTGAAAATAAAAGGAGATATAGGGTTTTGCTATGTAGAGAAACAGAGTTTTGCTTTGTATATTTTCATATTCATGTATTAAGGGTTGGTGCCCTTGGAGTTGGTGTTCCTAATTGTATTAAGGGTTGTTGCCCTTGGAGTTGGTGCTTCTAAATGTATTAGGGTTTGGTGCTCCTTGAAGTAGGTGCTTCTAAGCAAAGTAGCCAGTGAGGCTTTGTAATAAGTGGGATTTTGTTAAGCCAGTGAGGCAATTTTCTCAAGTGGTTTTTCATCCCTATGAAGGTTTTCCACTCTTCAAAATCTATGTTATGTCTTCTCTTGATGGTTGATTATGCTGTACTTGTTTGATCATCCTTGTTCAAGTTTTATATCCTAAATTGCACATCTTTGTGACTATATTTTCAATAAGGTTCGTTGTATAAATCTGGTGAGTTAAGTTTTGAAATGATAAGGTTTCTAGACCACTGATTCACCCCCCTCTCAATGGTCATGTACTCCAACAAGTGGTATTAGAGCCAAGTTCCATATAGAAGTCTAACAAGCTTGGGTAGGTCCTATAAGTGGATTACTAGTCATGGGCAGTCAAGAAGGTTTTTCTACATACAAAGCACCTTTATTTGATGGGTCTAATAATGCCTTCTAGAAATTTAGGATGGAATCCTATTTGTCTTCCTTGGGTTATGATGTTTGTGTTGAAATTAAGGAACACTGAGAGTGGGGCTGAATCAGTGTTCTGCAAAACTTAATATTATGTTTCTTTAATAATTTACCACATACATCCACAAGAAAGAAGCATGAAATGAAACAACAAATCATAACACATGAACACCAGGATTTTTACATGGAAACTCGGTTAAGGGAAAAACCATGGTGGGGGTTAACCCACAAGGATTTGTACTATGTTAAAAGTATTACAAACGGGGAAGGCACATGCCTTCGAGCGCACTGCCAGAGCTCACTGCTCAAAAGAGGCTCACTACCTACAAGTTTGATTACAAAGAGTTCACTAAAATGTTTGAACTAGATAATAGCATCTAACCATGCAAAATAACAGTTCTAGTTAAGCTCAGTATACTAACTTTGCACACTTCATCTCTCTCTGCCCTGTTTCAATATTCTGCCATGATCCAGAGCTTAGATCTCTTAACTTTGCACTTGATACTGCTCTACTTTGCACTTATCCCTTCATATTCACACAACCACACACCAAAAATGCTTGAATCCATCGATCATATATATCCACTACATGAAATTGCATCAATTGTAGTCGGCCTTAAGAAAAACTTAGAGACTTTTTAAGAACATTGTTCTGTCAACTGAATCTATGCACAAACACCAATGCGAACCAAAATCTCTGTATCCAAGTCACCTTACATGTCGGCCAATACCATTGGATCTCACAAATTACTCAGCCAACAACTTTTCTTAATCCGCACAATGATCAAACACCAAGTCAGCCTATTCTTCATTGGACTAAACTGATTAACCAGAACCTAATACTCAAATGCATGTAACTTTTAATACCTTTATCACCGGAGGCTAAAATCTTGGATTTAGGTAGCGCTAACATCCCTTAACAATCCCTCAGATCCACAGCACAATAGGATTACATGTGGAGAAATGTGGACCAAAGTGTTGAACCCTTTCATATGCTTTGTTCTTATTAATCCAGACTTAGACAAATCTATAATCTGACTTCTGGTTTGATCAAATGATGCAATGTGGATGAGTAAGATAGGTTTAGTTGCCATCAATGACAACACCTGACATGCCTAGAAATGTCTCTTGCCAACAATCTCCCCCTTTGGCATTGATGGCAACACTTAGTGAAAAATGACTAAGTGTTAGAACAGCTCCCCCTTACTATGTGCACTTGTGATTTCCAATGCTCCCCCTTAGATGAATTCTTCATTTTCCACTGCTTTTCCTCTCCCCCTTTGACATCAATGGCAAAGGCTGGGATCCGCATATCAAAATTCATGCAAAAACTTTATGTGCAACACTTAGTGAAAAATGACTAAGTGTTAGAACAGCTCCCCCTTACTATGTGCACTTGTGATTTCCAATGCTCCCCCTTAGATGAATTCTTCATTTTTCACTGCTTTTCCTCTCTCCCTTTGACATCGATGGCAAAGTCTGGGATCCGCATATCAAAATTAATGCAAAAACTTTATGTGCATGGGTCAAAAACTCTAAGTATATTGGCAACACTTAGTGAAAAATGACTAAGTGTTAGAACAACTCCCCCTTACTATGTGCACTTGTGATTTCCAATGCTCCCCCTTAGATGAATTCTTCATTTTTCACTACTTTTCCTCTCCGCCTTTGACATCAATGGCAAAGGCTAGGATCCGCATATCAAAATTCATGCAAAAACTTTATGTGCATGGGTCAAAAACTCTAAGTATATTGGCAACACTTAGTGAAAAATGACTAAGTGTTAGAACAACTCCCCCTTACTATGTGCACTTGTGATTTCCAATGCTCCCCCTTAGATGAATTCTTCATTTTTCACTGCTTTTCCTCTCCCCCTTTGACATCAATGGCAAAGGCTAGGATCCGCATATCAAAATTCATGCAAAAACTTTATGTGCATGGGTCAAAAACTATAAGTATATACTTCTTCATATGAACACACATTCCTTAAGCCTTGTTCATCAACAAAAAGATATCACCAAAAATGTTTCCCAAAAGTGTCATTTCATTGTCCTAGTTCTTCTTTATGCTGCCCAAAATGGATATATGCCCACTGAACAAAAATGCCTGTGATTCTTCCTTTTGAAGGTCAGTAGGATCACTAGTAGTAACAACAACTTGGGATTCTGCCAATATATCATACATAGTCTCCAACTTAGGGGAAATTAGTCCCCGGAGCTCATCCAATCTGCCCAAAACTTTGACCTTTTCCTTCTCCAAATCACTCAATTCATCCCGTAAACTCACTACTTGGCATTCTTTGGTAGTTATAAACTCAGTTAAAGGGCTATATGACTAAGAAATGTTAGACAATTTGAGCTCTAAGTCCTCAATCTTCTTTTCAATATCTTCAATAGCTTTAGACCGATTTAGACAAAACTTGTAAATCTCTGCACCTTCAGAGAGGGCATTTTGGATACTCTTTACACTAGTATCAAGCCCTAATCTATCATAACTAATTATTTTCTTTATTTCAGCAAACCTCTTCTCATTGAATTCATTTATGACTTTAACTTCTGCTGACTTCTCTAAGGTTTCAAATGAGTACTTACAGATTTTATTAGATTCTTTAAATGTCCAGAAGGAGAGTTGGATAAATACTTTTGAAAGGTTGGCATAATCTTTTCCAGAATTTTGGAGGCAAGACCAAGCAACTTGCTGTCCTCAATGTGAGTTTTCAGAATCTCCTCTCTTGCTTTTGCTTGTACCACAGATGCTAACTTCATCTTTTGTAGAGGAGAAAGAGTGTCAAAATTGATAGGCCCTTGAATCAACTCCGGTTCATCAAGATCAAGCTTGTCTTTTTCAAGTAATTTCTTCATTGCATCTGCAGTGTCTCTTGCCAAAAATGTAGCTCCATCTTTCAGATCCTTACCAGTACTTTCATCTTGCTTTTGCTCTTCAATATTCTTTGTTGATTCTCCTTCTTGTTCATCCTTGTCCTTAACCTCTTTTGCTTCTTGCTCTTTATTCTTCACAGAGTCATCTTCACCAGGAGCATCTACTTCTGTATTCATTTCTGTATATTCTCCAGTAGATTGGTCTGGAGGAATTTGAGTGTCCTCTGCACCATCAAAATTAACTTCCTCCACCATCTCTTTATCTCCTTTATTTAGCATTTCATCTTCTGGAACAGAGATGTCAACATGTTGTTCACTTTCTTTCAACTCCTCAACATTTTGAATGGATGAATAAATTACATTATCAGTTTCTTCTTCAACAATGGGAATATTATGCCTTTTTAATGCCTTCAGAAGAATCTCCTGAGTATCTTCAACTACCTTATCAATTTCACCCAGCATGAGATTATTCATTCTAAACTTACTCCTGAAGTCATGTTTCACTTCTTTGAATATTAGGTTCATTTGTTCCGGAGTAATTTGAGGACATAATTTATTTAGCACATCTTCTCGAAGCTCAATATCTTTAACTTTTGTATTTTCTTTTCTTATTTCTAGAATTTTTGCAAAACTTTCTGAAATTTTAGAAGTTATTTCAAATAAAGTCTTATTATAGATATTCAAGTATTTTATTGTTGCTTCCTCTAAAACTCTCTTATCAGCATCACTGTAATGATCATAAAATTCAGTCATTGGCTTCAAGTTTCCATCTATAGTCACTAACTTAATGATGTCATCCATAGAAAGAGTAGGCTTCTCAACATAAGCCTCTAGAATTTATGCCTTTTATTTGCCTTTTTGCTTCCAGAGGGCTTCTCCTTAGACACTTTAGAAGCTTTAGTGCCTGAGGCCTTCAACTCTTTAACCTCATCGTCTGAGTCAATTTCTTCTTCATCCTCTTTCTCCACACTGACATATGTTCTTTTGCTCTTTACTTTTGTCCTTTTTCCTTCCTTACTGGTAGGTTTTTCTACCACAGGAGAAGGTGATGCATTGGAGGTTGAACTAGAACTCCTAGTAGTCCTTGACTTAGGAGGGGTTTCTACCAGAATACTTCTCTGTTCCCTGTCCTACTTCTCCTTCTTAGCTTTCTCTATCCTTTCCCTAAATTGCCTTACAACTTCCTTGGTGAGGCCTAAGTTCTCAGCCAACTGCTCAACTTCTTTCCTCACAGTCCTTTTGATTTTAGGAGCCTTGAATTCAAGATGCAGTTTAAGTGAAATCTCTTCATAGATTCCAAATCTCTCCTCAGCTAGATCCCTAGGGTGGCTCAACAGATGATGTGTATACAACTCCAATACTTGTCCATCCACTTCATACCCCATGGGCATGATCCACACAACTCTACGTTCCATTGCTTCCATTTTGCACTGATCAACAGTAAGCATAAAACAAATGGTGTCCTTGTATTTTTCAACCATAGTCCTAGGTATTCTTTCCCTAGCTTGCATCATACTCTGAAATTTTTTGAAGAATCCCCAAAGTGTAGAATTTTCTACCTCATAATTACCCAGACAACTCAAATGATTCTTAATTTGGACTACTACCAGTTTGTCATTTGACCAATATATATTCTTATTTCCAGGGAGCTCACTTAAGAAATAAAGAAAAGACATATAATTAGCATATCATATTTGAACGGGTGCTTCTTGTCTTTCTTTATTTTGCTTAGATTCTCCATAAGCTGGTTTAGCAACAATTCACAGAGATCATAGTCTACATTTTCTTTCACTGTCTGATATGCAATATAGATAGCTATTCCAGGCACTAAATTCTCTCTTCTAGAGTAATATATCATGTATCCTAACACCATTGATGTGAATCTGACCTCGTGATCCTCTATATATCATTTATAGTCATGGCTCTCTTGTCAAATTTCGATCTAGTTGCCTTTGTGACTTCTTGATTCTTCACAGCCTTCAACTAAGGCAGAGTACCGGTGGAATTCAATCCTATAACTGCTCTTATAGCATCTTTTGTGGTTTTAAATGGATGATTCAACCATAAAAACTCATCATGAATACGGCTCAGAACATACTAGACCCATTTGTCCTTTGCAAAATTTGGAAACTCAATAACCTGTATGAATTTCTTATCTTCTAGTGCTTTGTACTTCGGTTTGAGCTCTAAATCATCATCTGTCAAATGATTCATGAATAGTTCACCAAACCTTGAACTGTCGTGCTCTTCTAGAGGTGTGTGAATCTAAGCCCTAATTTCCTTTGTGTGCAAAACTCCATATGGAACCCCAGAGAATGCTCCCATCGGATCGACTTCAGTGGATTTGAAAAGGTGCTTCTTAAACTTTGTCCTTCATCTCTCAATGATGTTCACAACCAAAGGTGTAGCCATTTCAAAACATTACAAGTTCAAGGCTTCGTAGAAAAATACCTTTTTCTTTACAGAATTAGGGTTCACTGTCAAATTCGTTCTTCGCACTTCAAATCTTTGAAATTCCAACTCAGACACTCTTCTCCTTGTTGTCTTTGAATGCAAAGTGATTCAAGTGTTTGAATGAATGACCTTTTATTCTCTGCAAAACCTAATTCTTCATTGTAATAAATGCTCTGCCCTAATACATTTGATTACATTGTTTCTACATACAGTCAATCTTCAATTGCTCCGCAATCAATCACATTAGCTTCTTTTCTTCTGGAATTTGCTCCAACAAATCTGCAATAGGCTTCTTTATCTCCATTCATCATGCCAGATTTAGGCACCCACTTACTGGCGAGGGGAATTAGATTTTCAATGTAGCTCCCCCTGAGCTAGAGCTCCTAATTCAATTCTCAAAGGAATTATCAGCATTGGATTCCGGTGTAGACCCATTGTCAACATTCATTTCACCTTTCTTCACCCATGTTTTCCTCATTTCATTCTGGATCTCATTCACATCAACTTTGCCCTTGCCTTTGTCCAACTTCTGCTCTATTTTTATTTTTCCTGCCTGTGAGTTCTCCTTTTTGCTTCTACAAAATTTAGCAATGTGTCCGGATTTGTTGCAATTAAAACATACAATCTTATTTTTCTAACAATTACATGTTGGAGTAGATTTAGATCTGCATTGCATTGCAATATGCCCAAACTTATTGAAAGTAAAACATCTTCTATTGAACACTTGTTTGTTCTTAAGAGGATTCCTTGATCCACTTCTACATTCCTCAGCCTTATGACCTATCTTGTTGCAATTAAAGCATTGACCATAGAAAGATGATGCATTTTGATTCACTTTACTTCTGCATTGATTAGCTCTATGACCATACTTATTGCATTTGAAACAATTGCCATTGAAAGATGGATACCTTTGAGCATTAGGTTGTCTTACCGGAGATCTTCTAGGATTCCTTCTTTGATGTCTTGCTTCAGGATTTCTTTAACCAGATCCAAAGCTTTCACCTTTCTGAAATCCCAGACCATGTTTATCATCTGCCTTCTTCTAGTTATCAAGTAACACCTCAAGTTTAGCTGATCTTATCTTGAATTTCTCTTTATATTCATTTGCAACTTCTAGGTCATGTTTGAGAATGAGAATTTGTCTTTCAAGTTCTTCCTCATTGTCCCTAGTTTCTTGTAGATCAGACTCTAGATGGCCAATTATTCTATCCAATCTGCAGTACTCTTATGTTCTTTCTTTCAGAGACTGATTTAGTTTTTTCCTCAGTTTTCTTCCTTTCCTCAATTGCCTTGGTTAGCTTCATCACCCCTTATTCCATTTCATGTTTTAGAACAACTTCTTTTGCTAGCTTCTCACATTCCTTTGTTTTCTCCTTCAGGGCCTCATCCATGTCATTGTCTTCATTCTAATTTTCTAGCTAAAGAAGTAGCTCCATCCTCTTTTCATTAGATTTGCTCAGTTGTCCTTTTAAGGTCTCAATGAAATCTTCAGCATCTTTAAGGTTCTCTTGCAGATCTCTGATTTCTGCTCTAGATAGGTCAAGATCATTTAAGGCTACTTGAAGTTGTTGATTGATACCATCAGGATACTTGAATGAGCCCATTGAAAATACCTTCCCAGATCTTCCTCAAGTTGTTAAACTTCTTCTAAGGAACTTAGCTTTGATACCAATTGTTGAAATTAAGGAACACTGAGAGGGGGGTGAATCAGTGTTCTGCAAAACTTAATATTATGTTTCTTTAATAATTTACCACATATATCCACAAGAAAGAAGCATGAACTGAAACAACAAATCATAACACATGAACACCAGGATTTTTATGTGGAAACCCAGTTAAAAGAAAAACCATGGTGGGGGTTAACCTACAAGGATTTATACTCTATTAAAAGTATTACAAACGGGGAAGGCACATGCCTTCGGGCGCACTGCCCAGAGCTCACTGCTCAAAAGAGGCTCACTACCTACAAGTTTGATTACAAAGAGCTCACCAAAATGTTTGAACTAAAAAATAGCATCTAACCATGCAAAATAACAGTTCTAGTTAAGCTCAGTATACTAACTTTGCACACTTCATCTCTCTCTGCCTTGCTTCACTGTTCTACCATGATCTGGAGCTTAGATCTCTTAACTTTGCACTTGATACTACTCTAATTCACACTTATCTCTTTGTATTCACACAACCACACACCAAAAATGCTCGAATCCATCGATCATATATATCTGCTACATGGAATTGCATCAACTGCAGTCGGCCATAAGAAAAACTTAGAGAATTTTTAAGAACATTGTTCTGTCAGTTGAATCTATGCACAAACACCAATGTGGACCAAAATCTCTGTATCCAAGTCACCTTACATGTCGGCCAATACCACTAGATCTCACAAATTACTCAACCAACAACTTTTCTTAATCCACACAATGATCAAACACCAAGTTAGCCTGTTCTTCACTGTACTTAACTGATTAACCAGAACCTGATACTCAAATGCATGTAACTTTTAATCCCTTTATCACTAGAGGCTAAAATCTTGGATTTAGGTAGCCATGACATCCCTTAACAGTCCCTCAAATCCACAGCACAATATGATTACCTGTGGAGAAATACGGACCAAAGTGTTGAACCCTATCATATGCTATGTTCCTATCAATCCAGACTTAGACAAATATGCAATCTGACTTCCGGTTTGATCAACTAATGCAATGCGGATGTGTAAGATAGGTTTAGTTGCCATCAATGACAACACCTGACATGCCTAGAAGTGCCTCTTGCCAACAGTTTGGTCAACTATAGAAAATGAGTATAAAGAAACAAATCCTCCCTCAATTGTTGATGAGAAGAAGGCCTATGACAATAATGCTAAGGCCAAGAATGCAATTTGTTGTGGTTTGTCTAATGAGATTCTTGTCAACATTATGGATTGTAAGTCAAATAAGGCAATTTGGGATAAGTTGTCCAATATTTATCAAGGAGATGAAAAATCAAAGAAGCTAAGTTACAATCTTACAGAGCTAAGTTTGAAAGTCTCAAAATGAATGATGATGAGAAGTTGGTTGATTACCTTCTTAGCGTTCAAGAGGTTTTTAATGCTATTCGGGGTTTAGGTGATACCTTAGAAGAAAAGGCAGTTGTAACCAAGGTTTTAAGGACTCTAACACCTAAATATGAATCCAAGGTGTCTGCAGTAGAAGATAGAGATTTGAGTAAAGTGACCTTTGATGAAATTCATGGTACTTTTACTACTTTTGAGATGAGAGTTTGTAATGATATTTCTACAAGTAAAGAAGTTGCATTTAAGTTAGTCAAAAAGGAAAAGGAAATAAATTCAGATCCAAAAGAGATGAATGATCAAGAGTCTTCTTTTGTTAGCAAATTGAAAAAGGGGTCATCAGGAAAGTATAAAGGTAAGCTTCCATTCAAGTGTTTTGAGTGTGGTAGGATAGGACACTTTGCTACTAAATGTCCATACAAAGATCTAGGTAGTGATGAAGAAGGAAATAAGAAACAAATCAAGAAGAAACAATTCAATCCTAAAAAAGAAAAACAACTTCAAAAAGAAGAAGAGTTTGTTTACAAAAGATGCTAATATAACAGATAGTGGTTCAGAGGAGTCTCTTGAGGAAGGAGAGGAAACCTTGTTCATAACAATTATAAGTGAAAATCAGAATAATAAGTGTGAAAATCAATCTAAAAATGATGAAGCATAGGTTGATCTTGAAGGTGAATTGAAGTGTGCACTTGGTGAGATCAAGAAGCTCAAAAAGGAGACAGTTGCTCAAAGAAATCAGTTTCAAAAGGACAATGAAATTCTGATCAGCAAAGTCACTGATTATGAAAACAAATTGCAGACCTAAAATTGAATCTTTAAGAGAGTAAAATAATTGTTGAAGTTGCAAACAAGGAGTTAGATGCCAAAGATAAAGAGTGTCATGCTCTAGAAGCTGAAATTGTGACTTTGAGAAGAAGACTTGACATGTGTAATAGTAGTGATAAGCTTGAAGATCTCTTAGAAAAACAAAAGGGCTTCAAAGACAAAACTAGTCTTGGGTTTGAAGAAGGACAATGCTCATACACCAAGAGTCATCAATATGCTGATATTAACAACAAAAGTCTCATGAAACCAGCAAACTTCAAAATAAGTAATTCCTTCAAGTATAATCTACATTTTCTTGGTTATTGTTTTTATTGTAACAAGTATGGACACAAAGCAAATGAGTACATATTTGATTCTAGAAGAAGAGCATTTTTTTTAGAAGGAATCATTTTGAGTTCTTAAGAAGGCTGAGATGCTTCAATTGCAATAACTTTGGGCACATATCTAGGTTTTGTAGACCTAACTTGGAAGTGCAACAAACTAGAATGAATGATCTTTCCAAAATGTCAACTTATGGTGTTGATAAGACAAAACTTGTTTGGAGACCTAAGATGATGAATAAGAATATTGAAGCTATGATTGTTCAAATTGCCTTTCATGCAAAGAAGAAAGAATAGTGGGTTATAGATAGTGGTTGTTCTAATCATATGATAGGATATAAAAGCAAGTTCATCAAGCTTGAAGACTACACAGAAGGTTCAGTCATGTTTGGTAACAATGTTTGCATTTTGATCAAAGGAAAAGGTACTATTCTTTTAGATGATGAGACTCCATTACATGATGTCTATTATGTTGAAGGTTTAAAGCATAATCTATTAAGTGTTAGTCAAATTTGTGACAATGGATTCAATGTTGTTTTAATGCTCATGGTTGTGAAATTAAGAAGAAATCAGGAAAAGTTGTTGCAACAGGGTTAAGAACAAGTGGAAATAGTTATAATCTTCATGAGACTAAAAATAGAGATGCAGATGGACATATTTGCTTCATGGGTCAAGTTGACAAAAGTTGGCTATGGCATAGGAGACTTGGTCATGTAAATTTTGATAATCTTAAAAAGGATCAACAAAACTTAGAATGTAAGGAATATGACTCACATCTCCAAGCCAAACAACACTACTTGCAAAGAATGCTAATTTGGTAAGCAAACCAAGGTTAGTTTTAAATCCAAAGAGTATTCTTCTTCTAAGCTTTTACAACTTGTTCATTCAGATTTGTGTGGTCCTACAAGGACTAAAGCATTAGGTGGTGAAAGATATTTTATGATCTTTATTGATGACTTTTCTAGAATGACCTGGGTGACCTTTTTGAAGCACAAGTCAGAAGCCTTTGACAGATTCAAGATCTTTAAGAAGATGATTGAGAAGGAATCAGATTTCAAGCTCAAATGTCTAAGGTTAGATAAGGGTGGAAAGTATACATCCAAGGAGTTTGAAGAATATTGTGAGAAACATGGGATCAAAAGACAATATTCAGCTCCTAGAACTCCACAACAGAATGGAGTCACTGAAAGGAAGAATAGGACTATGAAGGAGATGGCAAGAACATTACTTCATGATGCAAATCTGCCCAACACTTATTGGAAGGAAGCAGTCCATACAACAGTATATACTCAAAATAGAGTACAATTGAGGGTAAAATCTAACCATACTCCTTATGAATTATGGTATGGTAGGTCAGCCAATGTTGGATACTTTAGAATTTTTGATAGTAAATGTTTCATTAAGAGAGATGATGATAATTTGGGGAGTTTTGATTCTAGGAGTGATGAGGGCATTTTTTAGGCTATTCTACACATAGTAAAGCCTATAAATGTTTTAACAAAAGACTCAAAAGAGGAATAGAAAGCATTAATATCAAAGTGGATGAAGGTATGCAGCCTTATGTGCAGTTGATTCAAGGCAAAGAAGAAGATCATCATTCAGAAAAAGAGATAGAAGTTCAAGTGGAAGAAAAAACTCCTAAAAAGCCTATGGAAACCAAAGCCAAAACTCCTTCAAAGACACTTCAAAGAGATCATGCACAAGAGCTAATCATTGGAGATAAATACATTGGTGTTATAACAAGGAGGAAACTTGCTGCTACAAGTAATTAAGCACATGTATGCTTGATATCAGAAATGGAGCCAAAAACCTATGTGGAGGCCAACAAGGATGAAGCTTGGATTAAAGCTATGGAAGAGGAATTGAATCAATAGAGAAGAACAAGACATGGGAGCTTGTTCCTAGACATGAAGGTAAAAATGTTATTGGTGCAAAATGGGTTTTTAGAAACAAACTTGATGATAAGGGCAAAGTTGTTAGAAATAAAGCCAGACTTGTTTGTAAGGGTTACTCTCAAATTGAGGGGATTGATTTTGATGAAACTTTTGCACCTGTGGCTAGACTAGAAGCAATAAGAATGTTCTTATCTTTTTTAGTTTATAAAAATTTCAAGGTGTTTCAAATGGATGTCAAATTAGCCTTTCTAAACAGTGATCTTGAGGAAGAGGTTTATATGGAACAGCCTGAGGGTTTTGAATGTAAAGATAAATCAGATCATGTGTACAGGTTGAAAAAGGCCTTGTATGGCTTGAAAAAAGCCCCAAGAGCATGGTATTATAGATTGGATATGTACTTGCAAGAGAAAGGATTTACTAAAGGTGGTGTGGATAGCAATTTGTACTTTATTGCCAAAGGTGAGGATATCTTGGTTGTAGTGGTTTATGTTGATGATATCATTTTTGGAAGTAATAATGATAACATGTGTCATTCTTTTCCTGACATTATGAAATCAGAGTTTGAAATGTCTATGCTTGGAGAATTGTCGTTCCTCCTTGGTTTACAGGTTTCTCAACTTGAAAAGGGGATTTTTAAGTCAAGTATGCCAAAGAAATGCTTAAGAGGTTTCAAATGGATGAATGTAAACCAATTGGTACTCCTATGGAAATAGGGTGCAAACTAAGCAAAAATGATGATTCACCTAAGGTAGAACAATCCTTATATAGATCCATGATACATAGCCTCTTATATCTAATTGTTTCTAGGCCTGATATCATGCAAATAGTTTGCTTTGTGGCAAGATTTCAATCATGTCCTAAACAATCTCACTTAAATGCAGTTAAAAGGATCGTAAGATACCTTAAAGGAACTCTTGATTTTGGATTGTGGTACCCAAGACACAATGATTTCACTCTTCTTGCATATACTGATGCTAATTGGGCAGGATGTCCTGATGACAAAAAGAGCACAAGTGGAGTAGCCTTCTTTCTTGGTGGTAGATTAGTGGTTTGGCATTGTAAAAAGCAAGATTGTGTTTCTTTATCCACTACTAAAGTTGAATATGTTGCAGCATCTTCTTGTTGTACTCAGGTCCTTTGGATGGTTCAGTCACTTCAAGACATCAAAGTGGAGGTTTCTAAGCTTGTCTCTATTCTTTGTGACAATACTAGTTCTATTAATATATCCAAGAATCTAGTCATGCAATCTAGGAACAAACATATTGCTATTAGATATCATTTTCTAAGAGAAAAAGTTCTCGCAAATGATGTGGTGCTAGATTATGTTCATACTTCTGATCAAATTACTGATATCTTTACAAAACCATTGCCTAAAGAAGTGTTTGAATCCCTGATACAAAGGCTTGGGATACTGTCACTCTCCTCTCTTCAATGATTACATCATAATATTGGATTCAGGGGGACTAAATGTGTAATTGTCTGCAGTCCTGAAGTCCAATCAATTTTTTTTGTTTTTGTCTTTGTTTCATATTGCTAATCTAATGAATTGAAGCATCAGAGATGGATAAGTACAGTAGAAAAATTTGTGAGTTCAAAACAAATCATGAAAGTGAGTTTTTGACAGTGGTACTGTATTGAAAACTGTTGGAAGGTGTAAATTTAGTCTCTGCAATCTTGGAACAGTTTATAGATTTCTTCAAAGATTGGGAAGTGATATCAAAAGTTGTTGTAAGTACCTTGATGGATGTGTTTGCAAAATGTGGCATATATGATAGTGATGATGCATATATTCTATGATAGTTTACCCTAATAATGGTGATGATGACAATTACAGTTTGCAGTTTGAAGGTGACAGTGCTTCAAGATGACAGTTGTAGGTTGCAGTTTGGAGATGACAGTACTTCAAGATGACAGTTTGTAGTTTGGAGATGACAGTGCTTCAAGATAATAGTTGCAGTGTGGAGATGACAGTTTGTAGTTGCCTTAGATTATGATGCTATTGTTGTTTATGAGTACTGACAGTCAGATTTGTGCAAGGAGACAGTCAATGTTTTTTAAACAAGACTTTTTGTGTGCTCTGTATTTAGGAGTTTTCTTGTTTTACACTTAGAGGATAAAATGCAGTGTATGATTATTTATTTGTTGATCACAAACTATGATTTTCTTCTCAAAATGCTATTCTTCATTATTCAGCAGCCTCAGTACTAAATTTTCTCCATGACTGTACTTAGGGGGAGTCTTTTCTTTGCCATTGCTGTCAAAAAGGGGGAGATGGAAAAGATGTTGATTGTCAGGAACACTAAGAGGGGGGGTGAATCGATGTTCTAAAAATCTTTTCATGCACTTTAACTTTCATCTGTTTCCCAAAATTAATTAGACAAAAACACAATATGCATATGAACAACAACCATGAAATCATGACACATGAACACCAAGATTTTACGTGGAAAACCCAAGAAGGGAAAAACCATAGAGAGGATTAGCTCTCAAATATATATTGCAGTCTTTACAAAAATAATGTTCAGGCTTGGTCACTCCATGGACCTAGAACATGCTGGCTCACTGCCATGAAGTACAACTAGGTCTAGCAAGCTCACTACCTCAACCCTAAACCTAGCAAGATTATAATAAGGGTTGTTAAACCTTGAGGGTTGTTAAACCCTGTTGAAGGCTCACTGCCTTGATGATGAAATCTTGCTTCCAATCAAATTGCACATGAAAACTAATACTGCTTAAGCATCTACCACTATACCAGGTGCAATCATTTAACAACTAAATTCTAAATCCCAAGTCTTCATTCTCACTAATCTGTGTCACTGCTCTGTTATTTACATATTTGCATCCTCTTCCACTCCCACACTCCTATTCAACTGAAACTCATCACTCTTATATATTTGCATCATGATTTGATCTATAGTCAGGTCGGCATCCAAGAAGAGAAGTGTGTACATAGAAAGATGTACCTTGTCGGCTCAATCCAATGCACTATGTGTCGCGTAGACCCAAATCTTTGCCCAAGCATATTCATATAGGTCGACTCTAATCACTCAATTACTCGAATAGATTTTTCACACACTATCCTTTCTCCACATCATGATTTATCTCACCAGTCGGCCCGTTCCTCAAGAGCATACTTAACAGGTTCATCTATTGACTTACAACTTCTATTGTGGATCACAAAACACTTCCAAAATTGTATCAAGGACTCTTTACATATTCCCAATCTTACCCTCAAAACTGTAAGTCATGATATCATCTTGCAGAGAAATGCAGACCATCAGAACTTAGACTCTATCTCTATCAAACTCTGTCAAACACTATGCCGATACTTAGCAGCTTATAGCTAACCTTCCGGTGAACTTCATATCTCCTAACTCTAGAATAAGACACTTCATATAAGTGTTCACAACATGTTAAAATTGCATAACAAAATACTTATTTGTGGAGGAATGTGGACCACTGCACTAGACCTTGTTCATTGTTCTTGCTATACCTTTGCTTATCCGAACTTAGACAATTCTTCAAGGTGACTTTCGGAGGAGGTTAGGACTTATCTTCTGAAGCATAACACTTATCAAAAAATTGTATCAAACAACTGAGAATATCATACCTAAACCGCATTATCAGATCATCATCTGCAGAGACATACTAACCAACTTACTGTCCTCTACTCAGAATACTTTCCATAGTCATTTTCTATCAACCGGACCTGGAATCCAACATGTTCTTCCGAAGATATCTCTTCCTATCATGGTGATAAGATCTCTAAGCCTTGTTCCCATCAATGACAACATACAAGTCCATACCGGAGCAATGTCTCTTGCCAACAATCTCCCCCTTTGGCATTGATGGCAACACTTAGTGAAAAATGCTTGACTACTCCCCCTTACTGTATACACTTTATTATCCTACTCCCCCTGAGATGTTTATCCATTTTCACTGATCTTCTTCTCCCCCTTTGACATCAATGGCAAAGGGTGTGATCCGGAAACAAAAAATTGTCAAAACTTTAAAATTTTGTACTCTGCTGCATATTTACAAGTACAATCTTCATCTTAATTTGTGACTGAAGGCAAAATGTCACTATAGATAGTCTTTATTGTATCTATCTCTCCATTCCATCTATTCTTTGCACTTTCTAGAATAAGGATGTGACCATTCATCAAAAATTCTAACTTCTCTACTTTCTGAACATCCAATGGTGTATCAACTAGGCTTGATATTTCAAGTCCTCATCCACCAAAAAGGTCATGGAATCAATTTTTAGATTTATCAGTTCTTTCAGCTAGCACAACCTATCTTTGATTTCTCCCCTTTTCTTCATCAGAGTGTATAAATCATTATAAATATTTGCAACTTGTGTTTCTTTTGCATTTATTGACTCCACTGCTGGATTATATGATTCAGAGATATTTAGCAGTTTGATTTCAAGTCTTTGATTTTATCTTCCAGCTCCTTTGTGATTTTTGGCTGATAAACAGAATTTGTATATTCTACTAGCTTCTTCAATGGCACTTTGTATTATCTTAATGCCTTTATCTAATGAGGTTTTGTCTCGAGCTATCATGGTCTCTAACTCTACCAATCTTCTCTCATCAAATTCTTTTCTAACTTTTGCTTCTGCAAATTTTTCAAATGACTCAAAATGAGTACTTATATATTTCAATAGCTCCTTGAGATGATTAGCAGGAGATAACGAGATATCCTTTTGAAATGATGGCATCAACTTTTCCAGAAAAATTTTAACATCATTGATCAATTTACTGTCTTTATCATGAGATTTTAGCACTTCTTCCTGTGCCCTGGCCTAAACAATGGAGACTAACTTGAAATTTTGTTCAGGTGACAATGAATCCAAATTGATTGGTCCTCGAAGAAGTTCGAACTCATCTGTATCTTGTTCCCTTCTAGCACCAACTAAGACATCTGCAGTGTATCATGCTCTCTTAGATATTTCTTTTCGACTTCGTTCTGGAGGATTTATGTCCATATTTTCTTGTTGTTCTATGTTTTGTTTCAATGTAGGGCTCCTTAACTGTTCCCTATCTTCTACATCCTCAACTTGATACTCAAGAGATGGATCTATTTTAGTTCTGCCTATGTTGCCTTTGTGTTTTCTTCTATAGCACCACTCTTTGCACTGTAATAATTTTGTTATCTAGTCCAGCGATGAGAGAAAAGGATCATACCTAACCTCACCTGCTTTGAGATTAAAGTTAGCAGGCTTGATCGTTGAAGCATTCTTAAAATTTTCAAATTTGTTTTTCTTATTCATTTCTGCAAGCATTATGGCTTTTGTATCCATGCCCTTTTTCCTGAAATGAAAGGACTTCTAAGTCTTTCAACCTTGTTTTGATCCTGTCTACTTCTAAATAATCGTATTTTCTCTCTGCAAGCTTCATCTCCTTCCTTAGCCTATCCTTCTCAATAGCTAGTTTTGATGGCCTTGTAGAATCCATCTTCTCTTGCAGTATCTGCTTTACAGTTTTTATAGAATAGAAAAAAAAAATTATTTCCTTCAGTGCATTTTTCTTTTCTTCCACATCAGCTCTACCTAAAATTTGGCCATCAATGTGCTCTATTTCCCATTCTCATTCCTTAAACTCTTCCTCAAGAGGTGGCGAATCCAACGCCCTCTCCATCTGCCTTCTAGCTGCACGATCATCACTGCCTCAAACATAATCCAAGTACTTGTGGATAATCCTATTCTCAAATTTGTAATGCTTATCAGCATTGGTTGCATATACATTTCTGACCATACAAAGATGGTAAATACGTTGTCCATACCAATCCCAATTCTCAAAAAACAACCCACAATGATCTTTTCGAAGAATGGCTCCATGAACCTCTTGGCAAGCTTTGATCTCTGGATTGTTATACTCTTAATATCTTCAAAATTTGTGCCTTCTCCATCACTATCATCTAGATCTCCATGGCTAATTGGACTTCTGATCCCTGTTACTAGAGGATGATGGACTAACACTAGAACTAGCATGAGACTTTCATCTGCTAGGTGAAGAATCTCGTCTTCTAGATGACCCAATAGTGTCCCTTCGCTTTCTCTGCACATCTGAATCATGTGCCTTCTATCTTCTTGCAACTAATTTATTTAAGGCATTTTCTTTCACTATCCTGGTAGATTTCACAGAAGAGCACATCTGTGAAGATGGTGGCCTTACGTCTTTTCCCCTCTGATTCCTAGTCTCATTTTGTTGAGCTTCAGCCCTCTTTCGCAGCAAAAATTTATCCCTCACCTCTGCTCTCTCTGCCAAAATCATCTCCCTGTCTAGTTCAAACATCTTTCGAAGTTGCTCCCTATCTTCATCATCTTTGTACAAATCACTCCTAAATGATAATCCATCACTATCTAAATCATCTCTCTAGCCCTCATCACTATTATCTTTTTTACCATAATCAGATCTATTCTTCAAAGGCATTCTTGACCTAGATTCCTTTCTATTTGTTGTTCTAGCAACATCAGAATAATCCCCGTTATTAGAATTGGAATCACTGCCATCATCTGAAAAGAAATTAGATTGCTTCCTCTTTGTTGGAGCTCGATTCCTATGATTTCCATCATGGCCGTTAGTTCAACCAACTGCCTCCAGCAGCAAATTCTCAAGATCTGCCATAGTCCTTGCTTGATTTACAACTACTACAAATACAACCTGCCAAGGGCTTATATGTGTGTGCGTGACAAAATAGAATCATTTATCCTCAGTCAAAAGGAGAACCTTCACGATGCAGGTTAAAAAATCTCGTAGTTTGCAGAGCAAATCAATATACTATTGCGCCAAATGCAAAGTGATTTAGAAACTGAAAAGGTCCCCTTTTTAATCTCCATGTGATTTGACTTAATTGTCATTAAATGCTCAATTAAAAGGTTGTTGAGACTCTTCACTATTAAATACAGCCAATTATGATCGCTCCACAATATGGCACATTGATTCAATTTCTTTCAGTTTTTCTTTTAAGAGACGCGTCACATCAGATTCCATCATACACCTTTGTGTCAGATTCTAGCACCCACTTTCTGGCTGGGGAATTTGGATTTTCTACACTGCTCCGCCTGAGCCAAAGCTCTCAATTTACTTCCCAGATGAAGTGTCTACACCAGATGCTAGTGCGGATCCATTCATGACTTCAATTACTTCTTTCTTGATCCATACCTTGTCCATTTCTTTCTTAGTTTCAACTAGATTAACTTTCTCTTTTCTCTTATCGTTTCTCTGCTCTATTTTCCTTTCTTCATAATAGTGATTTTTCTTCACATTCTTGCTTCTGCAAAAATTTTGCAATATATCCAGATTTGTTGCAATTGAAGCATACCACATTCTTTTGACCTTTATTCCTTCCATTGATTGAATTTGATCTACATTGATTAGCCATATGTCCAAATCTATTGCATGCAAAACACTTTCCATTGAATGATTGACTATTCCTTGTATTTTGAAAATTAGTTCTTACCGAACTTCTGCATTCATTTGATCTGTGTCCCATTTTATAGCCTTTGAATGATTGTTCATTCCTCCCATTGTGGAAAATTTTTCTGGTCTAATTTCTACATTCATTTACTCTATGACCAATTTTCTTGCAATTGAAACATTGACCAGAGAATGATGGAATCTTTTGATTTATTCTACTCCTACAATAACCATTGAAAGATGGGTACCTTATTGCATTTGGTTGTCTGACTGGAGGTCTTCTAGGTCTTCTTTTCTGATTTCTGGACTGATTTCCTTCATTTTTCTGTATTTCAGTGGTTACTTGACCAAATTTTAAACTTTCCCCTTTTTCATATCCCAAACCTTGCTTGTCATCTACACTCTTCTGGCTGACAATCATTTCATCGAGCTTTGCAGTGCTTATCTTGAATTTTTCTTCAAAGTTTCTAGCCTTTTCCAAGTCTGTTTTTAGATTTGCAATTTCTTCTTCAAGTTTTACACAATCTTCTGATCTATTCTTCACAATCAAATTCAGATCATCTTTTGCTCTTTTTCTTTCTATAACTTTTGCTTCCAAATCATTTAGGGCTTCATTTGCTGATAATAATTGATCACTAACTTCTTTGTATTTGTCCTTGAATTCCTTGACTTGCTCTTTTAGTTTCAAGATGCATTCATCAGCTTGTTGCAATTTTTCTTTTAGATCCCTGACTTATGCTTCAGAGTTTTCAAGATCCATAAGAGTTGCTTCTAGTTGGTTGCATCTTTCATAATTTCCATACCTTCTTGTTGCCATGATCATATTATCCTAGATCTTCCTTAAGACGTTAAACTTTTTCCAAGGAACCTTGCTCTGATACCAATTGTTGATTGTTAGGAACACTGAGAGGGGGGTGAATCGGTGTTATAAAAACCTTTTCATGCACTTTAACTTTCAGTTGTTTCTCAAATTAATTAGACAAAAATACAATATGCATTTGAACATCAACCATGAAATAATGACACATGAACACCAAGATTTTACGTGGAAAACCCAAGAAGGGAAAAACCACAGAGAGGATTAGCTCTCAAATATATATTGCAATCTTTAGAAAAATAATGTTCAGGCTTGGCCACTCCATGGGCCTAGAACATGCTAGCTCACTACCATGAATTACAACTAGGTCTAGTAGGCTCATTGCCTCAACCCTAAACCTAGAAAGATTACAATGAGGGTTGTTAAACCCTTAGGGCTGTTAAACCCTGTTGAAGGCTCACTACTAGCTCACTTCCTTGATGACAAAAGCTTGCTTCCAATCAGATTGCACATGAAAACTAATACTGCTCAAGTTGTTTCCACTATGCCAGGTGCAGTCATTTAATAGTTGAATTCTGAATCTCAAGTCTTCATTCTCACTGATCTGTGTCATTGCTCTGTTATTCACATATTCGCATCCTCTTCCACTCCCACACTCCTATTCAACTAAAACTCATCACTCTTATATATCCATATCATGATTTGATCCGTAGTCAAGTCGGCATCCAAGAAGAGAAACATGTACATAGAAAGATGCACCTTGTCAGCTCAACCAATGCACTATGTGTCGTGCGGACCCAAATCTTTGCCCAAGCATATTCATATAGGTCAGCTCTAATCACTCAATTACTCGAATAGATCTTTCACACACTATTCTATCTTCGCATCATGATTTATCTCACCAGTCGGCCTGTTCCTCAAGAGCATACTTAACAGGTTCATCTGCTGACTTACAACTTCTATTGTGAATCACAAAACACTTCCAAAATCATGTTAAGGACTCTTACACATTCCCAATCTTACCCTTAGAACCGCAAGTCATGATATCATCTTGCGGAGAAATGCGGACCATCAGAACTCAGACTTTGTCTTTGTCAAACTCTGTCAAATACTATGCCGATACTTAGCAACTTGTAGCTAACCTTCCGGTGAACTTCAGATCTCCTAACTCTGGAATAAGACACTTCATATAAGTGTTTACAACACTTTAAAACTGCATAACAAAATACTTATCTGCAGAGGAATGCGGACCATTGCACTAGACCCTATTCACTATTCCTGCTATACCTTTGCTTATCCGAACTTAGTCAATTCTTCAAGGTGACTTTCGGAGGAGGTTAAGACTTATCTTCTAAAGCATAACACTTATCAAACAACTGAGAACATCATACTTGAACCACATTATCGAATCATCATTTGCAAAGGTATACTAACCTACTTACTATCTTGTACTCAGAATACTTTCCATACTTAGTCATTTTCTATCAATCGGACCTGGAATCCAACATGTTCTTCCAGAGATATCTCTTCCTATCATGGTGATAAGATCTCTGATCCTTGTTTCCATCAATGACAACATACAAGTCCATACTGGAGCAGTGTCTCTTACCAACAAAAGATGGTTGATGGATGCTTGATTCTGGTGTTTTGACATCAATGCCAAAGCCAAAGGGGGAGTTTGTTAACTTTGGCATATTGGTTGTCTTGCCATTGATGTCAAAATAGATGTCACAATAGTGGGTTTTGTGATGTTGTGGTTGTTACTTGATGTCAAATTGCAAACAAGGTGTTCAAGGGTACAATGAATGGTTCACCTTGTTTATATCATGATGGATCTCTTATGTAATTAAGGTTGAAGTTCTATCAGATGGATCATTCACAGGTTGCTTACTTATTTTTGGCTTCATGAGTGTGACAAAGGATAGTGGATGTCAAAAGTTAATGATGGAGCTTCATGTCAAGTTTTGATGTTGATACTCCATGTTTTGGTGTTGATGTTATTCATGATGTTATGATGAATTCATTTTTGCTTCATTGCTTATCATAACATGCAGATTCATACTCAGTGTTCATGCTCAGTGTTGACAGGTGCTCATTATCCATGGTCATGCAGAGTAGAGATACAATGGTGCCTTTTTCATATGTTGATACTTTGTAATAAGGTTTGATGCTATGATGTTGGTAAGTGTTTGTGATGAGGAATAGGATCATCAAAGGTTCACAGGTCAGGTGATGTGTTTACATATTGGCATATTTTGATTACTGTCTATTGACACTTTGTGCCTTGTTGTTTCTTTCAAGATTGGATAGGTATAATCTAATTATTATACTTTGATATAATTTCTCTAAAGTTATTGTGGTCTCTGCAGAGTCATCACTATTCAGTTTGAGTTGTCTAAGATGATTATCTTTTCATTTCTTTCATTAGGGTTTGTGGTGTAAAGAGACTAAGGGAACAAAAACCCTAAGTTAGAGTTATTAATGCACATCAAATAATACCCTAAGTCACCCGTCGCCACTTTATTTCTATTTTAGTGTTGACCTACTCGACCAGTAATAACATAATTTAAGTTATGTTTTAAGGGGTTTCAATATGTGGGTGACCGACCTGGACTTCCTAGGGGCACCGGAGACATAAAGTCAACAAAAAGAATATGAGCGCGAAAGAAGTTCTTGCGGCTCACATTAAAAGATCTTTTTGGCATGAAAGCACATCAAACAGATGCCTTTTGTTTACCTTTTGAATGCTAATAGTCATTCGGGGCATTCTAATTTTGATAGGCAAAAGGGTATAAATAGCTAAAAATGCAGTTTGTTAAGTCTTCCAATGATGCAGAGGGCCAGGGAATTTTAGTATGAGATCTGTGCGAGGTGTTTGGAGTTTTTGATCATTGATATGAGATGTTAAAAGGAATACATTCATGCTAATATGAGGTTTGAACAGATTTATGAAGAATAACATGATGTTTGCAGTGTTTGAAGTTTGAAGACCAGCTAGTATCTATAGATCATCTTCAGTGCAAAAGAGGAAAATACTGGTGTTAATTCTTGATCATAGAAATATATAGTTACTTGCAGAGATTGAAACTTGTTTTTTAGAGACTAATATAAGGTTGAATTGGTTATGATTAAAGAAGATTTTGTTGAAGTGAAAAAGGAGATATAAGGTTTTGCTATGTAGAGAAACAGACTTTTCCTCTGTATATTTTCATATTCATGTATTAAGTGTTGGTGCCCTTGGAGTTGGTGCTCCTAATTGTAATAAGGGCTGGTGCCCTTAGAGTTGGTGCTTCTAAATGTATTAGGGGTTGGTGCTCCTTGAAGTAGGTGCTTCTAAACAAAGTAGCCAGTGAGGCTTTGTAATAAGTGGGATTTTGTTAAGCCAATGAGGCAATTTTCCTGAGTGGTTTTTCATCCCTATGAGGGTTTTCCACTCTTCAAAATCTGTGTTATGTCTTCTCTTGATGGTTGATTATGTTGTACTTGTTTGATCATCCTTGTTCAAGTTTTATATCCTCAATTGCACATCTTTGTGACTATATTTTTAATAAGGTTCTTTGTATAAATCTTGTGAGTTAAGTTTTGAAGTGTTAAGGTTTTTAGACCACTGATTCACCCCACCTCTCAATGGTCATGTACTCCAACATGATCTTCCTCTCTAATTTTTATCTAGTGATATCTGAAGAATCCATCAATGAAAGAATAAATTTCCTTATCAAAAACTGACTCCAAGATTTCCTTTGTGAATGGTGTAGGGAAAGGATCATGAATACAAGCCTTATTCAATTCTCTATAGTCTCCGCAGATCTTGATTTCTCTTGTTTTCTTATTTTGCACTACCATTGGACTGATCCACTCCGCCTCCTCCATAGGCTTAATGATCCTTGCTTCCAACATCTTATCAAGTTCTATTTTGAATTTTTTCTTCATGTTTGGGTTCATCTGGTATGGCCTTTTCTTGATTGGTTCGTAGCCTTCTTTCAATTGAATTTTCATTGTTCTAGCTTCCTCTTTGATTCCCTACATCTTTGTGAACTTTCTAGGGAATAAATCCTCTTACTCAGATAGAATCTCTACTACTTGTGCTACTTCCTTCTCATCCCAATAGTCTCTTGTCTTGGCTAGCTTAGGATTCTTTCTTTGGCAATGTTTTCTTTCCTTAGTCGGACGGGCTTGTTGTAGTACTTTTCCTTGATGTCTATTGATTCTGCTAGCTCTCTTTCCCCTTGTTCTATTTTTATTCTAGGTTCTTTATCCTCTTCTTCTTCCTGTTGTGATGTTTTGTAGCATTTGTGTTTCTCTAGATATGATTCTTTATTCATCCATTCTATGAATTTCCAAATGCCTTCTATTTTTTTCTGGTAATGAGCTATGTTCTAGTTTGGCTTCTTCTTCTTCTGCATCTTGTTGAAAGGTGATCTCCCAAACCTTGATGAGTGTTGTGTGTATGTTTTTGTCTAGATCAAAGAATGAGAAAGTATGAATGAAGTCATTTTGCAGCTCTTCCCAGTATCTAGTTTCTTTCCTTCACTCTTGATTAATATTTCATCTGTGCAATTGCTGATAGTGTCCAATAAAAGAAGTGGGTATATAGTACCTCATTATATTCCTTTCTTTCTTTCCATACCATTATGCACATGAACAAGTGTTCTTGTGGTGAAATCTGACCTGAATACTTGGGCATTACGTCATATTCTCCTTCCTCTGGCAAATATCTTGTCTTGATGAATATTTTGAATGATGTCCACCAATCAATTGTGTCTTTGTGTGTGTTCCACCAATTTGCAGCATTGCATACTAATGTGTGTTGTACAGCCTGTGATCTTATCTCTTCATCTGAAAAAATTGTCTCCATTTCTACTAGATATTTATGTAGGTCCTACACACCTGAAAACCTAGGCAACTTGATATGTGAAATTCCTTTCAAAATGTGACTTAGCCCATGAGATTTTTGGCTCCATATCTTCCTTATTCTCCTTGAATGTGCTACAAATAATGTCCGGTGTGTTCTAATGAAGTGCAGAGGATTGTGGTATGTCTTCTTCGCTCGTCTTGATCATGAATATACTCTGGTAACCAAGCATTTTCCTTATTTTTAGTTATGGTTCTTCTCCCATCCAAGCTTCTAAGACCTCCTCACTATCTGTACTATAGTGATCATCCTCTATCTCCACTTCTCCCTCAAAATTAGGCTCTTATGTTGTCTCGTCTGCATCCAACCTTGTAATTGTATAGAGATTCTTTGTATCCTTATCACTATATTCATTCTGATTAATTTATTTTATATATGCTTCCTTCATTGATGATCCTAAAGGGATGTGAACAATCTTATTCTCATTTTCAAATGATAGCTCTTCTCTTCGGGAGTTTATAACACCGTTTGCATCTACAAACCATCCCAATCCTAATAGTGCATTGAAAGTTTCACCTTGATCCTTCATGGATACCACAATAAAATCTAAGACATATTTGACTCTGATTAGGTTAACTTCCACATGCTTCCAAGTTCCCATTGTCTGCATGTTAGATCCATCCACCAAGATTATATTGTAGGTTGTTTCAAACAAATTAGGACTTCCTATTGTTCCCACAACTTCTTTGTTATCATGTTGGCATCTGCTCCCAAATCTATCATCATATTCTAGACCTTTTTTTGATTGATGTGATCATCTACCATAAGTGGTTTTGTCTTCCATTCTCTATATGTCCTTCCCATCCTTTGGAGTTGGCTCTTTTGATTTTTTCCTTATTCCAATACTTAGAGAATTGCTTCAGTTTCTCAATGATTCTATGCTGCTATGTTAATTGGGCTAACCACTTGAGAGCATCCACTTCTTCTCTAGTGAAAAACTACTTATATTGTTTTTCCTCTTCTTGTTCCTTTATTATTGTTTGTTTAGCCTCCTTCACCACTTCTTCATGTCGTTTCTTAGTAGGGACAATTTCTTCATCCTCCTCACTGTCTTCCTCTTCAATCTCAATGATATAATGTCTTCCAATATTTTTTCCTTGTCTTGTCACTACCACAACTTTCTCCTTCATTTTCCTTCTCTCTGTCTCGACATGTTTTGTTGTGCCTCTTTGGTAGTACTCTTCTTCTTCTATGGATTCAGTTGAAGATATGTATATCTCCTCTTTGTTGTTCTTCCAGAAAGTTCTTTCTCTTTGATCTTTTGGTACCCTTCTTATGATCCTTGCTCTTTTTTTATTATTCAGGTTCTGTAACTCATCACTCTTAGATTGTGGTTGTGTATTTCAGAAGTATTGTGCCCTCTCACAAGAAAATAGATCATGCTATGTACTACTACAAAATAAACATTGTGTTTTCTTTTCAGCCCAACATTCATTAGCAAAGTGCCCTAACTTACCGCAATTGAAACATGTTGCATCCTCCCTCATTTTTTCACTTCTTCCACAGCCTCTACCTCTTCTATAGCCTCCAAATTGTTCCCTATCATCATTATTATAGCTATTTCCATATGATGGGCTGCTAGAATTTGAATTTTGTATGTCATTGACATTCCTCTTATTTCTCCAACTTTGCTACTTTTAGTCATGATCATTTGAGTTTCTTTCTCTCATATATGTCATGTGACTGCCCTCCGCAAAGTTTGTAGTGTTTCCACCACACCATGCTTCATCTTCTTCATCAAAAAAGTCTCTTTTCCTCTGGAAGTTTTGTGAAGGATAATCTGGTGTTTCATGGTCATCCCATTCTCTACATAATCCACAATTTACTGAATTGATTGTTTTCATTGTTGCTTTGGTGTCTTCTTTTATTGCAGTAGCTTGTCTTTCACCTTTCATCCTAGGACATTCATTTCTCAAGTGGCATTCTCTTGTACAATATGATCACCAGATATTAGGTCTTGTCTTCTGTGTAGTCTCTTCCTACTTAACCAATATCTCCTACCTCAACTTCAATTGCTCCAATTCCAATTTTAGATTTTCCAATTCTAAGTTTTCTTTCATCTTATCTTGTCTGCACCAGGATTGAGACTCTATTCGATAGGATAGTGTCACCACTTTGGTATATGTCTCAAATATTCTTTCATCTAAGGCTGGCCTTATTTTAGGGCTTATTCTGGAAATGAACCATTCTATCTTTTGCTTTTCCATCAGTGGTTCCTCCAATATCCTAGTTGTCTCCTTGAATCTTTTATCAAAATCCTTTATTGATTATTTCTTTGATTGCATCAAATCTCTCATCTTACTTACCCCTTCTGTTAGAACATTCAAAACTCCAAATTTCTCCAAAAATGCCTTCTTGATCTCATCCCACTCCTTGTCACTATTCAGGTATGTCTTCCTATACCACTTCAATGCTTCGTTCCACAAGGTACCTATGAAGTCAAATAGCTTGATTTCATCTCTTATTTCTCCCTTCCAATTCCAAATAGACTCCAGGACAAAAATATGCTTTGTTGCTTCAATAGTGTCTTTCTCAAATAGAGGTAACTTGATAGGCATATCCATAATTGATCTTCTCACAATCTCTAGTACTCTACGGTGAGTTTATTTCAGTCTACTCCTCCAGTTATGTTGTCTTCTCTCAATTTTCTTTCCTTCTCTTCCCTTGTCTCTTTGTAGTCGGATCTCAAAGTACTCCTCTCCTAAAACCTCTACAAAATTGCTTCAGATCTCTGCTATTCTCTTTGCTTCTTTGATTGCTTGAATATCTTCCTTCTCAATTGAAATTCTCTTGACTTTATATGGCACTTGGGGTGACTCATGGTCCAGGGGTTGTGTCTCTTCATAGTGTCTCTTCAAGTTAGGGGATACTCTTCCATTTATGGAATGATGATTCAAATAGCCTTCCAAAACCCTTAAAACCTCTCAACATTTACCACATCTCCTCCTCTTATCTCCTTTATGCTTCAAAAAATCAACCCCTCTATATATTCCTCATCCATCTTCAAAATCTTCGGTGTTAACTCATATGTTCCCACAGTCTGCGCATAAACCCTAGTTCACCTATTTCTTCTATTTCCTTCTGCATTCTTCTCCGGCAACACCCACAGTGGCATGGCTCCTCAGCATTCTCCGTAAAACCCTTTATGTCTTCTTTGTACGAACTCCTTTCTTTGGTAGCACCCTCCCTTGGCGCACTTAGCAACATTCTTCATGATGTGTTTGTCTTCTTCTTTCCTTCCGACAGCACCCTCAATGGCGCACTCACCAAATTCTTTTGTCTTTTCTTTCGTACCTTCTATTATCCCTCCGTCCTCCATCATTTGTGCCCTTTCCATTCTTTTGTGTTAATGTTCTTCTCTTTCTTGAGTTTGCTTCAATCTCTCTTCTCTACTTATCTCCATTCCAGTTCAAATTTCTTTGTCGATCTTTTTCTTCCACTATTCCCCTTTCACCATTGGTTTGGTAGATTTGGTGTTCCATTAGTCGTCTTATATCCCATGGAATCCTCATTTGAAGAGTCATATCATTAGAAAGGTCCTTGTGGACCCTACCTCCTTCCCACTTTCCATCCCCTTAAGTGTCTGTCCCCCTCTCACAGAGGTAGAAACTTAAGGAGATTTGAATTTCATAGCAATTTGAAAATTTTTCCTGCAAACTTCACCTTTTCTCCTTCCTAGAACTCTATGTTAATTCTTCAGATGTTTTTCCCAATCAATCTTTAACTACCCTCTTCTAGGGTCACGACAATGAAACCAAATGTTAGCAAGGAATGTAGAGGAGATATCAGTCTAGAGATCTGGTCCTTAGTCAAGTCTTTGTAGTTAGTTTATACCCCAGTCAGGTAGCTAGAGATTGACAACAAAACATAAAGAATAACCAAACAGAGCATGACATATACATCAAAATAAGATAACACACAGTTACCTAGTACTAGTAGATCTCCATATATATGTATTAGCAACAACCAAATATACACATCATAGATCCATCCTCCAACAAGTCTAAGTCTCTACCTCACCAGTTATATACATGACTTCTATATCATTCCTACATCAGAATATATCCTATTCTCCTGTCATGCTTACTTACATTCTACTATCTCCTATCTCTATATATACTATATCTAATATATCTAGGAATGTGTCTTATGTCAACTTTCAACCTCCACATAGTGTGTAGTCTTCTATGGTCATCTCTATTCTATCCCAAGTATTATGCTAATAGTTGACCTCTTGAGGCAAAAAATACAAGGTATTGTGAGCAGATTGAAGTATATTCCTCTAGGAGAGGAGACCCATGTTGCAAGTATGTGCCTAATCGGTGTTGTCATTGATGTCAACATATCTTTGTTGTCATTAGTGTCAACTATGTCCTATTCTATTACTTGTTTAGAAGCTTTGTATGTTGAGGATATTGAGAAAATTGGCCTCTTTGAAGAAACAAGTGAGTTACAGTGAAGTGCAGTATAGACAGTAAGTTGTATGCTGAAGAACAGTCCGGTAGATTACTCCGCATTTCTTGTTGCTTGAAGATCTTGGTCTATGGATGGGAATTTATTTAAAGGAATGTCTGAAGATGCTAAATCCTGAGTTTGAGCCTCTGGTGAGAACTGAGAGAGTTGCATTCACCAGAGTAAAACTTGCTTTCTCTGATTATTCTCTAGTGACAGGGAGAAAGTATTTTGCTCCGCATTCCTCCGCATTAAAGTGTTTTGCTCTGTGGTTCTAAAGGGAAGTCTAGGATGATGATAAGTGCCTACAATTGCAATGGTTCATGTTTTGGTGGTCCGCAAGCTATCTTTCTTTTATGACAGTTGAAGATAGTGAAGTTCATGTGCTCTGGTGTGAAGAATCTCATGGATAAACTGGTTTGAGTTTGTGCAGTTACTCCTGGTGATTTCAACGTGCTTGTGGATACCTCCTGATCATGTTCCTACCTTTACATTGGTCTGCGTTAAGGAATTCAGATCGTGTTTGAATATTATTCCCAGATAACATAGCGTGTAACCAGTCTTAGCTGACTTGGTTAATTCCAGTGGTTGCGAAGATCTCTTGAAGATTAAGGAAGCATGTTGTGGCGTGGAAGATCATGTTTGAGTCCCAGCTAAGGCATGGCATGATCTGCATACATCTATACAATAAATCCTTACCATAATTTTTGTATTAAGTCAAGACCTATTTTGTAAATATTTGTAATGCCGACCTTGGAGATTGTTCCAATGGTTGATGATTGTGATCCCGACCTTGATGATCATTCCAAGGTTGATGAAGTGTATAAATACTTATAATTGAGTCGTGGAAAAGATGTACTTGAGCGAAGATGGGAAGATAAGGAAAGAAGTGGAAAGGTAGAGTAGGGCAGAGCAGAGGACCCATTGTACTTCAATGTATTTCAGACATGAAGAAGATGTTGATCTTGGTAGTTAGCCTGGCAGTGAGCCACCAGTACGGTTTAACAACCCTTGTTGTAATCTTTCTAGGTTTAGGGTTGAGGCAGTGAGCTTGCTAGACCTAGCTATACTTCATGGCAGTGAGCCAGTATGTTCTAGGCCCATGGAGTGACCAAGCTTGAACATCATTTTTCAAAGATTGCAATATATTTTGAGAGCTAATCCTCTCCGTGGTTTTTCCCCAACTTGGGGTTTTCCACGTGAAAATCTGGTGTCTCTTGTGTATAATGTTGCATCTGTGTTTAAGTTTCTAATTTCATGCATTCATTGTTAAATCATAATGACTATGGACAAGTGATTAATGTTTAAGTGAAGAAGTGATTGAGTTTTGTTACAACTGATTCACCCCCCCTCTCAATTGTCTGGCGCATTTCAACAACCTCGTCGAGAAGCGTCTCCAATTAGAAATAGAGAATATGTAATTGGGAGACATTACAAAACCAAAAAGGAGGCAATGTGAAGGGGTTGCCATCAGAGGAAAGATAAGGGTGTGAAGAATAAATGCAGAGTGGAACACTTCCATTGGGAGTCAGATAAGAGTAAGAGAGTGGAGGATTATGAAAAGAGATTGAAGAGGTGTTGTAGGCAGAGTAATTTGAGAGATGCCTCACAAAGAAGAGGCAGATGAATTCGAAATGTTGACTCTAAAGGACCCTGTGTGTAGAGAGATAGCTCAGGCAGTTTTGTCTATCTAGATGAGGGAGGCCATTGAGGCCCATGTTGTGAATGGTGTTGTAGAGCATTGTAATTTTTGTTGCAAACTTGTCTTATGTTGATTTGAACAAAATAAAATTGAATCTTGTATTGCTAGCAATCTGTATGTTTGAATTTGAAATTGGGGCAGAGAATTGCTTGTGTGTCTTTGAGTTTGTGGAATTCTAAGTTGTAAGCAGGAGGGAGTACCTCTTGCACCAAGTGGTATCAGAGCAAGAAGGTCATGAGAGTGTAGAGGATACACCAAGAGATGTGGGTAGAGGTAGCAATAGAGAAGAGCTCATGTGAGAACTATTGTAGGTTGGTGAAGTCCTAAGCAGTTGAGAGTTAGTAACTGTGGAAGAGTTGTCCTTGTAGGTTGCAGGGTAAGTGAAAGTGAAGGTAGAATATTGCATTAGTAGATGAGATGAAGATATATGTGTGGAAGCCCATCATATGGGATAGTTGGAGATGGTATAAAAGGAAGGGATTCCTTAGAGAGATGATTGAAAAGATTGAGAGGATTGATAGATTGTTTGAGAGATGCAATAAATTGGAAGCTATGCAGCGTGGAGAGGTTGAAAGGGATGAGTTTGTAGCGAAGACATGCCATGAAGAAGGCATGAAAGAAGAGAATGAGAAAGATGAAGAATTGCATATAGATGCGATTGACAAAGAGAAAGAGAAAGATCAAGAAGTGGCTAAGAATCCTTTGAAGGAGGAAGAGAAGAAAGAAGAAATGACAGCAGATAAGAAGAATGAGAAAAAAGAAGAGGAGATCCTTCTGCAAAAGGACCAAGACGAAAGAGAAGAGATTGCAACCGAGGTTACAAAGGATGAGAAGAGGAATTGCACCCCTTTGATAGAAGGGGCATGGAAGGAGAAGCATATAGGAACAACCCATACATTCCAAAAGGAAAGCAAATCAAGAAAGAAGGGAAGTAAGGAGAGAAAAGAATGGAAGAAGAAAGAGTTACCAGCTATAGCGTGCCTTTTTAAAGAGGCAAAACATGAAATTGTAGTAGAGAAGGACCCATGGAAGGGCATAAAATATGTGGGATAGTGATATGAAGAAGAGGTAATTCATAAAGAAATGAGAAGAGTGGAAGCATTGGAGATTGCAGTAGAGGCATGTCTTTTGAAAGACATGAATAAAGAAATTGGGATTGATGTAGCAGCAGCGACAACATATCCTTTGGAGGATACAAGAATAGAAGAAGAAGGTAATGAGATTGCAATTGAGTATGAAGAGTAGAAAGTTGCAGCAAATGGAGAATCATAAATGACAAAGTTAAAAGGCCCTAGATTTGACAAGCAAGTGGGTGAAGAGGAGAATGATCTTCTATGGAAAGAGGAGATGAAGAAAATAGACAAGTTGCTAGAAGGAGATTGGATAGAAGAACATGAAGAGCTGAATAGTGCAGCAAAAATAGAAGAAAAAGAAGTTGGAGCAGTGAAAAGAAATGAGGTAAAATTTGAGCATTTTAAGTCTATTTTGTTTGAAATGATGAATACAATAGAGGATATAAAACAAGAGGAAAGTATATACATGGAATGCTTTAATTTCCATGCAAATTTTTGTGAGGATGTTGCAGATTTAGTTGTTTTTGAGGAGCATGAATTGCTTGAGAAAGAAAGTGAGAAGATAGAGAAGTTGTTCAGGTTGAGTGAACATCTGAAGGAGATGAATGGGGCAGCTAAGAGTGAGAAGATGGATGTCGCAAAAATGAAGAATGAAGAGGTAAATTTTGATTTTTCTAAATTTTGTGATGAGGAAGTTGATAGGGATTTGCTTGTTGCTGAGATGAGCAAGAAGTTGCAAGTAGATGGAAGGGAAAAAAATGAAGATGCAGATTTGTATGCAGCAATTACATGTTTGTGTGTAGAGGTTGTAGAAGATGCTACAGGTGAAAAACTTGGTACAACAGTTGAAGAGATGGGGATAATGATGGAAGTAGGTGATGTAGATGAAAACCTCATAGCAGAGGATGAGAGGATGAAGGTTGTAGTTGATGATGATGAAGGAAATATTGCAGTGGAGAAAGAAGAGGTAAAGTTTATTGTGTTTTGTGATGAAATTCATTTTCCTTCATTTGCAATGTTGAAGTTTGAAAGGTATGGAGAAGAGCAGATGGAAATTGTTAATTTCCATGAAGTTGTAGGGGCAGATTTGTATGTATATGCTAGAGATTGTGATGTGAATGATGTGACATTTCAATGGAGGTGGTTGATTTGTGGTGGGTCAAAACCCATGAAAGAGGAGAAGAGTAGTGAGATTGTTCGGTGGAGGTGGTTGGATAATGGTGGGTTGGATCCCACAAAGGAGGGGAGGAGAAAATAAAGTCTTGGGAGGAGAAGGACGGTACATGGTGGATGCCAGTCCACGAGAGGAGAGAAGAATGGAGTGTAGATTTGTTGGAGGAGAGTGAAGCTTGTTCCAAAAAGATGCTAGAAAAGGAGGAAAAATAAATAATTTTTGTGCACATGTTTCAATGATGGAGTTCATTGCAGATTGCTTGCAATCTGAAAGAATGGTTCTACCATTCAACTCCATGTTTGTGAGTGTATGCTCACAAACTTCCTACCCGGAGTGTCTGATGCAAGAGCATCTGGGCAGACTGGCAATTAGCATCAACCAAAAAAATTGTTAGTTTGTTTTCTTCAAGTTTTGGTTTGTTTTGGTATTTCTCAGCTTTAGAGAACACTTGGAGTGGTTAGATTTGCAAGAAACTAGTTTTCGATGGTTGTCCGTTTGGCGCATAATAGGCTAGCTTCACAAAAATAATTGTTCAGGTGAATTAGAGAGTTTGGTTGCAAACCCGCTTACCAGAAGATTGTTGAAGGCATTTCTAAATTATTGGTGAAGGTTTAGAGATTGGATTCTTTTTGGTTTTCAAGATTTAATCATTTTCTGACCTGCGCTGGCAATTTGGCGAAGTTTGAAAATTTGGAATTATGTGAGGTTTGAGGTAGAATGGCTAGGTGGACAACTTGGTAATGCCAACATGCACACCTTGGCAAGTTTTTGGATGATTTCAAGCTAATGTTAGTTTCAGCTTCAAGTACATACTATTGCGGTCATTTTGAAGGAAGCAAAGTGTCGTTGTTGTTAGTTGTTCAACAAAATGTTGATGAGATCTTACTCATTACTTATATTCAAACATTATGTAGTGAATGGGCAGGGACGGCCTTGGATTGGTTCATGTTTACAATGCTACTTCATGGATAGGTGACAATTTCATCATACCCTTATGTTTTGTCAAATGCCAAAAGGTATATGTTTGTGACTTGATCTATGTAGTTGGTGTAGTTTTGATAGCTACATATATGTAAGGGTGTTGAGGGTCATTGACGTAGCTTGCCATTCCTTGAGATGTCACGGTCAATGCAAAGACATTAGAGGTTATTTATGATACCAAGAGGGACACGACCGTATGGAGAATGCACCTTGGTATTACCTTCTTATCAGACATCAAGATGTATATTGGACGCCATTTATCATTGTTGTTTAGTATTTGTTAAAGCCACATAAGTGGAAATATTTAATATCTATTTTCATTTGGTTATTTCTATTGTGGAGGTCAGAGCAATGTAGGAAATTGAGGAATTTCTAATGAATTGATATCTTTTAATACCAACACACATATCAAACTATACTTTTCCATCTTAATGGTTCAAAGGTGATTGTGTAAAGTTTATAAAGTATGGTATATTTTTATGTTTGGGGGATGATTACAAAGGGGCCACGGGCAGCCTTGAAGGTATGGGTCGTTTGACTCAATCAAAAACTCTCACTTTGGAAGACTAAGCATGGGATTTCAAGGGACTCTATCTATTGTTGAGTGCAAGTTTTAGAGGAGAAAAAAAGACAATGTTTGAGGTGCCATCAAAGACAAGAAATGTTGCACCTAAGCTACCAAGGAAGAAAAAGATCGCTACCAGAGAGAAGGTGATTCGACTGCAAGAAGATTGAGAGAACAAAATTAGAGAGGGTCGGCCTCGTGAGGAAAAAATACAAGGTATTGTGAGCAGATTGAAGTATATTCCTCTAGGAGAGGAGACACCACAAGGAAGTGGCTCCAATCAGAAACAAAGATTATGTAATTAGGAGACGTTACAAAACCCAAAAGGAGGCAATATGAAGGGGTTGCCATCAGAGGAAAGATAAGGGGGTGATGAATAAATGTAGATTGGAAAACCTCCATTGGTAATCAAATAAGAGTAAGAGATAGCAGAGGATTATGAAAAGAGATTGAAGAGGTGTTATAGGCAGAGTAATTTGAGAGATGCCTCATAGAGAAAAGGCAGATGAATTTGAAATGTTGATTCGAAAGGATCATGTGTGTAGAGAGATAGAGGGTAGCTTTGTCTGTCTGGACGAGGGAGGCCATTGAGGCCCATGTTGTGAATGGTGTTGCAGAGAATTGTAATTTTTGTTGCAAACTTGTCTTATGTTGATTTGAACAAAATTTAATTGAATCTTGTGTTGCTAGCAATCTGTATGTTTGAATCTGAAATTAGGGCAGAGCATTGCCTGTGTGTCTTTGAGTTTGTGGAATTGTGAGTTGTGAGCAGGAGAGAGTACATCTTGCACCATTGTTCCCAAAAACTTATTGTTCTTTTGACTGTGACAAGGTATGCCTTCCTTGTCCACATGTTGAACCTAGTAGTACCATATCAATACATGGTCTGGCTTGCAAACCATGACTTGTGTACTAAAATGATAGGTACAACCACATTGTGTATGTTTGCAACCAGGTCTACTACCCTTCCCTAATTTGGGCATGGAGGAAGGATCAAAAGGTGTTACATCTTTTTATCTAAAGTCCTTTGGTCCATACATACACCAATACCTATGAAAATCATAGAGAATCTTCAAACTATTACCATATGTAGTTAACCAATGATTCTATCACTCTTGCACTTCACAATTGTGAGTATGAACATTTGTAGTTTAATTATTCTTACATGTTGTATTCCAAAAAGCTATTAATCCTCATTTTTGCATTAGAATCAAAAGGGGGTTTCTTTGTATGACTCTTGTGAAAGCAAGTTGGGTAGGAGTCCCTCGAACTTTCTCCCTTAATAAATTCATTCAATTTATCAACCTCAATCCAAGATGAAAAATAACTGTGAGCCTTTAAGGATATACGTCTCTCATGAAAGGTTTTTGTAGGTAAACTTTCCATTAGGGGGTGTTGAATGACTTCATCCATGATGCAAGACCAATTGACATTCATCTAATAGAAAGACAAGAATGTTAGCATTTGATTAGAAAATGTCCACACATGATATTACACACTTGGTAGAAATTCTAGACATGTCGGATAACCATTCGAAACATACTATGTCTAATTATTGCAATTATACCCATCATCAAGATTAGAGGTAAAGATTCCAAGGATATCAAATGCCAATGTGGGAAATGATTGTAAAAGTGAAATCAACAATTATTATTAAATTGTACCCACATTGAGCGCTTGGGAGTTACTTGGACCCTTCTTGGTCATAGGAATCAAGCAACCAACTCGAGAGTTGCAATATGCTCTAGGAGTTACTTTTGAAGGAGGGCACATGGGTTGGACAATGGTTTTTATTCTTGTTTTGACTCCCCTTACATCCCCAAAAGGCTACAAGGGTTGTAAGGTAATAATTCTAGGTTAATTCTAGTGGGCATGTGATAAGGCTTTGGTTAATTTCAATTTGATAAATGTCGAACCGGGTTTTATATGAATATTAAATTTTAATGACATCATAAATTTATTTTTCTTTCATTTGAATGCAAAATTTGACTTATGGATAATAGTAGATATGTTCAAAATAATCTAAAGGCTTCTAGAAAGCCCTAGTTGGCCATTCCAATTAGAAATTTTCATTTATTTATTAGAAGTGTATTTATGATTTGGGAAGGAGGTCTTTGAATACCATGTGCTCTTCACATGGAAAATGTATGATTTTGTAAAAACCTTAAATGTGTTGTAGAGTTTTTCTCCACTACTTGCATTCAAATTTGATGGTTATGGGTTAAAGATAGTTACCTTCTATTTTCTTTATTGTTTCATTTATCTCCTCAAATATGTCATTGTTGACCTTTGAGTTGCTTGGGTGAGAAGGGATAGGCACTTTTGGATTTGAGTATTCACTTCCATGTTTAAGTTTAGAGAGATTAGAGAAGAGAAAAGAGAAAGAGTGTAGTATTCTTGAGCTCTTGATTGGTGAGGACTTGAGAGGTGAGTTGAGTTTTCTTAACCTTTGGGATAGGTTAAGAAGAGGGGTAGACACTTTTGGATTTGATTATTCACTTTCATGTTTGAGTTTAGAGAGATTAGAGAAGAGAAAAGAGAAAGATCATAGTGTTCTTGAGCTCTTGAGAGATATTTCTTGTGCTAAAGAATAGATCTAGAGCTAGGGAATGCATGCTTGAGTTTGGAAAAGGAAAGGATTGTGCTTAAAAGAATAATAGAGTTACAAATCTTTTTTTGGAAAGATTTAGAATTTTAGAGGTAGGACCTTATTCCCTTGCATTTATTTGATATTTCCTTTGTGTTGCATGATCAAATGAAATGATTCTTGCCATGAATGTGTTCATGAGTGTGTTAAAAAAAAATATTAACAATTTCCTTTCTTTGTGCTTGGAAATAAAGCTTTAGAATGTATTAATGGTGTTCTAATGATTTATGTGTAGGAATTTAAGAGTATGTTGCTTGTATTTAAAAAGGATGAACCTATGTTCAAGTCAAAAATAAAGTGATTTATTCCAAGTATGGTGATTTACTTGTGTAAATGAGAGTTTGACACCTTATTGAGAGTCACCTATGAGAGTTTGATGCATTTAACATGTTTAGGAGGCATGGAGTGTGGATTGAAACCCTTAATCAGATTTCTCCATTAAACTCACCAAATGGATTTGGAAGTCTTTGGTAAAAGACACTCCATGGTCTTGCTTCACCTACCTCTCCTTGTGATTCTTGAGGGTTGCACTTATGTTTTAAGAATACCCTTGCATGTATGTGTTTGTTTATGTGGCCAAATGAGTCTATTTTTTGAATGGTGTGTGCATGTTCCTATGTGTATCACTCTCCTAAGCAAGGTGGGGTGGACCTCATGGTTCCACATGGTCAAGAGGTGGCATTTCTCCCATTGGCTAGAAGCTTGGAGTTATGGGGTCTTAGAAGAAGCTTCTTCTCTTCATTTTGAATATTGTATGAAACAAGTTATAATAAGGTTGTTATTTATTTGTGCTCAAAGAGTTGAAAAAAAATATTTATGTAACATAACATGTGCCTTGTCTATGCTTCGACATTTTGGATATCTTTTCATCATGGCATTCCATGAGATGACATCTCTTTGAGGCATTCTATCAAACAGTTCACATTCCTTGTCTATGCTTCCACATTTTCCATAAATGTCTACCTTGGGCAGTTACAACCACAACATTTGACAAAATTCTTCATGTGATGGATGTCCATACCCTGTTCGAAACCTCCCATTTGTGTACAGGCAAGGAGGATGCAGGCAAAGGTTGCAGAGTCTGGCTTTACACCTGCCAATTGCATTTGCTTGAAAGTTTCTAAATCCTTTTCAACAAATCCATTTTGTGCATATCCTGCAATCAGGGCATTCCGTGAGAACACATTTCTTTGAGCCATTATGTCAAATAGTTCAGATGCCTTGTCTATGCTTTGACATTTTGGATATCTTGCCATCATGGTATTCCATGAGATGACATCTCTTTGAGGCATTCTGTCAAACAGTTCACGTGCCTTGTCTATGCTTCCACATTTTGCAAGCATGTCTACCTGGGTAGTTACAGCTAAAACATTTGACAAAATTCTTCTATCCTTTATCATGTGAAGGAAACATACCCTGTTCCAAACCTCCCATTTTGAAACATGCAAGGAGGATGCTAGGAAAGGTTGCAGTCTGGCTTTACACCTGCCAATTGCATTTGCTTGAAAGTTTCTAAATCCTTTTCAATAAACCCATTCTGTGCATATCCTGCAGTCATAGCATTCCATCAGACCACATTTCTTCGAGGCATCCGGTCAAACAGTTCAGGTGCCTTGTCTATGCTTCCACATATACCAGGGCAGTTACAACTACATCTCACAAAATTCCTCTATCCTTATCCTGTGATGGATGTCCATACCCTATTCCAAAGCTCCCTTTTTTGGCACAGGCAGGGAGGATGCTGGCAAAGGTTGTAGAGTCTAGCTTTACACCTGCCAATTGCATTTGCTTGAAAGTTTTTAAAGCCTTTTCAACGAACGCATTTTGTGCATATCCTGCAATCATAGCATTCCATGAGACCACATTTCCTTGAGGCATCCGATCAAACAGTTCACGTGCCTTGTCTATGCTTCCACATTTTGCATACATGTCTACCAGGGCAGTTACAGCTACATCATCTGACAAAATTCCTCTATTCCTGAGATGGATGTCCATACCCTGTTCAAAACCTCCCATTTTGGCACAGGCAGGGAGGATGCTGGCAAAGTTTGCGGAGTCTGGCTTTACACCTGCCAATTGCATTTGCTTGAAAATTTCTGAAGCCTTTTCAACAAACCCATTTTGTGCATATCCTGTAATCATAGCATTACACTAAAATGTCAAATTACTAAAGAGATGATCTGCCTGCAAATGATCATATGTTTGCACATAAGCATTCAAGGATCCACGCCAACCATGATAAACCCCAACAAGGCCTCTATAAAATATTACAGGTAGTGTGTCTAGACGATCAGTTAGAACAACATTCATTACCAAAGCCGGTTCATCTACAAGAGCAGTGGCAAGCTACCTATAGCCCGATATCATATCCATCACATTTTGAATATGAGGTCAATCAATATCAAAACTTTGCAAGTACTAATTTTGTATAGTATGCTTCCAGTATGTTGTGTCTTTGTGGAAGTCTCTGGGGGATTCATCTGTGCTATGTGGCGTGCTTGTTTAGCTAGAATGGTTCTACTTCAAAAAAAACGTTGCATGTTTAAAAGGCCTGCAATGCATTCTTAATATGAATGACCATTTTTCAACTCCTTATAACATTTTAATATGTTGAATCAAGCATTTTGCAGCTATTATATGAGAATTTCAGTGAGCCAAGTCATCATTGTAGTTTAATTTTTGCATGGCAAAGTAGTAGGATCTTGAAAGAATGTTAGTTTCCCATTTTAGAGCCACTTTGTCTAATTTCAAAGTAGTGAATGATGCCCTAATCTCTGAAATGATTTTTCCAACCTAGAAAGAATCACTAGTAAAAAAGGTTATATGAGCATTGCAAAAATAGGAAACAATAAAACTTAAAGCTACACTTCATTCCATATGGAGGATGTTTGACAAAGCTAAGAAGTTTCTTAGAAAATAGCATATATTGGGAGAAAGTCCCCAAGCAAAGCTTTATGAAAGATTGCAGTTCACGTGATCAATTCAGTTCATACTACCTCTTCCAAATTGAGCAATCACTCTTATACCAAATGCTACATTTTGTTAGGGTTAGCTGGCAGAAGATATCAATTAAATGCAAATAAAGATTAAACAGAGAAATGGAAATACACAGAATTAATAACATCGAGAGACAAGTTTTAACGTGGTTCACCCAAACTCAGGCTACATCTACCAAACAGAGAGTCCAATATTATTATCCAGTAAATCAAACCGATTACAACCAGCAATCCCTACAACTCAATACCGCTGCAAATGCTACAATACAATATATCAAAACCCTAACCCTTAGCCGCTTTTATCAAGCTTTTTGTCGGTTACAAAAATAGGGTTTTCTTATGTCGGTCAATGAAAAATAACTCCCGATGCTTTTATAAAATAAAAAAAAACTGTGTGAGGTTTCAGGGGCGCTGCCCCTCGACCCCGCCCTGTATCACAACAAGGAACGTGCCAGGGGCACTGCCCCTAGACCCCGCAAGGGGCGCTGCCCCTTGACCCCGTAGGAATTTGGGGGGAAACTGCGCTGATAAAAGTGGGGAAAATGTAACCTCCGAGTCTGATTAGGCTCCATATAACAACAATCTCCCATTTGGAGACTGATCAGACTGCACACCATACCATCTCCCACTTGGAGACTAATCATAACACCATTGAACCTGTAGCTCCCACTAAAAATAAGCACCCTGGACTCTGTTGTTCTATTTTTGTTGTTTTCAGTCGAGAAGACCAGCCGAAGCTGAAGAGGAGCTCAGCTTCTCCCTTGTCACTGCCTTTGTAAACATATCCGCTGGATTATCATCTGTATGTATCTTTTCCAACTGTAATTGTTCGTCATCCAACACTGACTGAATGAAGTAATACCTCAACTATATGTGTTTGGTCTTTGAATATAAGGCAGAATTCTTTGCAAGATGTATGGCACTCTGACTGTCTGTATACAAATAACTATTAACCTGGTGTTTGCCCAATTCTTCCATGAAAGATTACAGTCATATCATCTCCTTTCTCGCCACTGTTGCAGCTACATATTCTGCCTCTATGGTGGATAAAGCAACCACCTTTTGCAACCTGGAAATCCAACTCACCGCTGTTCCACCTACAGCAAAGACATAACCTGTAGTACTCCACCTGGTATCAATATCTCCTACCAAATCTGAGTCTACATAACCTGCTAAATCAGTATTAGAGCCCCCAAAACATAAGTGTTTATTAGATGTACCTCTCAAATATCTGAGAATCCATTTTATCGCATTCCAATGCTCCAATCCGGGATGACTCATATACCTGCTGACGACTCCTACAGCATGTGCAATATCTGGTCTCGTGCATACCATGGCATACATTAAACTTCCTACAGCTGAAGCATATGGTACCTTGGACATTTTCTCTTCCTCCTTTTGTGTCTTAGGACACATCTCCTTAGTCAATTTCAAATGACTAGGCAAAGGTGTGCTGACAGCTTTTGCATTCTCCATATGGAATCTCTGCAACACCTTTTCAACATAAGCAGCCTGAGATAGAGTCAATTTTTTGTTCTTCCTATCTCGGCAAATTTTCATACCAAGGATTTGTTTTGCTGCCCCCAAATCCTTCATATCAAATGACTATGCTAATTGTTGTTTTAACTCTCTTATGTGATCCATGTTAGACCCAGTTACAAGCATGTCATCAACATATAAACATAAAATAATGTAGCTGTCATTATCCAACCTCTTAAAATAAACACAATGGTCAGAATTACACCTGTTGTAGCCTTGCTCAGCCATAAAACTATCAAATTTCAAATACCATTACGGAGGTGCTTGTTTCAGGCCATACAAACTCTTCTTCAATCTACACACCTGTTTCTCCTTACCTTTGACCTCAAATCCATAGGGCTGTTCCATGTATATCTCCTCCTCCAAATCACCATGGAGAAAGGCAGTTTTCACATCTAGCTATTCCAAATGCAAATCTTCAGCAGCCACAATACTTAAAATAGTACGAATAGAAGTCATCTTGACAACCGGAGAAAATATCTCATCAAAATCAATTTCCTTTTTCTATGCAAATCCTTTTACAACTAACCTGGCCTTAAATCTTTTCTTACCTCCATCTTCCTCTTTCAGCCGGTAAACCCATTTGTTTGGTAAAGCCTTTTTACCTGCAGGTAACTTACATAATTTCCAAGTCTAATTTTTCAGCAAGGAGTCCATTTCTTCTTTCATAGCAAACTCCCACTGAACCTGTGTATCCACCTGCATAGCTCCATCATACCCTTCGGGTTCACCAGCATCTGTTAACAAAATAGAATACAAAGATGTAGAAAACCTTTCAAGAGGTCTACTTAGCCTTGTTGACCATCTAACATTCACTGGAGTTTGTGGTATTTCTGGTTACTGTTGCGGAGCATGAGGAACCACTAGAACATCACTATTTGGAGTATCATCCAGCACCACATAATCTTTTGCTTTCTTCTCATGCTGCTGCAACTGATCTTTGTACAACACCTTCTCATAGAATATGACATCCCTACTTCTCACAATTTTCTGATTTTTAAAATCCCAAAGCCTATAACCAAATTCATCAATGCCATATCCAACAAAGGTACACTTCTTTGATTTTGCATCCAGCTTGGTTCTATTTTTAGAATCTACAAGTGTAAATGCTTCACATCCGAAGGTTTTGAGAAAAGAATAACTCACCTTCTTACCTGTCCATGCTTCCTTTGGAATACCACAACCCAAAGGAACTGAAGGACCTCTATTAATTAAATATAGAGTAGTGTTGACAGCCTCTGTCCACATGTTTAAAGGCAGCCCAGCATGCAATCTCATGGTTCTTGCATGCTCCATTATTGTCCTATTCATGCGTTCAGCCACTCTATTTTCTTGTAGAGTCCCTGGAACCCTTTTTCTGCGTATGAATTCCATTAAAGGAACAATAATCCTCAAATTCTTTGCTGCAATACTCACCACCGTTATCAGATCTGAGACATTTTAATCTTTTACCTATCTCATTCTCAACCAAGCTTCTCCATTTCTTAAATGTTTCAAATACATCAGACTTCTATCTAAGGAAATAAATCTAGACCTTTCTAGTTGCATCATCTATGAATGTAACATAATACCGAGAGCCATCGAGAGAAGATACCTGAGCTGGTCCCCATACATCTGTATGCACAAGCTCCAACTTTTCATTTTTCTTTTGCTTCCCATCCTTGAGAAAACTGACTCTCTTTTGTTTACCATACACACAACTTTCACAGAAATCCATATTAATACATTTTAGACCTGGTAAAACTTTCTTAGAATGAAGTACCTTCATACCTTTTTCACTCATATGCCCAAGTCTATTATGCCACAACGTTGTCTCAGAACCTGCAGCAACTGTTTCAGTCTCTTCCTGCGAACCTGCAGCAACTGTTCCTGAACCTGTTTGTTTTTTCTCTGCAATAGCTAAAGTAGAAGGAACAATATGACCTATACAAAGATATAAGGTGCCTACTTTCACACATTTTGCTACTACTAAGGTACCTTTTGAAACCTTCCAATTTTTATCAGTAAATGTAACAATGCAACATTGTTCAACTAGCTGCCTTGCTGAAATTAAATTCCTACTGAGCCTTGGAACGTGCCTTACCTCTTGTAGTAGCCAATGATTCCCATTCTGCAACTTAATCTTGATTCTTCCCTTTCCAACAATCTGACAGGGTTCGTTATCTCCCAAATAAACCAGCCCAAAATCTCCTTGGACATAATCAAGAAAATAACTTCTATGGGGCGTAGCATGAAATGAAGCCCCTGAATCTAAAACCCATGAATCATTAGCATTATCTAGGGAAAGAATCAAAGCGTCATCTTTAGATTTATTACTTACCACATTTGCTTCCTTATTGCCTTCTTGTTTGTCTCCTTCTTTATTTTTCTGAGACCAGCAATCTTTCTCCAGATGACCTGGTTTCCCACAGTACCAGCAATCCTTTTGTCCTCTGGTTTGGGATCTTTTGTCCTTTGATTTTCCTTGTGACTTCCCATGACCTCCAGAACCTTTTCCTCTCTCCTTTGATCTGCCCCTACTCTCTGCATTCAAAACACTGCCTAATGTGGATCCACTTGAGCTTTTCTTACGAATTTCCTCACTCATAATAACACCAACAACATCATCAAATTTTAGGGTATTTGAACCAGAAACAGAGTTACTAACCGCCATTACCAAACTATCCTAGCTTTCAGGCAATGAACATAATATCAAGAGAGCTATAACTTCTTCATCAAATTTTACATTTAAAGAAGTCAATTGACTGACAATCGTATTAAATTCATTTAAATGACCTGTCATAGATCCACCTTCAACCATTTTCAAATTAAACAAACGCTTCATGAGAAATACCTTATTTGAGGCTGAGGGTTTTTCATACAATTTAGCCAAAGCTTTCATCAGACCATCTGTTGTCTTTGCTTCCGTTATATTGAATGCCACCGATGGTGCTAGGCACAACTGAATGGTTCCCAATGCCTTTCTGTCAAGAAGGTTCCAATCCTCATCAGACATTGTTGTCAGTTTCTTGGCTACTCCTTCCAACGGCCTCCATAAATCCTTTTGATAGAGGTAATCCTCCATCTGCATCTTCCATAACTAATAGTTCTGCCCATTGAATTTATCAACCTTCAATTTACCCTCATCCGCCATTGCTCCCACTCAACCGTGAGACTCCCACTCAACCATGAGACCTTCCTGCAGATGATAATCAAATACAACCCGCTCTGATACCACTTGTTAGGGTTAGCCGGTAGAAGATATCAATTAAATGCAAATAAAGATTAAACAGAGAAATGGAAATACACAGAATTAATAACAGCGAGAGACAGATTTTAACATGGTTCACCCAAACTCGGGCTACATCCACCAAACAGAGAGTCCAATATTATTATCCAGTAAATCAAACCGATTACAACCAGCAATCCCTGCAACTAAATACCACTACAAATGCTACAATACAATATATCAAAACCCTAACCCTTAGCCGCTTTTATCAAGCTTTTTATCGGTTACAAAAATAGGGTTTTCTTATGTCGGTCAATGAAAAATAAATCCCTGTGCCTTTATAAAATAATAAAAAAATGTATGAGGTTTCGGGGGTGCTGCCCCTCGACCCCGCCCTGTATCGCGACAGGGAATGCGCCAGGGGTGCTGCCCCTTGGCCCTGTCTTGGGGGCACTGCCCCTTGACCCCGTAGGAATTAGGGGGGAAACCGCACCGATAAAAGTGGGGAAAATGTAACCTCCGAGTCTGATTAGGCTCCATATAACAACATATTTCTCACCCACCTAAAGTTAACAAAGGCCGTGACTTTTGTAAAGGGTTGTGACTTATGATAATTCCCTTGTGTTTCCAAAAACAAATACGTCCTTCAACTTATAAAAAGGACTTTGATTTATTAAAAAGAGTATGATGATGAACATAACATCAAATGGTATCAAGATGGTCAAATGCACTAGATAAGGTGAATATAAAGATTAATGGCTCAGGGGTTTTTATCAAAAGTTTTTCCCACATAAATCACTGTGTAATGGTTTCCATTGTTTATATTTATGTATATGCATTTCTACATTTTCTATAATTTTTTAGGTGAAATTTTAAAAGTTTGTGTATATCACTCCTCTCAAGGTTTAACATAGGAAGTTGATTCTTCTACCTTTGCTTCCTTACATGTATGAGGTCTAAGGAAAAGTGGAGGAGCTCAGAATCTCTCTCAAGCTAATTCATAGAACAAACCAAAGCTAAGACAAAACAAGGCATAATTTAGAGAAGAAAGACACACTAAAACATGATTTTAAAGCTAAAACAAAGCATAAAGTAACACAAGCTAACTCTAACAACCATTAACAACTATTCTAACAATCTAAACAAGTTTATTCTACTCACAAACAAGACAAGAAATTAGAACAAAAATAAATCCAACCTATAAGCATAGTGTCAACAGAGCTAGAGGAGTTTGACGAAGGAAAATGAATCTAGTCCTTAGCAAAACACCCAATTCTTCACTTTTTTGATGCAACCAATCACCCAAACTAATCCTAAGTGTGCGTAGAATCTATTGTGACGCATAGTAAGGTTGATCAAAGGCCTATTGGAGTTTGTAGAGAGTGGATAGTAAAAATGGAAAAGTTTTAGTATGTTTTGTGAGGTGAGGATATGTGAAAATGACCAAAACATAGGTTTATGAAAAGATAGGGATGGAGGTGTTAGCACTAATTTTGGTTTGGATCTAAGCGCAGGATGTTGGAGGGTTTTTTCCTTTTTGGGCCCTAAGTTTCCTTGTTCATCGCTGTGATTTTCTCTATCGGCGAAACTTCTTTTTGGGTACTCAGATTTTGCTTGAACCATCGTTTTGAACTATCGCGTTGAACCCTTTTGGTTCAAGGTTCAACGGTTCATGGGCTTAGGCTCCATCTTTTCCCGTCAGTGAATTCTTTGTTCATCTGTGTTATCGGCGTTGAACTTCTCGGTTGAACTTCTCTTTTGAACCATCAGGTTGAACTGGTTCAGGGTTCAATGGTTCAAAGCCTTATGATTTTGGTCTTATCGGCATAACGTTCATCATCGGGTGGACGGTGGAGTGTTGGCCTGACGGTTTGCCTCTGGCCGATGGAAGGTTAGCGGTTTGCAGGGTTGGTTTCGGTGTGACATGGACTATCGGGCTAACCATTGGAGGGTTCACCGATATACAATGTTTGGCTGATGGATATGTTATTGGCAAGAGCTGTATTGTCGGCCTGAGTGTTTTGAGTTATGCCGACGACAGGAGGTTTGGCCGATGAGAAGTCGTTGGTGCATCTCTGGCCGATGGAGGGGATTGTAATGTAGCAGTCGGCAGGAGATTCGTGGGCTTGGCCGATGGTGTTGATCTCGGCGATGGGCTTTGGGTGAAGGAGGAGCGTGTGTCGAGCGTGGCAAAAGCGCTCGACACCTATTATGCAAGTGACTATGCTTTTAAACTACTAAGGTAGTCTCCTCACCGTGCATGTGGGACTAATCTCCCTATATAATTTGAAACTGCGATAGAAGCATGTTTTGGCAGGAAATTCTTTTTGAGCGCTGTGATGTTTTTCCTAGCGGCCGCGGGTGGTTGAGCCATCAATGGCGACTGTAGCTGGGGCATGGGCGAGTTGTTGAATAGTCATGTACCCAATTTTTGGCATGAGGACTTTCAGATGGTGGCACAGGGCTCGAGGCCACCATTGTCTCCTTTCTGTCTCTGCAGCAATATTTCCTGAGCACCATTCCTTCTGAGGACTGTATCTGGCGGATTTTTTTTGTCAAGGCCATGTAATTAATTGCTGAGGTACACTTTCTGGCCAATATAGGCAGACTGTGTTACCATTGTTTGGTTGTTGAAAGTTGAACATTTGGCTCTGTAATACAATACAGCTGATTTGGTTGCTCTGTACAGCAAAACCTGTGAGTTTATGTATCTCTTGTTGTACATTTTTGCATGAATCCACTGATTTCATGGTTAATTCTATATGAGAAATGCTATGTTAGCATGTGTTTTGTTAATTCTGTCTCCAGTATTGCATGTATCTTTCTTCTGAGTCTGGATATTTAAGCAATGTTTGAGACTCTAGAACATAGAATTCCTATGTTGAATGTCTGATCTCTTAACTTCTGCTCAAGGGGTAGATTAAATTGTTCTCAGATTGAACATTGGGAAGGGTATACTGCAGTAGGGATGCCATAAGTATAGATAGCTTAACACTCTGTATTGGGAGATATTTGTAAGGCAGGTATCATATGTGTCCCCCTGAAATCCAGTTTTAGTTGTTCATGCATATCATTCACAGGTGTATGTCTATTGACTCCAAGCCCTGGATAGGCACCGATCTAGCTTTGTCTTTGTGTTATATACCATGTCCAGCTTTGCATCCAAATATAAAATCAAAATCAAAATCTAAAACAACCATTAGGACAGTAGAATTAGTTTTAGGATCCAAGTCCTCTATCTACAACTGCAAATAGGCCCAAAGCTAGCCCCTTTGCTCTTATCTTATAGTTTTGGTCTACCTACAGGAGGACTTATCTGCTTTCTGTCAGCATCCCAGCCTTGTATGTATATCCTCATGGATGTTGAGTAGGGAATACCCCCCTAGGTTTTGTAGAGTTTGAAGAAGAAGAGGAGATAAAATATAGAGTCTATCTCCTACACTGTTGGCCCCTGGCCCAGAGATCCTGTTGATCATTGATGGCTACCTTGTAGGGAAATCTGGGAATAAGCATCTAGTCTGGGAAAAAACTAACAGAAATTGGTGACTCCGCTGGGGATGGTGATTTGAAAATTGTTATTTTTGTCCTCCCTGGTGAAATATCTGTGTGCCCATCCGAGTCACCAACAGAAATTGACAACTCTGCTGGGGAATTTGTGAAAGAACCCTGATTTACAAAAGAAAACAGTTCCTAGTAATAGGTGGCGACTCCGAAGTAATCTTCCAACCAGTCAAAGTAAAATTTATATGCAGGGGAGAAGATCCCAACAAAATCCTTTATTTGAAGAGTTACCAGTAATAAGAAGAATGATGTACAGAAGAAAGGGAGCTATCTCAGTCAGTCATGAGGGTTCCCCCAGAAAAAATGATGATATGCAAGATAACCCTAGGCCATCAGGACAGCATGTGCCTTACTTTTCAAATGCAAAAGCTGATATTCAGGGTGCATATGAGAGGCAACAGGGTGGTAGCGTGAGAATGAGGTCAGAGATGTTCCAAGAACACCCATTTCTAGACCCTAGTGAAAGGTTTGAAGAGGCAGAGTCTCTGAGGGATGATGAAGATGAAGATCAAAATATGGTAAAACCATCCTCCTCTAGGCCTAGCGAGGAAGAACTAGCTGATGAAATTAGGAGCTTAAGGGCCGAGTTCGAATATCAGCAGGCAATAACAATCAGAGATGCCCTGAGGAAGAAAGTGCAAGCTTTAAGGGCTACCCAAAATAATTCAATTCCTACCCTTGAGAATGCAAATGTGCAGAGACATCAACAGAGAAATGAAGTGCAACATCAGCATAATGATGAGAGACAAAATGTGAATGATGCTAGGATACCACTGAACAATGTAAGAAACCAGAATGCAAACAGAAATATTAATATTAATCAGTTTGACAGACAGCCCATGCAGTTAGATAGATTCAGACAGGTGGTATTTGATGGTATTCCTGGGTATCCTAACCCCATTGACAAGCATCTGAGGCTGCAAGTGCCTAAATTTTCAGGAAACAACACAGTGTCAGGAGAAGATCATCTAAAGGCCTTTCAAAATGTCATGGATAACTTTGAGGTTGAACATGAGGATGTTTTCAAGAAGTCATTCATGCAATCTTTAGTAGATGAGGCAAGGGAATGGTATAAGAATCTGCCTGACCAGAGTATTTCATCATGGGATGATTTTAAAAGGATGTTCAAGGAACAGTATGGTGACAAAACTGACCCTAGCTTTTTTGTAAATGAGTTTACTAGTATCACTAAAGGGTCAAATGAGCAGGTTGCAGATTTTAATGCAAGATTTACTAAAGTGTTAAACAAATTGCCACATCACATGAGGCCAAATGAACCTATGTGCATAATATTGTATATCAACGCCTTTGATGCAAAAACTACATATGGATTAAGAGATAAAAGTCCTGCTACTATCAGGGATGCTTTCAGAATTGCAGTAAATATTGAGTACAATAGGAAAGCATCAGGCAAGACTAACAGAAGGGATGATGTGAAAATTCTACAAAATCCAAACAAGCCTCAGAACACTCAGGGTAATACATCTGCCCCTGAAGATAAGATAGACAAATTGGCAAATGTTGTTAAGGACCTAAGTTACAGACTAGCTAGAAGTGAAAAAGGGATAGGTCCTGATAGGCAAGTCTATCAAAGGCAGGAAAAGAGGCCATCATTGCATGATATGCCTTATAATACCAATTGGCATAATGGTAAGCCTATATTCCCACATAACAACACAAATCAGAGGACTCAACATGTCAAAGAAACTCCTGATCCTCTAAAGAAAGCTGTAAATATTGTTGATGATACTCCATGGTGTATAATTTGTCAGATGCCACATTCACAGTCACAGTGTATGATTGCTCAGTCCTTGTGTGATAATACTACATCTTGTAATGAATGCAATGAGCCACATTATGTGCAAGATGATGATGTTAATATGATGTCCACAAACAATGGATACCCCATTTATGATGCTGATGAGAGTACAGATGATGGAATTCGGGCCTGTCAACAGGACTTTTATGATGAAGGTAATGAAGAGAGCTATGTGTATGCTCAGAGCTCGCATAATTTTCTGAGTAACTTACAACGACCTTCTGATGAGGAAATTAGGGCCTTCACAGCTGCAGCAGTTGCCCAAGTCAAGAGCAACTACAATCTCAGAGGTAAAAATCAAGTAAGCAGCCCACATCAGCCAGAGGATGTTTCTGCAGGTTAGCCAGTGCATGGTCATAAAGGAATTGAACCACAAAAAAGGCAGTGGGGTAATAATAAACAGAATTTTAGAAATAGAACAAGTCATGAATCTCAAGGACTAGAAAATAGAATCCCTCAGGCTGAAGATCAAAGTTAAGGTTCCCAAGACAAGAATGATGATCAGGGAACTATGAAAGTAAAAGCTAAATCAGTTCAGGATAAAAACAAGATTGTGGAGCAAGCTACAACTGTTATACAAAATTATGCTCCATTTGATATAGCTCAAGTCCTCTCCTAGGTAAAAGTCTCTGTTCCACTTATGGAACTGATGAAGGTTGAAGAGATCAAGAATAGGACAGTATCCCTAATTTCAGGGGTGCCTTTTCAAGCTAAACAAAATGTTCAGACCCAGGGTGAGAAACATGTCATGTATAATGAAGAAGATGAGGCTCCTGAAGTCTATTTAGGAGTGACTATGACAAAGTGTCCTTCACAAGTGGAACCATTTTATGTATCCCTAGTTATAAATGGAAAAATAATCAGAAATTATATGCTTGACCCTGGAGCATCTACAAATGTCATGCCTTTGGCCATCATGCAACAAGCTAGATTGAAAATTGACAAGGCATGTGGAAAATGTTATGCTATGGATGCCAGAGAGGTACCAGTTATTGGAATCATGAAGGATGTAGATTTCAAACTGGCAGCATTTCCTAAAAAGAGATATAAAATGAATATAAGAGTGGTTGACATCAAGCCACAGTATGGTATGTTGCTGTCAAGAAGATGGGCAGCACTAATTGGTGGAAGTATGTAGCTAGACCTGTCATATGCCATGATTCCAATGAATGGTAGGGATGTTAAGCTAATCAGAGAACAGAGATCATCAGAGACAGTGGAAGACCAAGAAGCAAAGGAACAGATATGCTTTGTAAACACTGATTGTGATAACTTTAAGGTTGTCTCAGATGATAGAGAAGATAAAGAGAAAAATGTCTGCAGTGAAGAGCTGGACCAGCAGGGTCTGTGGACCATGTATTTTGATGGAGCTTGTGCAAAAGAAGGCTCTGGAGCTGGAGTTGTTTTCCTGTCTCCAACTGGTAAGCTCCTCAAATTTTCTTTCTTGCTGAGGTTTGTTTGCACAAACAACATTGCAGAATATGAGGCTTTAATCTTAGGCCTAAATATAGCTCTCAAACATGGAATCAAAATGCTAAGAGTATTTGGGGATTCTGAGCTGATTGTATCCCAAATTAGAGATAGGTATGCTTCAAAAAACAAAAGATTAAAACAATACAAGCATGCTGTTTGGGATACCATTGAACTATTTGATGCATTTTCAATAGGCTGGGTAGAGAGATCAAAGAATGTTATGGCTGATTTCTTAGCTAATGTTGCAATAAGGCCAGATGACATCACTCTGTCAGATGTTACAAATGTAGAAGTTAAAATCAGGCCTGCAGTACCAGAAAATATATGCAGTTGGCAAGTGTTTAATGATGATAGGGATTTGTTAAAATTTTTGCACTGCATACATGAATTTGAGAATCAAGAAATTGATTTCCAAGCCTTTGTAGAGACTATAGATGGAAAAGAAACTCTTGTGGGAAAAGAGATAATTCAATTGAAGACTAATAAAATCCCTAGAGGGTTAGTAGCTTTGGAAAGAGCTTTTGATAGTAGAGACAAATTGGTCACAAGGACATCTCCCACAAATAAGGAAGATTTAGAAGAGATAAATTTGGGGACATCTCAGGCCCCCAAGAAGGTATACATTGGTAAACAGCTCAAACCACACATCAGGAGTATGCTGATTGCATTACTGAAAAGGTATAAACATGTTTTTGCTTGGTCATATGAGGACCTAAAAGCCTATAGGGAAGATCTATTCCAGCATGAGATCCCATTGAAGCCTGGAGCTAAGCCATTTAGACAAAGGCAAAGACCTATTAATCCTACCTTAGCTCCAAAGATGCAAGAAGAACTCAAAAGGCTTAGGGAAGCTGGAATAATTGTGCCAATCAGACATTCAACTTGGGTGTCTAACCTTGTCCCAGTCAGAAAAAAGAACGGTGATATTAGGCTTTGTGTTGATTTCAGGAACTTGAATGTATCCTCTTTAAAGGATAACTATCCACTGCCTAATATGGAAGCTATGTTGCAGAGAGTGACTGGTTGTGAACTCTTATCCATGATGGATGGATTTTCAGGTTATAATCAGGTGAAGGTAAAGGAATCAGAATAGTATAAGACTGCCTTCACCACTCCATGGGGAACTTATGTATATGTTAGAATGCCATTCGGATTAACAAATGCAGGTGCTACATTTCAAAGAGCAATGGACGTTGCTTTTGCAGGGTTGATTGATTCAATCTTGGCTGTATATCAGGATGACTTTACTGCCTATTCAAAGAAAGAGGAGCAGCATTGTTTGCATCTAGAGCAAATTTTCATAAGAGCACTGGAGTACGGCATTTCTTTAAATCCAAAGAAGTGTGCTTTTGGGGTAGTTGAAGGAAAGCTCCTGGGACACATTGTTTCCAAGGATGGAGTCAGGATAGATCCAGAGAGAGTGGCTGCTATTGATAGAATTCAAATGCCAAAAACTGTAAAAGGAGTTTAGTCCTTCTTTGGACAGATAAATTTTGTTAGGAGATTTGTTCCCAACTTTGCAGAAACCACAAGGAACATTTCCAAGATGATGAAGAAGGATGCAACTGTCAACTGGGAAAGTGAAGCAATAGAATCATTTCAGAGTATCAAAGAGGCAATCAAGATGGCCCCTATTCTTAAATCTCCTAATTTTTCTAGGCCATTCCAAGTATTTTCATTTGCTTCCTTTCACACTGTTGCTGCATGTTTGCTACAGAAAAATGAAGATGGTTTTGAACAGCCCATAGCTTTCTTCAGTATGTCCTTGTAGGCTTCTAAGTTGAAATATGATATTATGGAAAAACAGGCATATGCACTAGTCAGAGCCATCAAAAGTTTCAGACCATACCTGGTAGGATCACATGTAATTGCATATGTACCCCATGCAGCAGTCAAAGACATATTCACTCAACAGGAGGTGACTGGAAGAAGGTGCAGATGGATAAACAAACTGCAAGAGTTCAACATAGACATACAAATTACCAAGTTGGTAAGAGGACAAGGATTAGCCAAGATGATGGCACAGTCAAACTTGGAAGCATGCCAAGTTAATGCAATCCAAAATGAGAGTGTAAATGTATCAAGATCTGAATGGTACAAGGATATTATCTACTACTTGCAAAATCTGAATTGTCCTTCCCATTTCAGTGATAATCAAAAGAGGACTTTAAAGTTACATGCAATCAGGTATGTTATTGTTCAAGGTGAGCTATACTGGAAAAACCCTGATGGTGTGCTGCTGAGATGTGTGGATGAAGATGTGGCTAACAATGTTTTGATTGATATGCATAAAGGATTGTGTGGTGGACATTATACTGCCCAAACAACAGCTCATAAGACTCTCAGAGTAGGATATTGGTGGCCCACTCTCTTTTCATATGCACAAAGGTTAGTAAGGAAGTGTGACCCTTGCCAAAGATTCTCAGGAAAATTGAGATATGATGGTGCTTTACCCCTCAGAACTGTAACTGTGGATGCTCCATTTCAGCAATGGGGAATTGACTTCATAGGGGAAATTGCAGACAAGTCAAGTGGGGGACACAGTTGGATTTTGGTGGCAACTGATTACTTTACCAAATGGATTGAGGCCATTCCAACTAAGAGAGCTACAAGTAAGGTGGTGATGGATTTCATACTGGAAAATGTTATCATCAGGTTTGGAGTACCATTCAAGATAGTCACTGATAATGCTATGTGATTCAGATCAGGTGAATTTGTTGATTTTTGCAACAAATATGGGATAAATCTATCATATGCATCACCATACCACCCACAAGGAAATGGTCAAGCAGAATCAAGCAATAAAAGCATCATGAAAATTATCAAGAGGATACTGGACAAGAACAAGAGAGCTTGGGACTCAAAGTTAAAGTTAGCAATATGGGCTGACAGAGTGATAGTAAAAAAGGCTATTGGAATGTCACCCTTTGAGCTAGTATATGGTGCATCAGCCAGATTGCCCATAAACAATCTCCTACCAGTTTACAGATTCATCTAGGAAAATGATGAGGAGATTGAAGACTCCATGACAGAAAGAGTGAATCAGCTGGTTGCATTGGATGAGAATAGAAGGAAAGCACACCAGATTAACCTCAAGAGACAACAAGATATGAAATATCAGTTTGACAGGAGAGCTACAAAAAGGAAGTTTCAAGTCAATGATCTGGTGCTCATATGGAATGCAAAAGGTCAAGAAAAGGGTAAACATGGTAAATTCAAACCCTTATGGATGGGCCCATATCAAATTTGCAGCATTCATGGGGAGGATTCTTATTTCCTCCAGGTCCTAGATGGTGAATTTCTGGAATTGCCTGTGCATGGCCAATTCCTTAAGTTCTATTTTGCATAGATGACTTGTCGCTGTGCACATTTGTAAAAATATGTATATAGTGTAAATGTTCTGTACAATTCGTGCGTTTTTGGCTTTTTTGCCTGGTCTGCCCAGAGATCTGGTTCTCGCTGTAGGTTTTTCACCTGCACGTCCCCATTCGGAGCCAGTGTTAGCACTAATTTTGGTCTAGATCTAAGCGCAAGATGTTGGAGGGTTTTTTCCTTTTTGGGCCCTAAGTTTCCTTGTTCATCGCTATGATTTTCTCTATCGGTGAAACTTCTTTTTGGGTACTCAGATTTTGCTTGAACCATCATTTTGAACCATCACGTTGAACCCTTTTGGTTCAAGGTTCAACGGTTCATGGGCTTAGGCTCCATCTTTTCCCATCAGTGAATTCTTTGTTCATCTGTGTTATCGGCGTTGAACTTCTCGATTGAACTTCTCTTTTGAACCATCGGGTTGAACTGGTTCAGGGTTCAATGGTTCAAAGCCTTATGATTTTGGTCTTATCAGCGTAACGTTCATCATCGGGTGGACGGTGGAGTGTTGGCTCGACGGTTTGCCTCTGGCCAATGGAAGGTTAGCGGTTTGCAGGGTTGGTTTCGGTGTGACATGGACTATCGGGCTAACCGTTGGAGGGTTCACCAATATACAATGTTTGGCCGATGGATATGTTATCGGCGAGAGCTGTATTGTCAGCCTGAGTGTTTTGAGTTATGTCGACGACGAGAGGTTTGGCCGATGAGGAGTCATTGGTGCATCTCTGGCCGATGGAGGGGATTGTAATGTAGCGGTCGGCAGGAGATTCGTGGGCTTGGCCGATGGTGTTGATCTCGGCGATGGGCTTTGGGTGAAGGAGCATGTGTCGAGCATGGCAAAAGCACTCGACACCTATTATGCAAGTGACTATGCTTTTAAACTACTAAGGTAGTCTCCTCACCGTGCATGTGGGACTAATCTCCCTGTATAATTTGAAACTGCGATAGAAGCATGTTTTGGCGGGAAATTCTTTTTGAGCGCTGTGATGTTTTTCCTAGCGGTCGCGAGTGGTTGAGCCATCAATGGCGACTGTAGTTGGGGCATGGGCGAGTTGTTGAACAGTCATGTACCTGATTTTTGGCGTGAGGACTTCCAGATGGTGGCACAGGGCTCGAGGCCACCATTCTCTCCTTTCTGTCTCTGCAGCAATATTTCTTGAGCGCCATTCCTTCTGAGGACTGTATCTGGCAGATTTTTTTTATCAAGGCCATGTAATTAATTGCTGAGGTACACTTTCTAGCCAATATTGGCAGACTGTGTTACCATTGTTTGGTTTTTGAAAGTTGAACATTTGGCTCTATAATACAATACAGCTGATTTGGTTGCTCTGTACAGCAAAACCTGTGAGTTTATGTATCTCTTGTTGTACGTTTTTGCATGAATCCACTGATTTCATGGTTAATTCTATATGAGAAATGCTATGTTAGCATGTGTTTTGTTAATTCTGTCTCCAGTATTTCATGTATCTTTCTTCTAAGTCTAGATATTTAAGCAATGTTTGAGACTCTAGAACATAGAATTCCTGTGTTGAATGTCTGATCTCTTAACTTCTGCTCAAGGGGTAGATTAAATTGTTCTCAGATTGAACATTGGGAAGGGTATACTGCAGTAGGGATGCCATAAGTATAGATAGCTTAACACTCTATATTGGGAGATATCTGTAAGGCATGTATCATATGTGTCCCCCTGAAATCCAGTTTTAGTTGTTCATGCATATCATTCACAGGTGTATGTCTATTGACTCCAGGCCCTGGATACGCACCGATCTAGCTTTGTCTTTGTGTTATATACCATGTCCAGCTTTGCATCCAAATATAAAATCAAAATCAAAATCTAAAACAACCATTAGGACAGTAGAATTAGTTTTAGGATCCAAGTCCTCTGTCTACAACTGCAAATAGGCCCAAAGCTAGCCCCTTTGCTCTTATCTTACAGTTTTGGTCTACCTACAGGAGGACTTATCTGCTTTCTGTCAGCATCCCAGCCTTGTATGTATATCCTCATGGATGTTGAGTAGGGAATACCCCCTAAGTTTTGCAGAGCCTGAAGAAGAAGAGGAGATAAAATATAGAGTCTATCTCCTACACTATTGGCCCCTGGCCCAGAGATCCTGTTGATCATTGATGGCTACCTTATAGGGAAATCTGGGAATAAGCATCCAGTCTGGGAAAAAACCAACAGGAGGAAAAGATGTTTTAAAGAAGCTTGAGGTCGGAATGAGGTTACAAACCTACAAAGTTTGAGAGAGGTATTGAAATGTTTCAAATTATATTTTTCATATGCATCGGTCAAAACTATTGCTTGCCCCAAATAGGGAATTTTGAAATTGTTGTGTTGATTATGAGACTACCATGCCAAATGAAATCGAGTGCAGTTGTGAAAGTCAACATGGTAGTTTCACCATACTAGGTGAAACCATTAAAATTTGAGGCAAGAAAAACAAGGGATCAACATTCTAAGGCACAAAAGGCTTAGAAAGTTGCTAATGGAGGCTAAGGAGGTAGTCTAGGGGCATAAATAGTAAGGGAAATGAACAACTGATCAAGATTTATCATATATGTAACAAGTATTATATATGAAAAGTGGGAATGATGATGTTGAGGTAGTGTTTTAGATAGATTCAATCGAACCCTCCTTTCACATATACCATTCAAGGAAATAAACCGAGTTAAGTCATTTTTGATGCAAGAGGACTCAGCTACAAGTTTGGTGTCACTTTGAGATGATAAGGAAAGTTGGAATGTATTGATGAATTTATTAAACCCTAGTTCAATTAAGCCTTAAACCTTAATTATACAATTCTGGGTACAGACAAATGAAACACGACAAATGATCGCACATGAAGGTACTAAATACATATTAGAAACATACTAGAATTTAGATTCTAGAAATTGAAAACTTTGGGGATACTGGGGCAGGTGCCCTAGTCCAACAAGCCACTTTTTCTATAGATCTGGAACTGCAAGATGATGAAGATTGCAACCTGTTTTAGAGTTTTCGACAACGACAATCAGGAGGACACAAGGGCAGGCACCCTAGTCTAGAAGGGAATATTCTCTACTCTTTTCTTCAGATCCTGAATCTCTATCCTCTACTCTGATCTCCTGCAACTCCTCTCCTCAAAATCTTGCACCTATAACCTACAATCATAGGAGAGGGGTTGGGGGTTGTGGCATTTAGGAGCTTGCCTTGGTCAAGCCCCATAATGGCATTCAAGCCTTCCAACGCTGCTATTAGATAAAGTGTGTGTCCTTGATGGATAGAGGCAAAATCAAACGATAAGATAGATTGATTGAAACACAAAATAGATATCACTTTAGAGGTGAAACCCTCACGAAGATGAAATGTCTTCAAATCATGAGGAGATGAGTTGATGGAGCCAAATCTACAACAAACACATACAAACACAACACAATTATGCTTTGCAACACAATGAATGCCTTGAATGCTCTTTGCTTGATGATCATAAGTTTGCCTTAATCAACTAGGAGTAAAATGAAGTCTTAAACATGTTTATATATGCATTCCCGCTAACATTCGTAATTTAAGTTGACAAGGCCGACAAAGGGAAACCTTTTAACGATCATAAACTGACACATTTAAATTTGGGTCCCAACAAAATAGGCTAGACTAGGGTGTGGGTGGCTAAGTCTAGAGGCATATTTTTAGTCATGATTGTCATTTAGGATGGACCCCTAAGCCCCATATGTCATGGGTTTCAGGGGGATTTGCTTCGGGACAATTTTTACACATGCATGATTAAATCAAGGGGACCTACGAGCTAAAATAGGAGGTAAAAAGTCCTAGGGGTACATTTTATGACATAACATTTAGCCCCCACTTTAATGTATGTATGATCTTACGACCCATACATGCATTAATGTATGGTTGAAAACACATCAATAATGCCAAGCACATGAACCTAAGGCATACACAAAGATTGAGGAACTATTTCTAGCCCCCAGTCTCTAGTAAGCACTACAAGACACATTGAAGACATGCAAGACACAATGAAGACAGTAGGAAGCACGCAAAACATGGTGAATATAGTAGGAAGCACATAATACATGATGAAGACATGAGAGTAGTCATGCAAAACATGATGAATACATTGATATAAAATTTTCATATATGAAATAAAATCCTAACTAAGGGGCAAGGGGAGCTCATCGCTATGCCCTTAAAACTACCAAAATCATGCAATACAAAACCTAAAATGTAGGGGGAGCTCATCGCTAGGCCCTTAATACTACACCAGGGGGAAAACACGCCAAACAAAACTTGAGTGTGGGGGGAGCTCATCGCTACTCCCTTGATACCACACAAGGGGGGAGACACACCAAACAAAAACTCGAGTGTTGGGGGAGCTCATTGCTACGCCCTTGAAACTACACACGGGGGAAGACACATAAAGAAGACACACATAATACACGAGCACCGCATAGCATGCCATAGGCATACTATACGTCTTATACACAGTAAACACAAGCGATGGGAGGAGCTTATTGCTAAGTCCCACCATCTAAAACATGTTATAGACACACCTGACAATTGAGCTTATGCTACAACAACTACCAAAGACACGCTTAAGGGAGGACAACTCAAGATCCAACCCGGCCTCCTGATGAGGACTTCATATACAAGGATGTGTACTAGCTCAAGAGATACACCATCCCGCCTTCCACAAAAGGGCTTTGTATAAAAGGATACACACTAGCTCAAGAGATACATTATCCTGCCTCATGGAGAGGGATTTTTTATTACAATTTAGATAAGGATGTGCACTAGCTCAAGAGATACAACATCCCACCTCACGAAGAGGGCTTACAAACACGCTTCATTAGTGCCAAAATCATCAGACAAATATCATTATATATGCCCCCACCTTAAGGTGGTTGATGTCGCTATCGATATCAAGCACATTAAGGTAGAGAGAAAACACGCAAGGGAACAAGAGCTCTCGCAAAGCCCATGCCCCCAAGGTGACATGTGCTTACGATTGTTGAATGTTCCTACAAACACATTGATAAGATATGCTAAGATAATTAACAAGAGATAAGGTTGGAACATATTACTCTAAGATAATAACCAAATCAAATCATGAAATCTATGCATGTATTAGATCACATTCAAGAAGCCACTTGGCTATACTCACGGGTTTGAAGCTGAGTATAATTGTAGGGCTATACTACAGGTACCTCAAAATTGAGCGTAGAAACAAGGTGAGATACCATTCAAAGTGTACAAGAGAAGATTAAGTGGATTGTAAAATGTTAGTCACAATAAATGCCATAAGATGATACATCACACGGAGTGATTCTACTAGTCAAGCATCGGATATATATATATATATCAAGCCTATCTTCATAAATGGACTAGGTTAATTTTTTCTTTCTCGTTGAAGGGACACACAGTCCTTATCAGTATTAATTTGTTTTCATCATCTGTCGACTAGGTAGAATCACTGAAGAAGGTAAACAATAAAAATGAGAGAGGAGAGAAAGTTCCTTAGGAACACCACGTAGGAGGATGCCCCCAAAACACCCTTCGCAACACTATGCCCCTAAGGCATGACACAACAATTAAATAGAGGAGAGGCAAGATAGAAGAATGATGAAACAAATAGAAGAATGGTCACAACAAAGGCGGTCTCCCGGTATCCTTGACCTTACAAGAGTATCAAGGGTCATCCAAGGAGACTTAAATAACACATAACACAACACGGGGGAACACAACACATAAGGGGAGGTCACGTAAGTGAGAAAAGGTATGATACAACAAAGGTGACCAATAGGGTTAGAAATACTTACCTGTGTACACAACTGAGCTAGTGGTTGTCGTCAAGCAAGTCATCTTCCTCCCAATCTCGAATGCAAGAAGAAAGGGGTACATAGGGTACAATCGCCTGACTTAAATTATCATCCATTGACTCTTCAACCTTAAGCTTTTCTTTGTTTGATTCAATGTTAGATGGTGAAATGTTCTCTTGTTGTGGCAGCATATTTCAAGCCAAGGCTTGTCTTTTCTTCCTTCTTTCTCTCGCTAGTCTGTTTCTTCATGTTTTATTAGTGATGTTGTCAAAAGTATGATTTTCCATGGTTTTTGGCTTCTCAGAAGAAGAAGCAGTCATGTGATTATCTCTTAATGGTGCATTGCTTTGTTTTCCACGAGTATATCATAATCCTTGTAAGGATGACATAGGAGGAACCTCAACAAATATTCCCTTACCTCACGATCTAGGGGGTTCTTGTAATGTAGGTTGTTCTTTATTTGTTATTTGTTGAATAGGGGGTCTGACCAATTTTGATAGTATTTGTGCTTTGTAACATCAATATCCCAAGAAAGTTTGATCTATTCATGGTTTAGGTTCTTCAGTAGGTTCGGGCCAAAAGTAGTCAAGGATGAAGTTTTTCCGCATAACCATAGGTTACCTTCGGCTATGGTGAATAGTTCGTATAGACCCATGGTGAGGAAATTTTAAGCATTGGTGAAGGGTTGAAGGGATAGCTTTCATAGCCTTGAGCCATGGGTGGCCTAGTTTTAAACGAAAGAGGTTAGATGTAGGGATGATATTGAATGATTGTTCTAAAGCTTTGTCAAGCACTCAGATCATTAAAGTAATATTCCCTATAGCTAGGAGGAAAGCTCCATTGTGTGTTTTTATCATGTATGTCAGCTCATAAGTTTATTGTATCAATTTATGTGAATAAAGGAACTCTTATGTAGCAATGTTAGTCATGCAATTTGGATCAACAAGGGCTTCTCTTACTGGAGTCCCCATTATGTTAATGGTAATGTAAAGGGGATCTTCAATGTCTCCCACTGTTCTATCTCGTGGTGTGAATGTTATTTCTGGTTCAAGAGTCTTCCTTCTCTTGTAAAGTCAGGGAGAGGCCATAATATTGTTTTTATGATGAGAAGCAATAGATGCGAGACTATTTCACACTAACACACTTGTTTGAGGAAAACAGGTTATTAAAAACACATGAAGTTCACAACAAAAAAAGTGGATAGAGGAAAAAGTATGACATAACAAGGCAAAGTAAGTGATTTTAAAGGTTTTGATCATGGAAATTTGAATAAGGTGTGTAAACACTTAGTGTTGAAATACGCACTATGTAATTAAAAATATGCCAATTTTCAATCTAAAGCATTGAATAATGCACAATTTCCAAATTCTATATGAATATATGCTTTTAAATGAGTGCAAGATTTGAAATGAAGGAGTTTTATGACATGCAATGAAAGCATGCAAATCTATGCTTATTTATGAACCTAAAATACTCAAATTTTTCACTTTTTTCAATGTAAATGCACAAAAAATGTTATAAAATGATAGATGAATGGAATCTAATCTGATATAATGTGTAATATAGATTAGATCTGATGCAAAAAGCATGCTACAACTATAATGCTCAATGCACAATCAAAATTAAGAAAAATAGATGAATGTTTTTGTTTTTGTTGAAATACACAATGTGTAAATGCAAATTTTGAAATCTAAATGCAATAACACACAATGATGAAACACTACAGTCAAAAATTGGATTTGAAATAGTGTTAAAATGAGTAATAAAATCTGAAACAAGATTTTAATTACAAACCTTAGCTTTTGAAATTACTAGGTTATATGAAAAAATGCGAAATTGCAAGCAAAACCCTAGCAAATGAGATATGCAAATGTAAGGTAAATGATCATGAAAAGATGAAATGTTGTAATTTATCTTAGATCTAATATAAATATCAGAAAATTAAATGTTTTCAATGATATGTGCAAGGAAAATAGTGCAAACTATGCCTTAATGCAAGCCAAAAATGCCTATTTTTTTCAAAATTTTTAAATTTATGCAATATTTTTTAATGTGTGATGATGAAAATGATATGAATGAATGAAAATTTGATTACAAAACTCAACAAGATGTAAGTTTAGTAAAAACACAGGTTCACCAAAATGTTATATATAAAAAGTGGGAATGATGATGTTGAGGTAGTGTTTTAGATAGATTCAATCAAACCCTCCTTTCACATATACCATTCAAGGACATAAACTGAGTTAAGTCACTTATGTTGCAAGAGGACTCGGCTACATGTTTGGTGTCACTTTGAGATGATAAGGAAATTTGGAATGTATTAATGAATTTGTTAAATCCTAGTTCAATTAAGTCTTAAACCCTAATTATATGATTATGGATACAGACAAATGAAACATGACAAATGATTGCACAGGAAGGCACTAAATACAAATTAGAAACATACCAGGATTCAGATTTCAGAAAGCAAAAACTTTAGGGATACTAGAATAGGCGCCCTAGTTCAACAGGCCACTTTTTTTGTAGATCTACAACTGTAAGATGATGAAGACTGCAACCTGTTTCAGAGTTTCCAACAACAACAATCGGGAGGACATAGGGGCCGGCACCCTAGTCCAAAAGGGAATATTATCTACTCTTTTCTTCAGATCCTAAATCTTTATCCTCTGCTCTGATCTCCTACAACTCCTCCCCTCAAGATCCTGTAACCTGTAATCACAGAAGATGGGTTGGGGGTTGTGGTGTTTAGGAGCTTGCCTCGAGCAAGCCCCGGAATGGCATTCAAGCCTTCCAACACTGTTGTTAGATATAGTGTGTGTCCTTGGTCGATAGAGGCAAAATCAAATGATAAGATAGATTGATTGAAACACAAAATAGATATCACCTTAGAGGTGAAACCCTCACGGAGATGAAATGTCTTCAAATCATGAGGAGATGAGTTGATGGAGCCAAATCTGCAACAAACACTCACAAACACAACACAATTCTGCTCTGCAACACAATGAATGCCTTGAATGCTCTTTGCTTGATGATCATAAGTTCACCTTAATCAATTAGGAGTAAAATGAAGTCTTAAACATGTGTATATATGTATTCCCGCTAACATTCTTAATTTAAATTGAAAAGGCCAACAAAAGGAAACCTTTTAACGGTCATAAACTGACACATTTAAATTTGGGTCCAAACAAAATAGGTCTGGACTAGGGCGCGGACGCCCAAGTCCAGAGGCCTATTTATAGTCATGATTATCATTTAGGATGGACCCCTAAGCCCCATTTGTCATGGGTTTTAGGGGGATTTGTTTCGGGACAAGTTTTACACATGCATGATTAAATCAAGGGGACCTAGAAGCTAAACTAGGAGGTAAAAAGTCCTAGGGGGACATTTTACGACATAACAAGGCACATTTTGGGTGTTACATCATCATCAAACTAGGATGTTAGCCCATCCCAATGACATATAAAAATGGGTACCTACAACCTCAAGTGTTAATCAACTAGCATCATTGCATCCACATCAACATCATTTGCATCTATTGCTTGTTGCCTTCCACCCCTTTCTAAAATCATTAAATTGATCACAAGGCTTGTCTAAGGAAAAAATCCTTGCATAGAAAACTCCAAAAGGTGTTTATTAACACTGCTAGTTTTCCATTAGTAGTATAGACATCAAACGAGTCTTTATTTGCAAGTATAGAAGATTTGTATACATCAAATTGAATATGTAACCAAAGGTCATTTCCACAAATCAAAGGTCAAATCTACAACATAAAATTGACTTCTACAAATTTTGAGAATTACCCATTTCAGAATTCATTGTTATGTGTTTGATGCATCCAAGTTTAAATGATTTTGAATTATGGTTCAAAATTTATGATCAAAATAATGGATGTACATATCTCTGACTATTAAGATCAACTAAGCACTTTCACTTCTCTTAATTTCTAGGTTTCTAAATTGTGCCATATAATCTATAAGGACTCTAAATTAGATTAATTGGATTGTATTTCTTGTTATATTCGTTAAACCTAGTTTTGGTAAAATAATTCCATTTTATATCTTTACAATTACAAACACACATGCAAGATATTGGCATTTTTGCAACATGCTAGTAAGCAAGTGAAATGTGAATAAGATTTTTTGCATTTTAGTGCTTTCAGTGTTTCATGGAATAAAATGGACTCCATGTAATATAGTTTAAATAATCAAATAAAATGCTTATTGTATTTTGTTGAGCCTAGGAAAGAAGAATCCCAATGTTATGCCTATCAAATCATGTGGTTATTGTGAAATTTGAGCACCCAACAAGAGATAAAAGTTCATGGCTCAAATGAGAGATGAAAAAGTTTACAAACAATGATAGAAAGGGAAAAGAAAAGGAGGCAAGGTTGCTGTAGTTAACAATCAAAGGTTCAAGTTTTTGACTAGAAAAATGTTGAGGTTTGAACCTATGACTTGTTGCTTTCAAAGCATAAAACTTACCATTTTACCAATTACCTCACTTACACATAAAGTACTAAATAATCAACTTATTTTAACATACAAAAATTTACCTCTTAACCATTGAACCATTTAATTATTAAGAAAGCACCATGTTACCATCTAATTGAAAAGATGCAATTGACTTTTTTGTGTTTGTATGTAGGTAGGTTGGTGTTGACAATAGTATATATTGACTAGTGTTCATAACTTGTCATTGTTACTTTTATGGAGTAAAAAGTGTCCACTTGTCTTTTTACCTCCTTTTTTACTTCCTAGGTGCCATTTATTACATTATACATTCTAAATGTTCATCCCAATGCAAAATTGCCCAACACCCAAGTGAAATTGGAGTATGGACCCCATGCTTTGCCTTATCTCGAACCTAAATAGGGTTGATGGACATGGGCGGTATTGCCCATGTCCCCCCTTCTAGGTTGGATCTAATTTAAGGTTATTGCATCTTAACACCTTTCTCAAGGTTCTTCCTTGTTGGCTCTTTTGGTTTAATTTCATGATTATGAGTGGGAAAGCATATATAAGTGTGTTTTTGGATTCATTTGTAACAGAGATAGAGATAGCCAACTTGAGATATTGAAATAAAGCAAGCAAGAGCATTCATTATGATTCTAGAGTAAATTTGTGTGTTGTTATAGGTTTTGAAGTTATCATCTATCTCTCCTTAGGAGTTGAAGGATCTTCATCCTCTTGAGGGTTTCATCACATAGGTGATATCATTGTTGTTTATCATCATTTGATTCATCATATCATTATTATGTTTAGCCTCTGCCCTACAAGGGCACACACTCTTTATCAATCAATAATGTTGGGAATCTTGAATGCTATCCTGGGATTTGATTGAGGCAAGTCCCTAAACACCATAACCCCCAAACCCCTTCTTATCTTCTTATGTACAGGTTAAAGGAGTGAGATCTGAAAAATACTAAGCTATAGGAAGACTGTGTGCAGAGCACAATTTCAGGATCCGGAGATAGTTTCAGAGTTTTCTACCACCAAGGACTTGGGCGATACCACCCATGTCCTTTTGTCTTTTTAGGACTTAGATATGGCATCATGACATCAGTTACAACAACTTTTTAGTTTACACTTTCTGTAGATTCTTCTAGTCAGGAATTGGGCGGTCCCAAATTAGTCCTCTGACACCTCTACTTTCGGGAGACAGGTTCTATCATCTTCCTGATCATCCCTGTGCAATTAGTTTCTAGATATCTGTTGTACTTTCTCTATTATGAACTTATCATTGTAGAACTAGGGTTTCATGCATTGTTAACCTAGGGCTTGATAAAAAGGCTGAATTAAATCTAATCCATCTATAACATATCTGAGTACAAGATATGTAGCTAAGTCCTCCATTTGGTAGAGATTTGGCTCGGTCTTGTCCTTTATGGAAAAATGTTTGATCTAGTGTGCTCTCTAGTTGTCATCATTCTCCTTTTTCATACTTAACAGTTACCTATATTTTTAAATTTAAAAAAAGGCGGGCCGCCTAATCAACTGCTGAAATTTTTTCCGTAGTGATAAAGAAATGGTCACAGTTGACTAGCAGCATCCTCCCATGTTCTATTTTCTAAAAATTGCTTACGTGGTTACATTTTCTAGTTTGTAGAAATTATAAGCCCTTCCATGTCCAAAGGTTACATCTATTTCGAAACACTGTAACTTAAGCACAATGATAGCTATTTGCATAATCAAAAAACATTGTTGATAACTTGTTTCAGAAATTGTTTGAAACTTCAAAATTTTGTTATATACATTAAAGAAACAATAAAAACTATTAGAACTGTAGACCGTTAATTTTCAGACCAATCAACCCAAAAACTTGAATGGGAAAAGAGAACTTAGCATGACATCTTATATTTTACTTAAATAGATATTTAATAATTTGATGCAAGCACATACCACTATGCCATTAAAACAGAAATAGACATTTGATTTCCCATCACATTATTTTTTAGAGGAAAGATAATGTAGCTTGCATATCTAAGAAAATTTCAGCAGCGTAAGGACATGTAAATTAACACTTTAAGAACATGAAAGAAGAAGAAAATAGACATAAGAGAAGAAACACAAATATACGTGGGGAACATCCTTTTTGGTAAAAAACCCCACATTCGAAAGCATCGAACCAATGTATTAATCTGCAACAACAAATATGTTACAATACACTTGCAAGCTCAAAGCCTTAACATGGAGATTTACATCTTGCTTCTCTGCAAGAAAACTCTCCTCAAGTCTCCTCACAAATGACTCTTCAAGCATTCAATTTATAGGAATTTTATTACAAGAAACCAATGCCTAGTCATGGAGAATCAAATAAATATGACACTCCATTTTTGACTTCTAAAATCATGCTTTCACAATCTCCTAAAATCATGCTTGTGAGGGAGGCTTCATTCTTATGTTTTGGTTCTATTAGTGCACACTCAAGGCGTTATCTAGTTCTCCCCCTTGTTAATGAATCTCCTTAATTATATTACCATCTCGAACAACAATATATGGCCTTCATTCTATTCAGTGTAAACAGCCAGTACATTGACCATAAAGTATAAGTTATTTATATAGGAAATGGAATTGATTTCTATATAAATAACTGGCATATTATGGTGAGGAAGAGCTTAAAGTGCTGGTTCCTTGAGCGGAACCCACACGTAAACAATGGTGTGTTGTAATCAATGCACTGACATTTTACAGTTGTGACATACCCCTTTCTCTTTATTCAGTGTATAAGTTGAAAAAACTGGTTCAATTACCAATCCAGACCTGATATAATATAATTCTGTGGCATGAATTTTTCCTCCATGTGAGTGCAGTGTAACCCCAAGTTATCGTAATTCAAACACAACTTGAAATACTCTGTTCAAATCCCTTGGACAACAGAGGTGGCCTGGACAAAGGCCATTACATCCTCCTCATCAAACTCATCATTTTCATACAACACCATTACATCCTCCAATGTGAGACGGGCGCAGGCTCTTTCTGAAAGACATAGAGGTGGAGGCAGAGGTATTCCCTCCATCATGCAGCCAGGAAAGGTCTTGCCCAACCTATCTTCCATGGCGAAAAGCTCCCTCAATGACCATCTTCTCTCATTATTTTCTTGCCCGTTAAATGATCTAAAAGAATAAATGTCATGCCCATTGTTTATCAAAGAAAGCTGATGATTAGTACTACAAGAAAAACCCACCTGGTCATGATTAGAGATTTGAGAGTTCCGACCTTTGCTTTTTCTGAATGCAATAGTATTCCATATCCTCTTCAATAAAGGCGTAGTGGAACGTATTGCTCTATTATGTTTGAGCTTACTCTTACACTCGTTGCTCAAGCACGGCCACTTCATCTCTGCAGTACAGATAGCTTTTGGAGGCATTTGCAGGGATGAATATCTTCATGATTAAGTAATGGCAATCAAAATGTATGAGAGCATCTTAGTATGCCATGCCACCGCACAAAAGAGAAAAGGGGTTAAGGTTCATCTTCATTATGTTGGCTATGGGGTTCCCCTGCATCCTCCAGCTTAAAGGCATGCAATGTTTACCTTTCGGCTTGTAAAGCTTCATTAAGTTATTAAGACTGATTCTATACATGGATGTTGCCAACATTTGTTGGCTATAAAATTGAACCACCTCCTTTATAAGGACACACCTCATTTATACATTAAAAATGCCACCCTCCTTTTTGGTAGATTCTTTTTTCCTTCCTCTAAAAATTGAAAATTGGTACCCATGCCCTTTTCCCTTATGTTTTAGGCCCATTTTGATTAGAATTTTTTTATTAATCATTTTTATGTAAAATTTAGTTTATGATATTATTTTACTGTAATTTTATCATTCATTTTTAAAATTGAGTTTGATTTTTAGATTTTTCGTTATTATTTTAAATCTGATTTGCGAGTATAGAATTAATTCAAGTCATGTTTTTATAATTGTCGATTTGAATTCAGAACTTTTAAGTTCAATATTCAAATTTAAACCTTGTTGGTTCCTTCCTATTAGCCACTATGAGCCAACCTAGTGCACATTTGTGTTAATTTGTGTGTTATGTCATTATATTTAAAGGCATCTATTATTCCATTTGAAATCATGTCACATGCCCTAATCCACTTGTACATCATCATAATAGTAGCATTGAGGATTCTAATTGCATTACTAGAATATACAACATCCTAGGCATACTGCATGCTTTCCTATTATCCTTGATCGTGGTTCATCATTGTTGAATTAGTTCACCTAGGAGCTTGACTAAGGAGAACATGACTCACTTAACAAGTTTCCAAATAGTGTCTGTAAATACCACAAGTACAACAACTTGAAGTGAATCTGCTATAAGCATTCATTTTCTACCAATTCACTTCCATGGATCCAAGTTTGATTTCATACACTAGATCATCTTTCCACTCATAGAGATCCATTCTAAAAGTGCAAATATGAACCACAACAAAGAATAATCAATTTACAAATTATGAGGCGTTCATTTGATCAATACCCTGATTCTTAGCACATTGGTGAAATGACTCTCACATCTTCATCATCATTTTCATCTCTCTAAAATCCAACTAAGGGTGAAACCACAATAGTGTGTCCCACGTTTTAGCCTTATTGGGCCACAAAAATTAACATTTTTTAGCATTCAATAGATTATGTCAATTATACTGAACAAACTGTCAAAAATTTGAAGTTGATGTAAACTGGTAATTTGTGTTGTTTTCCCCATAGATTCAATTTCTATTTTTTCTAAAATTTTACAAAAAAAATCTCATTTTTTTGCTATTACACCTAGCTTAGGCACCTGGGAGCCACAAAAAAGAAGCGTTAAAGAGATCAGATTATTGGTAACCACGGGTTTTACCAAATCCATCAAAGATCAAGAGTATTTCTAATCTTACTATAACCAGTCCACCCCTAATTCCAACCTAGAATAAGGGCTACCATCCTCAAAAAAATTGACATAGAACTTTCATGGATACACCAAAGATATCATAATGCCATCTATTTACCATATAGATAAAAGCGAATATTTTTCCAGAGCAGTGTCCATTGTTTCATATACAATTCCATGTGCATATGCAAAAAGACCAAACCATAACCCACTAGCTATACAAACATCTATCTCTAGACTACGGACCAAAAAACTAGACCATAACCCACTAGCAATACCAACATTTGTTTACAGACTATTGAACAAAAAACCAATCATCCAAGAAAACTAGTTTATAGAGAGGAAAGTATAGTATAATGACAAAGTGGGGGAAAATTACATAGGCCCCTATAACTCCATAGATTACTTACAATTTTTCTTATGACCATCATCACAACCTGAGAAGGGGTCAACTACCTGCACCTCCTCCAACTTATCATTATGGCAAGATACGAGCACATTAAAGTTGGCCTCCTTAGATAAGTTAACTTTGAGACCCTTTGCTAGCTCTGTCACAACTCAAGATGAAGATGACAAACATTCTTTCTCATCCCATGAAAATGCTCGTGGTGGTAGTTAAAGAACACCTCAGCCTAATTCTCAATTACATTGATATCATCATGAATGAGATACATTCCAACAATAGAGGATAAGGGTGTTGCATAGCTCAAAGCCTAAGCTACATCAAAGACAATATATTTGTCAATGGACTATTGAGGGTCCAAAAGCATTTGTGCCATAGTAGCCTGAATCCCCACTCTAGAAGATCCATCCACCTCCTTAGCCAATTCCTAAATCCTCATCACCCACAATCTCAAATTCAGATTCCCGCTTTCTTTTTCCAAAAATGTTGAGAAATTCTCCAAGTTCTCTCCATATTCATGATCCTTCTACCTCCACTTCACCTTTCTAAACCTATCCAAATCTTCTATCATCTATCTTTTTTCCTTCCTAACCATCATGGAAGCAACCATGCAGATAGGAAACCCTAGAGGGAGAGCACACAAACCAAATGAGAATATTAAACACAATGCCTAGAGGAATGCACTCTCTAGGATCACATAACCACCCAAACGTCATCCAAAAATAAGCATCATAGAATTTACTTGACATCAATCACTTCCATCTAGAACTATCATTTTTGCACAAGTGCAACTCACCTCCCATCACCAACATTACCTACATTATGACTTCTTATTATGTGATATACCCCCACCCCTTATCAGGCCAAATCTATCATTTTTGTTAATTTTCATTATTTTGTACTATTTTTCTATTAATTTACGGTGAGTGACATTTTCCTATAATGCATAACTTTTACTACAAATAAAATCTTTCTAGGATTTTTTAGAATTATATTATTGACTCCAATATCTAATGTGTAGATATTTTTTGGTATTTTATTTATTGAATATTTTATTTATTTTTAATTTTTAATTGGTATTAATAGTAATTTAGACTTACATTTTATTGTAAAACATTTCTCTTTGCTTATTTATCAAAATTGAGTTTTTTGGTTGTTCAACAAGGACATTGATATAGAATGCAATGTAATTTTTTGAAAAATTGTTGATCTAGTTTGCTATTTTTCCTAGTGTCTCAAATAAAGATCTTTATTTTTTGTAATGGACCTATCTTGCTTATAAAATTAAAAAGACCATATTATATTATTATATATATTTAAAAATATAATTCTAAGAGATATATACATTTGTAAAATCTTGTCTCCATGTGATTTTGTTTGACTCTCACATGCACGACATGAAGTTGACCATTTTGACCTCTAAAATTGTAACATGTGGATAGAAGAAGAAAATGCTGCCATAGGAGCACCACATAAGTTGGTTTGATCAATGTGTGTTTAATTGAAGCACCTTTGATCAACCCATCTTTGATCAAACCCACCTTGGGTTGAAAGTATTTCAATCAAATCCATAGTGTAATTCTATAAAAACGTGTGTCCCCTCATTTGCACTTGCATTAAAATTATAATTGTATATTGAAACAAAGCAATGGGAAACAAAAGGAATAGGTGAAATAAACTCAATAATCATATCCTATAGAAAAACAAATTGAATTAAATATGCAATAGAAAAGGAAATTGAATTAAATACACAAAGACATGTAAGATATCAGCGGCAAAATCTATGTCTATAAATTTTGTATTTGATAGTTTAGTTATTTTATGTAATTTTATTGTTATATATATATCCTATAAAACTCAATAATCATATTTTATAGAAAAAAATGAATTAAATATATAAAATCTATGTCTCTAATTTTATTTTTTTATATATAACCTGGTTTGGGATCCAAGAACGAAAAAAACAATCTGAACATGCATGCATCATGCCATCAAAGCCAAGTCCGACGAGTTGTTGAACCAGAGTATATATTTCTACTACCACCTATTACTTTACTATCTTCTATAGTCTTTATACAGCTAGCAAAAGGTTCATTGTCTATTTGAAAGAAAAACATAAAATAGGGGGCCGAGGCAAATTACATAGGCCTCATGGCCCCCCAGATGGACATACACATTTATGACAATGTACTACCGAACCTAGAGTCTTCACCACCTTCTCTCCATCCACTAGACTCAACTCTTTCGCTGCATCCTCTTCATCTTCTACTTCCTCTTCTTCATAGCACTCAGACTCCACTGGTATTGCCTCGTTTGGGAGAGTAATTTCTAGGCTCAAGGTGATTTCCTCAACCGCTCATTGTAAACAAAGTTGACTTTGTTTGATGGTGTGTAAATGCTCCAAATAACAATCAAAGTGCACCTTAGATTGATGCATGACATCCCCTATATCATCATGTAAAAGGAATGAACTTGCTGCCATAGATAACCTAGATGCGCAAGCATGTGACTGTGTTGCATCGAAGGTGTTCCAACGTCCTCTAGTATAGCCTAGGTCAAGTAGGAGTTTCGCCATCGCCTGTCGAATGCTAACCCCAGGAGATCCATCCATGTCCTTGGCCATGACCCACATTCTCTACAATTAGAGGCAAAGACTGGGATTTGTAATATGTTTTTCCATCATAGCATGGAATCGATCAGCGTCTCCTCCCCAAGACACGTCTCTTTAGGTTTTTGTACCAACTTTCTCCTCTAAGACACCTTTCCCCTTCAAATTAACCATCTTCCTACCTAGTCCCCTTACAATTAGAGGCAAAGACTGGGATTTGTAATATGTTTTTCCATCATGGCATGGAATCGATCAGCGCCTCCTCCCCTAGACACGTCTCTTTAGGTTTTTGTACCAACTTTCTCCTCTAAGACACCTTTCCCCTTCAAATTAACCATCTTCCTACCCAGTCCCCTTACACTGGCTGCAGATGCCATAGTCGATAGCAAATGCTTGAGAAGAATGCAAACAATGTGTTGTTGAGGAGTCCTTCGTCCATGCTACATACTAACTTCCTTTGCCTCCACCATGTTGTGAATTGAATGATTTTGTACCAACTTTATCATTGCACTAACATCTCCTGCCACCACTCCTTTATCATTCCTTTGATATCCCCTACCATTGCTTAAAACAACCCATTATCGGGTGCTCTAAATTTTGTATTTGATAGTTTAGTTATTTTATGTAATTTTATTGTTATATGTATATGTATGTATGTATATATACATACATATGTATATATGTATGTGTATATATATATATATGTGTGTGTGTACATACATATATATGTATATATACACATACACATACACATACATATATGTGTATATATATATATATGCATATATGTTTGACTATTTATGTAAATTAGATCAAATTTTTGATTAAATTGTGGCATATAATTTTATATGCCACAATTTAATGTAATTAGACATATATATTATATGTCACTTTTAATTATAGTTTTTCTAGCTAATTGTATTTAGTTTTATACATGTATTTTTAAAGATATATTGTAACTAACATGTGCTCATTAGTATATGGTTTTGTTTCTTAATTCCCCTCTCTTCCTAAACTCTCTCTATTTTAGTGTGAACAGGGTATATTACCTAACTGGTTTCACATTAGGTCATATTCACACTTGCATAGTTAAGTTTACTTGGGACTTTTCTATTTGTGTCTCATGTTATAGGATTAAAACACTTGTCATATGATCTTAGATTGTTCTAGGGTTTCATCCTAGTTTTTATAAGCAAGGGCTCTTTATTCATCTTCTATGCATTGTATCATTTGGTGATATAGCATCCTTTCATTGATTATCTCTTGTGTGGAAGGTTTTTGATGTTGTAGAGGATCCTTGGCTCATGTGAGTATTTTTTGTGACTTCTACATGGTATCATAACTTTGAATGTGTAAGCCCCTTCTCTTGTTTGAGTATTTTTGTCAAGTACTTTTATACATTGCATCTTGGAATAAAATTGACCTCGTCGTTGAGTCCAAAAGGCCCAAAAACCTATGAATTGACTATAAACTCGATAGGGTTTGGATATTGTGTTGTATAGAGTTTTTTATATCTCTATTAGCGATCATACGAAATTCTATACCTTTCCATACAAATCCATATTGTCGTATGGCCATTGTACTATCATTGTGCCATTGCTAAAACCACCTACATCACCTCCTACATTAGCACTAATATGGGTTTTTTAAGTATTTTTGAAAAAATCTATAGGGTACAAACCCTATGAAATTGTAGGGTACAAACCTTGCACAAGGATGATGTCACCTGTCAACTTGCATAGGGCTGATATGTATGCCCTCTAGTGGGTGGTCACAGGGACCTCAACCCCCAGCCACACACAACCACAAAGGGGCTTAAACTGTACAGTGGGGCATCATTGCAATCACCACCAGTGTACCACCATGAATGGTGCTGCCACTACCTCCATTGTCAATGGCCATGAACCAACCGCCTCCCCTCAACCTAGCAACCAAAACCACCTTTTTTTCCAAAAAGTGGTTTCATGCCTACAAAAGATGGTTTTTCATCTTGTCAATAGCATTTTTATGTTTTACAGGTAGTTTTTCAGGGAATCGACAATAATTTCTAGCTCCTAAGAATATTCCATGCAATCTAGGAATATTTTGTTGCTAGCATCAAATGACATCATGTTGATGTTAGCAAAGTCTATGAAATTTTTCCCCCCTCACCATTAGCAATTTGGATTTTGAAGCCCATCTTCAAAGGCTTAATTCTTTCTCATTATGAGCTCCTTTTTTCAAGCAATTTTTTTAAAATGGGGAAGAATTTTGTGCTCTCCATTTTGGTGTAGATGTTTATCAGTTTATACTTCTTGTCTTACTAGAAATTAGTTTTCTTAGTGCTCTTGTTGTATATTTCTCATTTTGGGAAGTTTGACGGGCTATAACTTTTGCGTATGGACTCCTTTTTGGGTCTATTTTTTTTAAGTGTTCACAATGGATCCATTGGTTTCCTCTGATTTTGTAGTAGAATTGTATTTTTAGCGTGTGGTTCTTTTTTGGACATTGTAAGACTCCATTGTATGTATTTTTAGATTTGTAAATGCACCAAAATAAAGTGCCACATATTGTACTTGTATTTTGGCAATCTTGCACATCATGTTGTGCTATTGTTGCACTCACACTACTTTATAATGTTCCATGGGGGGTTTAGTGTGTGCACCTTATATTTGCAATCACAACCTTGTCTACCTTCATGCATGTGTACCTTGTTTTTGCACACCCTTTATTGCAGCATTCATGAGAATGAATCTATTTTTTAGTTGTAGGTACTTCTTTGTGAATCTTTTGATGATTGTCTCTTCATCTTCTTGCACTACATTATGACATAGTCTTAGTAGACCTTCCATACCTCTCCCTTGTCAATTATGCAGGTATCATACTATTTGTGCTAATGCTTTCTTGGTTTCATTTTGGAGTGAGCTATGTACCTAGTTTTTGTTCAAGTATATACTAGGTGGATGCAGCAATTGGTTACCCATACATAATAGTGAGATGGAACAGATACTAGATAGATGCTCTTGCATTCCTATTTATGGGAGAGGCCTTCTATCTTATTCAGATGATTAGGGTTCTTGAGACTATTGGTACCTTTTGGTGTACCATCTACATCTTCGACTAACAAATTGTTGCCTTGTTTTCCATCTATGCATTGCTCAAGTAGTGTTGTTGGGGTCACTCATGTAGATTTGTGCATCTTTGATTGTGATATTCATCCTAACTTCAGTGGAGTTTCTTCAATTTTAGTAGTATAGTAGTTGTTCTTCAGCAATTGTTTACAACTTCTTCATGCTTTACTAGAGTTCTTCATGTTCATCTTCATGTTCCTAATCTTTTTGGGATAGCTTTTTGGGAGGCTTCATAGTTCTTTGCATGTTTTCTCTCTTATGGGGGATATCTATGATATCTTTGTGATGAAAGTAGTCCTTGGGGGGTCATGTTGAGTCCTCCTTCTTTCCTTCACTAATGCATATTTTCTCTCTTTTGGAGAGGGGTTTTTTCCACAGGTTTTTCTCCTTTTCTCTATTTGAGAGAGATCTTTTGTACATGGGTACCTCATCGCGCCTAGTTGCAGAGACCCATCTTTGCATCTTTCTATTTTTTGTTTCTCCCTAAGTTTCACTTAGGGGGTGTTTGTGTGGACAAGATATATTACCTAATCAATTCCACATTAAATCTCACAGTTAAGTTTACATAGGGCTTTTCTATTTGTGTCTCATGTCATAGGATTGAGACACTTGTCATGATCTAAGATTGTCCCAAGGTTTCATCCGTGTATTTATAAGCAAGGGCTCTTTATTTATCTTGTATGTATTGTATCATTTGGCAATATAGCATTCTTTCATTGCTTCTCTATTGTGTGGAAGGTTTTTGGTCTTGTAGAGGATCCTTATCTCCTATGAGTTTTTTTTGTGACTTCTACACTCTATAGTGCATCAAACACAACATTCAACAAGATTACCCTCTCATATCCTGGGAAGTGATGCCCTAAAGGTATATTTGAGGGCTATAGAGGTTGGAGTGATAATGAGACTATAGAAACTTTTTCATGTAGTTATTTTTGTTTGGCATTCTTTTCCATCTTCTTCTTCTAGACTTTTACTCCAAAGATTTATCATCTAGCCTCTTTATTCTTCTATCCTATCTATTATTTTTGGGTAAGTTGGATTTTCCATAAAGGGTCTAGTGAAATGAGAAGAGTTTATACTCCCAGTATTGAGCCTTAGATAGACTAAGACCTTTTAGTACCATGTCTCATGATGCTACTCTACTCTATTGGGTGCTTTGGCTTATGGATTGAAGATAAAATATATCAAAAGGTGAGAGTGATAAGTTGGAGTAATAAGAGACTCTACTAGAAGACATAAGAATAAAATTAATAGTTTATGGTTTAAGGTTTCTAGATTATAGGAATTGGGGTTTCTAGGGTTTGAGGTATGTATACATATGTATGTATGTACACGTGTTTAAAGTAACAATGGTTTCTTTTGAAAGTGATAAGGAAATATATTTAAATTTATAATTTATGTGTTTAGGGTTTTGGATTTAGGGTTTATAGTTTACAATTAAAGGTTTATAATTTAGAATTTTATGATATAGGGTTTGGGGTTTGTGGTCTATGGTTTAAGGGTATCTTATAATTTATCATTTATGATAGTAGGGGTGATACTTTAGGGTTTACAATAAAAGGTGTTTATGATTCATAGTTTACGGCTCAAAGTAAATGTTTTAATAGAATTTAGGGAATGTTTATGATTTAGTGTTTATAGTTTGTCATTTTATAGAGTTTGAGCTTTAGGATTTAGGTTCAAAGTTTACAAAATTTACATCAACTTATAATTTATGGTTTAAGATTTAGGGTTTATAGTTTATTGTTTAGAGTTTGGAGGTTCCAAGGTTTATGGTTTATATGGTCTATGGTTTAGGGTTTAGGTTTTAGGAAAGTTAAGATTCACAATTAAAGGTTTACAAGAAATTATTTATATTTTGGGGTTTACAATTCACTTACTATTTAGGGTTTCTAGGGTTTATGGTCTATGGTAGATATATGGTTTATAGATTCTATGTTTTAGTATTTAAGTAGTTTAATTCATTTACAAATTAGGGTTTATAGTGGAAGGTTTATAGTTTAGGTTTCTTAGTTAGGGATTCAAGGCTTCTGGTTTAGGGTTTGGAGTTTGGGGTTTGGGGTCTAATGTTTAATATTCATGATTTTTAGGCTTCAAATTATATGTTTTAGGGTTTGGGGCTTGATTTTGAGGGTTTAAAATTTATGATTTAGGGTTTTTAGTTTATCATATTTATAAAGTTTGGGCTTTAGGGTTCAAGTTTTAGGATTTATAGTTTATAATTTGTAGTTTACGAATTAGGATTGGGAGTACAACTTATGGTTTAGGGTTTAGAGTTTCTAGAGTTTATGGACTATAGTATATGGTTTAACATATATCTTTTATGGTTTAGGGTTTAGTGAGCATATGGTAAATAGGGTTAATAGTTTAGGTTTTACCTAATTTATATTAAACTTAGGGTTTGGAATACGATGTTTAGGGTTTATTGTCTATGATAATAGTTTAAAGTGTAGGGTTTATAGAACTCAATGTTTATGATTTAAGGTTTAGAATTGAAGCCTACGATTATGATTTTGAATATGGGGTTAAGGGTTTATCTAGTCTACATGGTATATTGGTTTGCCTAGTCTATGTTAGAGGGTTTATAGTTTAATTTATTTACAATTTAGGGTGTACCAATTGATGGTTTACAACTAGCCTACTTGATAGGGTTTAAGGTCCATAGTAAAGGGTTCCCAATTTATGATTCAGTGTTTACAATTTTAATAGGTTGGGGTTTGGGGTTTGTATATTAGGGTTTGGGGTCTAAGGGTTTAAGATTCACAACTTTTTGGGTTCAAAGTATATGTTTTATGGCTCAGGATTTGGGTTTTAAGGTTTATGATTTATGATTTAGGGTTTATATGTTTAGAGTTTGGGCTTTTGGGTTAAAGTTTTACAATTTATAGTTTATAATTTAATATTTGGGATTGGGAGTACAAATTACAATTTAGAATTTGGATTTTCCATATGAATTAGGGTTTAGTGAATGTATGGTAAATAGGGTTTATAGTTTAGGGTTTACCTAATTTATAGTGAATTTAGGGTTTAGAGTTTGGTGTTTAGGGTTTATGGTCTATGGTCTATGGTAAACTTAGTGTTTATGATTTAAGGTTTAGAATTGAAGCCTGGGTTTATGATTTTGAATTTGGGGTTGAGGGTTTATGCAATCCACGTGGTATATTAGTTTACTTAGTCTATGTTAGAGGGTTTATACATTAACTTATTTATAATTTAGGGTGTACCAATAGAAGGTTTACAAACTAACCTACTTAATAGGGTTTAGGGTTCATAATTAAAGTTTCCTAATTTATGGTTGAGCATTTATAGTTTTGATAGGCATAGGGTTTGGGGTCTAGGGGTTTAAAATTCACAAATTTTAAGATTTAAAGTATATGTTTTAGGGTTTGGGATTTGGGTTTTAAAGTGTACAATTTACTATTTAAGGTTTATAATTTATGTTATTATAGAGTTTAGGATTTAGGGTTTAAGTTTTATTATTTATAGTTTATAATTTATTGCTTGAGATTTGGGATTGGGAGTACAACATATGGTTTAGGGTTTTGAGTTTCCATATAATTTAGCATTTGCTAAATGTATGGTAAATAAGGTTTATTTGATTTATAGTAAATTTAAGGTTTGGAGTTTGGTGTTTAAGGTTTATGGTCTATGGTCTATAGTTTAGGGTGTAGGATTCATGTAACTTAGTGTTTATATTTAAGCTTTAGAATTGAAGCTCAAGTTTATGATTTGGAATATGGGGTTGATAGTTTATCTAGTCTACATGGTATATTGGTTTGCCTAGTCTATATTAGAGGATTTATAGTTTAACTTATTTACAACTTATGGTGTACAAATTTAAGGTTTACAACTAGCCTACTTGATAAGATTTAGGACCTTCATAGTTTTAAGGGTTCCCAATTTATGGTTGTGTTTAAAGTTTTAATACATGTTTTGGGTTTAACGCTAATGATTTAGGCTTTAGAGTTTGGTTTTATAATGTTTAAGGGATTAAAGTTTATTGTAATAATTAAATTGATTGTTGGGCTTTGTTGTTCAATATTATTGTTTCCATATATTAGCACTGAAACTATATTCTTTGATTGGATGTAGATATTGGGGGAGGCCCAACTTGAAGTTTATATAATTGGAGAGAAGGATCAAGTTTAAGTAGATATACTAGAGAGGTGGCCCAATCTCAATTTAATATTAGAGAGGAAACCAAGAACTTCCTCAAGTGATATTAGAGAGGAATCCCAAGTTTTTCAAGTTGATATTAGAGAGGAGGGCCAAGGTGATATGGATATTGTTCAAGTAGGTGATCAAGCTCTTCTATCCACTAATTTATAGATGCTAACCTTATTGAAGAGGTTGGGAAAAAATTGAAGACAAAGAAGAAATTAGACCATTTAAGTGAGATTGACATTGAAAAATAATATTATATGAACAGTAAAAAATGTCCAAGATATTTTAGTAGAACCAATGTAAGTGGTCAATCCCAAGTGTTATCATCACTCCTTTCTCATGATTAAATGAAGGATTCCTTAGAAATCTTGGGTGTAGATTTGATGGTTGTGAGGAGAAAAGATGTTGTAGGAAATGTGAAAATAAGTTTGTCTTCTATTGGTAAAAGATCACACACCACCGATAAAAACATTTTTCAAAAAGTGATGTTGACTTCAATAGTAAGTCTAGAAACATATAGAAAATATTAGATTAGTTTGGTCTCAAGTATTTGGTGTGAGTAGGAAGACCGTAATGAGATATTTAAAAAGGGAAGATTTTGGATGACAATAGTATAGAAGGCAATTAGGCATTAATGTGTAGATCTCTTCAATATAACAAAATTAAGAATGGTGTAAGGAGGTTGCTTTGTAATTATCAGAATGACCATACTCACCCTTCATCAAATGTCAGAGATGTTCTCAAACACAGTGTTGGGAAGAATAAGTATACAAAACATAAAAACATTGGCTAGATATAACTCAATATGAGATGTATGTAAAATTTTGTGTTGATAATCTTTATGCGAAGATTGGGAATACATGTTTGAGATGCTAATGCCTTGGTATGTGAATCCAAAAAAAGTCCTTAAAACTTTTTTTTGTTGATACCACATTGAATTTGATCTTTATTATTAGGTGTTTTGAAATCTTAGAGATGAAACAAATAGTGTTGAAATTGCACCTCCTAAATGGGATGATGAATTCATAGCCTCCAAATTAGGTGTGATAAATCTGAGAATGACATGGAAGGTCCAATTAAATTTATAAAAGGACTTTCTGAAACATGTGGAAGTTTAGCAAAATTTCCATTTAGAGGAAAATAACGACATGACCAATATGGTTAATTGCAAGAGATACAAGTACATCCAATATGAAACTAAATCTAGTAAAGGAGCCAAAATACTACATTATATGGAAGAGGAAATACCTATTGGAACATTTATGGAAAGTTTTCAAAACTTAATAGTCGCATACATACAACATAGCTATTTTACAAAGTGGAAATAAAAATAGTTTAAGACATTGAAGGATACTTTTCCTCCCAAAATAATAGATTATTAGTGCCTAACTTTGCAAGAATTAAACTCATTTTCCCATCAAAAGGAAATTCAAACACAATACTATCATGTAGAGTAGCTTACTCTATTGGACATGTGTGTTATTAGCATGCATAGATGCACTTGGATGGGGTTGAAAGTAATCATCTCCAACTAGTCATCAAGAAAGAGTATCACTTTTATATTAGTGATGATAAAGAGAATGATACACACTTCATGCAACATTGCTTTCAATTATTTTTAATATTTCTTGGTAAAAAGGGTGTCTTAATGGAAAAACATTTTGTTTGTCCAAATGGTTGTGCCTCACAATTCATATTTGTCACAACCTTTTTTTATACTTTGTTGATTTGATCAAATTCTAAATAAGCCTCATCTTTGGAGTTATTTTAGAATGGTCATGGGAACCTGGTGAACATAACAGTGCAGGGGCTTGCATCAAACATGCATTTAGGAAACACCAAATTGATTATGAGGGAGATTGTTTGAATGATGAACATGATGTTGTTCATGGTGTCAGAAGCATTTCATATGTGACATACACACTTCAGGGAGGAGCCCATCTTCATAGACTCTTTTGGGAGATTATAAGCACACAATAAAGTTGCATTTGTATTATTAAGGTTAAAATTATATGTGGGAAAATCTTTGCAAAATTTATATTTAAAGTTAATTGATTTAATCTTATGTAAGATTGGATTGAAGAATGCCACATAGTTATCAAAGGATAGATAGGACCAAATCAATGCATTGTGTGATGAGTACAAATAATCAAAATTGGACATGTTGTGTGAGGGACTACTCATGTTTTGGTTGTGAATTCATTTTGGGTTCATATGAAATATGCATGAACTAAGATTGTGGCTATGTAGGTGAATGGCTAACAGTGCCTCTCATTGTTGATAATGAATATGGACAAGAAAAAGAAGAAAACTTCAAAGATACGTGTATAATTTCATTTAGTTATGACCACATTTGGGATTGGTTAGAAAACATTTTAGAATTGTTATACTTGACATTGAGAAAAATTGTGTGTGTGTGTGTGTGTGTGTAAATGCTTCTTATATTTTTTTCCTCGTACATATGTTGTGTTAGGGATGTTTTTACAATAATTATGGAAGTTATAAATCTAGATAATATGAATTATTACTTATTGCATTGCATAGATGAGAGAATGAAGCTAATAAAACTAGAAGAAAGTGGGTACATTGTTTCCCATAATGTTAGTTATCATACAAGGAATATATTTGAGACACGTAAAAATTATTCATAATGGGGTCCAATTTGTTGATTACAAACCCCACAATAAGGTGTATCATTTTAGTCACCTAGTAGTTGAGCTACTAGTACATGCCTCTTTGCAATGTGCCCCATGTATGTGGTCATCATAAATGGAGATTAGATAAAAACATCATGAGAAGTTATTGCATGTAGGAGAGATGGGCCAATAGTTGGGTGGAGTCCTATTGTTGGTATAGTATTTATGGTAATGGGATCTAGTCTTGCAACATATTTATACTATATATTATTAATAATTATTCCACATGTAAATCAACAAATGACCTAATGTTTGTCAATATGGACCCTTACATGAACACATGAGAACTTGTCAATGTCATGTAACAAATCATAAATACATTCTTTAACAAATGTATTAAATACTTTTGCTTTATATAAAATATCATAACTATCCAATATAAGTGTGTTATTTGTAAAATAAGGTGCTTGTGTGGACAAGTATTGCTCCAAACAAATACTAATCATATGTGTACAACTATTGGTGTGTAAATGTATATGTATTTGAGTACTTCATCTTATATGTTTGTCCTATGACAAATGTAAAAAGTGAGTACATAAATCCATTATGTTTTATGATGAAACTTAAAAGATTATCAAAAGGTTTTATGATCATTGATGTTAAATATAAGTTGTATTTCAAATAATAATATGGTGTTTTTATAACAATAAGTAATATTTTATGTTCAACCATTAGGTCATTCATGTTGGATATAAAGGTTAGAGATAACAAGATTTATGGTTACCAAAAGGTATTAAGATCATTTAGGTTGCATAATAGTTGTATTTTAAATAAAAGTATGATGTAAAGTTCTAAGAATAAATGATATTTTTTGTTCAATTACTAGCAATTCCATGATAAAGTTTTGGTCAAGTCTTTAAAAATTCATTTTAAGGACACCTCTCACTAGACATGGTAATGTGACGAGTTGCATGATGACTCACACCTCCAAACATTAAATTTATAGACAAATAAGATTCCATATCACATTTCTAAACAAAATGAAGGTCCTACATAATTCCATGTAACTGCTACATGGTCACAAAGTTAGCCCATTTGACTACTAGCCCCTATTCCCTAATTGATGAGAGACTTGAAATAATTAATATGGTTTGATTTATATTTTGGAAATATTTTCAATGTACTTATTTTGATATACTTGTTAACTTTTCAAATTTTGATAAGTATTTTGATGTAAGTTTATTTGTATCCTTGATGACTGTGTGTCTAATAACTCTAATGTTATGACATTATCTTCTTGTCCTTCAGGGGATTATCAGTATGAAGGATGGAATTAACTTGAAGGAGTTAAGCAATGAGAAGGTTAGGAAGAGGAATTTTTTTTTTTTCTGGAAAACCCTATCAATCACAGACATAGTAGTCTCGATCGAAGGAATTCATAGAGTTTGAACAATATGGGGAGATCTTATTCGTACTGATCCTTCTAACTGCGACACTATCAAGAACAATAGGGAGGTTTGGGAGATCCTCACCAAGGTAAACATTACGTAGTATGAAATGTCCCCATTTTCTAAGTGATCAACTAATGGAGTCAGTTAGCCTATCCTATTCCCGTAGGCTAAGTCAGAGGGCTAGGGGAATGACCTAATTGATTAAATATTATAGTTAATCAATTTTATTGGGCAAATTGAAGATATGAAGTGACTTCCTATATTTTATGAGCCATTTGGTGAAGGAGAAATAATTAAATAAAATGGCTAAGGAGGTGAGGGACCTGGGAAAGAAAAAAATAAAGGATGGTAAATGACTTTCCATATTTTGTAAGCCATTTGGAAAAATAAAATAAATTAAATAAAATGGCCTTGAAGGTGGACAACCTAGGAAACGGCCTAAAAATGCAATATCAAGGGTCATAAAGAGGTTTTTTCCCTTGGATAAGACAATAAAAATAAAATAAGAATACTTTGTTGAGGCCGGCCAAGATTGGAGGAGAAAAAAGAAAATATTAAAATAAATATTTTCCTTAGAGGAGGTCGGCCAGATTTGGAGGGAAAAGGTTGGCTATAAATATAAGATCATTTGAGTTTATTTCATGGTCCATTCATATCATATTTTCTTATTGAGATTTTATCTCTTGGCTGCAACTTTGGTTGGCCTTCATTCCAAGGACAAAAACCCTTGTGAATGTGGTGAGTTGGACGAAACCCTAGGTCATCTTGTGGAGGACTCATAATGGAGTTCTAATTGCACTTCATTGGAGACATTTGGAGGTTTGGAGCATCATTGCATAATCAAATTTGCAAATCATATTTGAAGCAGCATTGTTGTGGCATTTTGTGTGCATATTGCATTAGGGCTTTGCCCTAATTTGGAGCGCCACTTTGGAGCAGACTTCAGTGCCCATCTTTGGAGGACAATTTTGCATGTTTTGGAGTAGTAAACCCTAAGCGCTTGCCAAGGAGGAATTCACCCATCTAGGGTTTGATTATTGAAGACTATTACACATATATTTGGTATGTATAATCATAGTTTTAGGTCTGATTTATAGAGCAAAAATATGGGCATATGTTTGGCATGTCTGCGCCCAAGAACTCATTGTAAAATCATTCCAAAATATTTAGATTTGTAATAGTAGAAGTTTCCTACATAAAATCAGATTTGTGTGTCGCATTTGGATGCCCTATCTTGTGTTTTTCATGGTGGATTTCATGTTTGATATGAATATCAATTGGTAGCATCATTTGGCATGTTTGGACACTTGTATGTTCGTTGTGATAATTTGTTTGAAATCAAAAAATAAAAATCAGAAATCAGAATTAGGGTTTGAGCAAAAATAAAAAATAGAAATTTAGGGCAGATCCCATTGGGGATATTACAGTGGTATCAAAGCTTTGACCTTGCTATCCTAAAGGGTTTCTTCATGCATGAATCTTGAAGATAGAAGATATATTTTGACAGTTTGACTTTGAAGGAATATTGTACCAAATTTGTGGAGATTTGTATCCCAATTACATTTTGGTATTGAAAGAGTTTTGCAGGTTGTATATCACATTAAAGAAGATATTTTTAGCATCATATTCTATGGAGATTGCCAAAGGTTTCACCATAGGGTGAGCACCACCAATTTGAGAGGGTGATTTTTAGTTTTGGGCTTTAAAGGCCATAACCTAGCCGCCACCAAGGGAAAGATACATTCATATTTGAAGAGCAGATTGAAAGTGCTGTCTTTTGAGTGGTTGGGTGGAAGATGCTTGCTAGGGTTTACATTAGAGTGAGCGCCAACTTCAAGAAGGGCGACTTCATGTTGGAGGAGAAGAATTTCAGACTTTTAAGGTCAACATCATCTATTTTGGAAATCATATTCTAAGGAGAAGATCTAAGTTTGTGTATGTGTATGGCTGGTATTTTCTCATTGTTGGCCACCGAAACTTGATTTGCATAATATGCATGTGTGTGGAGTTGCCCTATGCTTTGGTGAGGATCAAGTGCCAAATTAGGTCACCATTTAAGGTTGGACATAAGACATCATTCCCCACCAATTTTGGTATCTATGAATAATTGTTTATTAGTATAACATTCTAATTTGTAATAATAGGAGTTTGGGCTATGTGTGGGCATGCTTGAGCCCATAAACTTGATGTAATTCTCGTTCCAAATAATCTGATTTATAGCAGCAGTAATTCATTCTCAGAAATTAAAAAATTATATGTTATATTGGCAATTGAATGGTCATAGGTTTTATTATGGCATCATTCATGACAAGGGTTTGACAAATTACAAATCAGAAATTTATTTCCAGCGTGATGGCAATGGTTCAGAGGGGTAGATTTGACTCTCTTAAAGGAGATCAATACAAGTTTCTTGAATCTCTTAGAGAAAGTCAACATGAGATGATAAGAACTTTCTAAAAGTTCTTACAAAAGGAAGAAGATGAGGAGGTAATAAAAAAGAGGTCACAAAAACCATTGATGAATTTACCAGGGTTTAACAGATGGTTTCAAGAAAGATATGTCCTTGGATGTTTTTTTGAGAATACATGAAGATGGGAATCCAGGAAAGAGAGATCTATATAACTACATCAAAAAATTGAGAAGAGAAGAAGAAAAATTAGAATTTATCCAAAATATCATTGAGAAAAAGGAAGTTAAGAAGAAAGAAGAATTGCTTCCTTGTGATTTGCAGCCTATAGGTGATCCTAAGAAGAGAAAAAATTAGTTGAGGAGAGAACAATGTTGTTTCACATGCCTAGAAGTTTGGACACCTAATCATACTTCTGGAAACCCTAAGGAAGACGAAGCATTTGTCAGAAGTTCACTTCAGCAAGATGATGATATGGACAAAGAAGAATCACTTCATACATCCACAAGTGAGGGGCACATGAGTTTCCATGATAACATTAAGGTTGAAGGGTATGTTGTTATAGAGTTTGTCAAACCAGCAGTGACTGATCAGCCACATCAAGGTATGAATTCTTTTGATGATCCATTATTTGAGCATATAACATTGTCTCACCATCTCTATATAGTAGTTGCAAGGAATTAAATTGTGAGTTGGGTGACCTTGAAGGTGATATTGTAAACATATATGAAGGCAATTTATTATGTGATGAGTAAAATGACATGGATAAATTGGATCAAAGAAATTTAGCATGGCAAGAGTTGAAGATCAATGAAGGTACAACTTGCAACCATGGGATAGACATTATGACAAGTAATACACTTAGTTTTTAGCTAGATACATCTCTTGGACCAGCACTTGATGATGAACATCCAACAATGAAGGAAGATGAACTTGAGATCCATGAAGAAACCACAAAAAGGTATGGTGATAATTCTAATTTGTTGATTACAAACAACAGTCCATTATCTTCACATAATCATGAGGTGATAGATAAATCATATGAGGATGATAGTGGTAAGAAACCCTACCTTGTTGATAGTCAAGAATTGATGGCTAAGCATGAGGTAATGGTTGTGGATCCAAGACACAAACAATCTGATTTTGTGCATCATAGCATAGAAAATCTGTAAAGAGGACTCAAAGCATGTGTGATGAGTGGCTAAGGAGGGCTAGGGAAGCCAAGTTGTTGGCTGCTCAAGCAAAACAACACCAATAGAATAGGATCATGAGAGGCAACAATGAGATACATTTCTTCATCAATCTCTAATACTTCCAAGGGAAGAAACTATGATGGTTGAAGCTCTGTAGGATGAACCTCTTATGATGGTAGAAAATGAAGACCAATCAGATTTGCATGAACTTGTTGAGAGGTATGATTTTGAAAACAAATTAGAAAAATTATTTTGTGCAAATAATTTTAATCATAGGCTTCATGAAACACATCATTTGGAGAGCCAATTGAAGGCTCAACTCAGGGTTAAGGAAGAGGAAGTTGTGCATATACTTTATGGACCAACAAATAATGATTTTTACGCATATGTAGAGAAGAACAATTGTGATTCAGATTTGGTTAAGAGTTTAACCATTCTGGGAGAGCTCAATTAGCCTACTTATGTTTTGACACGATGCTATCATGATGATGATCCTCTGAGAGAGCACAACATTGTCCCAGCTTTAAAACTTGAAGGAGATGTCATGGAGGTATCTGATTTGGAGTTGTATGTGTATGGGCATGTTGAGTTTTAGTTGGACTATAGTCCAAGGCATGGAAATGAGCATGAGAGTAGAAAATTTGCAGTCCCAATCTATTGGTTTCTAGCTCACACCTTGATAGTTGATGGTTGTTTTACATTACTAATCATGGAGTTTTTAGACTATACATTGATGTTTGCAGCTATTTAGAGGGATTGGTGTGTATGGGATTGTCACTACAGCATTGGGAGGTTACATGATAATGTGATCCTATCATATTATGATAGCAGAAGCATTCTTGGCATGATCATAGGTCTGATTTTTAGTTTTCATAGTGATGTCTTGATTTGCATTAGTAGCCTGGAGTAGATTTGCATGCTTGGTGATGCACATATGATGGACACTTTTCATGTCCATATGGGACAATTTAAATTTAAATGGATAGTTGGTGATGATAAAAACATGATGAGAGATACTTATCTCTTCATTTTCAGCTAGTGTGATTGTGTAATAATTTGGGATCTAGGTATTCATATGGTTGATACACTACTTCACACCTGGATCTTGGTGAGTTGCTTCACAACATTTGGTTGAATGATATTTATATCAAAGTGGATCAGTGGAAGGATTGGTTCAGGTGGTTGTATCTCATAGAGCATTGTTATGATATCACCTATAACATGTTAGTATACATGACATTTTTTAGAATGTTGGATGGATATGACGCTTTGTCTTTGGTAGACCTAACCTTTGTGGACCGAGGAGCTTCCGAATTGGAAGAGTTGATGACATTTGAGGTTGGTGATTTGGTATTCTTGTTCCCACTGCTATACAGATAGATTACATTGAGTGGTACAAGAAGGTTGATGCCTCACTTCTACAACTCTTACAGGATTAAGGATGGCATTGGAGAGGATGCATATGAGTTGGAGTTGCCAAAGGGTAGTTGGATTCATAATATTTTTCATATATCTTGGCTCACGAGGGAAATGGAACAACATAATACATCTTCTCCCAAGATTTGTCCTTTGGATAAAGTAGGGAAGTTACTATTTGTACTTGATACCACTCTTGATAATGGGAAAGTGCCAACCTTGAGGAGTAGAATTTCAGAGTTTAGAGGATGAAGCATATTTGAGTTTGAGTGTGTATGGCTGGTTTTGTTTCATTTCCAGCTACCAAAACTCACTTTTCTTACTATTCTTCATATTCACTATGGGAGAGGTAGCCACAAGTTGAGGAGCAGGGTGATCATAGAGTACTTGACTAGTTGGGGAAACTTGTCACTTGAGGATGTTTTGCAATATCCAGGTTTGTAATTGCTTGTTGGCAAGCAATTCCAAGAAAGGAGAATTGTAATGTCCCCATTTTCTGAGTGATCACCTAATGGAGTTGGTTAGCCTATCCGATTCCCATAGGCTAAGCCAAAAGGCTAGGGGAATGACCTAATTGATTAAATATTATATTTAATCAATTTTATTGGGCAAATTGAAGATATGAAGTGACTTCCTATATTTTTATGAGTCATTTGGTGAAGGAGAAATAATTAAATAAAATGGGTAAGGAGGTGAGCGACCCAGGAAGGAAAAAAATAAAGGATGGAAAATGACTTTCCATATTTTGTAAGCCATTTGGAAAAATAAAATAAATAAAATAAAATGACTTTGAAGGTGGACAACCTAGGTAAGGGCCTAAAAATGCAATATCCAGGGTCATAAAGAGGTTCGCTCCCTTGGATAAGACAATAAAAATAAAATAAGAATACTTTATTGAGGTCAGCCAAGATTAGAGGAGATAAAAAGAAAATAAAGTAAATATTTTCCCAAGAGGAGGTCGGCCAGATTTGGAGGGAAAAGGTTGGCTATAAATATAAGATCATTTGAGGTCATTTCATCATCCATTCATATCATATTTTCTTATTAAGATTTTATCTCTTGGCTGCAACTTTGGTTGGGCTTCATTCCAAGGACAAAAACCCTTGTGAATGTGGTGAGTTGGATGAAACCCTAGCTCATCTTGTGGAGGACTCATAATAGAGTTCTAATTAGACTTCATTGGAGACATTTAGAGGTTTGGAGAATCATTGCATAATCATATTTGCAGATCAGATTTGAAGCAACATTGTTGTGGCATTTTGTGTGCATATTGCATTAGGGTTTTTTTCCCTAATTTGGAGTGCCACTTTGAAGCAAACTTGAGCTCTCATCTTTGGAGGGTGATTTTGCATGTTTTGGAGCAGCAAACCCTAAGTGCTTTCCAAGGAGGAATTTGCCCATCTGAGGTTTGATTATTGAAGACTATTTTGCATATATTTGGTATGTATAATCATAGTTTTAGGTCTAATTTATAGAGCAAAAATATGGGCATATGTTTGGCATGTTTGAGCCCAATAACTCATTGTAAAATCAGTCTAAAATATTCAGATTTGTAATAGTAGAAGTTTCCTACAAAAAATTAGATTTGTGTGTTGCATTTAGATGCCCTATCTTGTGTTTTTCATGGTGGATTTCATGTTTGATATGAATATCAATTGGTAGCATCATTTGGCATGTTTATTTGTCATGTTTGGATGTACACACATAGAAAATTGAATAAACTGTCATTTGCATTTCCTGAGAGGGGGCCCCTCCTCTCAATCCACACAGTGACTAATCTACTACAGAATGCCCCTCAAATCGTGAACTCCATATATTATGGCCTGCTTCATAAAATATACATTGTCTTATTTCTACGCTATTATGTTTTCCATGCTATTACATTGGTGTACTTCATATTCTGCGCTACTCTATTTTGCATTATTTCTACACTATCCTATTACTATTCTCTCTCTGTTATTACATCACTGCTGCATTATTTTCTACATACATCATTGATTTTCTTTCACTCCATCTCTTACACATTTATATAAGAGATTGACAATTAACAATTTTCTAAGCTTGCACAAATCATGATTACATCTATCCACAAATTCAGGGAGTTATTGTCCCGTACATCCACTCTTTTGTTTGTAATAGCAAAGATAATATGGGTAACCCTTTTTGGTATGTTGTTACAACAATAAAATAATATGGATTATTATTTTTGGTAGTTATAACCAAAGAAAGTACTCAACTAGAATTAAATCTATAGACAAGTGCAATCATGGGTTATGGGAAGTGTGTGTTCTCCTCCAATAGCATGTTGCGAGATGTATTTTCCAAAGCTAAAATGACAACACTTATTAGTAAATACAATCTAGTATATACTTTTCATATTTTACCCCAAAACTATATTAAATATCACTCATTTACATTTAATCATGTGTAACATAAAGGTGGTAAAATGATATGATATGGTATGAAAATGGAATATGAAAATGGGTACTAAGGCATACGTAAAAGAATAAAATATGAAATACAATGGGACATTTATGCCTCTCATCACTAGTTCCATTTTTTCTCCCATATGCATGTATATTCCTTAGCTTATTTTCTTGTTCTTTTGTAGAAACCTTGCTAATTTTGTCAAGACCTTTGTCATTTTTTGAGCCTCAAGCTATAGGTTTTTGCCCATCATTTCCATTAAATTCCTAGATTCCCTGCTACAAGCTTACTTGTAACCATGGGAGGTGACATTATAAGGCAGGAATCCACTGACCATACACCCCTGTTACATGACCTTACCATATTAGCCCTTTTCCAATAGGTAGTTGGATGGTTTACATAGAGAAACTTGAGATCTATGATGATGAGCTTGCTCATCAATTTTCTTGAACATTGAGTGACAATGTGGCAATAGTAAAAGGGCTTTAAGTGCATATTTTAGATGCCATTATAGCAAAAGTCTCAGGATTTCTTATCATTGGGGAGTTATGGCTAGCAAGGGCCAATGCTGCAGTAGCTAGAAATGAGTTTGCAGCACTGGGGGAACAATTTGATCATTCATCATTAGGAACAAAGAAGTTGTCGCTACCAATATTTTGGGTAGAAGTCAACACACACATGTGAAGGAATTTGGAGTCCTTGCTTTACACAACCCACTTCAAACTCTTAAGCCATCTTCAACATAACAAGTTGGTAAATCTTCTTAATTTCTGTTAAATTTACTCCATAGAATGGTAAGGGAATACCAAAAAGAATAGCCTAATGGTCTTTTTCACCATTATCTAATTCAATTGCTCATAAATAAATAAAATTGTAAAATCAATTCCCAAATGCCACATGGGAAGGGTTTTGGTAGCAAACAATGTTGGTGAGTTAGACCCTATTGGGTTAGGGCCACATGTAAGAAGATTGAGGGAGAGAAGGGTAAGGTCACAATCTGGTTCAAAAGAGGAAGTGGAAAGAGGTAAAGGAATAGGGCATGCAACAAAGCATGCACCCAGGCTCGCAACATCAAAATTTGAACCTGTAACGTCTAAATGCACGTCTGCTACATCACAAGTCAGGCCAGGAACAATGCCAATTATAGAACATGCATCTCAAGGAGCTAATATTTATGAAACCATTGACATCCTCTCTTCCACTAAAACTACACGAAAAAAGTAAAAAGTGACTACCAAGGTCAAAATTTCAAAGCTTAGGTGCTCTCATCGATTAAAGGAGTAGGAGTTGAAGCAAAATGCTTCTATACCACCTACCACTTATGTATTGATAGATAGTGACGAGCCACTCTTGAGGGAGATAGAATTGTAGACATCAAGAAATTTTAGGTTCCATCCATCGATCCCTTCAATAGAGCCTACAATAGAGTAGTTTGAAGTAGAATGGGTCCTTGAGGCCACAACATATGAGATTGAGCTGCAGGTTACTCTTAGGAAAATTATATACCTAGAAGCCTGCCTGTAGCAATATGAGTGTAAAAATGAGAAGTTGGATGCACTAGCATAAGTGGTAGAGGACATAATGGAATAAACAGAAGAACTTACCCAACTTGAAACTATGGAAGAACCTCTTCAGGGTCATTCTAGAACAACTAATACAGATAACAAGATAACACCCCTTCATTTTTATCTAACATCTTTATTATTGAGCAAACAAAAACAATGGCCACACAAACTAATGGGCCAGATAGTGAGACATTGTTGTGAAAAAGGGACACGACCATTAAGGCCATGAAAATAGAATGGGCCCAACAACAAAAAGAACTTAAAGATAAGTTTAGTGTGGAGTTGAAATAAAAAGAAGAAGAAATAAATAAATTGAATAACAAAGTTAAAAACATAGCTCAACTAACTATACAATTAATAGATTAAAGGCCCCTAGCTAGATTATATGCCCTATACTTAAAAGAACAATGGTTGAGTTTCTGATTTATGCATACCTATGACTTGCTTCCTACAATAGATACCCAAAGTCATTCTTCAGGGCTTATCAACAAAGTACAGTAGAAATGCATAATCAATAATGTGAATTCTACCTCCATGATCTTGCTATTACCTATAACTTAGAATGGAATCCCAACCTATATGTTAAGGATGTGCAACTAAGAGCCTCTAGTTCCTTCATGTAGAATGTGTTAGTTTATAGATTTATCACTTAACTCTATATTCTACACCCACACAATGACAACTGCACTAATAGTTGAGTTTGATTGCAATGATATTTGCAATGACTCTTTGTGTTATTTTACAAGGTGCAGCTACCTTCAAAAGATCTCAAATGAATTAAAACTATGTGTGCTTTTAACTAGAAAGTGGGAAAGGTGTTGATTTTAACCAAAAAGTAATAAAGGCAATAAATGTCAAAGAATAGCTAAAGAATGAAGAAGCACAAAGACTTCATGTAGCAACGTTCATAAACTAATATTTTTCATAACATAATCACCACTGCAATCATTCATCAAAAGAGAAACAATCCACATCAATGGGCTTTAAGATAGGGACTTCCAATTATTCCAATATAAAACTACAATTCAAAAAGCTGATAGATATTCAACATAAGAAGAATACACATTCATCCACCATAACACAAAGTTTACGACATCTAAATTCAACTTCCCAAACTTCCTTTGTATATTGAAAAATAACTAAAAGAGTGAGAATAACACAGAAAATGACCTATCAACAACACAAAGTTTGCCAAAAGATCCTAATAGCATCGACAGACCTTGTATATATAGCCTTGCCTCAAAATAATTGTCTTTAAACAACAACGGCTTCTTGAAGTCAGCCAATTTAAAACATAAATAATAATAAGTCTTTTCAAATAATAGTTTTCAGAGAACTTTCAAACAAATAGCATAAAAATAAGAAATGCCATCACATGGAAACATTTTGATCCTCCTCTCAAATCGCTTCACTTCCTTTGTCTTGTTCTCCAGCACTTGTTCAATCCACCTGTGATCTAAGCCTCGCTTTGTAGCTCATGTACCTAGAAATGATGGGAGTTAAAATATTGCCACTTGGACTAAGAGTGATGTGCACTTGAAGTTTCCATTTACTTATTGTTCTCTCCACATCTGCTAGTCTCCTTTGACATCATCGATTTCTATTCTGAAAGTTCTGAGGTAAATTATTATATTCCTGAGCTTTCCCAGTGACTCGCCATTTACAGTATCAACACCAACAATTTCCTCATTGAGTGTCTTTTTAAAGCACTGCTTTACCTCTTTCACATCCAGTAATTTTTTCCACTTTTGTCCAGAATCTCTGTCTCAAGGATTGTATAGTTCTTCCTAATATCTTCGAGGTCAACATAGTATTGATTGAGAATTCCTCTTATTTCACTATTATACTACCCTAGAACAAACAACTTCCATTCAATTACATCGAGCTAGGAAATAGAATCATTCTCCTTAGGGTCATTAAGAACCTTCTTAGCCAGCAAAATGTTTGTATCAATCTTTATAATTTCTTGCACTTCTTTGGATACCATGAGTAAACCACTCCCATCCTCTTTCACATTCTGCAGCTCTGCAACTAACCCTTTCCTTTTATCTGAGATGAGAGCATACAATTTCATAGCCTCTTCAATGTACAACAGACTATCTATAATAACATTTTCTATTCATTACTCAGTGGCTTTGGCTAAGGTTTGATATCTCTTAATTTGCTGTAACATACTTGGGTCCACTCCATCCACGATTGTAGACACCCTAAAATGACCAAGTCGTCGCACTACTTGCATTTCGTCTAATCTAGAGCATCACCTACATTACAACGTTAATTAAATAATCTAATTATTTAATTAATTTCATCAAATTCTTCCAAATCACATAATTTCGACATTAATTGAATAAATTCTCTTTATTTAATTAATTAAATCAAATTCCTCTATATTCTTCCATAATTAAATAATTTTAATTATTTAATTAGATCATTGTCACCTTCCAAAATTCACATCCACATTAATTAAATAAATCCAATTATTTAATTAATTCAACAAATTCCCTCTTATCTACAATTAAATAATTCTTAAATTATTTAATTAAATCAAAATCATTCTTCCAAAATCATGCACAACAATTAAATAAATTTATTTATTTAATTTGCTTTCAAATCTTCTAAATTAAATAATTCTAATTATTTAATTATTTCTTCCAATAATATCCTCTCTAAATTTAAATAAATCAATTATTTATTTAAATTACTTTTTTTTCTAAATTTGAGTTATCTCTAAAATAACTCAAGCTTTCTTGCTTATGCAATTAAATATTTCTAATATTTAATAAAACAAAATATCTTCTAATTCTCATGCAAATCTCTTCTTCTTGTTTTAAATCACTTAACTGATCATTACATTTTGTTAATTGCTTTAACTCATTCTTCTATTTTTGATAACTCCTCTCATGCAAAAGAAAGCAAGACACTTGGCTTCTTCTTATTTGTTGCACGTTCCTCAACTGTTCTCCTCCGTTGATTCTTCTGAATTATCTGGACCGTTGATCGATCCTCATTGAAATCTATATAAACCCCCCTCATCTCCTTCATTAAGCCTCTCTCTCGTCGATCTTATTCTCAGGCATACTTAACAGCACTTTGAGCATACATCGCATCGATTGAGCAACTTTACGATCTTTTAACATTGATCTTTTTGAGCAACTTCACGATCTCTTAACATTGATCTTTTTGAGCACTACACTTGCTTGTTGCAACTATGGTTTCGCAGCAAGATTGAGCAATCCACATTCAATCCAAAGGGAACAATACAAATCTCGATAAAAGCTTTCACGTTTCATTGATTATTATTAATGGCTTTTACTTAGATCGGTTCTCTTTATGTTATTGGGTTTTTAGTTTTATTAGTTTTTATTAAATCAATTTTTCCTCATACACATTTTGCCACGCCCGGTGGGACCCACTAATCCCTCTTTTTCTTTTAGAAATTGATTTTTTTAAGTACAGTATGGAATAGCGCATCTTGACACAGAAAAGCACCTTTGGTAGAGCAGTACAACGCTTTCGGGCCATCCCGCAACGCCTTTGGTAGCACAGAACCGCACTTTTGGTATTACAGTAAAGCGCACTTGAGAAAATTTGCAAAGCGCTATTGGTCTAACAGTAAAGTGCTATCGGTAATAGTAAAGCGCTATTGGTATAACAGTAAAGCACTTTTGGTGATAGTAAAGCACTATTGGTATGACAGTAAAGCGCTTTGGTTGAGATAACAGGCTTGCAAACTTCAAAACCCCATAACTTTCTCAAAACTTAACGAAATTCAATGCTTTTTTTAAAAAAATGCATAGAAAATCATAAGGAATCCATTGGTGATATTTAATCTCTTGTATCTCATCATATTTGTTACCAATTTTATGGATTTCACTTGGTTTTCTAGGGTTTCTCACTTATTGTTAGGGTTTTGACTTGATTTCTGACATCTTGTTCTTTTCTTGGGAGCTAATATCACTTGGTGCAGTGTCTTATCACTTATCAACATCTTAGATCGTCACTCAATCATTCAATCATCCTTTGATCTAGCATTTTTGACAAAATATTATTTTTTGTAGGCCTATTATTACACCGTGTGTTTGGTAGTACAGTGTCGCGTGTTTGGTAGTACAGTAGCTCGCTTTTGGTAGCAAAGTAGCTCGCTTTTGGTCAAAGTAGCTCACTTTTGGTAGCACAGTACCACGCTTCTGGTAGCATAGTGGATCGCTTCTGGTAACACAATAAACTGCTTCTGGTCTACAACACATCGCTTCTGGTAGCACAGTGAAGCGCTTTTGGTTCACAGTAAGTCGCTTTCAGTAAGACAGTAGCTCGCTTTTGGTCAAATTGATTTATTCTTGCTAACCTATGAGTTTGTGTGGAACTAATTTACTTGTTGCAGATTCTTATCACTCACACAGAGCAAAAAGGTTTTTTCTAATATGTTCATGCAGGATGAGCGTTGAAGAAATCTTGATTTATCTCACTAAGTCTTAGAAACATATTGCCTTCTTAAGGGATAATTGAACAAATCATTTTGGCAATCTAAGTCTTAGGAACATATTGCTTTCTTAAGGGACAATGGACATGTATGCGAAAACACCTCAATTCTAAGAGACAATGGAAATGAATGCCAAACACTTCAATTTCATAAGGGACAATTGACAACTACAATCGTGTGTGTGCCTAATCTAGTTGCACCTTATTTTTCTTATAACGGGACAATTGAACCTTTGTTTGACATGCTTGCTCTTACATTTCAGTACTTTCTTTAGAAGGGCCTGCTTTTGGATTGCGCTTCATCCAAAAGGGACGACCCTAAGCGGAGTTTTCCTTTGAACTGCTATATAAGAGGGATAAGGTAAAAGCCAAGTCCTAACCGACGTCAGCCTTACCTTGTGGTGCCAAACTGAAAAGAGGTGTACTAGCTCTTTGTGGAAATGATTTTCACATTGAGTGAAGTGTTTGATACTCTTAGTAGGATTGGTTAAAGCTTTTAGTAGCTTGTCGCATTGCTCGTAAGGCGTTGGTCCCTCAAAGTTACTAAGAACCATTTTAGATAGAGACTACCCGACCTACCTCCAAACATTGCGGTAATCATCAATGCAAGGGGAATCGATTTAAGCCCTTAAGATACTCACCATTGGCTCCCTTGAGAAGAGATAGTATTCCCTTGGCCATAAAGCTCTTGTGACCTACTTGAGCTTTCCAAGGGGAGGGTGAGATATCCCTACCTATTGTCTCTTGCAAAGATACAAAATATCTGACACCTTGATGGAATGATATTTTTATCGACGGAGTATTAAGCTGTGAGCTAATCTACTGCAATGAAACCTTGTCTCTAGGGATAAAAAGTGCTTGTTATTGTTTGCAATTGTCTTATACCTGTGGAAACATTGGGCTTGTTTTGAGCCTCGAACATACACTATCTGTTGTGTCAGTCCTTGTTTTTGACCACTTGTTTGCTGTGTTTTCTCTTGCCAAACAAATCCAATCAGAAACAGAACCAATCTATCAAAATTTTGCCTTTTAGAAGCATCAGACACTACTTTAGCACACCTGGTATTACAGCAGCTCGCCTTTGGTAGTGCGGTAGATCGCCTTTGGTATAGCAGTACCTAGCCTCTGGCAAAACTCTACTTTAGCACCTTTGGTATATCAGTAGCTCACTTTTGGTAACCTTAGCTCGCCTTTGGCATAGCAGTAACTCACCTTTGGTAGCTCAGTCCATCGCCTTTGGCACCACAGTAGCACGCTTTTTGTTGCACAGTCCCGCGCCTCTGGTCAAACAGTATAGCACCTTTGGTCCAGTACATTGTGCATCAAAGTTTGTCTTTTTCAAAGCACAAGCAGAAACCCAGCATTACCTTTTGTCCTAGTGTATTCCATGGTAACCACTAGGCTCCAGCAAACTATGAAGTCCAAGCAAGTTGTCCCTAGGAAGCGCAAATCGCCTCCTCACACACCGCAATCAGGCCGTCTCAACATTTTTCCCAAGGTCACTCCTAGGACACCAGCGGAAAGATCTACCAACTCTCCCAGCATGCCACACCTTGACCACCCTAGCACTTCTCAAGAGGAAGGAGTTCCTTTGGTAAATACACCTCAATATACCACCGGCTTGCCTCCAGATTTTGTGCCACAAGGATATACTATTGAGCAACTCCCATCTCAGGAAGAAGGGGTCCCTTTGGTAAGCATTCCTCACTATGCTACCAGCATGCCTCAGGATTTTGTGCCACAAGGCTATACAGCAGATCTAGCCCCATCTCAAGAAGAGCGACACTTTGAAATAGGTCAATCCTCTCAAGAAGATGAGCAAGATCTTGATGAATTTATACAAGATACTCGAGCCATGGCCGCCTTTGACAAAATCCTTAGTGAGAACCAAGATCATTTCTTTCGCTTGCTAGCAGAGCAAGGAGCCAAATTACCCAAAGGTTTTGATCTATCCACGCTTAGCAAGCCTAACAACAACCAAGACACCATACAAGTGGTGCAAACCATGTCAACAGTGACCACGCCTTTGCCAGAACCAAGCTTGCAGTATAAGAATCCCCTCTTTCAAAACCCAATAGGGAAGAGGACCATTTCACCGCTTCTGACTCCTATGGAGATCCACAAAAATCAACAAGAAACTATCCAACGACAAGCGGAGATAGCTAAGGAAGCCACCTTAGCTCAATCGAGTATGCAACCACCTCCTAAAGTGTCCACACCAATCGCAAGTGGAATCTTGGTTACCCCATCATGATTAGGTTTCCCACCAAATTACAATCCAGGGAACAACTATGCAACAAGGGTCTCAACACATACCACCTCCCATATCATCAAACCTCCATGTCTCTCAACCAATTAGAGTCATGTAGCCCCCCCCCCACAAAATTCTTCTATGCTCATTCCCAATCAACCATCGCAAATCACTTCTACCTATGTCCCTCCTTCATTACATTCATCCTCGCTAAATTTCTTTCACACATTGCCTAGCCACCCTCAACATTCCCAACATCAAGTTTCCCAAAGCTTTGTGCCGCCATCGCAACTGAATCCAACGCACTTTAGCTTTCCTCCACCCAATTATTTTCCTCAACCATCACAAAGCTAACATTCTTACCTAGCGCCACCCCCACCTCCTCCTCATCAAAGCATCCAATTCCAACCCAATCGCAACCCAACATACAACACATACGACCCCAACCAATCTTTCGACCCTTATAACACCAATGTTCATGGCGTACACTACAATCTTCCATATGGGCATCAACAACCACTTCTTAGACAACAGGAGATGCTTCCAACTCCTCCCATAGCGATGGAGCTAAAAATTGCGGAAGTGCAACAATAGCTATCTGATCTTATGTTTGGCCACACCAAGAAGACCTTCTCTTTAGAAGAAGTGTGTCCTTATCCTTTTGATCAGTCATTACCAATGATCCCTTTTCCTCAAAATTTTACTATTCCCAAGTTCGATAAATACAAAGGAAAAGGTGACCCAAAAGACCATCTCGGGGAATTCTATCTTGCTTGCTTCGAGGTCTCACATAACGAGACGTATCTTATGTGTCTCTTTCCTCGCAGTCTTGGAGGTCAAGCTATAGAATGGTTCTCACACTTACCTATGGGCATCAAGTCTTTTAATGAGCTAGTAGAGAAGTTTGCCACCCATTTCTCCTACGATGCCGAGCATGAGATCTCCATGACTGATCTATGCAACAATAAACAAAAAAATGGTGAAACTTTCATTTCTTTCCTTCAACGATGGAGACAAATGGCTAGCAAATTCCCTTTCAGGATTCCTGAGAAACAGCTTGTTAGCATATTTGTGCAAAACCTCAACCAAGAGTTAGGTTTCCATTTGCAAATTCTTAGTGCTACAACCTTCAATGAAATCACATACAAGGGTATCAACATTGAAAAGGCCCTCATTACTATCAAAATCTTCAAAGAAATGAAAGACAACGCTCCTCATCAACAATCGAACGATAAACCCAAGTTTTGGAACAAGAACAAAAACGTGATCAATGATGGGGTGGTTGATTCTAAACATGTCCAAACATTGCAAACACCGTTGCAGCTCTCCAAACCAAGTCAAGCTCCACCTCAACAGCAGCAACAACAAAGGCAACCTTATCAACACCAGCCACAATGACAACAGGAGCGACCTCCACAAGATTACCCGCTGCGACGTCAATTCACTCCCTTGGGAGTGCCCATCGAATCGGTCTTACAACAAATTTTGCAGAAAGGGCTCATCACCTTACCTGATGCTCCCCCATATGGAGAACCTGTCTACAAAACTACACGTTATAGAGACAATGAATATTGTGAGTTCCATAGGAGCAAAGGGCACAGAACCGCGTCATGCATGAAACTCAAGCACCTAATCCAAAATCTCATCGACGGCAACCAAATCACTTTTGAGAATGAACCACCAGCTCAACACACGAACAAAGATCTCGACATGTACAAGGAACCATTCCCTCATCATGGTCCACCTCCTCCTCAGGATAGAGGTAAAGGAATCAATCATGCTTCCACTTCCTTCGATTCCATTGTAGGTCATTTTGAAGAGAGTCGAGTGTCTACCCTCACAATCAAAGGCAAATCTACGGATTGCGTTGTTACAACTCGCCGTGGTCGTGTCACCATTCGTGGTCCTACACCCAGTCTTCCAGCTCAATCTGATTTTAATCTTGTCGAACATTTAGGGAAAACACCAGCGCAGATCTCTATTTTGGACCTTCTACGGTCATCACCTGCACATAGAGTAGTGCTAGAAAAAGCCCTCCAAGAGTCTTCGGTTCCTAACAACATAGCAGTCACGGATTTCCAAGCTATAGTAGGTAACATCACTTCGCCCTATAATGTGGTCTTCTCTGAAAAAGATCTCCCATCCCATGATCCTTGTCACAATGATGCCCTTCATATTGAAGTGCTCATCCATAAGCACAAAATCAAACGTATACTCATAGATGGTGGTGCTGGTCTCAACATCTGTTCTTTAAAGTTACTTAAGCAATTGGGATACTCTGAGGATCATGTCAACAATGATCAAAGTATTACAATCAAAGGATATGATGATGCAGAACGCCGTTTAGAAGGTGTTATCCACTTGCCTATACAATTGGGCACTGTCATGCTTGAAACCAAGTGTCAAGTCCTTGATATTGAACTACCTTACAACATTATCCTAGGCCGCCCATGGATCCATGCAATGAAAGTTGTTCCCTCCACGTATCATCAATCTCTAAAGTTCCCATACAATGGTACGGAGATCACTATCCTAGGAGACCCCAATCCTTTTGAATTATGTCGTGTCTTGTAAGGCAGTTATAAGAATTGCAACCAAGTGCCTAAAAATGAAAAAGCCCTTGAATCCCCACTATATGTCGATTCTGAAACTCTGACCCAAGCCTCTACAAGTAACCCAAATCCACTACCTTAGATCAAGGCCCACATCCGTGATATAGGCTTTGGATCTTATGATATCTCCAAATCTTGTTGTGTAGGGCGGATGCCTTTATCTCCAAAATCTTACGGCCAACCACCCATTGCCAAAGTAACCAAAAAAGCAGTTATTCCTCCCCCAACATTCCTAACCCAATTTCAACATGGACGGTTATTGGAAGAGGAAACTATTGAGGATATTTCTTCTTGGCTCTATAAGGAGAAAGAACCAGTCACAATACCAGTCAAGCAATATGGCCATGGCTTAAGAATAGTAAAAAACATGGGCTATAAAGGCAAAGCTGGCCTTGGGAAACAGAATCAAGGAACTATGGAACCCATTGTTGGGACAAAGAAACTAGACAAGAAAGGATTAGGATTTGGTAAGAAGGTACCGCACGCCTTAGACATCGAGTATAACCTCGACGAGGTAGCTGAAACTTTTCCCGCTGATTCGACGTCTATGGAGGATATCATCGATGACTCTTCCCTCCACATGACCAACCTATTTGCAGAATCCTCCATTTTTACGCTATCCTCCATATCCTTAACCTCCACCACCAGCACCCAGAACGTAACACTTGTCTACCCTGAACTTATCGATTGGGACCAACAAGGGACCCCTGTTATAGATGTATTTCAAAATGACAAAGCTTTAGCTGAGTTCATGGGACTTCGGGAAGGTATCCCTCTTGGTGATCACAAAGTAGGTTTTGTAATGGAACTAGAGCCAACAGCTTATTTTGGTGAGAATGCCAAATCCTCCAGTCGTAAAAGTAAAAATAAAGAAAGATCTCTAGGTGAAAACCACACTGTGGCACCTCCTGATCACAAAATAGTAAAAACAAAGGACATATCCAAAGGTGAAAACCCAACTGTGGCACCTGAGGATGGAGGATTTAACCTTCCCCTACCATCTAAGTATCAAGAGAAGTCAGCTCTCCTAGTAGAAGATTCTACAGAGATAAACCTTGGCACAAAACAAAATCCAAAGACAACATTCCTAGCGGCATCATTATCAGAAACAAAGCATAGGAATCTTAACACATTCTTCTTATAGAGAACCATCAACTTTTCATGGACCTATGCTGATATGCCAGGGTTAGACCCTAAGCTAGTTGTTCACTATCTCACTGTTGATCCAAAAGTTAAACCAATCAAGCAAAAGTTGAGGAAGATGCACCCACAAATAGCTCTCTTAGTGAAAGTGGAAATACAGAAGCTGTTAGATGCAAAGTTCATACGACCTATTGACTATTCAGATTGGGTCTCCAACATTGTACCTGTATCTAAACCCAATGGGCGCATCTGCATGTGTAATGATTTTAGAGATCTCAACAAGGCATGTCCCAAAGACGACTTCCCACTACCGAACATTGACATTATAGTAGACTTGACAGTAGGTCATGAGATGTTTTCTATCATGGATGGATTCTCTGGCTACAATCAGATAAGGATAGCAGAGGAAGATCAGCATAAAACAACTTTTACCTGCCCTTGGGGTAACTATTGTTGGTGTGTCATGCCGTTTGGTCTAAAGAACGCAGGAGCAACCTATCAGAGAGCAATGATAGTGATATTCCATGACCTCTTTCATCATATCATGGAGGACTATGTGGATGACATACTAGCTAAATCTTCTAGGGCAGATCACATATAAGTGCTAGGACAAATCTTTGACAAGCTTGAGAAATATCAAGTAAGACTCAATCCAAAGAAGTGTGTCTTCGGTGTCACATCAGGGAAGCTGTTGGGATACATTGTATCTCATAGAGGCATCGAAGTAGATCCCACAAAAGTAAAGGCTATAGTAGAGATGCCTCCACCAAAGAACCTTAAAGCATTAAAGAGCCTTTAGGGAAGGTTGCAATCCATCAGGCGTTTCATCTCATAGCTAGCGGATAAATGTCAACCATTTCAACTCTTGCTCCGAAAGGATGTCTCATTTCAATGGAATTATAAGTGTCAAGCAGCATTTGATCAGCTCAAAGAGTGTCTAGCTACACCTCCTGTATTGGTACCGCCAGTGGCTGATAAACCTTTAATATTATACATCTCAACTACAACTTCGGCCCTAGGGGCCTTGCTAGCACAACATGATGAAACAGGAAAAGAGCATGCAATTTATTACATTAGTAGAACCTTGGTGGGATATGAACTAAATTATTCACCTATGGAAAGGGCTTGTTTAGCAGTAGTGTTCGCCTCCCAAAAGTTGCGGCATTACATGTTGAACCAACACACAATTCTTATAGCTAAAATTGATCCCTTGAAGTATCTACTAGCAAAAGTAGCTCTTACAGGCAGACTAGCTAAATGGGTCATGATCCTTAGTGAGTTCGACATTGAATATGTGGATCGTAAAGCAATCAAAGGACAAGCTCTAGCAGATCAACTAGTAGAAGCACCCATGCAAGATACACACCCTATGGTAGTAGACTTTCCAGATGAGAATCTATTCACTCTTTCCAACTCCATAATGTGGAAGTTATACTTTGATGGTTCCTACACACAGCATGGATCAAGGGCTGGTATCTTATTCATCACACCTCAAAATGACTACATTCCAAAGTCATATTGGCTTGCATTTCCTTGCACCAACAACATAGCTGAGTATGAAGCACTCCTCATAGGTCTCAATACAGCAGTTCAATGGGACATCACAGAATTACAAGTATATGGAGACTCATAGTTAGTCATTCGCCAAGTCACGGATGAGTACCAAACAAAGGATGAAAAGTTGGTCCCCTACAAGCAACTAGTGGACGCCTACAAACCACACTTTTCTAGCATCACATTTGAGCAAATTCCAAGAGAGCATAACAAAGCTGCAGATTCTATGGCTTCTGTAGGGTCACTGATTGACATGCCTGCGAATACACAGAAGTGTGAATTCTTGATCGAGCAATTGTTAATACCAGCCGTCGATGTTCCTATTGCTGAAATCATCTGTGAACTTGTTGGTCCCAATTCCCCATGGTACGAAGATATCTATGAATACCTCAAGAACAAAACCTTTCCCCCTAACCTATCATCCACCCAACGCAAAACCTTTATCCGTCGATCCTCTCGTTACATCATTCTGGGTGATACAGTATATCGTCGGAGTCTCGATGGTATCCTCTTATGATGTCTTAACGCGGAAGAAGCTGAGGCTACCTTACGAGACATACACGAAGGTGTCTGTGGTGCACATTCTACCGATCCTAATCTTGCTAAGAAGATACTCAGAACAGGTTATTACTGGCCTACAATAGAGCAAGATGCTGCACAGTTTGCTAAGAAGTGTCTACAATGCCAGCAACATGGAGATCTGATTCACGCACCAGCTCATGAATTACAACCTGTGACAACTCCATGGCCTTTTTCTCAATGGGGTCTCGACCTCATAGGACAAATCCACCCTTCCTCCTCCAATGGCCACAAGTTTATCATTACCGCCACTGAGTATTTCACGAAGTGGGTGGAAGCCATTCCTATGACCTATATCACCGGTAAGCAAATAGCCAAGTTTATCCTAAACTACCTCATATGCGGGTATGGTATTCCCCAAGCCATTGTCACTGATAATGGGAGACCATTCAAGAACCAAGATGTTCATGCCTTGTGCACACAATACAATATCCAACACCGCTTTTCAACTCCCTACTATCCGTAGAGTAACAGCCAAGCTGAGGCTTCCAATAAAACCATTCTCAAAATCCTCAAGAAAACAGTCAATGAAGCTGGTCGTGATTGGCACTTGCAACTCAATCCCGCCCTATGGGCCTACCGAACTAGTATCAGAACACCAACTGGTGCCACACCCTATGCCTTGGTCTATGGCTCTGAAGCCATCCTACCTATAGAGGTCGAGATCCCATCCCTCAAAGTATCCATGCAGGACCTGATCGGCGGAGAGGAGTATCGCACTTCCAGATTAGCTGAGCTTGAACTACTAGATGAGAGGCGCCTTGCCGCACTTAATCATCTCCATGTCTATCAAAACTGCCTCCGGCGTAATTACAACAAAAAGATCAAAGAAAGACGGTTTCAAGTTGGTGATCTTGTACTTAAAGAGAATCAGAGAAATCAAGCAGATCGAGAAAAGAAGGGCAAGTTTGAGCCTAATTGGTTAGGTCCCTTTATTGTGATAGCAGCATATGGATCAGGAGCTTATACTTTAGCTACACCTGACGACATTCCTCTAGATGAGCCACTTAACAGTGTCCATCTCAAGAAGTTCTATGCCTGATCCTCAGAGTATTCCAAAAAAAAAACAACAAAAAAAAATCCAAAAAAATCCGTCCTCTAGTGAAAACTTGGCAAACAGGCACCTTGGATAAGTACCATAGTAAAAACCTGGCAAACAGGCGCTATGTGTAGAGTCGGCATCCATCGTCTATCGAGTCCTGTCCACTCCATGTCCAATGCACAAAGCACGTCTTTCCATCCATCCATAATAAAACCATTGACCTTGTTTGCATTTCCATCTCCCTATCTAGTATAGCTTGAAAATTTGTCAATGTCCCTCGTCGTCATCCCACATCTTGATCTATGTCTACAGTTAACACTGTCTTGTCCTAGGTCAAAGCTTTCAGTGTCTTCTTCGGCAGTCACCCATACAGTTTCCTCTACCAGAATGGGGGCAACTCTTTCCTTAACTTAGGTCTAGGATTGGTTCCTTGTTCGTGGTTCGCAATGCATACTTCAATCTCTTTCTCATTGTTCACAGGTAACACCCTTTAACGGACACATCGCTCCTACTATAAGGCTATTATCTTCTCAGCGCTTTTCCCACATCATCATGCCAACCAGAACTACATATTATCTCTTCTCAGTCTTAAGGTACCTTGATCCCATGGATATGGGTATGTAGGCAGTCTGGATTACGAAGGACGTATCCAGCACTCAATTATGTAAGATCTCCTCCTTTCACCTTGACCCATCTCATCACTCTATCCAGAACTACATATTCATTTTTTATCTTTCCTCGTAATGTGCCTTGATCCCATGGACACAGGGTATGTAGGCAGTCTGGAATACGAAGGATGTATCCAGTACTCAAGCACACACGATCCATCATTCTCCACCCACCCTAATCCATCAGTGTGTCACCTTTCTGGTCTTCTGTTTATCAAAATCCATTTCGCCTCGACTTGACTAACTCAAGCAGCAAGCTAGTGCATCCTTTCAAAGCAAAAGTCCTTAACAAACTTGAAGTAAAGCAGCTTCCTTCCAGAGTCATCGACTGTCCTGCATACCGATTGCCAACATCAGCTAAGTACCGCTTAACCAAAGCACCAGATCCACAGGCTTGTCTTCTGTGCAGTGTTCCATTGTTGAGACCAACACACGCGTCTCCTGCGACATGTGGCATTTCCCGCAGCAAGACATTATCTTTTTAGGTAGATAGCACCCTTTAACGGACACAAAGTTCCTACGATAAGGCTGTTATCTTTTCTATCCAATCTATCCTGAGCAACCTCTTTGGCAAGAGAATATGTTGGCTATATGTTTACTTTGTAAGTCAGTCAATTTGCTTTTTTGGTTTATCTTTTGTTCCTTTTATCCATCACCTATTCAAGACTACCTTGGTTTATCTATAATCTTGGTATGTTGCGATGCAGTATGGATTGGGGGCATAGTCATTGATTTTTTTGTGTGCTGTGTTTGAGGAATGATCTTTAGCATCTTTCTTAGCATGCTATTTATCTTGTGTGTGTTACAACCTAGCATCTTACATATTAATAATTCTTCTTGCATTTACATGTATTGAAGTTTATTCTATGTTCAAGACTAGGGCTCATTCACATATTCCAACAAGGTTATATTATGTCTAAGCGGATCTAAGTTCAAACCGCTTGCTTGCAGAGTCAACGTCCATGCACTCAGATATTACTGCACCTTGGTCTTTTATACCTTGGTAGCAAACTATCCATGTGCTATATCAAAAATAAGGATTGCTCTTTATAAACAAATGTGAAACCATTGCAACAAGCTCATCCATTTACACCATCCATTTTTCTATGGCCTTATATAGTTTTCCAGCAAAGATCAATCAACAGTCTTTCTCTTATGTTCTTTTCTATCTCCACTTTCTTCTATTCAACCTCGCCTATCTCCAACAAATCTTCTAGTCGAGCATCAACACAGTTCTTCTGTCACTTCCCTATCTTTCGTTTTGAGGGGGCACCCTACGCCAGCTACGTTGGGGCAACTAGCTACACTGGGGCATCAAAATTTGTATCATGTCTTCAACTATCGATTTCTTTGACGCAACACTGTAAACTGCATTGCATCAAAGAGGGGCAAAATGTAGACACCCTAAAATGACCAAGTCGTCGCACTACTTACATTTCGTCTAATCTAGAGCATCACCTGCATTACAACGTTAATTAAATAATCTAATTATTTAATTAATTTCATCAAATTCTTCCAAATCACATAATTTCGACATTAATTGAATAAATTCTATTTATTTAATTAATTAAATCAAATTCCTCTATATTCTTCCACAATTAAATAATTTTAATTATTTAATTAGATCATTGTCACCTTCCAAAATTCACATCCACATTAATTAAATAAATCCAATTATTTAATTAATTCAACAAATTCCCTCTTATCTACAATTAAATAATTCTTAAATTATTTAATTAAATCAAAATCATTCTTCCAAAATCATGCACAACAATTAAATAAATTTATTTATTTAATTTGCTTTCAAATCTTCTAAATTAAATAATTCTAATTATTTAATTATTTCTTCCAATAATATCCTCTCTAAATTTAAATAAATCAATTATTTATTTAAATTGCTTTTTCTTCTAAATTTGAGTTATCTCTAAAATAACTCAAGCTTTCTTGCTCATGCAATTAAATATTTCTAATATTTAATAAAACAAAATATCTTCTAATTCTCATGCAAATCTCTTCTTCTTGTTTTAAATCACTTAACTGATCATTACATTCTGTTAATTGCTTTAACTCATTCTTCTATTTTTGATAACTCCTCTCATGCAAAAAAAAGCAAGACACTTGGCTTCTTCTTATTCGTTGCACGTTCCTCAACTGTTCTCCTCCGTTGATTCTTCTGAATTATCTAGACCGTTGATCGATCCTCGTTGAAATCTATATAAACCCCCCTCATCTCCTTCATTAAGCCTTTCTCTCTTCGATCTTATTCTCAGGCATACTTAACAGCGCTTTAAGCATACATCGCATCGATTGAGTAACTTTACGATCTTTTGACATTGATCTTTTTGAGCAACTTCATGATCTCTTAACATTGATCTTTTTGAGCACTACACATGCTTGTGGCAACTATGGTTTCGCAACAATATTAAGCAATCCACATTCAATCCAAAGGCAACAATACAAATCTCGGTAAAAGCTTTCACGTTTCATTGATTATTATTAATGGCTTTTACTTAGATCGGTTCTCTTTATGTTATTGGGTTTTGGTTTTATTAGTTTTTATTAAATCGATTTTTCCTCATACACAACGATAACACTTGAAGTTGCGTCAGAAAACTAAGAAATAGCATTCAAAATAGATTGAATGAAAGATGTCAAAGCATTCACCTGAGTTTGCAGCTTTACACTTTCCTACTATTCTGTTTTGACTCTCTTTGCCAACATCCCTATAGAAAACTTAGCATGGTAAATGTCACCCTCTACAGTGGGAAGACCCATGTCAATTTTGCTCATATTGATATTTGCTTTTGTGACCTCATGTTCATTCTTACCTTTGATAGGACCTACAATTTTTATAATTTTATGTCTTGAAGAAGAATCTGTCACCATACTTGACATCCTCTTAACCTTTCTAGGCTTAGGTGTAGTTTGTAGCAATTTAGCTACAGTATCAACATTCATGTCTGTCATAAGAATGTATCTCCTTTTCTTCTCAACTACTTTCTTCAACCAGGAAGGGGACAACAATACTACACCACTATCACTAGCATTTACAGCATGGTTTGGTCGATTTTGAGCACTATGTGATGAGGTATAATTAACCTCGTTTCATAATAAATCATATAACCCTTTCTGTGTTACCCAATTACCTAAACCATGCAATTTACTAATTTTATAAGCAACATTTGTTTATTTTTGATAGAATGATGTACAAATCTTTGTTTCCCAATTGATTGAAGTTTTCCACTAATGCTGACATGATCGTGTGTAAAGGTATGTGTATTTATGCAGGTTTTTATGAAGAGCCTAGTGGAACTTAAAAGCAACTGAAGTCAGCAGTGCCAGAATCTCAGGGCGCCAGAAATCTAGGAATACATGATCATGGACTTTATTGACAGTTCTTTTATTTTCTGTTAAAAACACTTAAGGCATTTTATGACTCCACTCGGAGCCTTTACTATGTTGAACTTAACAGACATCTAGTTTAGTTAAAAGTTTGTTTTTCTATTGAAGACTTCTTCAAGTGGCATTTATGCGTCACCTAAAATTTAGGATTTTGGTAGTATAGATTATGAGTAATTCCAAAAATAGTTATGCTATGATATGTTATGTTTTGATATACAGTACAAAAATAATGTTCAACAGTTATGTTCTGTGATAATTTTCTATGATATGAAGGAATACAACCGAGTTTATTCTGAGTAATATATTCTAAGAAAGGGAAATGCAAATGTAAATGAAATTACTTTAGAGCTGTTGAGATAATGCATGCGAGTTGAATCGATAAGAAGATCTCCTAAGAGCTGGCCACTCGAAGGATATAGGATAGATAAGTGTTTTATCATTGTGAAATTGTGTTGTTCAATTATGTTTAGTAAATGTTTTGTTTAGATTAATGTAACTTTCTATTTTAGTATTGGTGTGTGTTCCTACAAGATATTGTGTTCAAGTTAACAATCTTTGAAGTTTTGTTTATTATGCTAAAGTTTCCAAACCATCTACTTCATACATAAAATCTATTATCAATTGTTAGCTCAAGTTTTATTCCATTTTCAGTTGATAGTTAGCTTTCTTTTCAAAATTCATAGTTAAAAATGCATGTGTTGATTCCTTGTCAGTTTATATGCTTTCTAGATTAAAGATTCAAATGCTCTATAGATTAAGAATTGTATACTTTCTAGATTAGATTCATTCTATTAAAGGCTTGTTCAAAAACTTAGAAAACCATTTCTAAAATGAGATGTCCGAATTCATTCCCTATTGCAAACTGCCTTGGACACTACCCGGTCGACATAATTGACATATTTCAACTAAAGTGTTAGGACCTCACGACAACGTATCACTATGGGCAGTAATTTCATTTAACATAGGGGAGGCTGGAATCTCAAACAAAGAACAAAAAGTACTATCTTCACCAATTTGCTGAAAAATCAAAGAATCATTACCAAGTATGGAGGAAATAGGAGTCATATGGTCAACCTGAAGCTGCTGCAAAGCATCTAATTTCTTCTCTACACCTAATCTTCCAGTTGCAGGTTCACCATCTTGTTCACATGCACCTTTTAATCCCCTGTTATTTTCAGGCTCTTCTCCATCTCCACCTGACTGTGAACCAACTCTGGGTCGAGTTGTCTCCACGCTAGTTGAAGGTTTTTAAGTTCTAGTGGCATGAGAAGTTCCCTGTTCTTTTGTACTAGGTTCTTTCTGTATCGAAGAAGATCTGGTGCACTCACAAAATTTTCCCCTGAGCCACCTCTCAGTCTTGTCCAAAACAAAGGAGGACCGAGTCTTGATATTTGTAATCTATTTTTCTAACCATTGAATATGAGGCAAGGGTTTAGAGGCAACAACATGAAATTCCTCATCAATCATATTTGAATTGTCATCAACGCCACTAGGAACCTGTAGAGACAAATTGAAAGCACAGATTGGTCTAAAGTCAACCTCATCCAATCTCTTCTTTGAACTTCTATCTCATCTGCACAGTCCTCCTAGTAAACTTCCAAATGGGGTTGATTTTCATAGAGGTTTCCTCCATACAAATTCCTCTTGACAAAGTTTTTACTATCAAAGAATGACCTCACAGATAAAGGGCGAAAATTGTATTTAGCCAAAATCCTTTCTACATTTCTAGCATTGTCGTTGGTTTTACAAGTGAAAAATGATAATGACACTTAGAAAGTGTACCCTTTCTTTTTCATACCATTATATTTACCATTCACAGTCACCATCTAGCGACAAACTTCCAAAAGAATGAAATAATCACAGGCATACCTCGGTAATTTCAATGGGGCTTTTTCGAACCCACCAATTCTAATATAAGTGAATTTGTCAAATAGAATATAGAAGTTCCCATATCTCATGACCAATGTTGCAGCTTCAAGAGAAATTCTCACTTCTAGGTTGCCTTCAATCCTTCTTACATTAAGCATCAAAAAAGCGTCACTTACACAATGGTAATCCTTAACACCAACATCTCTTTGCAATTGAGGGAAATATTCATACACGTGTATCTAGTGTTAAAGAACCTTGAGTCTTTAACCATGCCCAGACAACCTCTTTATTGGCTAGTATGTAGAACAAATATGAGCACATATAAAAAGAAACATTTTGATGGAAATTATCCAGTTGTTCATTTAGTTGATCACTAATCAGTTTAGCCCAATCAACATATTGAGACTCACTACATATCACCAAAATAAACTGACACTTCCACTTCTCAAAAGAATTTGACTCCTCATCTCTAGCAACACGGTGCAATAGTGTAATCATATCTAAAATTTCTTCCTTAAAGTGTGTTCTTTACAGATTGGCGGGTACTTGGGATTTTCCCTTTTTCTCCACCTTTAGCCAAATCTTTTCAATAGAAGTCAGACACCAGTCTTTCATATTTATAAAATAATTCCAACCCATAGTGACATACATTTCCACAAATTGTTCCCTTTTAGGTACTCTCAGGGCACGAGAAATTGTTTCTACATTGATTTCCGTTATCATAGAGCCATCATAAGCTCTTATTTCCTGCGACTCTGGATGATAATTCTTTGCACATGAACTAAGTTTGGACATGGTACAGCTGGTGGAAAACCCCCAACATGAGCTAACCTGCTTGTTAAGATTCTCTCGACCAATGGTGACGTGGGGTTTTGCTCCATTCGAGCCCAAAAATCCTTTAAATTTATATGTCCCAGTTCAATGTCCTTTACCTTGGCTAGGCCATTCTCACTAATAGAAGTAATTAGAAAACCTTGATATTTAAACTTCATTCTTACTATCTTGAGAAACCAGTAAATAAATGCTTGTGTTACTGCTAAGGGTACCAAACAAGTTCCGATAACATTTGGGGAAGATAGGCGATCCAGAATCATGGAAAATAGAAATTCTTCCCGCTAAACAGACTAAGGAAATTCAAATTTGCCACAGAAAAGAATAAGTGAGAAAGAATGCCAATTAGCTGACTTGGTTAGAGAGCTCGTGCATAATACTTGCAAAATACATCGTGCCAGAACTCTCTGAAGCATACCAGCAACAAAGTGAAATGAACTATCTGCGAGGGTGGCAGCCTTTATAAAAATAAACTCTAATAAATTTAATTTATTGTGACGGTGTGTAAGATAGTACAATCCATTAATGAGCCATTTAATTTCCCAATGAAAAGTGTGCAAGTGAACCTTTTTGAGACCAATCTATATTTATCACAAAGGACATGTGTCATTCTTTTATACGCAACAATAAATGGAAAGTTGGCTTTTAAATACGCGGAATGGGCGCTAGATCGAAGAATCATAGTTTTTAAAACTATCAAACCACTAGTTAGGAGTTAGGAAGTTCGAATAATTCCTGACTTACCGACTGGGAAAGACTTAACATTTAAAATCGAACACAAGACTGACAAGTAAGACATAATTCACAACTTGGGGAAGTGTCAGGTAATCAACAAGTTTCGAAAACTTAGAACCCACCGATAAAGGTTTTAAAAAACTTGAAATCACTGACTATGAAGGAAAATGCTTAAGTAAAGGTTGTGGATTTATTAAAGGAGCGAACAACAAAGACTAAGGAAAGAAAGATTACATTGACACAAAGATGGCTAAAATTTGAAAATTTTGGTAACAATAAGCTTTGATTGGGGACAAGGACTAGAAGGACGCAAAGAATTTAGGAAAATTGACATAAAGCCTTATTCCATGGGAAATAAAGTCACCCACAAAATAACAAAGAAAAACACACAAGGAAAAACAAAAACATCAACTATATACAAAGGGAACTCAAGACAACATTACCAATTGTATAATTTCAAGTCTTGCCCATTATAGGCAAGACGCATATGAGTTCCATCTGGATATGCTAACCAAAAGGCATTTTCACCGATCACTTGTCTGACTGTAAATGGTCCTCTCCATAAAGAGTCTAACTTCTTATGAGCTCCTTTAGGCTCTCTCCTTCTATCCCAAAGTAGAACAACATCTCCAACCACAAGCTTTCTTTGCCTGGCCTTTCTGTCAAAAATCCTCTTTATTGCTTCTTGATGCCTTTTTATTCAATCGACCACTTCATCCCTCTGCTCCTCTATCTTTGTTAGGTACATAGTCCTCTTTTCCAAGGAAGATTAGAATTGTTCATCCTCAATGGCTCTTTGCAAGTTCAAAGCAGACAATTCTAGATGAATAGGAAAAGCACTTTCAACTCCATTTACTAGTTTAAACAAGGACATACCAATGGATCTCTTGGAAGTTATCCTATCTGCCCATAACACCTCATAAAGACTTTTATGCCATCCTCTTTGGTTGCTATCTACCAACTTTTTAACAGTAAAAATCAAGTTTTTGTTACTTGATTTAGCTTGCCCGTTGCCTTGTGGATAATAATTAGAAAAGTGAGCAAGACTGATGCCATAATCATAACAAAACAAAGAAAACTCAGAAGAGGAGAAACTGGAAGCATTGTCAGCAACAATCTTTTTGGGGATACCAAACTTGACCAGTATGTTCTCTTTAACAGTTACAAACAACTTCAAAGGTAGTATGTTTCACTAGAATAGCTTCTACCCATTTAGTGAAGTAATCTGTAGCAGTCAAGATGTGAGTATGGCTAGTACTTGAATTAGGGTTAATGGGCCTTATAAAGTCCAATCCCCACTGTTGGAAAGGGTCATCAATGACAATAAGTCTGAAAGGTAGTGTTGCTAAATGAGGTCTACTAGTAAATTTCAAACACTTCTCACACTTGGAGACCCAATTATAAGTATCTTTGAACATACCTGGCCAATAAAAGCACTGCCTCAGGATTTTAAAGGCTATCACTGATGCAAAAAAAGTCCTCCACAAGCTTCATTATGGAAGGTTTCCAACAGTTTCTTTTGTTGTTCTCTGTCTACATATCTAAGGAGAGTACCATCCCCTTCCCTTTTGTATAGATTTTATCCCCAAAGAACATACTTTCTAGCCTTTAACTTCAAATTCCTTCTCTCCTTTATTGATAGATGAGGTGGGCATTCCCTATATGTTAAAAGATAGGCAACATTTGAGAACCATTCATCAGTAGTGTTTGTGAACAGGACCAGTGGTAAATCTTCACCTTCAATAGGTTTGTTCTATGCAATTAATTTTCACAAACCCCTACCCCTAACCAGAGTAGTAGGTTTCAATTCAACATCATACTCTTGTACTTTTGCAACCCAGGCGCCTCTTTTGTTACAACTAATTTCTTGCTAGGTTAGAATACTCTTGAAAGCAAGATCCAGAACAAAAATAATAGCATGGGAATGCAAAATATATAACCTAAACTATTTTACAACCTTTACAACTGCATAAGCGTGTTTCTCTAAAGGAGAGTAGTTCAGTTCATGCTTCTTTAAATGGACACTCATAAAGGCTATCAGTGCCTCAATTCCTTGTTCGTTCTTTTGTAACAAAATGGCTGACAAAGTGTGCTTTGAAGCATAATAGTAAATAATAAAATCCTTTTCAAAGTTTCAATAAACTAAAGTAGGGGCATTATCAATGGCTACCTTGATGTCCTCAAACATCTTCTTGCCTTCCTCACTCCACCTGAAGATTGCATTTTTATTCATCTTTTCAGTGATGTGTCTGGTCAATTCAGCAAAATCAAGGACAAATCTTCTCAGGAAATTGACTTGACTAAAAAAGGATCTAGTGTTACTTCTGGTGGTAGGCAGGCTGAACTGCTAGATTGCTTTAACTCTCTTTGGATCAATCTGTATACCATCCTTAGAAACAATGTGGCCTAACAACTTGCCTTCAGTAACTACAAATATAGACTTCTTAGGATTAAGAAGGATGCCATGATCTCTACATATTTGGAGCACTACAGCCAAATCATGGAAGTGATCAACTGTTCTTTTTGAAAATATTGTCAGGTCATCAGGGTAGACAACAATGATCTTATTCTTCAAATCTCCAAAAGTCATATCCATAGCCCTTTGAAAAGTGGCCTCAACATTAATAAGGCCAAAGGACATCCTATTGTAAGCAAAGACACCGATAGGGGTAGTAAATGTTGTCTTATGTTGATCCTCAGGAGCTACTCCTATCTGGTTGTGCCCTAAAAAGCCATCCAGCATGGACATCATTTCTGATCTAGATACAACTTGTAGTATGTGGTCCATAACTGGTAAAGGATAGTTATCCTTAAGTAAGGCCTGATTTAGATTTTGAAAATCAACACAGATTCTTATCTCTCCATTTTTCTTCCTCACTGGGACAATGTTGGCAATCTAGGTAGAGTGATGAATGGGGTAGATAATCTTAGCCTTGAGCATCTTATCAATTTCATTGAAAATAGCTTCAGTAACCTTTGTATTATATGTTCGATGCTTATGCTAAAATGGAGATGAGCCAGGCTTCAAAGGTATTGTAATGTTCCTTATAGGAACAATACTAATTTTATCCTAAATTATCAATTTCCAAGTAAACAAAGATTTAGAGAGTACCTCGGCTTGATGTAATTCCTACAATCAAGTTAGAAAAATACTTACAATAATATTTCTCACAATCAAGTTAACATGATTAACAACTCATAATGGCATTATAAACCAACTAAACCTAACTATCTAGGAGACTCAACCATAAGAGAGTTGAGGAATGTGACTTCGATGGGTTGTCTTGGATCCTCTACCCTAGGCCCAAGAGAAAATATACCATCCCCCTTGGCCTCATGTGGCACATGCCATCCATATGAGGTGGTCTACCTAATGAGGTGTTCGTTTCTCGTTATCCCCTCATCTTGTCATTTTCTTCCCCTTTCTTTATGATTGGTTCCTTTGAACTTGCATATCTATGATAGGAGAATTAGATCACAAAAGGTGCCCCGGAAGCCATCTCTTCTAATTCCAAGGGCAATACCCTTTGTACCCCCTTGGCCCCAATGGGATTATTTAATCCCCCCTAAAGGGGTGGCATACCTAGAAGAGTGCCCCATCATCGTTATCCCTCTTACACCACATTTCCTTCTATCATAGTCACCATAGCACTCATGCAAGAATCCACATTAATCAAACTCATAGTTGCAAACAATCATATCAGCAATGTATAATGAATTATGAAGGTGACATATAAATGATAATGTGCATGAACTATTGATGATGATATGCATAAACTACTAATCAAATTTAGACAATGTCCTATATAAACACTCTACCACAATTATATGAACTCACAAATATATATATGTAAACTCCTACAAAGGTTGCTACTATTTATTAACATATATACTTGACTGATTGCTGGTCCTTTATGCTTGTCTACTTGTCAATCAGAAGATTCAGAATTATATTTTTTTTCCTTTTTTTGTTGCATTTCTTTACTTATATATATATCTCTAAATTACGAGAAGAGTCATCCCCTTTGAAGGGGTGATGACTCTTCATAGAGGCATACCCTTTTAGAGGGATCACTACCCCTTATTGCTATCAACAGCTACATATTATCTCTGATCGGTCAACTTTTCAATAAGACTTTTAATTGCATCTCTTCATTATTAAATAAGACTTGACTGTACCTTTTTGTTTCATAACAACCTTTGTCTTTATATGTTAATCGTTGCTTTCCTCAATCGTAAGTTATACTCTTTCTTAACAAGAAGTTTGGTCTTATTCAAATCACATCACATAAGGGATACATATCGTTGCTTAGTATGAATCACAACTCATAGGATATTCACTGCTTCTCTAATAAGCGTTGCATTGTTGGGTTTTGAAAACTTATCCATTGGTCTTTAAATAAGATATATATATAAACGTATCACCTCTTCATTAGATTTGTTGTATAATATATATCTTATAATTTTTAATTTATTAATATTCATATTAATAGCTATATCTATATTTATATTTATATATTATATTTATACTTATATTTGTATTTATTTTTATTATTTATAAATACAATAAATATATTTTATATAATATCATTTAATATTGTTTATAAAATAATACAATTATCATTCAAATTAATGATGGAAGAGAATATTATAGACCCCATATTATTTATCATGATGTTTAAATCTTTAATTTAAACAATGCCTAAATATTGGGACATCACAGTTCACCCCGCCCAAGATTGCTTGTCCTCAAGCAATCATAAAAATCTGTAAGATTCCAATTCAATTCCCTTGAGGGATTGTTGTTAGTATACTTCCCTTAGTTCAACTACCCTCATTGTTCTTTAAGATCATAAGGTTGATGATGTTCCCTAAATGACAAATATTCTTTTGGTCCATGTGGTTGTATTTCTCAACAACAAGCGTTGGTAACTAATGATGTTTGTAACTTAAGATAAGTTTTCTCTTGTCCTTAGAGAGAAGGACCCAAAAGACAGCTTGATCTTTGATCCCAAAATTCAATCTTGTACTTGTCATCTTGTAGTTTTACCCTTTGATAAGTTATTGACCCCAAAGAAGAGTCATGTTCAAATCCAATGATGATAGGAAAAGATAACCATGTTTTGAGGAATAATTGATTATATGATGTCACAGAGAGAAATTTTGTGTAAGTATTCAAACAAGGTTTGTGATAAGGTCATTTCTTATGAGGAGTTTATAGGGGTTTGAATCACTTATCTTAGCCAAATATCTATTATACCTATATGTACAATTTGCTAAATGAAAGATGTACAATAGTTAGTCATTCCTTAGCAAGTAATAGGATGTACCTCTATAGGTTTACTCTAATATTCAATTCTATCCTATCTTTCAATTCCATTGGGGTTTTATCCTCCTCTTTACATATCTCTATGTTTTGGTACTAAATTTGCTTTCTCATATTTTAGGAAAGTATTTATTTTATTTATACAATATCAATTAATTCAGGGTTTGGTAAACGAGAATGATCCTTACGTAACAAATTTGGTATAACTTGATGTGTATTAATTTTATCGAAGGTACTTATGAACCTAATACTAATATCCTTGATCTTTAATCATGAATGAAGGGTTACTCTAAAGAGCTTAAGAGAAGAAGACCCTTGGATGAAATGATCTATCCTACATATTGCATGTAGAAAAAAACAAGACAAAGTTCACTAGATCCATGTTATAAGTTACAAGGTAGATTATATGATATGGACTAGATTGTTTTGTCATTGTTTCAATGAGTGAGGGATAGGTCGCTTGTTTGTACATTTGATCCTATTCTAAATGAATAGAGCAATTAAGTTTGATGAATATATCTTATTATAAATTTCCACATTTCTTGTAAGATCTTTCTCGCCATTTGTCGGGTTCCTAAAGAGTTGAGTTGTCTTTATTATGTCCTCTCAAAATCATTCTTTGGGATTTTAAGAGATTGACCTTCCTAGGTCGATATGATACTTTAGTGGACCTAAATCTCAATTGAATTCTTTAATGTTGTTTTGGATGTCTTTCTTAGATTAAATGCGATTCCCTTTTTCACCTCAAGTTTGAGCGAGTCTTCTTAGTAACAGCATAAAGTAATCTTAATACACACATGGAATAAGCTTTTTGAGTAAACACATAGATATATGTAATATATGATGCATACATGATATGTAAGACATGAAGTATACCCCTAAATACATGTGAGGCATGAATCATATACATAAGTACACGTGATACATGAAGTATACATGTATGAAGCATATACATAGATACATTGAATATGCAAAGTATACACACACAAATATATGTGAAGCATGAATCGTACATGTGATATATACGTAATACATGAAGCATACACAAGCTTATACGCTTAATACATGGGGTATGGAACATACACATAATACAAAAGTATACGAAGCATATAGTATGTAATACACAAGCATGAAACATACACAGTACACGCACATAATATGCAATATACGCACAAATACATAAAGCATGAAGCATGCACGTAATTCAAAGTATACGCACGTAATACATGAATATGAAGTATAAACATGAATACAAGTAAGTCATGAAGTGTGCACTTGAACATACATAAGTCATGGAGTATGCATTTGAACAATACGTCAAGTAGTATACACTTGAACATACAAGTCATGGAGTATACACTCAAATACACGAAGTCATAAAGTATACAATTGAATACACAAAGTCATCTAGAGTATACACTCGAATACATAGTCATGAAGTATGCACTTGAATACAAAGTCATAGAGTATACACTCGAATACATAGCCATAAACTATACACTTGGATACAAAGTCATAGAGTATACATTCGAATACAAATACAAAGTCATAGAGTATACACTCAAATATACATAATTCACAAGGTATATACTTGAATACACTTAAATACACATAAATCACAAGGTATACCCTTGAATACACTTGAATACACATAAGTCACGAGGTATGAATACACGTAAGTCGCATTAATACATGTAAGTATACTGTCAGATAACTAGAAAGGGGATTTGGTGCATCCCATACTACACTGCGAGTCCGTCCACCATCCCAAGGTCACCAAGTATACACATGAGTACAAGTAATACTAAGTATACATAGCAAGCATGAAGCATACACGTGAATACGCGTAATACACAAAGTATTTACAGGATGGCAGGAAAGATGCTCTAATACCACTTGTAATGTCCCTTATAGGAACAATACTAATTTTACCCTAAATTATCAATTTCCAAGCAAACAAAGATTTAGAGAGTACCTTGGCTTGATTTAATTCTTGCAATCAAGTTAGAAAATACTTACAATAAGATTTCTCACAATCAAGTTAACATGATTAAAAACTCATAATGGCATTATAAACCAACTAAACCTAACTATCTAAGAGACTCAACCATAAGAGAGTTGAGGAATGTGACTTCGATGGGGTGTCTTGGATCCTCTACCCTAGGCCCAAGAGAAGATATATTGATCATCTCCCTTGGCCTCATGTGGCGCATGCCATCCATATGAGGTGGTCTACCTAATGAGGTGTTTGTTTCCCGTTATCCCCTCATCTTGTCATTTCCTTTCCCTTTCTTTATGATTGGTTCCTTTGAACTTGCATGTATATGATAGGAGAATGAGATCACAAAAACTGCCCCAGAAGCCATCTCTTCTAAGACCAAGGGCAGTAACCTTTGTATCCCCTTGGCCCCAATGGGATTATTCAATCCCCCCTAAAGGGGTGGCATACCTAGAAGAGTGCCCCATCGTTGTTATCCCTCTTGCACCACATTTCCTTCTATCATAGTCACCATAACACTCATTCAAGAATCCACATTAATCAAACTCATAGTTGCAAACAATCATATCCGCAGTGCATAATGAATTATGAAGGTGACATATAAATGATAATGTGCATGAACTATTGATGATGATATGCATAAACTACTAATCAGATTTAGACAACATCCTATATAAGTTACACTCTGCGCCAATTATATGAACTCACAATTATATATATGTAAACTCCTACCAAGGTTGCTACTATTTATTAACATATATACTTGACTGATTGTTGGTCCTTTATGCTTCTTTGCTTGCCAATCAAAAGATTTAGAATTATATATATTTTTTTCCTTTTTTTGTTGCCTTTCTTTACTTATATATATCTCTAACTTATGAAAAGAGTCATACCCTTTTAGAGTCATCGATTCCCCTTATTACTATCAACATCTGCATATAATCTCTGATCGGTCAACTTTTCAATAAGACTTTTAAATGCATCTCTTCATTATTATATAAGACTTGATCGCACCTTTTTGTTTCGTAACAACCTTTGTCATTATATGTTAATCGTTGTTTTCCTCAAATCGTAATTCATGCTCTTTATTAACAAGAAGTTTGGTCTTATTCAAATCGCATCACATAAGGGTTACAGATCGCTGCTTAGTATGAATCGCACCTCATAGGATATTCGCTACTTTTGTAATAAGCACTTCCCTACTGGGTTTTGTCTTATCTGTTGGTCTTTATAAGATATATAAATAAACTTATCACCTCTTCATTAAATTTGTTGTATAATATATATCTTATAATATTTAATTTATTAATATTCATATTAATATCTATATCTATATTTATATTTATATATTATATTTATACTTATATTTGTATTTATTTTTATTATTTATAAATACAATAAATATATTTTATATAATATCATTTAATATTGTTTATAAAATAATACAATTATCATTCAAATTAACGATGGAAGGGAATATTACAAACACCATATTGTTTATCATGATGTTTAAATCTTTAATTTAAATAATGCCTGAATATCAGGACATCATGGGTATGTGGTGTTGTACTTCTCCATTTCTAAACTCCTTTAAGTCTACGTAACACCACACAAAAACATCTTTATACCTAATTAACAAAGAAATCAGATGCTCCCTTTCTCTAGGAGAACAACACTTCCCAATACAAACAAATTTGGGAACTTCTTTAGTGCCAATGTTCACATGATCATACTCAACAGAGGAACTATTGGAAGTTGAAGTTTTCTGCTTGATGTAGTGATCGTGTCTGTTGAAAAGGACTTCTAGGGAGACCAAACCCTTTGGAATTTTGATCCCTTTCAACGATATAACTTTAGTATCCTGACCATTTGGGGAACACACTTCTCCATCAAGAGTGTCACCACTCTTTGTAGCACTGCCTTCAAAGAACAGGTTGGCGAATGATTCAGCCTTCTCCAGGAAAGAGATAATCTGCTGATCATTATTAAACACCTACTAATGATGCACATTATCAGGCACACTAGGCCTGTATATAATCTCCACCTTGTAGGGCTCATCCTTGAAGTCAGGATGTAGGAGGAGCAATGATCCTGAGATAGCCAGGGAATCAACCTTGGTATTCTTGTCTCTGGGGACCGCTTCAATAGAGAACACATCAAAGTACTCTATACTATCCCAAACTCTATTCTGGTGTTGCCTCAACCTTCCATTTTTCACTGAGTATATGCTTCTCACCTGCTTAACTATGAGCTCGACATCCCCTTTGGCTTTCAACTACTTAATTCCCTTCTCCTTGGCTATTGCCAACCCTAAGAGCAAGGTCTCATATTCGACAATATTATTAGTATTTTCAAAATCTAACTTGTAAACAAAAGGGAATTTAAAATCGTCAGGAGAAATTAACACAACACCTGCATCGGACCCTGAAGTGGAATAGATCCCATTGAACTCCAAAGTCCATAATTCATTTGACAAATCAGGACTAATTATATCTAGACTTTCTTCTATAGTGGAAGAAAACATATAAGTACCCGGGGCAGTCTCCACGTACAAAATTTCTGCTCTTGGATCCCCAGACTTCAGTACTGTAAATTTAGCCTTGGGCTTAGGATCCAAGCAAACTTTCTTCCCATCGACAAGAATTAGTGCATGTGACCAATCCATTTGGATTTCTCCACTGAGGTCTTTGCAAAAACTCCTACTCAAAATCATACCATAGCGAGAGGGAATATCAGCTACCAGAATGGTCAATTTCATCCTCTTTTTGGGGTATGTTGCCTAGTCAACTTGTGTATCTTTAATTTGTCCTAAGATGAGCACCTATATGGAATCCATAGAGTAGCATTTGTCATGGGAGGAGGTGAGAGACAAACCAAGGGCTTTAGCTACTTGAGTCATCATGACATTGTCAGAGGCCCTGGAGTCTATAACATAATTGCTCAACTTGTAACCAACAATAAATAAAGACATGTAGAAAGGTTGAGGTTTCTCAAAAGGGTTTTTGGGATGAGACACTTTAGAATGAGAACTTGAGCAATTTTGAGCTTTGGCATTAGCGTTAACTTCTACAGATACTTGCGCATTCAAGTGAGAAGGGGAAGGGTCTTGTTTTGCATATTTGACCAGCCTATCTAATTCAGTGGGATTTAGTCTGAGATATTCAGCTTGGGAAATTTGAATTTTTGTGCTCTTGCATGACTCAATAATATCAAAAGAATAAAAAATAGCTTCCTTAGAGGAGGAAGTAGAAGGTACCTCGAAGGAAGAAGCCTTAGGAACAATAGGCTCTATGTTCTTGGAACCATTGGTTGCATGTCTTGACAAAATGTACTTAGGAGTAGAAGAGGAATTGTTGGGCTGAACCTTAGAATCATGTTCTCTCTTCTATGAGTCCTGACCCATGGTGAACACAACACAATTAGTGTCATCCAACGCAGTATATACATCTTCACCCTAGTCTGAATCTAACTCATACTCAAAGAAATTTACACTAGCATCTCTGGACTGAGTGGGTTCCTCTTCAACATAGGGTTCATCTGCATGCTCGTTCATAGAAAGCATCTGCATGAATCTTGTCATTTCAGGAGAAGAAGCACCATCATGATCTGTGGTAAGATGAAAATTACAAACCATGTGATTTCCTTTGCTCGTAGATGGAGCACCTTTAATAGCAAGTCTCTAAGCAGGACCAGTTAAAGGCAAAGGCTGATTATAATTTCCTTGCTAACCATGATCTTTCCTAGGCACACCATGGTAAAAGGGCTATTGAGGTCCCTTAGGCATTTGCCTCTTTAGAGTAATAATATCATTGGTTAACCTTTGAATCACAGGGCCAGTTGAGTTACTTGCTTGAGGTTTCCCAATCTACAACTCTTTCTTCCATTTACCAGTAGTTATCAAGTCATCCTCTATGGAAATAGCTCTCTCCTATGCTACTACCAAATCAGTTGCACCTTCTCTCTTGATAGGGAAACTGACATCCGAAGGGAGAGTGTTGATGAAGAAACACTTCAAGAGAGCATTTCCAGGTCTCATATTTGTAGGAATCCTTTTTACTAGTTTATTAAACTTGGCTACGAACTCTCTCATAGGTTCGTGCACTTCTTTCTTCATAGAGGACAATTGAGCTACAAGAGTATTCTCATTCTCCGTTGTTTTGAACCTACTTTCAAACTTGGTCCTCATGGTTGCCCAATTGTTAATTGATGCATTAGGAAAATGATGGAACCACTCAATAGCAACATCAACCAAAGATTCCACAAATAGTCTAACTGAGACATCCTCATGTTCAACACCTAGAATGGAACAAGATGCAAAGAATGCATTTAGGTGTTCATCTAGGGTAACCTTGCCATCTCCCCTAAACTTGGGTATAATTTTACCAGACCCCCTAGGTAACTCATGCAACTGCACCCCTAAGTTTAAAGGGCCTATGGCGGCTCCCCATGGGATAGGTAGTTGTTGAGCCATATTGACCGAGAAGTTAACTTGCAAGGGTAAAATGATACCGTGTAATACAAGGTCTTGGCAAGAAGAGCTATATGTATCCCTACATGGAGGAGGAGAGGATGGTCTACTTGAAGACTTTACTCTATAGGTTGGTGGAAAAGTAGAGAAATTCAAAGCTTGCAATAAATCAAAATCAGAGTCAAGAATACCTTTCTTTCTATCTGATTGTGTGTACCTTTTGTAAGCTAGCTTTGGAGATAAAGGGTGTCAAACAACAGAGTTGCCAACCCACTTACTAATTACCGTGGTTACCCTGAGGTCAGTTTAGTGGGTTATTTTGGTTCCTTGGCCAGTTATCAAGAACATCATGAATTTGAAAGGGTCTATCCCTTCCAGGAACACGTACAAATCCTTCAACAATGAAATTCTCGTGGACAACACCAAACTCCCTAGCCTATCTTCTCAAATCTTGTTTGATTTCTTCTTCTCCGTCCAAGATTCTGTCTACCCGATGAAACTGCTTGTTACTTCTTCTATGCCTCCAGGCTAGATTACGTAAATCAGTAATGATATCTTCTTTCTCTACATTGAACCAATTAATGTTAGGTTGAAGTATAGGTCCAAATCACCTCTGGAGTACCATAAAGACCAATTATAAATCCACTAAATACAAATAAGTCCCCAGTAGAGTCACCAAAAATCTGTTAGTTTACATATTTGTCACTTAACTCTATATTCTCATGCCCACACAATGACAACTGCACTAATAGTTGAGTTTGATTGTAATGATATTTGCAACAAATCTCTACGTTGTTTTACAAGGCGCATAGAAACCTTCAAATGATCTCAAATGAATTAAAACTATGTGTGCTTTTCACTAGAAAGTAGGAAAGGTGGTGCTTTTAACTAGAAAGCAATAAAGGCAATAAATCTGAAAGAATAGCTAAAGAATGAAGAAGCACAAAGACTTCATGTAGCAACGTTCATAAACTAATATTTTTTATAACATAATCACCACTGCAATCATTCAGCAAAAGAGAAACAATCCATAGCAATGAGCTTTAATATAGGGACTTCCAATTATTCCAATATAAAACTACAATTCAAAAAGATGATAGATATTCAACATAAGAAGAATACACATTCATACACCATAACACAAAGTTTACGACATCTAAATTCAACTTCCCAAACTTCCTTTGTATATTGAAAAATAATTGAAAGAGAGAACAATAGAGAAAATGACCCATCAACAACACAAAGTTTGCCAAAAGATCCTAATAGTATCGACAGGCCTTGTATATATAGCCATGTCTCAAAATAATTGTCTTTAAACAATAACGGCTTCTTGAAGACAACCAATTAAAATCATAAATAATAATAAATCTTTTCAAATAACAGTTTTCAGAGCACTTTCAAATAAATAGCATAAAAATAAGAAATGCCATCACGTGGAAACATTTTGATCATCCTCTCGAAATGCTTCACTTCCTTTGTCTCGTTTTCTAGCACTTGTTGATTCCACTTGTGATCTAAGCCTTGCTTTGTAGCTCATGTACCTGGAAATGATGGGAGTTAAAATTTTGCCACTTGGACTAAGAGTGATGTTCACTCGAAGTTTCCATTTACTTATTGTTCTCTCCACATCCACTAGTCTCCTATTGACATCATCAATTTCTGTTCTGAAAGTTTTGAGGTAAATTGCTATATTCTCGAGCTTTCCCATTAACTTGCCATTTACAGTATCAACACCAACAATTTCCTCATTGAGTGTCTTTTTAAAGTACTACTTTACCTCTTTCACATCTAGTATTTTTCTCCACTTTCATCTAGAATCTGTCTCAAGGATTGTACAATTCTTCCTAATATCTTCAAGGTCAGCACGATATTGATTGAGAATCCCCCTTATTTCACTATTATATTATCCTAGCACAGACAACTTCCATTCAATTGCATTGAGCCAGGAAACATAACCATTCTCCTTAGGGTCATTAAGTACCTTCTTAGCCACTAGAATGTTTGTATCAATCTTTATTGATGCAGGAGCATCCCTAGTTCAAGAGCAATCTTGCATCGACCAAAAACATTTGCATTTCAATTTGTTTTGTTTCTTTTCATTTTCTAATTCAATTCAGGCAGTTCAGTCAGTATCAGCTTATGTATTTTGGTCTGCATTCTGTGGCAGTTGCATTTCAAATCTTGCAGAGTTGGACTTAGCATCTAGACACCTTCATGCACAACATATCAAAAATTTAGAGCATTTGGATCAAGTACCAGAAAGTTATCGCTAATAGAAGATTGACTATTTTCTCAGAGCAGAATATCCTGACAGTTCCAGACAATCAGCTAAAGGAGAAGACTTGCGGAGCATTTCACATCCTTTGATGCCTAATGACACATCATTCAATGATCTTTGGGTCATGGCCGACCTTCCCCGAGATCTGTACATAATTCCATTCAATTGCGGAGGATTTTTATTCGGTTAGGGCCGACCAATCTGTGTACACATGTTACATCTCTTCATTGGAGTTTGTGATCTTCCTTGGCCGACGCAGAAGAATCTTATGTTCCAGATATGATATATAATGATGTAATAGATCCCTAGGAAAGTAGTTAGCATAATTCTCATGATTTAGAAGATAGATAGTTGGCTCTTCCGCAAAGGAACTTCAAAGCTATATCTTGTGTATATTCTGTAATCAGGCCTGTGAGCCCTAATTGTAAGCCCGCATTTTTCTGACCGAATTATATTTGAATTCTATGATATATTGAATGACTAAATCTACATTTGTTTCATATCTTTGAGTTGTTTCTGTTGTGTTTACTCTAGCTGCACAGTTTAGATTGTTCTCTTTGCGGACCCTCCTAACCGTGACTGCACCAAGTGGTATCAGAGTGAAAGTTTGAATCTTTGGGAGTGAATTGAGTGAAGTTGGTGAAGAAATTCTGTAAGATCTTACTGTGGAAAAATCGCTGAATCTGAGGTAGGTTACTTGTGTCGCAACTGATCACCGATTATGAGGCAGTTGTCACCTTGTAGCCCAATCACCAAACTTGAGGTAGTGTGTACTTGATCCTAGGAAGATGCCACCAAGGAGAATTCCTCCTATTGGAACAATGGCTGGTAGGATGGATAAAATGATGGAAATGATGAAAACAATGAGAATTCAATTGGATGCTATCAAGGAAGATAGGTGAAGAGGATTGACACCTAGACCTAATGTTGAAAGTGATGATGAAGAGGAATTTCAATTTGTTGGACAAATTGGCAAAACCCTAGGAGGTGATGAAGAAGAAGAATCAAATCAAGTCAAGATGTTGCGAGCTATTTCAAAGATTGCGAAAAGACCTAGAGTTGATGTACCTAATTACAATGGCAATTTGAACCCTGAAGAATTGATTGACTCGAAAATGACATGGAAGTATACTTTGAGTATGAAAAAATTGAAGATCTGGAGAAGGTGAAATTTGTAAAGACAAAGTTGAAAGTGTTGCAAGGTGTAGCCCTTGGTCTCCTTGTTCATCGCTACGCTACGGTGGTTTGCGACAAGGGCTTAACCGCCTCTCGTGCTTGTTAAGTCAAGTGGTTGTATCGGGCATTAACAAGTCGATCGTTTGGTGCAACGCCAGCTAACAATTGGTATTAGAGCCAAGGTCACGGGTTCAAACCCCACGCTTGCACTGGGGGGGATTGTTGCAAGGTGTGGCCCTTGGTCTCCTTGTTCAATGCTGCGCTACGGTGGTTTGCAACAAGGGCTTAACCGCCTCTCGTGCTTGTTAAGTCAAGTGGTTGTATCGGGCATTAACAGGTCGATCTTTTGGTGCAACGACAACTAATAGAAAGGACATGCTCCTATATGGGGGAAAAAAATTCAGTTAGATAGAAACAGAAGAGGAAAAGAAAAGATTACAAAGTGGGATAGGATGGTGACAAATTGAAGAATCAGTTTACACCTGCTGACTATGAGTTGGAACTGTTGAAGAGATTACAGAACCTGAGACAAAAGGAGAAGTCTGTGAAGGAGTATATGGAAGAATTTCATAAGATGTTCATAAGGATAGGAAATAGTGAAGCAAGAAAGGAGAAAGTGGCTAGATACATCAATGGATTGAGATTGAACATTCAAGAAGAACTAAGTTTTGTAAGGATGACAACATTGGAAGAAGCATATCAATTTGCCCTGAAAGTTGAAGAAAAGTTGAATAAGAGGCATGATCAGAAATAGAGAGGTAGAGGAGGTAAATTTCAGAGAGGCAGAGCATTTTCCAGAGGAGATAGATCATTTGTGGAGCATAGAAGACCAGAGAACACATTCAAGAAGGATGATAGAGATAACAATGCATACTGGAGAGATGATAGAAATTTCTACCGCAGAAGAAACCCTAGTCCATACCGAAGTGAAGGATACATAAGAGAAGGAAGAGGACCTAATAGGAGAACATTTAGAGGAACATGTTTCAAGTGTGGAGGTGAAGGACACAGAGCATTTGAATGTAATCAAGGGAGAACAAGTAAGAGGACAGAAAACAGTGGAAGAGCAACCTATGTGGAAGAAGAACTTGTTGGATCACCTAGTTCAATTGCAAACCTAAGAAAGGAGAATCACTTGTGATGAGAAGAGCACTATTTCAAGTAGAGATGAATGAGGAACCACCGTAGAGGAAACGTTTGTTCAGAACTAGATGCAAATCAGGAGGTAAATGTTGTAAGGTTGTAATTGATAGTGGTAGTTTTGATAACCTAGTTTCAGAGGAGATGGTGACTAAGCTGAAGTTGGAAAGATTGAAACACCCTAAGCCCTATCAGATACCACAGATTTAGGATGATCATAAGGTATTGGTGAGTGAACAATGGTGAAATTTCATATTAGATCATATCATGATGAAGTATTGTGTGATATTATGCCTATGGATGTTTGTCATATCTTGTTGGGTAGACCTTAGCAGTATGATAGAAAAGCTATACATGATGGGAGAAAGAATACATACACTATAACATCGAATGGAAAGAGAATTACCATGATTCCTTTGGAAGATGACCCTAAGAGTGAAGTGTGTGGAAATGCTAAAATCTGTTCGGTAGATGGAAGAAAATTTTTGGATGGATTGAAACATGAGAATATGTGTTGTGCTTTGATTCCTAAGAAGCCTAAAATATCAAAGAAGGAAACTGGAGAATCACAACCAGAGGAGATAACTGAATTGCTGACAGAGTATGAAGACGTCATATTAGACAATGTACTTGAAGGATTGCCACCAATCAGGAGTATCAGTCATCACATGGATCTTATACCTGGAGCTAGTTTGCCTAACAAAGCATCACATAGAATGACACCGACAGAGAATGAAGAATTGAATAGGCATATACAAGAATTGCTGAGGAAAGGTATGATCAGAGAAAGTTTGAGTCCTTGTGCAGTACCTACAGTGTTAGCACCAGAGAAAGATGGAGCATGGAGAATGTGTACAGACTCTAGAGCAATCAACGAGATCACAGTTAAGTATAGATGTCCTTTACCTAGTATGGATGATATTATGGATTGTTTAAGTGGAGCAAAATATTTCACAAGGATAGATTTGAAGAGTGGATACCATCAAATCAGAACCAGAGAAGTAGATGAATGGAAGACTACTTTTAAGACAAATGAAGGATTGTATGAGTGGTTAGTAATGCCTTTTGGATTGATAAATGCACCGAGTACTTTCATGAGATTGATTAATGAAGTTCTGAATAAATTCTTGGGTAAGTTTGTTATTATATACTTAGATGACATTCTGATTTTTAGTAAGACAAAAGAAGAACATTTGTAGCACCTGAGACAAGTATTGCAAAGACTACGAGAGGAGAAATTGTTGATAAACATTAAGAAGTGTATTTTCGTGAAGGAAGAATTGGTATATTTGGGATTTGTGATTTCTGCGGAAGGATTGAAGATGGACCCTAAGAAAGTAAGAACAATTATTGAATGGCCTACACTGGAGGGCATTGGAGAAGTCAGATCATTTCATGGATTAGCTAGTTTCTACCGGAAGTTCATCAAAAATTTTATTTCAGTTTGTAACCCTATGACAGAGACAATGAGAGGTGACAGAAAATATTTCAAGTAGACATCAGGAGCAAATAGAACTTTTGAGTTGTTGAAGTAGAAAGTGACAAAGCAACCTGTTTTGACATTACCGGATTTCAATTAGGTATTTCAAGTAGATTGTGATGCAAGTGGGAACGCAATAGGAAGAGTATTAAGTCAAGAAGGTAGACCTGTAGCACATTTTAGTGAGAAGTTGAATGATGCAAGGAGAAGATATTCAGTTTATGATCAAGAGTTCTATGCCATAATCCAAGCCTTGAAGAAGTGGAGACATTATTTATTGCCTAAGGAGTTTGTGTTGTATACAGATCATCAAACTTTGCAATATTTGAACAGTCAAGGTAAGTTAAATCAGAGACACATGAGATGGGTAGAGTTCATGTAGAGTTATACTTTTATGCTGAAGCATAGGAGTGGAAAATCAAACAAAGTTGTAGATGCATTGAGTAGGAGAAGGAACTTGCTGACAAAGATGAGAATTGAAGTGTTGGGATTTGATGAATTGAAGAACATGTACGAGGAAGATCTTGATTTTGCAGAACCTTGGAAAGCATGTAAGGAACCTGTTGTGATGGATAGGAGTAAGTGGTTGGATTATTTCATTTAGGAAGATATGTTGTTTAGAGGAAATCAGTTATGCATACCTAGAAGTTCAATGAGAGATAATTTGATCAAAGAGAAACACAATGGCAAATTGGCAAGACATCTTGGCATTGATAAGACAGTTCCTTTGGTGAGTGAGAACTATTTTTGGCCCCAGATACATAAGGATGTTAAGAAATTTGTGCAGAGTTGCAAAGTTTGTCAAGTTGCAAAAGGGAGTAGTCAGAATATTGGATTGTATAAACCTTTGGCAGTACCAGAGAGACCTTAGGAAGACATAAGTATGGATTTTGTGATGGGATTACCGAAGACACAAAGGGGACATGATTCAATATTTGTAGTGGTGGACAGATTTTCAAATATGACACATTTCATACCTTGCAAGAAGACAACTGATGCAGTACATGTAGCTGATCTATTTTTCAAGGAGATTGTGAGATTGCATGGATTCCCTAAGAGCATAATTTCAGACAGAGATACAAGATTTCTTGGATACTTTTGGAAGACACTTTGGAAGAAAATGAAAACAAATTTTAAGTACATTTCAACATTTCATCCATAGACTAATGGACAGATAGAAGTTGTGAATAGGAGTTTAGGAAACCTATTGAGATGTTTGGTTGGAGTGAAGGCATGAAGTTGGGATTTGGTTCTTTCACAAGCAAAGTTTGCATACAATAGTTTAGTGAATCAGAGTATTGAAAGAACACCTTTTGAGATTGTTACTAGAGAAAACCCTAGAGGAGTAGCAGAGTTGAGAGATATCAGCATGGAAGCAAAGAGAAGTGCAAAAGTAGAAGAATTTGCAGATCACATGAAGACAGTGCATAATTGGGTTAAGAAGCATTTAGAGAAGATGAACAATAAGTATAAGGAAAAGGTAGATGAGAAGCGAAGACATAAATAATTTGCAGTGGGAGATAAAGTGATGGTGTAGAGAAAAGAAAGATTTCCAGTTGGAACATATAACAAGTTGAAGATGAAGAAGTTTGGACCTAGTAGGATACTCAGAAAGTTTGATTCAGGAAATGCATCTGAAGTGGAGTTACTGGAGACAATGGGTATATCACCTATTTTTCAATATTGAGAACCTATACCAGTATTAGGAAGCAGAGTTCAGTGATAGCATTGAAGAAGACTTGAAGAAACAGTTACCACAACAAGCACTAGAGGAGATTGAAAACATTTTGGACAACAAAGTTGGATGCAACACTAGAGGCAGACAATACAAAGAATATCTTGTGAAGTGGAAATGCAGACCGGAAGAAGATTCATCATGGATTTCTCAGGCTGAGGTGGACTGTCTTGGTTTTCCTCTAGCCCCAACAAAGTGAGGGACTCACTTTTTCAATAACCCCAGATGTCTGATGCAGGAGCATCCCTAGTTCAAGAGCAATCTTGCATCAACCAAAAACATTTGCATTTCAATTTGTTTTGTTTCTTTTCATTTTCCAGTTTAGTTTAGGCAGTTCAGTCAGTAGCATCTTCTGTATTTTGGTCCACATTCTTCCGCAGTTACATTTCAAATATTACGGAGCTGGACTTAGCATCTAGACACCTTCATGCACAACATATTAGAAATTCAGAGCATTTGGATCAAGTACCGAAAAGTTATCGTTAATAGAAGATTGATTGTTTTCTTAGAGCAGAACATCCTGACAGTTCCAGACAATCAGCTAAAGGAGAAGACCTGTGAAGTATTTCACATCCTTTGACGCCTAATGACACATCATTCAATGATCTTTGGTTCGTGGGCGACCTTCCCCAAGATCCACACATCATTCCATTCAATTACGGAGGATTTCTATTCACTTAGGGCCGACCTATCTGTGTACACATGTTATAGCTCTTCATTGGAGTTTGTGATCTTCCTTGGCTGACGCGAAAGAATCGTATGTTTCGGATATGATATATAATGATGTAATAGATCCCTAGGAAAGCAGTTAGCATAATTCTCATGATTTAGAAGATAGATAGTTGGCTCTTCCGCAAAGGAACTTCAAAGCTATATCTTGTGCATATTCTGTAATCAAGCCTATGAGCCCTAATTGTAAGCCCACATTTTGCCAGTTGAATTGTATTTAAATTCTATGATATATCGAATGACTGAATCTACATTTGTTTCACATCTTTGAGTTGTTTCCATTGTGTTTACTCTAGCTGCACGGTTTGGACTATTTTATTTGAGGACCCTCCTAACCATGATTGCACCATTTATAATTTCTTGCACTTCTTTGGATACCATGAGTAAACCACTCCCATCCTTTTTCACATTCTGCAACTCTGCAACTAACCATTTACTTTTATCTGAGATGAGAGCATACAATTTCATAGCCTCTTCAATGTACAATAGACTATCTATAGTAAACTTTTCTATTCATTACTCAGTGGCTTGGCTAAGGTTTGATATCTCTTAATTTGTTGTAACATACTCAGCTCCACTCCATCCACAATAACACTTGAACCTACGTCAGAAGACTAAGAAGTAGCATTCAGAATAGATTGAATGAAAGATGTCAAAGCATTCACTTGAGTTTGCAGCTTTACATTTTCCTGTTGTTCTGCTTTGACTCTCTTTGCCAACATCCCTACAAAAAACTTAGCATGGTAAATGTCACCCTCTACGGTGGGAGGACCCATGTCAATTTTGCTCATATTGAAATCTACTTCTGTGACCTCATGCTCATTCTTGTCTCCGATAGGATCTGAAATTTCTAGAATTCTATGTCCTAAAGAAGAATATGTCACCATCCTTAACATCCTCTTAGCCTTTTTAGGCTTAGTTGTAGTTTGTAGCAATTTAGAAACATTATGAACATTCATGTCTATCATAGGAGTGTATCTCCTTTTCTTCTCAACTACTTTCTTCAACCAAGAAGGGGGTGGCAATACTACATCACTATCACTAGCATTTAAGACGACGTGGTCTGGTTGATTTTGAGTACTATGGGCAGGAATTTCATTTAACACAGGGGAGGCTGGAATCTCAAACAAAGAATGAAAAGTATTATCTTCACCAATTTGCTAAAAAATCAAAGAATCATTACCAGACATGGAGGAAATAGGAGGAGTCATATGGTTAGCCTGAAGCTACTACAAAGCATCTAATTCCTTCTTTACTCCTTATCTTCCAGCTGTAGGTTCACCATCCTGTTCACATGCACCTTTTTAATCTCCTGTTATTTTTAGGTGCTTCACCATCTCCACCTGAGTGTGAACCAACTCTGGGTCGAGTTGTCTCCACGCTAGTTGAAGGTCTTTGAGTTCCAGTGGCATGAGAAGTTCCCTGTTCTTTTGTACCAGGTTCTTTCTGTACCAAAGAAGATCTGATGCACTCATGAAATTTTCCCCTGAGCCACCTCTTAGTCTTGTCCAAAACAAAGGAGGACCGAGTCTTGATATTTGTAATCTCTTTTTCTGACCATTGAATACGAGGCAAGGGTTTAGAGGCATCGACATGAAATTCCTCATCAATCATATCTGAATTGTCATCAATGCCACTAGAAACATGTAGAGGCAAATTGAAAGCACAGATTTGATCTAAAGTCAACCTCATCCAATCTCTTCTTTGAACTTCTCTCTCATTCGCATAGTCCTCCCAGTAGTCTTTCAAATGGGGCTAATGTTCATAGAGGTTTCCTCCATGCAAATTCATCTTGACAAAGTTTTAACTATCAAAGATTGACCTTACAAATAAAGGGTGAGAATTGTATTCAGCCAAAATCCTTTCTACATTTATGGCATTGTCATTGGTTTTACAAGTGAAAAATGATAACGACACATGGAAAGTGTACCCTTTCTTTTTCATACCATGATATTTACCATTCACAGTCGCCATTTGGCGACACACTTCCAAAAGAATGAAATAATCACAGGCATACCTCAGTGATTTCAATGGGGCATTTTTGAACCCACCGATTCTAAGATACGTGAATCTGTCAAATTTGATATAGAAGCTCCCATTTCTCAGGAGAAATTTTCACTTATGGGTTGCCTTCAATCCTTCTTACATTAAGCATCAGAAAAGCGTCACTTAAACGACGATAATCCTTAACACCAACATCTCTTTGCAATTGAGGGAAATATTCATACACAGGTGATTATGGTGTTAAAGAACCTTGAGTCCTTAACCTTGCCCATACAACCTCTTTATTGGCCAGTATGTAGATAAAATATGAGCACATATAAAAATAAAATTTTTGATGGAAATTAGCCAGCTGTTTATTTAGTTGATCACTAATTAGTTTAGCCCAATTAACATACTGAGACTCACTACATATCACAAGAATAAACTGACACATTCACTTCTCAAAAGAATCTGACTCCTCATTTCCAGCAGCATAGTGCAATAGTGTAATCATATCTAAAATTTCTTCCTTAAAGTGTGCTCTTTTCAGATTGGTGGGTACTTGGGGTTTTCCCTTTTTCTCCACCTTCAGCCAATTCTTTGCAATAAAAGTTAGACACCGGTCTTTCATATTTATAAAATAATTCTAGCCCATAGTGACAAACATTTGCATGAATTGTTCCCTTTCAGGTAGTCTTAGGGCACGAGAAATTGTTTCAGCATCGATTTTCGTTATCATAGAGACATCATAGGCTCTTAGTTTCTGCGACCTGGATGATAATTCTTTGCACATGTGAGAAATAAGTCTAGACACAACACAGCTGGTGGAAAATCCCAGCATGAGCTAACCCGCTTGTTAAGATTCTCTTGGCCAATGGTGACCTGGGGTTTTGCTCCATTGAAGCCCAAAAATCCTTTAAATCTATATGTCCCAGCTCAGTGCCCTTTACCTTGGCTAGGCCATTCTCAATAATAGAAGCAATTAGAAAACCCTAATATTTATACTTCATTCTTACTAGCTTGAGAAACTACTAAATAGATGCTTTTGTTACTGCTAAGGGTACCAAACAAATTCCTAGAACATTTGGGGAAGATAGGCAATCTAGACTCATTAAAAATAGAAATTCTTCCCGCTAAGCAAACTAAGGAAATTCAAATTTGTCGAAGAAAAGAACAAGTGAGAAAGAATGCCAATTAGCTGACTTGGTTAGAGAGCTCATGCATAATACTTACAGAAGATGCCGCACTAGAAATCTCTGAAGCATACTAGCAACAAAGTGAAATGAACTATCTGTGATGGTGGTAGCCCTTATAAAAATAAACTCTAATAAATTTCATTTATTGTGACGATGCATATGACAATACAATCCATTAATGAGCCATTTAATTTCCCAATGAAAAGTGTGCGAGTGAACTTTTTGAGACAAATCCATATTTATCACAAAGGATAGGTGTCATTCTTCTTGTACACAACAATAAATAGAAAGTTGGCTTTTAAATACGCAAAACATGCACTTGATTAGGGAATCAAATATTTTTAAAACTCTCGAACTGCTAGTTGGGAATTAGGAAGTTCAAAGAACTCCTGACTTACCGACTGGGAAAGACTTAACATTTAAAACTGAACACAAGACTGACGAGTAAGACATAATTCACAACTTGGGGAAGTGTCAGGTAATCAACAAGTTTTGAAAACTTAGAACCTGCCAACGGAGGTTTCCAAGAACTTGAAATCGCTGACTGTGAAGGAAAATGCTTAACTAAAGTCCGTGCAGATTTATTAAAGGAGAAAACAACAAAAACTAGGGAAAGAAAGATTACATTGACACAGAGATGGCTAAAATTTGAAAATATTGGTAACATAATGAGAATAGAAGAGGAGAACATATGAGAAGATATTTTGAACAAGAAAAATATTCCTTTTGAATCAGGGGTAAATCCAAAGATGCCAATAAAGTCATTGATGAATGGATAGAACTGATGAACAAGCATAAAGTTTCCAATCAAATTGTGCATGACCAAGTCACTGCATAGAACCAATATCTAGAACTAGCACAACAAATAAACAATGATTCATTTAGTTATTGTAAAGAAAGATGGCAAGTATTAACCCTTGAATTGCATAAGGAAGAACCCCATTCTATGTATAATTTTTGGGCAGACATTCAGAGGGTACATAGACACATAGACTCGGCCAAGCAATTCAGAGTAGCTTAGTTACCTCTAGCTTATCATCTGCCATTATTCTATTTTCTAGTCATAAGTTGGAAGGGTGATCAAGAGATTGATGTGGCAGCTGAGGATGCACAGTGGAGAAGAATTGAGGATAGAAAAGGCTTCTTCTTGAAGTAAGTGGAGGGTTCTATAGACCCATTTGATTTTAGAGAATTTTGTTTTATGCTTATGCAAAGGTTTTAAGTTGCTTGAGAGCAAGCAATAGCCTAAGTTAGGGGGTGTGATGATTCCTTAAAATGTCCTTATTCGATACTTTTTATTTCCTACTTTAGCTTGTATTTCAAGACTAAACTCTTTAAGTACCCTTTTTACTTAATATTCCCATAAAGCACAAGTTTAATATGTACAATGTTTGTTGGATGATTGTGTACTTAAAGTAGTCATTTTCAAAGCAATACACCATCTCTTGTCTTAGTGTGATATTTTCCATGCTCCTAAGTTTGTTTAAGTGCAATGTAATTACTTCAGCAAAATCAGTCACTAGCCTGCTGCTACTAGGCCTCGCTTCCTATAGCTAAGGCTATAGATCACCTGTAACCAAGACTGGAGTGAACCTTTAGCCAAAATTTTAGAACGCCTATAGTAGAGCGATGAGTAGGGATAGTTGGTGAATGTCTACCTCTCACATGCACAAGTGGAGTTTGTATGAGATTAGATGGCTCAACCAACTCAATCTTATCTTTCCCAACATATTTCATATTTTTCTTCTTTCAGACATATGTAATTAAATAATGTACATTCATGGTAGGAAAGTAAGTCTTACCTATCTAGGTATTAATTTCCCAATTTTATTGTTATTTTCCAAATAAAACATCCACACTCTGCATATTTGGAATAGTGGAGATGCATGTTGTAGTGATATATATACAAGATAGAATCTAGTAGAAAAAGAAGAAATCTAGCGAAGGCATTGTAATAGATTGAATAAATTTTTGTGATCAATAGAGCATATTTTTATTTTCTCCATTCCAACATATTGTCTTGAGCAATTTAGTTTAGTAAAAGGGGGAGAGAGAAGCTCAGTTTTATCCAAGTAAGGGCCCACTTGTGGTGGATTGAAGCTAAATCTCTATCCTAGTTAGTTTTGACTCATTCACAATTTTAGTAAAATCTTTGTTATAAGATTTTAACTCACAACCATTAACCTACATATGTATGAGTGTTAACTTTCAACCCATTTTAGAATCTTTCCAACTCTAGTATAAGTTTCCTTTATGTGTCAAGTATTGCCTTTCCTAAATTCTATATTTCCCTTTCTTGTACATAACATCAAAACCTCAGTCTCCATAGAATCCAAAGCCATACATATATTATAGCCATCATGTCAAGAAAAATTCCCCTAGGTTGACAAGTAAATGAAGCACACCATAAATTAATTGGTTATTTGATCATTGGATATCTTATCGATCAGGTTGTGTCTAAGTTGTAGCTACACCATGTTTAATTAGGAATTGTCTGAGCTCAACATATTCTTTATGGATTTTTATTATAGGTTGCTTTAGGAGATTTTTGGAGTAAATCTAAGCTTACTATTAAGTTTAGTCTATCCAAGAAAGTTAATTTAGCCTTTTGATTTAACCAAATTGGGCATTATAGGCCAAATCTATAAGGTTTTGAAGTTGAGAGGTAGTTGCCAGATCTGGAAGGTAGCCATATTTTTTGGAGTATTTTTGGGTCAAATTTGACCCTGCCATTGCATCCAGAAGGCCCAAGAACCTAAGGATCAACTGTCAATGTATCAAAATTGGAACCTTTACTTGCAGCCATTAGAGAAAAATTCTACGCTCTCGATCATACGAATCGTATAGTCAAAATCTCTACAAAATATTTTATGCAAGAATATTCTGCCTGTGTAGGTACAATCTTGGTTGGTGTAGGTAGTATAGAGGTAAAAATATTATAATTTATTTTTATTTTTCAAATTTTAAAAAATCTATATATTGGTTTTGTACCTTTCTAACATAGTTACTGCCTATTAGCATTTGCCAACAAAAATCAAGCATATACACAGTGACGATAACTTTCTAGCAAAGTTCATCGGTTTGTGGCATCCCAACAACTGGTGCCAACCAATACCACCCAACCACATATATAGATTTGCTTGTATAACACTTGCCAACGATTTGATAATCTCAAAACTGCCTTCAACATCTTGGATCTAGCTTCACGCCTCCCATTAGTAGTTTTAGATTTTACAGAAGGTAGTTTTCTAATCTAAAAGGAGGTTTCAAATAAACTAACTATAGTTTTGAGGTCACAAAGGCATATTTTGATGATTGGTGGAATATGTTGTCAATGGTGTTGTTGATGTCATCAATTTTTTCCTCCTCCTAGCCCCCCTCTCCAATGCAGTTTTGGTTTTCGCACTTGAACTTTGTAGGCTCTATTCTGAGTCATATTGGCTCCTTTTTGTGAGCAATTTATTTTGAGTTGAGGTAGAATTCCTAGAGCTTCGCAGTGGTGTAGACTATTTTTTATTTTAGTGTCTAGTGTTGTTGAACAATTCTTGTTTTGAGAACTTTTGGGGCTCCATTCAAGCTCATACGGTAAGGTTTTAGGTGTAATTTTTTAAAAAGTGCATAACTTTTCATGTACTTCTCATTAGTGTAGTACAATCTATTTCATTCTTTATTAGAATTGTACTTATAGTTTTGTGGCCTAATTTGGCATCTGTAATATACTAAGATCAAGACCACTTTGCTGATTTGACAAGTGGTAGTTGTAATCACACTAAATATAAAGTGCCAAGATCATATATTACTGGGGGATCATTGATTGAGTGAATTGGGGGGGGATCTCATGCTTTTGTTGAATTGAGTCTTTTGATTGGTCTATTGTGTGATTAAAATTAAGGAGTTAATCATGGGTATCAAAGGGCATCCCACTGCAATAAGGTTAAAGAGATCGAACTACAAGTCTTGGTGAGATGGAATCCTTACACATTTTAGGTGGCTTCATCTTTTACCCTATCTCTATGGACTAGTTCCTGAACCCACATCCTATTGGCAAAAAAATGTGTGAGATTTTAAGATTGAACAAATCTTAGGAGTGATTAGTTGTAGTGTTGATATTGACACCCAAATGGCCACCACTAACATTGAGTGCCCTTATGACCTTTGGATCAAAATTTGGGAGATGTATGGAGATCTAGTTGATCCTTCATTTCCAGAAGATCCTACTTTGGATTATCTTATTGCACTTGATGTTTTTTGACCATATGATCATAAAACAATTGCGATGCTTGATGAATGGGAAGAGCTTGAACGTCAAGATGACATAGAGATATATGCCCCTTCTCCTCCTAAAAAGTCTTTCATTGAGACTTTGGCTTCTATGAATCCTAATCTAGTTTTAGAGGATCTAGATTTAGAGGGTTCATCTTCTTTATCTATGAGTCAAAATCTTGAGGTTGAGGACTCTTGTATTCCAACATTAGAAGATATATCTGATGTTCACATTCAAGATCTTGTGTAAACACATCATCCAAGGATGAGTGGTGTAGTTAGATGACATGCATTGAAATTTCATCTCCATCTCTTGTTGCTTCTACAGAGTCTAGTGTTTCTTTAGATGGGCATTCTTGTGATTCAATGCAATAGGATCATACACATCATCTTCTAGATATAACTACTTGGGATGTGTACTTGCTAGATATTACAGGTTTGTTTTGTGAGTCTTATCTTGCAAATTTGTAGGAGACTATTGAGGACATTCATCAACTCTTTGATGTTAGCTCTTATGGAGTTGCATCATCTTCTTCAAATGTGATGAGGGCACATTTAGACCCTCTCGTTCTTTCTCCATCTATTCATTTGTCATAGTTTGGCATTGGGTTGGAGATATTTGAGTAGCATTTGGAGGAGCCTTCATTGTCTTTGGATCATGTTCTACATCCATTTCCACTAGGTTATGGATTGTCACACTCTTCAATTTGGCTTGGGACTCTTGATTTGACTATGGCACCTTTCGACATCAACATGGCGACCGCTGAGCAGCTTCCGAAGACATCATATATCTTCCATTTTCTTCCCTCATATTCTTTTTAGGAATGGGAAGACATCTTGCGTACATCCTTGGTTTTGTTTCTTCCTAAGGGGAGGAACATTATTTAGCAATTTTGGATCTTCAACATTCATTATTAAGCATCCACCATCACTACAAACAATTCTACATTGAGGGGTTGCATGGTCTCTCTCCCTCTCTTTTATGGGGGAGAATTTTTCCGCACATGGGGTTTTATTCTTCTCATCCTTTTGGAGTGCATCTTGTGTTTTCTTTCTTTTGGAGAGGGGTTTTTTTCATATGAGATTTTCTCCTTTTGTTTGTTTGTGAGAGATTTGTTTGTACATGGGTACCTAACATGGCCTTGCAGCTAGGACCCATCTTTGCATCTTTCCGTGTTTTCACATTCTCCCTAAGTTTCACTTAAGGGAGGGGGTGTTGGCATGAACGAGGTATATTACCTAATTGGTTCCACATTAGGTCCTAATCACACTTGTCTAGTTAAAGTTTACTTAGGGCATATTTAAGGCATACTTAGGACACACTTAGGATAGTTATCTCTTTGTGTTTCAAGTCATAAGATTAAGGCACTTGTCATAATCTTATGTTGTTTTATGTTTCACCTTGGTTTATATAACCAAGGGCTTCTCATTGTAATATTTAAGTATTTTGTATGCATATTTACATCCTTTAATAGAATAGAATTATTCGTTAATGTTGGGTCTCTCTCGTACTTTCATTGAGACTTCTAGATCTTAGATATAACCAAATCTTGTATGGTATATAACATTCTATACCAACTCTTAATAACAACTAATTACGCCGATAGGTGTTTCCTTAGTGAGCAACACTACCTCAAATACATAGACAAATGGTCCAGATTAAAAGAGCTACTATAGAATACATCTCAACCATTCATTTGAAAAAAACTAATAAATGACAGACAACAAAATTGAATGAAAGATATTGAACCAAAAAAAATTCACTTTTTAGTTTGACAATAAATTGTTATTTTAATTAACAGTTGCTGTTGCCCCTTTTCATTCAAAACCCAACCATTTTTCTGTGGCCAGAATAATCATCGGTTGTTCTCACACGGGGAAAAAATTGTGTCAGAACATCACCATCGGCGAAGCTTAAAATCCTTTGGCCGATAGGCCGATGCCATCTTTGCCCCCATCTTCTCGCTACTGACCAACACCCCATTGTTGACTTCCATCGGCCAGATTATTACTATCGGTATACTTGAAACTACTTCGCCGATCTCACATTTCCCACCGACCGTTCAACTCAATGCTTTATCTCCGGTGTGACCATTATCCTTGGCTACCACTTGTGAACACTGGCTGATGCACCGATGACTTCGACCGTTGGCGTGACCTTTACCATCGGCGGTGTCTTATCAACACAAACCGATGTGCCGATGCCTTCAACTTCACTTAACATATACTATAGAATAACAACAATTAGTAAAAATCAAGAAACTGCACCGGAATTGCCTTGGAGCTTTAGAAAAAAATCTTACAATATTTATTAGCAAGTCAAGATAAAGACTTCTACATTCAAGTGCACCTAACGAAATTTAATGGAGATAAAAATTTAAATGCAAACCCCTTACCATATGCATTGATAATATTCAAGATGTTTCCATATCTGATTTACACAGTAAAATAAGATATAAATGAAATTAATGCCCTCTTGAAGCTGGCAATTTTTGAAAATTAGGCCCAACAAGATAGACCATGCCACCATCTGCTATTTATTGTTCTCTGCCACCTTTCAAGTTTCTATAGTGCAACAAATTTACTTATAAAAGCAACATTTCTTGTTCATAAATTTACAAAGGCTTCTCTTTGATTGTTGTGATTGATTTCTTGACCAAGGAAGTGCAGTTTGAGAACAGGCTTTTCACAATTAGGTCAGTACAAATTACCCTGCACATTTTTATTTATAATTACCTTGTTGTGAACAAATTTGTTATAGTTATTTATATTTTGCATTTGTTAACGAATTATTCAGCACTGTGTATTGATTTTGATTGTGCCATTGAAAGGAACGCTTTATTTCAGTACTGGAATTATTCCTTCAAGAAAGCACTGGCTCTTTACTACTGCACTAAAAAATCTACTTCAGCATATATTTCATTTATTGTTTTGTGGATGATAGGTAATAAGCTGTGGGATGGAAACATGCATGATAATAAGAGACAAGCGAAGAGTTTGTTATACTCTTTGACCATATGTGCCATCTGATTTGTGTTATAGTGCCTTCAACTTGGAGGCATGCATTTCATAAGAACTGTCCTATCTATTAAAGATTTTAGATTCTCATATACCATTGTGTAGTGTTTTTTATTTCGATGTTTCAGTTTCCTTTGAGACCCCTCTTAAGGGAATTTACAAGATCAATATTCTCCATTATTATCCTGAAAGAGGAAACACTAATTTCATCCCAATCTTTGTGTATGCTTTCTCCAATTTGGTATGCCGTAGGGTTCATTTTTGGTCTTGATGACAATTTGCAGGACCCTCTTAAATTTATATTTGTTTTTAATAAATGGTAATTTAGTTGTGGCCTATCTTTTGGAACTGTGTTGAATAGTTCTGTACAAAACAATTTTAATGATAGGTTCCAGGTTTTCAGGGCATTGATATCAAACTATTAAAAATGAATTTCTATGCCTTACCCGATGTGGAAGTGGGCATAGTTGCCATTGGCATGACCTCTTTCATCGCTGTGTGATTAATACTCTTCCTCGATGTCTCAAGTGTTACTGATATGGTTATCAGGGAGAGTCTCATCGACGAACGCAATCCTCATTATTATCGGAGTAAGATATGTTATCGGAATAACTTATTCCAAGTTACCCGATCATTGTGATCTCCCTGATAGCCCTTCATATCTTTTGATCGGTGAGACCTTCACTATATGTCACTGACATCGTTGTGATATTTGCTTTGGCCAGACTTACAAACTTTGCTCCGATTCACTTGCTTTCACCAATGGTTCTTATACAAGTCGGCATGATTTATACTGAAGCATTTTCATCAATCACTGAGACATTATAGCGTCGGAAGCCCCTTAATTTGTCATTCCGATACTCATTTCCTGTCGATGACCATTAGTTTCCACCGTTCTATTGGGTGATCAGTGAGAGTCTTACCGAGCTCCTCCATCGGTATAACCTACGCTGTCGGGAAGGCTTATGGAGTACCCTCCGATGGTCTTTTCTTACACTGATTGGTGTAACCATGCGTTCTCCTGCCGATGAAAGGTCATCGATGCCACTTTCTTCATCGACATACTCTGAAATCTTCTCCCCGATCAGTAATCTCACACCAATACTTATTTCAATTGATTTCTCATGGATCGGTGTAACTGTTATGAGGTCTTGTCGATGTTAGGAAATTTGAACCTTGCACATTATTTTGTGATAAGAGTTATAGGATTTCATGGGATATATCATTTTATTCTGATTTTGGGCGAAATATTTTTTGGTTTGGTTAGACATGAGTGAGTATAAAAATAGAAAAATTAAAATTTTTTACTGTCCCAACAGGACCCTTGAAATATCTTCTATAATTATTCATATATTTATATATATTAAAAAAAAAAATCTTTTGTTGTCAAACTTTACCTATGAAATATCTTCTATAATTATTCATTGTTAACATGCTTACAATAACTTCATAATAAATCTAATCAAACCATATGTTCTATTCAAAATTAAAAAATTAAAATCTCAAATTCTTGTATTTAAAATTTTTATTTCAGATCTTATATCCAACCCTTTAAGTAACAGAAAAAAAAAGGTTACAACAAAATCAAACAAAATATATTAAAAAATAAAAAATCATATTAATGTGTTGTGATGTTCACAACACGCCCCTTTTTGCTCCTTAGCAAAATGAGGACCCCTGTTGTGGCTGGCTTCTTTGCTTGTTTGTGTGGGTCTGCTTGGTGGTAAAGGGAAAAGGAAGTGAAAAGTACAAACCTTGTTGAAAATAAAGAAAAATTACATTAAGTATCAGGGCAGAATATGGGTGAATTCCTTGTTGAAAATGAATAGGGGTTGCTTTTTGAACCATCTTAAAATTCCCTGTATTTTGTAAGTTATGTGTGTTTTTTGGTAAAATGCATTGTTGTATGGTTTGTATGTTTCTATATACAAAGTAATTTGTATATACAAGTCCCCCATATACAAGGTCGTTTGTATATCGAGTCTTTGTACGGTCACATAGAAGTCATCGGGTTTATATACATGGTTTTGCTTGTATGCATTGGGCTAACGGTTTATTTTTACATACAAGGTCAACCCGATTAAGTTAAGAGTTGAAATGAATGTTCGGTCAAGTCCGTTGCATGTATCTTATGTTTGTATGTTTGGCAGGGCGAAACATACAAAGCGATATACAAAGGGACATGCATGTCACGAAACCGAAGTAACTATGAAATAAGGTTAAGTCGTTGTACATTCTATGCATTGTATGTAGGCTGTCGAGTTATACATTGCGTATACATACAAATTGGATTTCAGGAAAAATTTAAATCTGATTTAATGGATGCATCGGAGCTCATTGTATATCGCAAGATGCATTTCGGTATATACAAGCCGGAACTGAAAGGGGATACAAACTGTGGTTTAAAAAATGTTGAAGTCCGAAAGTATATACAAAAGGGTGTTGTATGTGTCTGCGCTTGTTTATAAAAGTTTGATACGTATACATACAAACCAGATTTCAGGAAAAATTTAAATACGATTTAATGAATGCATCGGAGCTCATCGATAGAAGTATGTCGGGAAGATATAAGCCATCAGAATGAAAATTTTAGATGAACCTGACGAAGTAAGTTAAGTCGATATGCAAACGAAGGATGCAAGCCGATATACAAAGAACGAATGTGAAAAGAAATTAAATATTGAAAAGTTCTTTGTATGTTTAAATGTTTGTATGTCTCTGATATACAATGCGATATGCAATGCGAAATATGCAAGCCGGATGTCAAAAGGGGTTTAAATATAGAAAATTCTTTGTATATGAAAATGCTTACATGTTTCTAGCAAAAGTTATGATCAAGCGAGTTTTAAAGCTATTGGTTTGGAAGCCGTCACGGTTAGGAAGCCGTCACGGTTAGGAAGGTAAAGTGAGGCAGTCATCGGCCATCGGTGAAAGGTTAAAAGACTTGTTCGACGATCGTTGTCTTTCCGAAGATAAAGGAGGATGCGGAACTTAGTAGTCATCGACCATCAGCGAAAGGTTAAAAGGCTGGGCCGACGATGGAAGTCTCGCCGAAGACAAAGAGAACAAAGCCGTCATCAGGCGTCGGTAGAGGAAGAAAAGACTGAGCTGATAGAAGTTGGTCTTACCGAAGACAAAGTGGCGATGACATATCAGAAGGTGAAGTCTACACAGGCTTATGTGAGCATAATATTTGTATGTCCTTTCTGACTGAAACTTTTATTAAACCACAGTATGTATCCCCTTTCGGCTTTGACTTGTATATACCAAAATGCATCTTTTCGATATACATTGAGTCCCGATGCATTCATTATATCGGATTTAAACTTTCTTGGATTCTGCGTTGTATATCCCGCAATGTATGTATCAAAGCATACATACAATGCGGAAACATACAATGACTAAACCTTGTTTCATAGTTATTTCGGTTCCGCGACATGCATATCCCTTTGTATATCCCGTTATATGTTTCGCCGTGCCAAATTTAAACTTTCTTGGATTCCGCATTGTATATCCCGCAATGTATGTATGGAAGCATACATACAATGCGGAAACATACAACGACTAAACTTTGTTTCATAGTTATTTCGATTCCGCGACATGCATATCCCTTTGTATATCCCGTTGTATGTTTCACCTTGCTAAGCATACATCGAACCCTTAGATACAAGTAGAGATACATACAAAGACTTTTGTATGTCCTTTCAGACTGCAACTTTTATTAAACCGCAGTATGTATCCCCTTTCGACTCCGACTTGTATATATTAAGCGAGTGCCGGAGTCAAGGTAAGGTGTTGCAGGCTGAAAACTTTCTTAAGAAATTATAGAATTTGTTAGATATTTTTTTATTATCTATTCATTTATAAATTATTTTATCAATTGTTATTGAAATTTCGTCACATTAACTATTATCTTCTTTCAATTATATTAGTAAATTTCTTTTTCTATGGGAGATCACTTATCTCTATAAATCATTTTAAAAATAGAATTTTGATAACTATAGTTCACATTTTAAGTAACTTCTTTATATTGTATATATGTAGTAAATTAATTGAAAAAAAATGCACATTTAGTCATAATTATTTTAAAAATAATTATGTGAGCTTACAATGAATTTATTTTCTACAACTTATATCTAATATTATGCACATAGGGCATAACTATATTTTTCTATTAAATACTTACTAAAATGGCTCATAATCATTTTTATAAGTATGTATTTCATAATCACATTAATATGAATATTATATTAATATAAATATTACAATTTTGTTATAATATTTCCATAGATTTAAAGAAAAAAATATTATTCTTTTAACATTAAAATAAATATTATTTGTTTAATAAAAAATAAACTCATTACAATAATACATTTGAATATTTAATAAGAATTATACATTAATTATTACTATATATTACTTCTATACCATTAGTAATTCCCCTTTTAACATAAACTACATATCTAATACCATTTGAATAATAACAACATTTATTACTGCACAAATTTGATTTACTAAGTGTATTCTACCTCATATAATTCAGTAGGATACAATAGAATTATGTTCTACAACTTATTTATTAAACCCTATGAAATACCTTTGTTTATATTTACCTATGAAATACTTTAAATAATTATTCAATGTTAACATGCTTACAATAACTTATCATTTGTATGTTGTTCGGTATCCTATGTCCATCCCTTAAATGTTATTAGATAATTAAATATTAAACAAAAATCAAACCATTTGATATTTTGTATTTAAAATTTAGAAATTTAATTCACAAATTCCTGTATTTATATATATTAATAAAAAATTCTTTTGTTGTATATATATTATTTATAAATTTAATATTTTAAATATTAATGAAATAATATTATTAATTATATATTAATAATAGAATGTATATTAAATTATTGATTATACAAATTAAGACAAATAAATCATATTAATGTCACAAAAAATTCTAAATCTAACTATATTTCAATATAATAAAAAAACTATCGCGTGGCTATTGAACCTATGGGTCCAATTGCTAGTTAGAACTGAATTGGCTTGAAACTATTATTAAATTTAAATTTTAAAAAATAGTAAATCTAGCACATGTAACCTTGAACTACGTAAAGGCCACACCTATAGCCTTGAACTTGGTAGAAGAATTACGTGAGAACTGTTTCAATATAGATTAGATTCTAAATCTAAATATGAAATTGAATTTAGGGTCATAAAAATACCAAATCATTGTGTAAAACTAAGGGTAAGAGTGCAAGCTCTGCACTTTTCACCATTACGCCATTTATGCTTTCAATAAATTTTTGTTACCCCTCTAGGCTTACTTTCAAATGGTACCCTTAGGGTTAGGGTTTATCCCGGCCGAACTAGAAAAATACCAAGCCAACGGTGGGGTGGCCTGCAAACAGAGCAAATGATACTCTTCAGAAAATTTCTTTGCAGAATCAACAGACATTTTGTCCTCAAACCCGATAATTCTTATTTCATACACACTCAAACATCTGTCCGCAACAATTTTGAGCAAAAGAGAGTGAAAATTAGTCCAGAAAATTTAAGCAGGGTCATAGCAGAATGCCCATCAGATATCATGGCCTTAAACTTATTCATCTGGTTCGGGAAACAAAAGGCCTGCAAACCATCTTCACACTCGTATGATCACATGGTGGAAGTGACGAGAAGAATTATTGACAAGCATGGCAGTGCAAATGGAGTAGTTGAAGAATTGCGTGACATTGGCTGTGCAATGAGCGTGCAGACTGTTACCGTGCTTCTCAGAATCTACAGCCACGCAGGTATGGTTGAAGAAGCCCTCCAAACTATCAAACAAATGCATAGCTTTGGATATATGACCGATATTTTAGCTCAAAATTTAATTCTAGATATCTTGTTCAAAACAAATCAGGTAAATATGGCCTCTTCAGCATTTGGGTCGATATCTTTTCCTGATTTTTTCACCTTCACCATGGCTATCAATGGCTATTGCAAGGCAGGGAGCATGTACGAAGCTCAGGGGGTCCTTAAGGTTATGATCAGTAAAGGTTATGCCCCCAACTTTGGCACATATACAAGACTCATTGATGGTCTGTCTAGGAATGGGAATGTTCATGAATCATTTCCTATAGTGGGTTCTATGATAAAGTATGGTCATGTTCCTTCAGTCATTACCTGGAGTATTTTGATTAATGGGCTTTGTAATGCAGGTCAAGTTGAGGCTGCCTGTAATGTTTTTAGCAGGATGGAATGGAGTGGAAACATTCCAACTGTTGTCACCTATACTTGTCTCATCAAAGGGCTTTGGAAAGCTGGCATGTTTTGCCGAGCCCTGGAGCTTTGGGATGCAATGGAATTAAAAGGATATGTTCCCGATGTGGTTTTGTACAATATCCTTATCCATTGTTTTCGCAAAGAAGGTAGACATGGAGATGCCATCACTCTGTTTAATAAAATGCAGGAAAGGGGTTTGAAGCCAGATTCTGTGACCTTGAGCACGTTAATGTCTGGTCTTTGCAAGTCGGGAGAATTCTTTTCTACACTCGAACTTTTCACAAAAGGGGACTTTAAAATGGATATTATTGCATGTAATTCCCTTCTTAGCGGTCTTTGTAAGGCAGGACATCTGTCCAAAGCTCTGGATCTTTACAAAAAGATGTTGGACAAGGGGTATGCATTGGATCGATATACATACAGTGCATTGATGACAGGGCTTCTTAGAGCAGGTAGGGAGATGGACGCTGTCCGTCTCCATGAACAAATTATTCAAAAGAGCTTGAATTTTGATCCTCATGTTCACACGATACTTTTTGACCATCTTATGAAAATAGGAGAAGTACACAAAGCAATGAAACTTTTCAGGAAGGCATTAGAATCAAAGTGCCCTGTTGATGTTGTTACTTTCACGGCCATTATCTGTGGACTTTTTAAAGCTGGTAGACCCAAAGATGCCTGTGAATTGTATAATCAGATGTGCAACAGTGACGTTGTTCCAAACTGCTATACGTATAATGTTCTGCTGGATGGCTTTTGCAAAGCTAGAGATATAGAAGCAGCAAAGAAAATATTTGACAAGATGCATAGTGCAGGCTTTGGTCCTGACACAGTTTCATTCAACACTTTTATAAACTTTCTGTGCAAATCCGGTCTTGTTCATTTGGCTTCTGATCTCTTTATGAAAATGTTGGAATCGGGATTTGTTCCTAATGAAATAACTTATGGGTTACTTGTTGATGGTCTATGCTTAGCAGGCAGACCAGATGATGCTTATAAACTACTGGCAAACTATTTAGAGTGTCGTGATGATCCAGTACCTAGTAAGCCTGATTCAAACGACATACACAACACAAATTCTAGCATTATGCTAGATAGCACAAAGAAAGGCTTTTCTAGTAAGCCTATACTAAACGATAGCACATTGAAGAGACTGTTTGAAAGGGTACGGACCGCTAATAAAGAAAGATAAGCTCCATGAAACTATGAATGCAGCTCAGAGTTTTTAAATTATGGTGGACAGTGGAGGATGCATGACACTCCTGACGTTGCATATGATGCTTTGCAAGTCAAAGGTGCTGGCAGTAAGTCTCTCCAAATTATTCTTTAATACAACTTAACGCAGGTAAGGTAATTACTGACTTCTATGATTAATTGTTTTGTAATGTCACCTTAAAACCGAACTACCTTTTTCTTGTTCTAAGTAACGATTGAAAGGTAACATTACTTACAGTTTCCCATCTTCCTTACATGATAATAATCTTCACTTATACTTATCTCATAAACCGCTAACTCGGGTTTAAATTTCAGATGAACCATTATTAGAAATAACATAATTCTTATTGGTATAATCATGTTCAATTTTTGTTCATGATCAAGTCATCTCAGTGATTGTAATTTTTGTCCTTACATTAGAATTCATTACTTAACTATTTGTATTGTTTATCTTTATCTAACTGAAAATAATAATATAACTTATACAAATTACTAAAGCCTCAAGTCATTCCTTCTAACATATCACTCAAGAATTCTAGGGACTCATTTTTCCAAGTACAATCTTGTAACATTGAGATGCCTAATTGAATATCAGTAGCCATCCGACACCCAAACTCTGCTCTCAATGCTACTAGCATCCGCAACTAGATCTCACGTCTCTTACCCTTCTGCTGAGCTTACCAAACATCGCGCAGCGGGCCTTGTGATGTTTGACCATGCTATGCAATAAAGTAATCATTGTTGTCCAGAATATTTGAGAATGCCTCCTGCCTCATATTGCAAGAAGCTTTTCCCCTGAACAAGGTTCTATTAACATCAAACTTTTAATCAGACCTTGTTCAATTACTGTAAAACTTTAGAGTGATTTTCAAATAAACTCTTTACGTTAGGGATTCATTAAGTTACTCGAAAAGGAAACTCTATTTGTTCAACCTTAGTTCTTAATCCTTCCCTAACTTTAGTAAAAATTTCTGACAATAAAATCTTTCTTACTTATTCATTTTTTAATCATTCAACAATTAGGGCATCTCTCTCTTCACTGTTCATTCATTCTGTAGCAGAATATATGCATTCTCTGTTTATACAGAGTTCTATTTGTTTTTAAAAGATTATTCAGAGTTTCCACTATAGTCAGCATCTAGGTGGTATTTCTATGTCAATTATTGATTACAAGTAGGTCTATCCGGTGACCTTGATCATAGAAAAACAATCAATGATCTTTAATTTGTTTCTCAAGGTATCAAATAATAGTATATATCACTGATAGACTGAACCACGTTTTGCTTGTTTGTCATAATCAAATCATTAACCCTTCAGATATTATATTCTGAATCCATTTACAGGGAATCATTGATTTTGTCACAGGGTAGATCATCAATATTCACATAATGTCAGACTGTTACGGTAAGTTTATCGTATACAGTGTAAGGTATCATTATCCCCTGACAAAGATTGTTTACAACAATTTAGCCTGAGTATCACAGTTATGTGCTATAAAGAAATAAAGGAACTTTATGTGTTATCAACTGCTCATTACAATTTTCAGCGATGTAGTATAAAGCTTCATTTCACAAACCTCAAGGATGCTTCCCAAGAATATAAGGTTCAAATAAGATTTACATATAGAAGTACTTATGACCAAATGAACCACCACTTACTGAATTGCTACAAAATTACATCACTGTTGATATCAACTAAAAAGCTTACATGGGAGATTGTAATTTCAATTTGAACTATCAATAGCTTCTGCTCATGTGTCACGGTCAAATCTGTATGTCAGAGTCTTCACTAGATCATGTTACAGTGTTCTCATAAACTAATAATACTCCAAGCTTCAGCTACAATGTACAAATATTCTAATCACATTGGAGGAGTGAGGTGGTGCAATATGAGCCCGACCTAGGAACACCACCCAGTCCCCAACCCAAGGCTAAAAAAAAAAGTGAAATACTACTTCCACATATAGTTTAAAGATCTCAAAATGACACAGATTCAATACAGATGACAATCAAGTATAATTAGTGCTCAGTCAAAGTAGACTGGACAGCTATTCATAATCTGAATTGCCACTATGTAGGTCATTGATGGCCCATAGAGTATGTACTCAAACATGATTCTATCATACCTTCACTGCCCACTACTCAATGTGTGACTATCACAAATGCACACATCAACAGAACATTCACGGTAACTCAGATACCAGCAAAAACACGAGACACTTGTCTTTACAGTACTCTCAATGCAGTAGAACTCAATAAAGCATCAACAGTAACATTGACATAAGAGCATCATAAGGTACAAGTTTGTAACACTGACATCACAATACAGTTTATAGTTACTTAAATCTCAACAGGACATACTCAGTCTATAAGTAACAATTAGGCCAATCCTAACATCATTCAAGACTTCTTTTGATTGCTCATAAGGTTATAACCAGTGTACCATAGTCAACACAGAATTGAGGTCTCGATATCCCAAGGTACAGTTAACACAGTAACCTGTGACATACCCTGAAGATGGTGTTAAAAACAATAACCAGGTTAGGTTCTTCAATAGAACTTACCTCCTAATTCACAAAGACAAATAACCTGTAATGTCCCCATTTTAGCTCACCATGGTTTGTGACGGGATTAGCCTATTATTGGCCCTCGTAGGCTAAGGCAGATGGTTAGAGGGTTCCAGTTGGCAGAGCGGGGGGCTTATTCCCATCCAGAGTTCAGGTTTAGCTTTTGTTTGATTCAGATTCACACTTACTATTTATAGTAAGTGACTATTTCAGGACAGTCAGGGTTACTATCTATAGCAGGGCACCTGAACAGGCTTCATTTGCAGTGTCAATCCCTTACACCATTGGTTTGATCAGATAATGAGGGATTTAATGGTTGATAGAGAGGGACCCTTACTATTTTTACGCTGATAAGCGTTCTTGTAGTGAGCAGCACTACATGAATTAGGTAGATAAAAGGTTCAGATCAAAAAGACTACGATCAAAAAGATCGTGTACATTGAATTTAAGATGATGTCGCAGAGAGCACATCAAGCATCAGAAAGGACAAAATTTACAGGTACCACCATTCATTGAGGCCGTTTTTAATCCCTGTACCTGCATGACAACTGACCTAGAGTCTGGTCACGCAACCGGGGCACCTAGAGGGAGATAACTGGAGTTAAAATTGGCGATAGGCTCTCGATCGCCATTTGCCCACTTCGCAGCCAGTTTTGCGGCTCGAGGGCCAGTCGATCTGATTTTTCTCGGAGAAGAGAGTATAAGTGTTCATTTTTCTACGAGCAGTTGTAGAACAGTGGATGTAGGAGCTGGCCAACAGTCAAATGAATCCAAACCAATGAAATTTTGTAGAAATCCAACTTTCTGATATAATCTTTTCTCGAATTCTTTAATGCAGCTCTGTAGCATGTCCAGAAGGAAATTAGATGAGTTTTCTGCAATAATTATATGGCAGATAAACTGGGTATCCTATAGGTAGTTATAGTTTTCTGAGTGGATTCTGTTTTCAGTTCCTAGATGGTGTTAAATTTCTGTCTTTTCCCATTTTCCAGATCAAAAAAATTTATGAAGTTTTCTGGGTGTGTATGAAGAGTGCTAGTTTTCTTTAAAATTCTGCTGTAATTCCTGGGTTCCTTTCATTAGACATCCCGAGCTGACTGCATCAGTTACTACCTATCGGTTGACTCATTTCTTGTATTCAGATCTACATTTTGAAAGGACAAAGGATCCATCAAACCCAATAATCTCATGTCATTTACTAAATTGTAAAGGAAGGCATAGGGCAAGAGAGGACTGGTTTCTCTAAAAAATTATTGCTGCTTGCTAGGACAATATGAGCTTTGCAGGTCTGTGGGCTTGACTATTGGATGGGGGAATTTATGCGGTCAACCAGTACTAATTTTCCTCAATCGAGGAGGTAAAGTGTTGTTGAACTTATATTTTATAATTGAATCTCCATATTTTACTGTATTTTGTCTATGCTCAATTAACTGTAATAGAGGAGCAACATCTCTGTACATGTGGGCTTCCATGGGGTATCCTGGTATCTCCAGGTTTCTACTTAATCAGGGAGCTGACACAGCATCTCTTCATCATAAACCCACAATCCCAACCTTACTTACTCTTCAATGGAAGTCAATATACCTCTATAAGCTCTTTAGGATTGCGTGCATTAAACGATTGTTAAAATGAAAAAATTGGATTTCAATTAGTTTACAAACTAAAAAAAAGCGGCCACCAAAAGAAAAAGGAAATAAAATAGAGAGATATTCTGTCACTTTCCATGGTACGCATGTGGGATTTGAAAAAGTTGGTTTCAGAAATATATAGGAATCTCATATAGAGGTAAACTATTCGTGATATTACACTATTATAGAAATTAATCTCACTTCGTCTAATCTCACAATAATGGTAGTAAGAATGTATAGTCTGATCAAGGCGATGATTTCAGAGCAGGCTGCTGGCGTGGAATTTAAGGATTTGGGCCAGATTGACAACTTAATCTCGTGCAATAAGTATGCCCACTTGAAAGTTGAAAGTAATGGTGAAGAACATGTTTCATTTGGAAGGGATAATTACTTTACTTGGAGGAATCTTTTTTTTTATTTGTTCAACGCAGAAGCGTGAAGAAGAGGTTCATTATCAAGTTTTGGCAGAATCAGAAAGAGAAGATCTACTTGTTTGCATTTAAGATTGGGTGGAGAATGCAGAAGCAAGATGAGGCAAATTTTGTAATTAGATTGGCGTATGTAAGGGGGTCTTTTAAGGTATGGAAGCATACCCTTGGTAAGAAGCATTGACACAACATAAATTTGCATATATACTCAATCTAATTGCGGACCTGGGCTCAGAATCTATTGATATTTTGAAAATTTTGTTGCATTGCAGAAGAAAATGGGGGCTCCTCTTTGGCTGGGAAACTGCCCCTGCCGGCGTTGAGAACAATCTGCATAGTGCCTGACTTGAATTTGCCCAGAACAAGAACCAGGATTCGAATCTTCTACAGAGAATTGGGTTGAAGAGTCAACATTAAAAGAGTTTAAAATTTAATGCTGCCAGCAAAAGGAAGATCACAATCCAATTTGATCTCAAATTGTAAACGTGTAAGGTGTAGACAGACTTGTTATGGGCACTATAATATCAGATTTGATATTCCCTGCCGGAATTGATTAAGCTGGCTCAAATTTCCTATAAAACATATTGTATCTTACATGCACTAAGAACTATGTCAAATGCATAATGCACACCAATCTCTCTGCAACGACTGGAGTCTGCACCATTTAATATTTCTGACTTTTTAATACGCAACCTTTGAGTCCCCATCACGTATGATTGGAGTAAAAAAAAAATATATAATTAAATTAACAATTTATTGTCAAAGTAAAAATGTGAAGCTGTCTCTTTGCACGAGATTAAGTTGTCAATCCGGCCCAAATCCTTAAATTCCACGCCCGCAGCCTGCTATGTAATCATCGCCGGCAACTGGTTTCTCAGAACCCTTGGTTTCCTGAAAACCGCTCTCAAAAGAATTCCAGGCATTAAGTGTCCCCGTTCAGATCTGTTGTTGATAAGGGCTCGAGCTAAAGCGGATTTGTGGAACCGCTGGGAAATCCCTCGCTTGATCTGCTAAATTAAGAGAAATCTATGCTCCAAAGGTAACCTTGGCTTATCTTCTCTTTATGCTGCTGGCTTTTTATGCTGTGCTTAAGATAACAAGAATTTTACATCGCATTAGGGTTTGTATAGTTCGATAAAGTTTGGCTTATATTTGTTAATGCATTTTTGGCTAATTTGGAGTTCGTTTGAAAAATTCAACGGTGATGTGATAAATTTGGATAAAGAACGGCTGGCGTTTTCTTTTTCGTTGTTTTTGTTCATTAGAGTGGGAGAATTTTCATTTTTTTGAATTTTATGTTTATATAAACATTTTTTTGAGAAAATGCTAAGAATTGAAAGGTTAGATTTCCCTATATTTGTTACGTTTTTGTTTTAAAAAATGGAGGAGAATGCAGGATTTGGACTTAGTATATGATATTTAGTGGCGCTTGATGAACTCGGAGTTAAAATGACTTGGTATAGTGTTTAAAAGGGACTATCTTGATAGGTAATTTGTGGCACCTAATTTCCATTCATCTCGTGAGTAGTGCTTCCACTCCAATATACTCTTCCTCTTAACACAAGGAATGAAAATTTATTTTAAATTAATAAATATCATTAAATTCTAAAAATTCATGGGCATTTCGTTTGACTTTAGCCATTTACTCTCAAGGATCACATAAAAGTTTAGTTTGTGGGACTCCTAAGATTTAATTTGGAAGTTCACAAAAACACGTATAAAGTTGTTTAAAAAAATAAAATATGTTGCATCTAGAACTCAGAATTTTAAATTAAATACCTAAATACTTAAATAAGTGACTTCAATAAAAAATTATTCCTTTTTCTTTTATGGTACAAATTTTTGTCAGTGGTCGAAATTGCAGATTTTCTATACTAGTGATGCAAAGTCAGAGTGAACTTGTGAAGGTTGTCGTGAAAGTGAGCCTCTAGAATGCTTGAAACATAACGTGGGTGGAAAGAAGTGCCATATGGAAAACAATTAGAGATAATGACATGGAATTTTGCAACTACCTCTAACCTAGAGCACATCCAAAAATCAGCTATTATGCAAGTGACTTTACAACGTTCGTCATCATTGATCTTACATCATTCTGACCATCATCTGACAACAACTCCATAGGAATAGAGATTATTCAAATCATATCGTACTTATTGGTAGAGTGTTTGTTATTGGATTCCAATATGCGCTGCAAAGTATCATGGTGTTGACGAATGTGATCCATTAGAGATGAGTTTCCAAGTGAGTTGCATCACGGGATTAATTGTTACTTTTGGGTTAGAAGATGTCAGAACATGTTAATGTTTGTGCTCTATGGAAGTCAATAATGAATTGAACCTTGCTTAAGAGTGGTCAAGTGGGCCAAAAACAGCAAATAAATGATGCAGACAACATATAGCCAACAACAACAAAATAATCCAATCATGTTAAAACTTTACAAGATACATCTAACAAATTCTACAATTTCTTCTAAGAATTATCAACGTGCCCATTGAACCTATGGGTCCAATTGCTAGTTAGTAAGGCAATTGGATGCACAGTGGACATAATGGTTAACTCCCAGGTTTAGACGGAATCGAAAAATAATGAATATTTATGGAGTTATGTTATTTTAATTATTAATAAAGTAATATTTTATTAATAATTAAATATTAAGTGCAATTAGAAAGTTATAAAGTCACTTTATACACAATGGGGCCATGACCCTCAATTTAAGTGACTTAAAAGTGAATTAAATGATTATGATTTATGGGGCCAAATATTAAAGCAATTTATAAAGTCAATGGGAGAACATAATATATCATTTAAAATGATATTAATGAGCATTTATTATGACTTTGGTTTGAGCCCTCTTTTGGAGAAATTATTATTATATCATTGTGCAACCCTAAAAGTGGATTTTAAAAGGGAATTAAAGGTATTTAAGAGTTGAGAGGATATAAAAGGGTTCAAAAAGCAAATCAAACTCATTAATGATGATCATTTGACTTTGCTTTTTGTGAGAGCTTTGGGAATTGTGAAGGAAACCTAGGGTTTCTTCAGATTTCTTTATTTTCAGCATTGGAGAACGAAATATCTTCAGTGTTTATGCAATTTTGAGGTTGTGAGAGATCAGCCGAATTATTGCTTTTGGAGGACTTCATCCAGAAGTTCTATTTGTGCTCAAAGTGGAGGAATTTCATCTAGGTTTTGAAGGTTACTGAAGATTGATGAGTTGCAGACCTATAGCTTCATTATTGCAGCCATTGTTAATCAGGTTTCAAGCACATTTGAGCAAATTAGAGGAATTATTGAAAGGGTTTTAAGACAGATTTAAAGTTATTGTAGATTGCGTGTGGCTGCCATTAATTTATTACCAGCAATCATTATTCAGGCCGTACCTACAGCTAAGAGGTCACATGACTGTCATCAAGCCTAGGCGTGATTCTTATTGGCCAAAGCGCTTCCTTCTTTGGGCTTATGTCTTCATAAATCTGGCCATAGAAGTGTATGAAGGCATTGTGAAGGGTTTGAATGTGGAGAACATAGAACTTGCAGCAGATCGGGCCTCTGATCAGTCCATTAGTTGCTGTTAATAACCCATATTTTCATATGTTAATCAGCAATCTCCTTGATTGGGTATGTTCTCATTTACATTCTCAATGTAAAGCAATAATAGTTATGAACAAATCATTCCCAACTTATGTACATTTGATATTGGCTATAAATTTACAAATCTATTTCATGCCTTTGCTTGCCTGGCAATTGTTTAAAAAGAAAAAATACACAAACTATCTTATTCATTGCTGAAAACCAAGACAAAACCACTCAAAGGAACACATTCAGGAAAAAAAAAATCAGAATTTATAGAGGGAGAAGAACAGGGGTCGTTACATAACCCTATGGTTCCTTCCTTGGACCTATCTCAGAATTTAAGTGACAACCCCACTCTAATTTTAATAACCAACCCTATGGTTCCTTCCTTGGACTTATTTCAGAAGTTAGGTGAAAACCCCACTCTAATATTAATAACCCAGAAAAGTATCTCATAAACACTTTAGTGTAGAATTTAGCAACAATTCAAACTGATCCAAATCCTAGGTGGTCTGGGGACGATGCTCTAAATGAGAACCTAGATGTGTTGTAGGCATGCAGAAACAATGTGAAGACATATGAGAATTGGAACATACTATTTTATGAATTTGCATGTTCTGTGCATACTGTGCTTTCAAAGGAGATGTACGACTATGTATTTACTCCTATCTATTCTATATCTATCTCCTATCTTATGATACATATGCACATTCATAGGTTACATGATTGTGAAGCTGAATGCCATTATGGAACTGAAACGGTTGGGCTTCTATGTGTTATGATCCTTCCTGCAATGGATCAGCCAAATAACAAAAATATAGAGAATATACACACTACAATAAAGAGAGCAATATTCTATTGAAATCATAGAATCACATTACAAAATATTGCAGGCCTCTTCAAGGGAGCAACCTTGTAATGTCCCTTTTTTTCGAGTGATCACCCAATGGAGTTGGCTAGCCTATTTTATTCCCATAGGCTAAGTCGGAAGTGTACGAGAATAATCTAAATAGTTAAATACTAAGTAATCCTAATCATTTCGGATTATTTATATTCAATTAACTGGGCTGGACCAATTTGTGATGTGAAATGACTTTTAATATTTATGTGAGCCACTTGGTAAAATAAAATAAAATAAAGAAAATAGCCAAAAAGGTGGACAGCCAAGAAAAGGAGGATAAAAAAATAAAATAAATTGCCAAGAGGGAGGTCGGCCCAAAATAAGGATAAAAAATAATAAAATTGCCAAAGGGAGGTCGGCCTTGGGAAGAGTTATTTGGTGGCTATAAAAGAAGGCAAAATGCAAGTCATTTTCATCATTCATTATTATATCTTTTCATTGGAGATTTTCTCTTGTGGCTGCAACTTTGGTTCAGCTTATTCCAAGGACGAAAACCTTTAGGAATATTGGTGGATTGAACAAAAATCCAATTCCATCTTGGAGGTGAATTCATATGGAGTTCACATTTGCACTTATTGGAGATTTGGAAGGAAAGAATTGTAGGAGTACAATTAACACTGAGAGGGGGGGGGGTTGAATCAGTGTTAGTATAATCAATCAATTTTCTCACCTTTTACAAATTGTCAATGAACTTTAATATGAACTGAGATCAAATATTAACTTCACAATCATCAAATTGTTAAACACCAATTATTAATGCAGAGAAACAACACAAGAAGTTTAACTCAAAGATATACCGAGTGGAAAACCCTCTAGGGGTAGAAAAACCACTCAAACTGCCTCACTGGCTTAAATGAAAAGCTTCAAGTTTACAAATGTCTCACTAACATATAGGAAGGTCTCATTGACCACAAGCCTCACTGGCATAGGAAGGTCTCACTGACCATAAGCCTTACTGGCATACTGTGCCTCACTGGCAAACCCAATCACCAATAGAAATAATAAACAAAATCAGAGGGTTACTCTGTTTCCATTCAATTCACAATTCATTCACCTAATTATATGCACCTGATTATCTCTGCATAACAATTCACCTAATACACCATCATTGTCTTCAAGGTTCAATCTGAAAATATGTTGCAACAAGGAGATTATAATTTCTGCATTATGGTCCTCACATCAACTCTCTTTAGCTCAATTTTCACTCTTCAATAAACATCTGATAACCTTGTCATTCTCTATATTTTCCCTTGCAAAACATGATCTCATACATATAAAATCATCTGTATCTTCTCAAAGATGTCTTCAATTCACACACCATAAAAATATTTCCATTTTTAAAACACCCCATACACCAACAAAATCATCTTTCTATCTTCCAAAAACTTTCTATCTCCAAAAGCTTTCTATCTTCATAAAAACCTTCTATCTCCAATGACTCTTGGTCTTCGTTGATACTTGGAAAAGTAAATAAATCTGATTTTAGCCTTTTTAAAAAACAAAAACTCCTTATAAAAAACTTGCTCTGATGTCATCCACAAAAATGGGAGATAAAGTTTAATAAAGTTTCTAATATTAAAACAAGACCATAAGAATCGGGCTATCTCCTTAAGAAAAGCTCAAAGCACATAAGGAAGGGTTGAGACTTAAGGTAATATATGACCTTTTTCTTACATTCTTTTCATCGGCTTTTTTATTATTTTTATAAAACATGTTTATAGAATATAGTTATTCAAAACCAAGGACATATTTATTGGCTCTTAAATAATGACTGATGTCATTGGTTAAACACAAAGAGGGGACTGGCCAAGAAGGTAATTTTTAAGTTGTGAACTTGTAGTAGCAGGTCACCAATGAATTATAACAAAAATGCAAATATGAAGGCATGTGGGTTTAGACATATGACAATGGACTTAGTCTTGGAGTTTAGAGATTAGTATCTCAGAAGACAAAAATATTAAAACCTTTGATTTCTCCCAACAAAGCATTCCTTCTGCAATAAACTCAACCTCTCCAACATGAAGTTATAACACCTTTGAAGCCATGATGAAGATAGAAGCATGAATACTTTTTCATCTAACATCAAACACCAATAAGATAACCATGAACCTGATTAAAGCATAACCAATAACACTAAACACCCTGAAGTATGAAGCATAACATTCCTCAGCATAATGTTCTCCAATGAAGAATACACAATCTCCACTTCAATTACTGACATCAAACAATCCCTGATTCCATCAAAATGATGATGACCCTTTCTCACAAGCATTAGCAGCATGCAATGTCATTATCAAACACATTCTCACAAAGTATCAACTTCTCAAGAAGAAGCAAGCATCAATCATCAATGATGCCAAGCAATCCTGAGAACACACTTTACACGACAAGATCATACTAATGTTCAAGACATTCTGATCTTACAAGTACTACAAACATATCCTTGAGAGAATGAACAACCTGATTCAATGATGACATCAATGAAGCACCTCAAAGAAGACAACACCTTGTTGCTCCTATCCAGATAACATCCTCAACAAATAAACCAGATGAACACTTTGAGCTATGTGATCCAAAACATCAACACATGTTAGCAAGATAATACACTCCATCACCTTTATCAACACACTTATCCTGTCCAAATGAACAACTCCTGATTGATGTTCCTGATAGAGTGAAAGACATGATCCTGAACAACCTATGTCAACAATGCAAGTCCTGATGATACCTTGTGAAGATGCACACTAATTCAACACCCTCAATACCTTTTTGACATCAATGACAAACAACTACCATCAAGAATGAGCTTCAAAGATATATTTATTTCTGCAGATTTGGAGAAGAAACCTTAGGGCCAAATTGTGAGATTTGTGGTCAAATACAATTTGGAGGTTGAAGATATATTCAGATGTCTAGATCAGATTTGGAGCGCCACTTTTTGGAGGGCTTTGAGCAAAGAATTCATCGAGATACTTGCCAGGGTTTCACCCTAGGTTGAGCGCCACTTCCCAAGGAGGGCGATTTCACTTTGTGGAGCAATTGTTGATCAAACTCTAGCCGCCACCTTCCTTGTGCATGCCTTTTGTCATCTTCGTGGAGAGTGCTGCCTATTTGGAGGATTCACCCATCTAGGGTTTGCCGATTGACATCATTATTCGCCAACTTTTGGTATGTATAAACTATAAGCCTATGTCTAGGTCTGATTTGTAATAGCAGAAATCTGGGCTATGTTTGGGCATGTTTGAGCCTATGCATTTGATGTAATTTCAATTCAGAATAAGCTGATTTGCAGCAGCAGACATTCATATTCAGAAATCAGAATTATTTGTCATTTTGTTTGCATTTGGATGATCATATCTTGCGCTAGAATTCATGGTTGATGTTATCATCATAAGGGTTCATTATTGGCATGTTTATTTGGGCTTTTGGCACATGTATATTCTCTGTCCATAATTATTTATAATACAGAAATAAAAATCTGAATTCAGATTTAGGGTTTGAGAAGAAGAAAAAAAATCAGAAATTTAGGGCAGATCTGATTAGGGATCTTACAGTGGTATCAGAGCAAGTGATCTTGCCACCCTGAAGGGTTTATATGATAAGAATGTTGACTTATGAATCTTGAGGATAGAGAGTACATTACCTATAGGAGAAGGCAACAGTTTATTGGCCCAGATTCCGAAGGAGAAGACATCATGGGTGATAGGAATCATGAGAATCCCAACACTAGAGATATCCTCAATTATATAGCTAGAGGACAGCGTGTTCTAATGCAGCTTTTGTCCCAATTTGTGCGGCATAACATGGCGAACAATGGAAACAATGGAGGCAATGGAAACGATGGAAACAATGGGGAAGCTAGCAATTCTGGAAATAATACAGACACTCACACTAGAACCATTCAAGCTTCCGTAAGTAGACCTCTCATGCCTATTTTCTTGGATCAGCAAGGAACACAAGATGGTGGACAACAGGTTCCAGGTGAGAGTTTCAATGATTACATGAGGGAATGACAATCTCTAGGTGATGAGTTTCAAGCTGTTATGTCTCTACAGGATTTCTGTCAATTGAAGTACAAAAATAGGCCTAGAGCGGAAAGAAATCACAATCATGATTTGCAAAGGAAGTTGGGAAAGGTGACTATTACTCCTTTTGATGGATCAGGAAGATGCACGACACGTGCATGGATTCAAAAGATGGATAACTATCTCACTTTGAACCTGCTGTGACATTTTCACACATCGCCCCATTGCAAATGGGGACCCCCTCTTTTGACTTAGGCCGGATTCTTGCTCTGATCCCGGACTTTCTGGGTTATTTTTATAACAGTAGATAATGTTACTTGTCGAGTTGGATCATGGATGCTCAAAGAAGTGAACTTGATGGATTCTTCCGGCATAGGTTTGAAGCCCTAACTGCTTGTTCTGGACTGTTCTCAGGGAAGGGATTGGTCTTTCCATCTTTAAAAAATGAACCCTCTCCACTCCCAGCATGGAACTCATTTCTAATCTTGTTCTAGACTTCAGTCCCAATCTAGAAGTCCAATCCAAATTCTAGTCCAGGAATCTAGTCCAGAAGTTCAATCCAGGGACCTATCTGGAAGTTCCTATCCCTGAGTCCTGTTCCAAAGAAACCCTGCCCGGAAACCCATTCCAAGGTCTATCCAGATTCTTATCCCTACAAGGTCCAGAATTCAACAAAGCCTGTCACTCCTTGGCATGTTCATCTTTCCATCATGGAACTCAGTTCCGGGACCGGCAGCCCCTCTCCGGAGGACCAATCCCAGGGATATCCTTCTAATCCCGATCTAGGACTCACTCAATCTCAGATCATAACTTGGAGGATTCTCAAATCAATAGAGTTTTTTCAAGGACTTAGAGCAAATTTCAAAACAATGAATGTTCAAGTACCCCTCCTAATGACTAATGAACTGTGGCACAGGAATGTTCCTGGGCGCATAATCCAGTACCTACTGGAATATGTGCCTAGGGAAGGATTCTATCCCTGGTCGCATATTCCAGTAGGTACTGGATTATGCGCCCAGAGATGGTTTTTCATCTTGGTCGCATAATCCAGTACTTGCTGGATTATGCGCCCCAGGATCCTGATTGTCCTGTTCCAGTTCCTGTCCTGTCTGAACATTGCAAAATCATTAGGAAATCATTCCTGGACTAGCCTGCATGTACCTAAATGAAGAATTCACCATCTGTTAGGAAAATTTTGCCATGAAGATTGAAATTCCCTGAGGGGATGGAGGAAAACTCCTTGTTCCGGATCCCGAGTCAATAATCAAACCTTTGTGAAACAACTGAAACTTCACTCAAACAACAAACTGAAGGATAAGTCCTTAGTCATCCTGAAGAAACTGTAAAAACTGGTCAAGGACAATCCTGGTAGCAAATTCCAGAAGGTACTGGATTGTGCGCCCAGGAAGGTTTTTTGTCCTGGTCGCACAATCCAGGACCCTCTGGATTTTGCGCCCCTAGAGGAATTCTGTCCAGGTCGCGTAATCCAGGGCCTCCTGGACTATGCGCTCCTGGATAGCTGGACTACAAGACATGTAGGAAAAAGTGCCAAATAGATTCCAGTTCCCTCCGAAGTATGTAACATGAATGGATCCCTGTTCACAAGTGCAAAATTGTAGCCTTCCATCTGAATAAAATTCATCAGGGAGAAAATTTCCAAAACTTGACAAAATTTTGACAAAAAGACTTGAAAGAAAGTCTGAGAGAGAAGAAGTCCAAACTCAGGAAGAAGTTATCCATGGTCGCATAATCCAGTCACTCACGGAATCCCCGACCAAGTGGAATATGCGCTCCAGAACAGGTGGTTTCCCTGACCAGGGGGATTCCTCGACTGACTAAAATCCGTGACCACCGACCCTAGGAGAAAAAGACAAAAGAACTAAGTCGGCTAGGTGATGGAGTATGGTGGCTAGGTTTTTCATTCCACCAACCTAGGTCGGCCAAGTGGCAGGGGGGAGTCCAAACGCCTATATAAGGAGGCCGTCCAAGTCATTTCATTCATTCAAACTCAAATCCAAGATAGAAAAAGCAGATTTCATGTTCAAACCAAGGGCAGAAGTAAGTATTCCAAGGAAGATTTTAGCATTCAAAGAACATATTACACCCCTAGGAGGACAAATTTCATCAAGACCTGGAATTCCTAGCTGAGGAATTCCTGTCCAAGGAATCCTACTCCCTCCTTCCAGTTGTGCCCTGCCTTGGAAACTCCTGTGCATGCCTGGTAACCCTGGAATAAAGGAAAAGTCAGTTAAGTATGCAGAATGCCAGAAAATGAGGAAAATCCTTTGTTTGTTCAAGAATTTATAAGTGAAATTGATCAAAACTTGCAAAATCATTCATGTTTCATTTTTCATATTGCATTGCATTTATGGATCTTGTTCATCATGACTGCTTGAGGTTTCCCTTGTTTTGCAGGAATCCAAGACAAGGATAAGTTCCATGAAGAGGATGTTCAAAGATGATCCAAGGCGATAGGATGAACGCAAAGGGTTCCAACGCCAGACGAGGAGACTACATGTGAATTCCGCAAGAAGAAAAGAAAGATTTAGACATCTCAATGATACAAGGAAGGCAACATCAAAAGATTCCAGTTCAACGACAGGGAGACTTCGCATAAAAGACCAGAAGTCCTTTCAACACTTCAAGTTCCACATCAAGGACTTCAGTTCCAGACAAGAGGATCAATCCTTGGAGAGCCAAGAACAAAAGAACAGTTCACCATCCATCGAGAAGAACGAGAATCCACGCCGGTATAAGGAATTCCAACTCAAGAATCCATGACCTCTGAAGGACTGCAGTGCTGGTCATAAGGAATTCCAAACGAAGGATTCCTGAACCAACTAAAAAGTGCGCCTTTGCTCAAGGAAGGATTCCTCCACATGAAAATCCTGTTCACCCTGGAATCTGCGCTCAGGATAAAGGATTCCTGTTCACCATGAAATTTGCGACCAAGGAGCAGGACAAACAGACAGTTGACTGGTCTCACCTACCTACCAAGCAGCTTAGTCAGTCAGGACAAGGTGGCGCCCAGGACAGGTGGCAGCATCCCATAAGGCCTATGACATGTTCATCCCTATCTCTTTAGGGTTTGCACGGATTTTTAGGAGATCAGATCTCCTCACCTCCTCCTTTGGGTTATGTTTGCCTATAAATAGGTTGGGGTGTTTCATTTGGAAGGGGCCCTAATCCTGGTCTCTTCATCCCTATCTCCTTTCTCTTCTCTCATCCTTCACTGCTCTCTGAGCAGCTGGACTGTATATTCTTTCGTCATCACTCCATTTCTGCTCTTCTGTTGAGCTGAAACACTTCAAGGATCAGCCAGATTGTTGTATACAGACTTCCAGAGCAATAATATAAGCATTGAAGAATGGTGTTCATATGGTTCTTTGGATTTTTGACATGGTCTTCTCGATTTCTTGAAGCATATCTTAAAAGTTATTTCTCTTACTTTCAAGCTTTTCATTAGTTAGGATGATGGAGATTATTACTGTTGAATGATTGAATCTGTTTGTTCATACCATTGGTGATTTGTGGCTTGCAAATCACCGTGCATGGTTAGCCTAAACTAATTCCAAGTCTAACTTCGACTGTTTTGCACGTTTCAGTTCCATGTCCCTTGCAGGAGCAGTTTGAAAATCCTCACTCCCCCTCAGAAGATAGCATCATCCCTGCCTAGCTGTTGCCTCACGACGAAGCAGAGGACTGGTTCTAGTTTCCATCCTCAACAGTTGTCTTTTCCATCGATTAGTCCCCTGAACCCTTACCTCATCTTTTGCATTTTCTTTTAGATTTTCATTAGGATTAGTTTTCCAGAGCTTCATTGCCAAATTATACGCCTCTTCAAGAGTGGAACTTGGGAATTCCAAGTTGTCCATTTGTGAGGGAGTTCCATTCATTCACCAACCCCAGGAGTAAGGAGTGGATTCCATGTCCACGAAGGAGTAATCCCACGTAAGTCCCCCTTGTGATTACCAACAAATCACATCATTCCACTGAGTCTATCCTTGTGCACGTCAAGACCTGACATTCAAGGAACCTTGGAGCAGTTTCATTCGATCACGAAGTTTAGCGTCTGAGAAGCTTTGTTCAAGAGAGGATAGGATACTCAGTATTTTATTCTATTGTTGTGGTGTCACAAAAACATCATCAACAGAACCCTATGTTCGCGAAGGAAGCAATTCAATTTGCTACTCTACACTTGGAGGGAGATGCACATGATTGGTGGTACAATGGGATGGTTACACAAGGTCATAGCTATTAAGATAATACCTAGTTTATTAATGGTCAATCTAGTTGTTTCCTATTAGATAGGTTTTGTTTAGCTGTTTCCTATTAGATAGGCTTTATTTCCGTCTTTTATTCTGGTTTCTTAGTTGTAGCTTTTTACAAGTTGTCTGTCTATTCTTAGACTTTGTAACTTCTCTTTAAATAGACCTTTCGCTCTTCATTGTAAGATAACTCATTTTATTAATATATTCATATTCTTCAAAATGTAACATGGTATTAGAGCTTCGGGTTCGAGCTCCTCCGTACGTCGTACAGACGCGGGTATTTGGTGGTCATGTGGGTTCCATAACCCTATTTTAAAATCATGTTCTGGTTTTGTTCCTTCTACTCGCGTCTATGAAGGCATTTTTTTTTGGCTCATGTAGTTTGTGTTACTCACGTTTCCTGCATCTGAAGGTCACGTTTTTTGGATTTCAATCAGCGCTCTTTATCTGTGATTTGCGATTGTGAGCGGATGCTTTGTTCTAAGCCATCGGCTGTTGTGTTTCCAGTACGCGTGAGGATATTAAAATCGCAGGTTTCACCTCTGTAGTCATGCTTCTGCAAATCGCGATTTCTTGATAAGGGTTTCGGCGTGTTTAAACTCTTAGAGGGTGTTGGTTTTTTTCTTTTTAGAGGGTCATGACCCTACAAAGGATGTGTTTCCACAGGTCGCGGTTTATTTTTTTTGGGTTTCTGAGGCAAATCTCAGGCTTCCCAGTGATTGCGATTTTTCTGGTCTTGTTTGGTTTTCATGGGTGGTTTCTGAAGGACGTGATCACCATTTTATGGATGCACCCGCTTCAGGTTGCCTCTAGTCGCGTCTTTCTTTTTGTTGTGGTTCTCTATCTCTTCCTTGGCAGTGGATACACCATCTCTGGTGTTTGGAATGTCCCCCTGTTCGCATTTTCTGTTGTTCTCTCCTTGTTTTTGAAACATCGCGACTTTAACTCGTGATCTATCAGCGTCTTGTTGAAACTGCAAGATCGTGATTCTGTTCTGTCATTTGGTTCATGCGATTCCTTTGAGGTTCCTTGGTATAGTTAGGAAATTGACCATTAAGGGGGGGTATTAAGATAATATCTAGTTTATTAATGGTCAATCTAGTTGTTTCCTATTAGATAGGTTTTGTTTAGCTGTTTCCTATTAGATAGGCTTTATTTCCGTCTTTTATTCTACTTTCTTAGTTGTAGCTTTTTATAAGTTGTCTGTCTATTCTTAGACTTTGTAACTTCTCTTTAAATAGAGCTTTCGCTCTTCATTGTAAGATAACTCATTTTATTAATATATTCATATTCTTCAAAATGTAACAATAGCCTTATCACTACTTATGCAGATTTCTATTATTCAAATTGATATTTTATAAAAGCAGCTTCATCGTCTTTTAACATGATGTTTAAATCTTTAATTTAAACAATGTCTTAATATGGGGATATGACATACCATCAGATTAGAGTCCGTGATGAGAATATTCATAAGATTGCATTCAGATGTCATTACAGGCACTATGAGTTCTTGGTTATGCCCTTTGGTCTTATGCTCCTGCGACTTTCCAGTCATGCATGAATCATATTTTCAATAGGCAGTTGCAGAAGTTTGTATTGGTATTCTTTGATGATATCTTGATATACAGTAAAACATGGGAGGATCACCTCAGGCATATTGACGAGGTGTTGGGCATCATGGAGGCGCAATCCCTATTTGCTCAGGCTTCCAAATGCGAGTTTGGAATGACAGAGATTTTATATTTGGGACATATGATTGACGCTGATGGAGTGAAGGTACATCAGGGGAAGATACAAGCTATTTTGGATTGGCCGCCACCGAAGAACATTTCAGATTTGAGAGGTTTCTTCGGGCTTTGCAATTACTACATGAGGTTTGTGAAGGGGTTTTCACAGCTGGCAGCACCTCTTATAGATCTCACTAAGAAGGGCGCATTTAGATGGTCAAATGAGGCTCATGCGACATTTGATAGACTCAAGGAGGTAATGAGCACTTGTTCAGTATTGGCTCTTCCTAATTTCTGTCAGCCGTTTGTATTGGAGTGTGATGCTTCAGATGAAGGGATAGGCGTCGTCCTCATGTAGAACAAACATCCCATAGCCTATGAGAGTAGGAAGCTGAGAGATGTAGAGTGGTTGTATTCCACCTATGATAAGGAGATGCTTGCTATCATGCATGCGTTGACAAAGTTCAGGCAGTACTTGGTGGTTGGAAATTTTGTGGTAAGGACAAACCACAATAGCTTGAAATACTTTCTAGAGCATTAGGATTTGAATGAGAGGCAACAAAAGTGGGTAAGTAAGATTCAGGCATATGATTTTGATATTGAGTATGTTAAGGGGAAGAATAATGTTGTTGCCGATGCACTATCTAGGAGACCCACACTTTGCTCTATGACAGAGATTTTAGCTGATTGGAAGGCTCACCTTTTGGTTGAGTATTCCAAAAATTCATTTGCATGCGAGCTCATGGATGACAAGATTCAAGACGACGAGTATAAGGTGATTGATGATGTGATATACTATAAGGACATGATCTATTTGGTACCTGAATCTAGAATGAAGGAGAAGATTTTGAGGGCCGTTCATGACACTCCTTTAGCAGGACATCCAGGGTTCAAGACCTATAGGCAGGTGTGAGAGAGATTCTCTTGGAAGGGTATCAAGGATGATGTCTTGTGACATGTTCGAGAGTGTATGACTTGTCAGTAGAACAAGTCAGAGCATACTTTACTAGCAGGTTTTCTTCAGCCATTGCCTATTCCAGAACAAAAGTGGGAGAGTATCTCTATGGATTTCATTACAGGTCTTCCGAAGGTCTAAGGCAAAGATTGCATATTTGTGGTTGTTGACAAATATTAAAAATTAAGATCAATAAATTAAGATAATATTCTGTTCATAACATCATTCATATTAAATTCATCTATCATAGCATAATTAATAATGAGATCAATACTGTTGATGTTTGTTTTTCGACAAGTCAACAATAGAGTAAAATACAGAGTATCTAACTCTCTCTTGAGCAAAGCCTCCCGAATGCTGAACAAAGTGATCAAACAAGATAACTCCAAGGTTCCTTTTCTTATGATTTTGTAAGGGATTGCTCAGTGATTTCGTATGATTCTGTTGGTAAACACAAAGGGACTTACATTAGACTCTTCTTTCATTCAACTTATTTTTCCTTTCAGTGTGGATGATTTATATACAGGGCATCAATGATAAAGAAAAGACAAAAGCTAGGGTTTGAGGAAAACTAATCTAAGGTCAATGAAGCAACGATGATGCGTGAATAGACAAACTCCTGAATAAACCTAACTCCACTTCGCCAAGGATGCCTACAACTACATGAAGTTGGTGCAATATCCTAAGGTTATGCGAATGGTTTTCAAATCATGAAGGCTCATATAAACACCCATCGAATGGCGCAGCTCAAACAAGAATCCACAATCGAACTCAAGCAAATTAAGCTCAGACTAGCTTTACACAACACTTCACTAGTGATGAATGTTAAAAGCATGAGCTAGGAGTTGATCAAATATTCAATACATACATACATTACATCAAAGAGCTACTAATCTACTTCTAATCTAATTTGAAACATCTCTTTATTCAATTCAAGATACAAGAAACCATGTCATTCCACAAGACAACACTTAACACCAAATGAATTCCAATATCTTTGCATTAGTCTTGAGAAATATTTACAACAACTCCAAGTCCTCTCAGGGAATTTCGAGAGTCTCTCTTATTCTACTCCTACAAAAACTCTCTCTCTAATCTACTAGCTATTGATTTTACAAATGAGGCAACAAGGCCTTTATATAGTGTTCAGATTACAATGAATGGCTAAGATCATTTCATGTAGCCAAGGGCTTAGATCATGCCACCTCAACACGTAGTTACAACAAACTGCTATTTTTAGTACAAAAGAGAGGCAATGAAGGCACGTTTTCCAATGTGATAAGGATAAGATGAAATCATTTAAAGCATCTTCCACATAGGCGTCCCTTTGGCTTCTTTTATTAAATGATACATTGAATGCGACTGAATGATGTGGCAACATTTGATTGGCTTGATGATGAGTGTTTGCCACATAGGTGCCACCTTGGCTTATTCCCAAATTGCATCATCTTGTATGATGTCTTTAATGTGATTTCCTTGAACTTGTAGGTTTGGGAAGGTATCTTGTAGATCTTGCCTTGTTCATCTTCTTGTAAACTGGATGTATGGTGGATGTTACTTCATTTGACTAACACTGTGATGCTTTCTCTTCTCTTGTAGGTAGGTTGATGTTCTTTGGATGCATCTTGATAGAGAGTAGTAGGAGATGATGATGATGTGTACTTCCTTCATGATCAGAAGTAGGAGATCTCTCCTGGACTTGAAGGTTGAATGGAACTTGAAGTTGAATAGATGAATGTCTTCAATGTAGAAGTTGATGAAGTAGTCCTTCACGATGATCTTTGAATTGGCCCCTTTGGAATGTAGATCATAACACCTTCTTTGGATGTGGAGTAGATGACCTCTTATAGACTTGAAGATTGTAGAGTCTTGAAGCTTGGATAGATAATGCTTTGGAACATTCGATGATGGAGCATGAAACTTGATGTGAGCCTTTTGAAATGATGTTTCCTCTACAACTTGAAGGTGATCTAAGCACTTGCTCTTGATGATCTTGAAGTATTCCTTAGAGCAGCCACATGATGACTCTTCCTTGAAGGTTGAAAGAACTTGAAGTAGAGTGGATGCCTTTGGAAGTCTTTGATGAAGACGATGGGTGTTGGCATGATGTCTTCTCCAACTTAACAGCTTGCTGACTCCTTTGATGATCCTTCAGCTCCATCTTCACTCCTTAAGTCTGACTTCCTCTACAAAGTGGTGCACTGGATTAAGGTTTTGATGTCTCCTTGATTGATATCTTTCTGTGGATGCATTAATTCAAGGGCAGCAGATCAGCAACTAGTTTCTTCTTTTAAAGGTGCAATGGTTGAGATCTTTGAGTCTTTATTAACTTCTTAAAACATTTCAACCTTCTCTATTAAGGTGGCGCAATAGTTGAGGGTCTTGAGGTCTTCATTTTATCTGAAGGACTGATTTGTAACATATGAGCGCAGCAGACTGAGGTTTTAGATCAGACTGAGGTTAAGCACATTAAGTCACACCTTGGAGTCTTCCTTGTGGACATGGCGCAGCAAATGGGAGATTTGAGTTCTTTGTCAAAAACTTAAAAATTGAAATTCTCCTTATTGGGCGCATTGGATTGGAATGTTAGGATCTTCCTGCAAGTATACCAAAACACTTAGCATTCTCCCCTCATGTGGCGCATTAGATAAGGAATCCGTATCCTCCTTAAAGCTTGCCTTGATGTTGGATCAAACTTCCCTACAAGTAGCGAATTGCTTCTATATAATGATCTTCTCTTCACCTCAATGGCGCATTAGATCAGAATTGTGAATCCTCTTGAATGATCACTTTAAAACTTGAAAGTAATCATCTCATCCTTGGGCGCATTGGTATAGGCGCAAGAGATCATCATCTTGTTCTCTGATTGAAAGCGCATTTCATCAAGATTTTGTGCCACTCTTATGTCTTGTCGCACTGGATCAAGTTTTTGGATCCTCTGGGGTACTTAGCCGTTTTTCAGGGTCGCTCAGGGTAAAGGTCTATTGTTTTCAATATACCTTTCAGGATGTTTGAGATAGGTCTCAAATCCACCAGATTTAACATGTAGAATCTTGAATTTGGAGGATCCACCAAATTTCAGACTTAGTCAATTTTTCAGGATTTCAGGATACCAGACTTGGTCATTCTCAGGATCTCAAACATACATCAGGATTGATTTCAGTGTTCATTATTTGGATGGAATTTGATCAAGACTCTTCATTACTGCCAGCTCATGTTCCTGACGAGACCTCCAGTTATAAAGCAAAACCTTGTAGGAGAGAGACTTATTGTTGGATTGGCAGAGGAAGCGAACCTAAGACATCATCCAAAACTTAAATGCAAAGCATCGGAGCTCAAAAAGGGGGTCCCCATTTGCAATGGGGCGATGTGTGATTTGGTCACAACAAATACTTCATAACATAATCAATATTTGGTTCAATCCATCATAAAACAATTCCTCAAGCCAATCACATAGTGAATTCTTTAGGAACTCTTGCAAGTAGCAATATTGAAAGGGGTTAGTCCACCTAACAATATTGCCGAGAGCATGAAAGGGGTCAGTCCACCTAACAAATCCTAGTCCACCTTGGAGGCTGGTCGTCCTCCTTGATCAAGCCACATGAGTATGAAAGGGGTCAGTCCACCTAACAACTTTGGTTGGCCCAAGAGCATGATATTGTCAAGAGCATGAAAGGGGTCAGTCCACCTAACAACTCCTAATGCACCTCTTGGCCTAACTTGATAAGAGCATGAGAAGGGTCAGTCCACCACTCATCTCGTGAATTTGGAAGGGCCATCCTTCCTACCTGTGGACATCTCCTTGAATTCAAAAGGGATTGCTTAGGATTTGTTAGATGGTTGATACAGTGTACTCTTGACTTATATATATATTACTGCTGATATATTTCCTTTTGATGGATTCTTATATTTCTTTTCTCCCATGAAGATTGCTTGCCTCCTTATTTTATATCTCTTATTGGAAAGAGTCACAACCTTTCGTAGGTAGGGCTGCCTTTATAAAAGGGTCACATCTCTTAGTATACATCTGTTGTAATATTTACTTGGAATATTTCATATTCTTTTTTTATTTCTGCTTCTTTGGATGGATTGACAGGTCTATGATCCATGGCTGCAATACATTCCTCTTGTCAATGTCAATTTATTATTCTGCTGTAATAGATATTTATATCTCTTGCTGATGTCTATTGTTTGTACTGTTGTGATATATTTATTTATGTCTTGCTGCAGATATCTTCCTTTTTCTTATTTTTTTATTCCTTCTCTTATTTATTCTTCCTTTCATACTTTACTTGTAAAGAGTCACACCTTCTCCAAGGTTCGCTGCCCTTTGGAGGGAACACATCTCTTGGTAAATAACAACCACTGCCTCTTTGAAGTTTAATTAATTAATTTGTCTTTTTGAAACTTTTTTTTGTCTTTTTCTATCTTTTGTCTTTTTCTGCTTTTTTTGTCAAATTAATTCTTTTGTTTAATAACTATCTTTCATATCGGGGGCATGACATCTCTTTCATAATGTCCATTAATTTATATCTTTTCAATATAGGAGTTGTAATGTCTCCTTTAGAACGGGACATTACAATGACATTGAAAATTGATTGTTGAACTTGATTATTATTTTGATATTGAACTTGAAGTTCAAGCAATGAATATTTAAACTTTTATGTTTTAAAATTTAAATGATATTCAAGTTTATGGTGGTTTTGTTAATTATATGATGCTATGTGGTGTTCTACACTTAATATAAACTTCAAATATGCTTTGGTGATGAAATGATAATATTTGCTTGCCAAAACATTATAGCGATATTGTAGCAAAATCCAAATCCTCCACAAATCAACACAATTGTGATTCCTGCCAAAAATCTGAAACTCAATATATAAACCCTCAAATATTCTTAAGTGATGAAATGATAATATTTGCTTGCCAAAAACATTGTAGCGGTACTGTAGCAAAATCCAAATCCTCCACAAATCAATACAATTGTGATTCCTGGATGGAATCACCCAAGATTGAAAACAAGGGTTTTCATCCTTGATTCTGTTGATGTTTGTTTTTCGACAAGTCAACAATAGAGTAAAACACTAGAGTATCCCACTCTCTCTTGAGTAAAGCTCTTCAAAGGCTGAACTATGTGATCCAGTGAAGTAACTCCAAGGTTCCTTATTTATGATTCATGATGGGTTAACTCAGTGATTACATGTGATCTTGCTGATAATCACAAAGGGACTTACATTAGACTTCTTCTATTTCATTCAGCTGGTTCCTTCTTTCAGTGTGGATGATTTATATACAAGGTTTCAATGATAAAGAAATGGAAAAAGATAAAGGTTTAGAAAGCTAATCTAAGGTCAATGAAGGAATGATGATGCGTGAATAGACAAACTCCTGATAAACCTAACTCCACTTCGCCAAGGATGCCTACAACTACATGGAGTCGGTGCAATCTCCTAAGGATAGCGAAAGGTTTTCAAATCATGAAGGCTTATATAAGCACCCTTTGAATGACGCAGCTCAAACAAGCATCCATAATCGAACTTAAGCAAATGATGAGGCTCAGACTAGCTTTACACAACACTTCACCAACGATGAATGTTAAAAGCATGAGCTAGGAGTTGATCAAATATTCAATACATACATACATTACATCAAAGAGCTTCTAATCTACTTCTAATCTACTTTGAAACGTCTCTCCATTTCATCAAGATACAAGAAACCATGTCATTCCACAAGACAACACTTAACACCAAATGAGTTCCAATGTCTTTGTATTGATCTTGAGAAATATTTACAACAACTTCAAGTCCTCTTAGAGAATTTCTCGAGTCTTTTCTATTCTACTCTACTCCTAACTGAACTACTGAATTATGATTTTACAAATGAGGCAACAAGGCCTTTATATAGAGTCCATAATACAACGAATGGCTAAGATCATTTCATGTAGCCAAGGGCTTAGATCATGCCACCTCAGTAGGTAGTTACAACAATTTGCTATTTTTAGTACATATGAGAGGCAATGAAGGCACGTTTTCCAAGAAGATAAAATAAGATGGAATCTTTTAGAGCATCTTCCATATAGGCATCCCTTTGGCTTCTTTCATTAAATAATAAACTGAATGTAGTCATATGATGTGGCTGATTGTGATTGGATGATGATATGTACTCGCCACATAGGTGCCACCTCAACAAACTGATGGATTCCAACAATTAATTCAATATGCTTTGTGGGCATATTCCCAAATTGTATCATCTTATGTGATGTCTTCGATGTAATAGCTTTTGATGATGAGCACTTGAGATGTCCCTTGTTGATCTTGCCTTGTTCATGTAAGTAGGATATGTATGATACTTGTCGCTCATTTGACTAACACTGTGACATTTCTTCTTGCAAATAGGTTGATGTTGATCTTCTTCAATGCCTCTTCATGAAGAGTAGAGTAGAGATATGATGCTGCTTCCTTCATGTAAGAGTAGATGATGATGATGACATGAAGTAGGGTAGAGAATGATACTTGATTGAGTAGGAGACTCTTCTCAAAGACTTGAAGATCGAATGGATGAAGTGTCCTTGACACAATGCCACCGAAGATGAAGTAGTGTACTTTCCATTTGAACTTGATGTAGAGTAAATGATCTCTCATGGACTTGAAGTTGAAAGAACTTGAAGGTTTATGAACAGATGTCTTTGCTTGATGATATAATGAAGATGAAGGGTGTCGGCATGTTGAACTTGAAGTGATCACTTGGAGCAGCCACATGATGTCTTCTCCAACATGGCAACTTGATGATGAATGTTGAACTCATATGACCTTTTAGAGTGGTGTTTCCTCTGCAACTTGAAGATGACTCAAGTGCTTGCTCCTTAGGTTTGTTGATGGTTCTATGTGCTTCATTTCTAACTCCATTGCTTCTCCTGGATCAATATTCCTGCAACACAGAGAAGTAATATATCAAACCATTGATGACCTTGCATAACATAGCATATAAGAAACATATTCTAAAGCATTCAACACCCTTATGGGTCTAGGTGCAAATTTAGGTGAAAAGAAGAGCAAAAGGCGCCTATCATAAGTTAATTCCATACTTGTCTTTTTCTATGATCTCAAATTGAGGATGACTTAAAACATCTATGTTCCTCATAATGCCCACTCCAAAGTGTCATCTTATGTAAATCCTTTCTAGGCTCTCATGGAGGTATGGAGTAACAAGCAAAGCGCCTTAGTTCAATTAGCCTATTTCTTTAAATTTTGATGATCTTGACACTTGAAGAACCTCCAATTTCATGTCCTCAAGCTCTCTCCTTACAAGGCGCTTATTTTAATTATCGGGCCCAACTTAATTATAATAATCCCTTTTAAAAATTTCACAGCTTTAACTTTTTTCCTCCATAGAAATTGTGTACAAAAGTCAATCCCTTTATTCAATGTGTTTCAAATGGGTAAATAATGCACCTAATTTCTTTTATTTATATCTATTGAGACACTGATAATCTGATTACAATTATGCCAGGGTTTCAGTTCTGATGTACTTGGGCCAAGGATACTGATAAGAACATTGGAAGTGGAACCATGAATTTGAACCGAAAAGCTTTGAGAGGAAATGAGAAGATGAGAAAGTCCACCCTGGAGAAAGGCATCTAAGTCTTCTAAGGCAAAATATATATAGAGTTCTATGAAGAAATACTGACTGCATATCATCTATCAGCAGGTAAGTTTTCTTAGGACTTCTTTTAAGTTTTAAGAGAATGCTTCCAATTTTCTGCAGTGACAAACTGTTACCTTTGTTTTGTTTTATTTAATCATATTTGGGTTCTTAATCTTGGTTATTAATTTTCTTTGATATCTCATAGCAGATGAGATAAACTACAACATCCGTGTTTGACCAGGTAGATCAGCCAAATTGTTCGTGTTATTCTGCCTAAGTGGCTTTGTAGAGATTGATCAACAAAACATTTCAAAAGCCATGTGTCGGGGTTGGCTGTGAGATTAAATGCCATTATGAGAGGCTGCATGATGAGTTGTGACATTCTAGAGGATCTTGTCTACTCATGAAATACTTTCTCCAAGTTTCTGGTGTGGGGATGCAGTCTTGGAGACAGTTCCGAATTTTTGGGACAGCAGTGAGATGCCTGGGAGATGGTTATTAAAATTAAACTATAATGTTATGGGACTTTTTTCCCAAAGTAAAAAAGAAAGTTGTTTTTCCATGAAATAATCCATTGGAATTAAAAGGCAGATAGAAAAGTAAAGGTTATTATGACCTTTTGGTTAAAATGGTGATTAATAATGAATATTTTAAAAAGATCCCTTTCAAAAGGGAGGAATAATTGTATCTATTAAATAAATACAACTTTTGTGAAAGGGTGTGATGTGATGGTTTGGAAACCACCCCTTAAAGGGTTATATAAAGCATTCATGTGAGATTTGGAAATGGCATGGAGATCACTCAAGGAAGGTGGTTTGGTGGGCTATGAGCATTGGAGAAGGGGCATGCAGAGTATGTCCAACTTGGGGTACAAAGTCCACTTGGGATTGTCTTGACTAGGGTTTTGTGTTGAGCGGTTACTTTGTTGTGCATGCTTTACATGTGTTCTGAATAAGAACTGTTCCTCTTGGAGTGTACAATAGCTATGAGGGCCAAGACCACTGAGATCTTGAAGTGAAAGTGGCTATTCCAAGTGATCTGATTTAGATAAGTATTGAATCTATTGATGTTAAAATATATTTTGATTATATAAATGATTCTGGACTGTTATTTGTTTCATTGCTTTTAATCAAGTTATAATAATAATTTGTTCAAATTATATTTGATTATGGTAAGGTAAAATTTGAAATATTTAATTAATCATATTGAATCCGAGAGGAAAAGAGCATTATATATAAGCAGCGGAAATTTTAAAAATTAAATACGAAGTGCTAAATTTGCAATGACAGTTCTCCCCATTTTTAGCTTTCTGAGGGTTTTTAGCATTGTTTTCCTTAAAAAATTTCTTTTTAAAACTTTTATGCACCAAATGGAGCAGGCTGTCCAGTTTTGAAAATGGGGATGCCCCCTCCAAGTCCCTGAGTCCCCAAGACATCAGGGACATGGGGGACTTCATCAAGTCCTATGGGAACACATCCCCGTGGAACGCTGCTAAGTACTAGATCAAAATAATATTCATTGAGTTTAATCCGTTGTAAATATTAGCTTACACATGCTCGTGACTAGACTTTTCAGAAAAACATGCTGAACTTGTATTTTGAATCATCATTTTGAATGTCTGCTGGTCATTGTGAGATCCAATTTCATTATGAGTTCATGGATCATTCAGAATGGCATCATGTCTTCTATGACTATAACAGACATGTACATAGTGAGAGGAAGGGACGTGAAAATAATTTGTTACATGACGCTATAAAAAATGCTCATTATTTGGTCTAGACATCTAAGAACATTGCCATCGTTGACTGGTTAAAATATCAATTGCCCATCAGAATGACACGAATCTTAAATAGACGATTTAGAATTTACACACATACACACATATACATATACATATGTACACATGTATATAGATATACATATGTACACATATGTATATAGATATACATACATGCATACATGTGCATCTATATAAAATATACATATATACACTATATATTTGTGTATTTCTATTTTAGCTGAACTTGTGTCACAATGGGATGTCATTTATTCCGTTCAGATTCTGGATGTGACATTATGACGGCTGGTTCATTACCCGGTTAAGGCTAATTTATTAAATTCTAAGCAGCTTTCATTCATGTGAGTTTTTTACTCCTGCAGTGAAATATTTGCTACCACATTTAGGCATTCAGCTGTAAAGTATCTGAACTTTATACATCAACAAATACCTATTTGATATTTTTCTACAAATTTCTTATGCCTCAACATCATTTCTAGTTCAGTGACTGTAGAAGTATTATCAATATTTGTTTTGTTTTATTTGTGTAGGCAGGAATGTATCATAAGTATAATGTGTCCACTACTGTGCAGAAAACTGTAGCTGCACAACTCTATTAAAGAGAGACAACATATGCTTTGCTCTACTGATGAGGTATTTGTTTCTGATTCGTAATTTTCAAAATTCACAAGCATATACACAAATTGTTATGGGATGGAAGGCAGATCAGGCCCTTCAGAGCTCATTAAATACCCTGGAACAGCAACGAATGGAAGCAAGGATGGACAGGTAGGAATTTGATAAGGGAAAGAAATTAAGAAGCAGCAAAGTCTAGCACATATTTTTCTGACAAATAAAATTATGATGTACTCTCATCCAATGGAATGCGAGAGGTCTAAACTTCAAAGTAAACAGTGTAAACGCCTACTCAAATGAGATTAATGTGAGATATTTAAGGTATAATGAATGTCTTAGCAATGATTGGATATCTGAATGGAATTTAAAATCAGGCATTGAAGGTTGTGAAACTGATACGATGTGATAATGGCCTGACAGATAACTCAGCACTGAGCAAATGGGTGGAGACATGAAAAAGTGGTAACTGATAACAGTCCACATGGGGGGGACATTATCGGGCCTATACTGGATCTAAATCATGCACTTAAGCTATCTAGTACACAAGGTGAGAATTCTAACTGGTGTTGGATCTGAGCATAGTGCAGGTGTGCAATCTGTTGTAACGTGGCTTGTTCCAGGCTTAATAAATAAGATAGACTTGGTTGCCAAAAGATGACTTAAACTGAGTGATGGGACAATGGTGGGTACATGAAAGTTGTCTAGTGGTGATCAATTTAGCTGGCAAAATGGACTGGTATCCCAACAAGCTGGCATGGGACAAGGATAGGTCATTCTATGTTTTTTCTTAGAGGAAAAAGATGGATCTTAACCTAGGAAAGAACCCCAATGATCGGATGTATAAAGATTTTAAATCTGTATTTATACTATTTTCTCAACCCAAACCAGGTAGATCGATGTTTTTAAAGAGCTAAGTGAACACCATTGCAAAGATACAATATTTCATAATATGTTCATATTTGGATTCCAATCGGACCAAACCAAGTAGGAGACTTGCTAGAAGAATCTTGTGGCCACGATAATGTTGTGGACATTTATTAACATTTTTCAAATTCTACACCCTATGGTAAGTTAAAGATTACATCTCAAAGTGTGAATGATGTTGCAAAGACATTCAAATGAGCTTTGATAATGCTACTTAAAGTTGCAAATTAATATAAAAACTAGTCAGGGCAATCTGTCAAGCTTGGACTATAAGATATTATATTTGATTACTTGTTTCAGATATAGTTGGAAATAATGGCTTTAATTGTGGCACTAAAAAAAATTAACTAACATATTCGTAATAACCATTGTTTGTTGTTATGATCTGGTCACTTGTTATACGGTCCTTGTTAGTTTCCGTACGACAAATGCAACATGCAGATGTATGGAAAACAATAAATTAAACAACCAATTATAAATGGTATAATTCAGTTATGGTCTGGACATCTAAAAAGCATTTTCTTATGATTATATTTCCAAAATCTGTAGGTTACAGTAACATTACAATCATCAAGCTAGTTAGAGGCGAGTGCTATTGATTATTTTTAACATGCCAAAATTTAAAAGTCAGTTTCACTTTAATGGCTACAATTAAATCTGCCACATGTGACCCAATATCACTTATGATTTAAGAACAGGACAAGCTATAATGATTATGGGAAAATATTATATATAAGCAATCACATGTAATGTGCAATGGGCACGTTGATAGGAAAGTCAGTTTCACTTTAATGGCTACAATTAAATCTGCCATATGTGACCCAATATCACTTATGATATAAGAACAGGACAAGCTATAATGATTATGGGAAAATATTATATATAAGCAATCACATGTAATGTGCAATGGGCACGTTGATAGGAAAGTAAGTTTCACTTTAATGGCTACAATTAAATCTGCCATATGTGACCCAATATCACTTATGATTTAAGAACAGGACAAGCTATAATGATTATGGGAAAATATTATATATAAGCAATCACATGTAATGTGCAATGGGCACGTTGATAGGCTCTGACAATGATTCCAATTTTGAATTAATTTGAAGAATACAAAGAAACATAAACAACATTTTGTGTGGCAATGACAACCATTGTGTACTTTGCACATTGCAAGGGGGTTGAGTACATGATTGAGGGAAAGGCTTAGAAATTTGAGATTGATATTGCAAGTAGATGATCCTCCCCTTGACCCCTAAGGGACACGTGCACTATTTTGTATGCATGTACTTTGGGTAATTGAAAGTTGAGGAGATCTATAGATTAGTAAGATGTCACACTTGTGAGACAATAATGAACATGAGACCTTGACAATCAATGTTTTTAATGTCAATTCATGCTCTTTCAAGTGTTAAGACCCAAGATTTGTGGATTGTCAAGGTCCCATGCCATATTAATTGAGAGTTGATGCCGACTACCACAAGTAACTGGACAATTGAAACGAGTTGTGGGTCATGTAGATCCCAAGGTGGACCTACATAACGTTTGAACTTGACCACAACAAAGAGTGGAATATCTAGTAGGTTGCTCTCACTTTTGTACACAATAACAATAACTTTTTCGATTGCTCCATTGACAAGACTTGTTGCAACCTATAAATTTGAAGTGAGCATAACTTGTTGGGCAATGCACAAGAGCACCTAGAAATCTAGTTGTTCATTCTTAAGATTTGAACATGATCACTCCCTTGTTTGTTCTCCATTATAGTGTGTAATTAGTAAGCTCAATGATTTAAGCAAATGTTTATTATGTAGTACAACCAAGTCATTTGTTGCAAACAAATGTATTAAGGATTGAAACACAACTTGCTCATCATTGGTGAGGAAAGGATTCAAGCATGACATAAGGAGCTCCCAATTTGAAATAGTTGGCTTTGCAATCCTGATATTGGAGAGAAGGTTGTGAAATGCAAGTTGAGATGGATCATCACCATGTTGATGGAAGATTGCATTTAATGTAACAATTGTGCTAAAGTTGTGCCAAAGTGTTGTTGCATAGGATTTGCCAAAATACATAAGAATGCCTTTTAGAGGTGGTGGTTGACCAAAAACACCATCGAGGATGATGGAGTGAGCACCAAAAGGAACTTGATTGAAAATGGGAAAGGCTTCATAAAAGCACCTATCAATGCAAGCCAACAACCTAGGCCCAAATGAAACCCATCTTATCAATTAGAATGTAGTAAATGAAATACACACGCGCACATGCATGCACACGCGCACACACACACGCCCACACACCTGCACACACACACACAATGAAAGAGACCTAGTTGTGAAAGCTGTCTCAATACTTTACATCATCCACAAAATGCAATGAGAAAAAAAGAGATGAGAAATAGAGGAATTATTATATGGTGAGAAGAATGTAATTAGTCAGTTGATTTCTTTAGAGATAGAATAAATTGATGCATGCAAAAAGGGAAGCAATCAATACAAAAGAGAATACATGACTCAAGTTCTACCTTTCTCTATCGCTAAAGGGCCTTAAGGAGAGAATGAAGAGAAGGGAAATTTATAAAATGGAATAACATGACTCAAGGTCTAGCTTACTTTGTCTAGGAGTCATGAGAAGAAAATGCATGATTCAAGGACTAGCCTGCTCTGTCACTAGGGATCATGAGAATTCATGAATCATTTGTACTAGCGTGCTCTGTTGCTAGGTGATTTAGATGTTTGATAAAATACAAGATCACTTGAATTAGCATGCTCTATTGCTAGGTGATCGAGATAAGGGTGGTCATGTCCAAGCGTACTCTATACTTGGGACCACAAATTATAAATACTAGGAAAGAATGCCAAAATGTGAAAATGTATATGTATGCCCCCCTTAAAATAATTGCATAGAATAACTATATGCAATTGATTTGAAGGTCGATGAAAGGGGATAGAGATAGGAAAAGGTCCTTAGGAAGGATGTTGCCCCAAAAACAAGTTGTCCATGCCCCCAAAATATGGGTGAGGACAAAAAAGATGAATAAGGTTGTGTTGTTACCCAAGAAAAGAGAAGGTGGTTGCACCTAACTTCTACTGCCACAAAATGGCAACAAGCAAAGAAAGAAAGATATGTGTGCCACATAATAGGTACTAGCATAATTGAGTGATAGTAGAATCAACCAATGACAAAGGTGAAGTGATTGGATGACTTAGCCAAGTCCACCTCACAAGGAGAATGAAGAAGAGAGTTCTCCAAAGGTAGAGGTGTAGCATGAGTGAATAAAAAAGTTATAGGAGGAACACCAACAATGGATTGAAACAAATTCTCATCACATGAAGGGATAAGTGTATCAACTACGATAGAAATAAAGGATATGGAGGGTATAAGAGAGGTTCATAAGTGGTAATGTGCTCGACCTCATCTACCAATAGAGTAGTGCCATCAAGAGAAGATGAGAGAGTTGTATCATCAGAAAGAGTGATAGCATCCTCATCAGAAAGATATTTAATTTTATATTTAGAGTGTGACAATGATTGGTAGAGTGGGCAAACATCCTATGGTAGGCACATGAAAGAAGGTATGAGGGACAATGCTTAGAAGGAATTGGGTAGATAGAAAGGTTATAAGCTTGGATTCTAAGAGAATGGGTAAGATATGCTCGGGAGGGTCAACAAGAGGTGTATAGGGTCTAGGTTCATGTTTGGATGGATAGGAAGAAGGTTGAGTAGGTGAAGAAGAATCACAAGGGGGATCCATGGGTGGGGGGGTTAGAAAGGTGTCATTCTATCTAAGGTGAGGATGCTCTAGAAAGATTTGATCAATTTCAATACCATGAAGAACTAAGTTAGAAAGAGAACAAAATTGCTAAAACAACATAACATGTTGGGTATGTGGTAGAAAGTTCTCATGGAAAAGAGGTAGAATAAGGCCATTAGGGGGATGACAACCTTGTCGAACAAGCAAGGAAAAGAAACAAGAAGCGAAGCCCTGGACACTCTCATTAACACCTTGTTTGCATTGCAACAAGTGTGTAAGAGAGACTCTAGGCTCCATGTTAAATTTAAAGTGAGATACAAAGTAATGAACAACATTAGAAAATAAGTGTATGGAACTAGTAGGTAAGGTGTAGAACTAGTCTAAGGCAATATCTCTCACTATGATAGGAAATTTCACCAAGACATAGTCATCACATGTATGAGTCAAGCATACGATGGAGAAGCGTTTCACATGGTGCAACTGATCACCATGGGCATTATATTTATCAAAAGAAAGAGTTCCCATATGAATAGGAGAGGGGTATGTGATAATCTAAAAAAACAAGGGAGGCATAGCCTTGCCAACATAGAAGGAGCAATAGAAGGTAGCTCACAACAAATTTATAATGGCAAGGGTTAAGGTATAGAGGAGATGGTTCTGATGTAGGAGAGGAAATAGTAGATAAAGGATCATGCAAATGATGCTCAATATCTATTGAAGGAGGAATTTTAGGCAATGTGACTTTAAGGGAGTGATGAATGATGCTAGCATGTTCAACATTGCCCACAAGGGGGAATTCATCCTCCAAAGAAATATATGATGATGAACAAGAAAAGAGTCCATCTTGCAAAGAGAAAGGATCAATATAAGAATGAGCCTCATCATCACTCAAAGAAGAGTCTTCAAATTGAAAGAAAGATTATTAATAAAAGTTTGAGAACCATGTAGTGAAGGAGTATTGTCAATGATAAGAATAGGATCCTCACAAGTAGTGAGAGAAGAGAAGGAAGGTTCAATCTTCTGTGAGAGATCCATAGAGTTTGAACATGTAGATAAAGAAAGAAGGGAAGTGGAAATAGACATGATACCATCATGAACTATTGGAGGAGTGATGAAAGTAGAATGAGCCAAAAAAGTATGTTCAAGATCTCTTCATTCATCATCCAATATGGGACAAGAGTTGACATTGATCAATGCTTCATGACTGAGAGGGAGAGCCTTGTCATGAAGAGTAGGTAAGGTAATGTTATGAAAATGATCAATGATATCATCATCCCCTAAAATATATCGAGAAGTATTAATAGGGGTTTTATGAGAGAGATCAATAGAATGGAGTGACATAAGAAGAGCTAAGTCACCATCGTATACATAAAATAAAGTATCACTATCAATAATTTTTTGAGCAAAGCTAGAAATTGATATAATAAAAGAGGACATGTCCATTATGAAGAATAAAAGGAGAAGATTAAGAAATCTATAGAAAAATCTTGGTTTTATTTTTGGAAGAAAATTGAATGAATAAGAAGTTTTAAGTGTTGAAACAATGGGTTTATCAAAATGTAATAAGTGAACCAAGAAAGAAGGATGCAAGTGAAAAGCATAGGGTTCACCAAAATGTAATGAAGAAAATTTTAAACTATGCTAAAATTTACATTACATTAATGAAACAATGAATGAGATTGAAAGAAGTGCTGAAATGATAAACTGGATTAAAAAATGGAAACTATAGAAAATAAAAAACTTGGCACTAGAGGATGGAGCTCACTATCTTGGACACTATTGCTGTGTGTGAACATTCACACAATGTGCTACCATCTCAATCTCATGTTGTCATCTAGTTTATGCGTTGTCATCCTATAACAGAGAAAACTCAAGTTCTTGACCAGATTTTGAACTCACCTACACAATGGGAAATAGGGGCAACAAAAGTAGCAAACCAAGAGATATCAGATGATATAGAAATGAAGTTAAACTAACTAGAATAAATGAAATAATTAAATGACAAGAGAAAGGAAGATATAAGTAAACCTTCATGTAGTTATAGTCTTCCAAATATTTGTAGCTAGGACAAGAAAAATGGTTGAGACTTCTTGGGAGCTTGCCAAGAATGGTCAAACCCCTAGTTTGTGTTAGTTGCTGTTGCACCAAAAGATCGACCTATTAATGTCCGATACAACCACTTGACTTAACAAGCACGAGAGGCGGTTAAGCCCTTGTCACAAACCATCGTAGCACAACACTGAACAAGAAGACCAAGGGTCACACCTTGCAACAATCCCCCCCAGCGCAAGCGCGAGGTTTGAACCCATGACCTTGGCTCTGATACCAACTGTTAATTGCCGTTGCACCAAAAGATCGACCTATTAATGCTCGATACAACCACTTGACTTAACAAGCACGGGAGGTGGTTAAGCCCTTGTCACAAACCACTGCAGCGCAACGCTGAACAAGAAGACCAAGGGTCACACCTTGCAACAGTTTGGTCTTTCAACCTCCATAGGTAGTCAAATAGAAAAGAGTCTGGAACAATGTGTGATCTTATCCTACATGCATCTAGGACTAAGAACAACAAATCCAAATAAAGATATGAATATCAAATCCTAGGTTTATAAGGATTGATAAACTAGTGTGTGTATGAGATTGAATAAAGGGTGGTGATGGTCATCAAGAGATTTTCCAATAGAAATGTAGAAGGAAGTAATAAAGAATAGATACAATATTATTTAAACAAGAACAATAACTTATTGAAACAATATTACTAGCGTGATGTAGAATAGAGAAGTGAGCACATGGAGTTGTCAACAAAAATCCAATAGTGTGCAACTTCAACAAGCTTCAACAATGGAGGTATGTTCAGCGAAACATAGCTAAGAAAGGGAGAGAAAGAGATTGCATGAGTTGGATTCAAATGTTTCTTTTGTGTGATGAGGAAGTTGAAGGGTTAGATTTAGAGTAGAAAGGCATTACTTTGGTAGACGAGCATTATAGTAGGTGACAATAGGTAGTTGGGAAGGAATAACCAATGTTTTTAATTTTGGAAACTTGTGGGATGCTAACACATTCACACGGGCATTTGCACATCACACTAGTGTCCTCGATAAATCACTAAAAATATAACACATGGTCTTAGGTCAGCGAGAAGAATCAGAATGTGAATTTTTTTTGGTAATTTGGTGAAGGGAAAGGTCAAGGTTGAGGCTAAAATGATCCCTAAAATATGCTAGGGGAATGGGCACTAAATCAAGCGCAAAATATAGTGTGAAATTGCAAGGGTATATAATTTTTGACATTACATCTACCAAACACATGAACAACAGTTACACTATGTGGTATATCTATAAACTATGTTTTTGATATTATGTATACCTTATCTACCTTGTGTTGAAGCGTGTTAATTATTTTAATTATGTAGAATTATGTTAAAAGTTGATGTATGGGACCACATAGTTAGCATGAGTTATCCACTCACACCTAGTTTACATTACTTCATCAATAATTTTGCACTATCATTATATTGATTCTCTTGAGTGGACATTAGGATGGAAGTTCTAGAAAATGAAGGTTTTACCTTATGCATGAGTGGATTTGATGATGTCTATGCACACTCCTTTGTCAACCAAGTAGAGAAAAAGGAGTAGTTTAGTCACGAGATGGAGCTTTATTCTTGTAAGTATTGATTACTTGAATTATGACACAATGTCAAGGAGGTCGTTGTTAAATGTTGTTGTGAACTACTCCTCTAGTTCTCTAGGGAGGGTGTATGTATGTAGTACATGATGGGTGGAGCTTTAGGAATTAGGTTGTGTGTAGGGGTCTTCTTGTACTGGTGGCATGAAATTTTGTACCTAACAACTTAACATGGTGTTTATGTTGGGGATAATGAAAGTTTTCATATTGTTTTAATTTCCAATTATTGTTGAGTCATTAAAACCCTAGAATTCAATATTAGAAATTGATTAAGGTAACTTTGTTGATAATTCTTATACTTTTAATACTCATAATTATTTGCATTTAGGATCTAATCCTTGTGTGTAGCAAATGATCCTACCCTAAGGGGAGATCTAAGTTAGTATGAATGGTTAATCTTTCCATGGAGACATGACAAAAACAAGCAATTTATATGAATATGTATTGAGTGAAGTAGATTTTTGGATTTTTTATGTACTCACATATGTGATAACCTATTAGAAGATCCTAAAACATAGGTGGATTAAATGTATGTATAATGGAATCTTAATGGTTACTAATACTATTTGATCAAGCTATGAAATGGTATTGCAACACTATTAACTAACCCTTGTGATAGAATGGGGGATGTTGCTCCTTTATACAAATATTGGTTCCATATATATTTGCTTATGAGATGAACAATCTTGTTTTGTGAAATCCGAACAGGTAAATAAATGGATGTAGCCTATGAAGTAAGGTCTAAAGACCATGTGTAAGGGCTCACTCCATGAAGTCATCAAGGCAATGAATATTTTGATCAAGGTACATTCACAAGTTTGTATAATCTTAGATCTAAGGATGCTTTAGGTAAAAGAGAACTCATTGAAAACTAGATCCTAGGATTGAAAAATATTCTACTAATGCTTACTATGAAGAGTGTCTAGGGCTTGGACTCATCAAGATTAGAAAATATTTAGATTCATTTATTAGTAAACTCTAATATGAATGAATTGATTAACCCAAAAATGATTGGCATATTATGGAACCAATGAAATATGAAACCTTAGCATGATAACCAAAGGGGATATATAGATCCTTGCAAATGATGAAATCACAAACAAATTCTTGATACCACTATGGTTATGATAACTAACTAGATGCTAGTCATTGACCTAGGTGAGGTTCAATCCTATCTCATAAGTCTTGATAAATGGACTTGATAGTTATGTTAACAATGAAAATGCTTTCTCTCTTATTGATTTAAGTGATTGATGTAAATATTAATTTAGAGTGGGGTTGGGAGGAACTTTTGATTGACTGTATTAATCTATCTTGATAAAAAAATATTTGTTATAGTTTGATGATGTTAGTATTTCTTGTGTTAATTGAGATGATGAACCATTTGAGTCATGAAAGAACTACTTATCTATACATATTAACTTGGATAGAGCCATGTAATGGAAAACACTTAGGAATATTGTATGTGGGTATAATGTTGGATAAGTGTACTACCTAACCATTGATGCTATGTTTTGAAGTGAGAATCAATATAAGACAATGTAATGTTATGTCATGATGTATACTTATCTAAAGGGGCAAAGAGTAGATGTCTAATTTATCTAGATTTAGTCAATTGTAGTTAATAGTAGCAAAAAGGGGGTTACTTATAGTTCATTATACCACTCAATTTATCCTAAAGTGGGATAGTGATTTTATGTCCATTCCTAATTCAAATACAAAGTTGATAATTTTCCTTAGATTCTCTAAGATAAGAATCCAATCCTTCTAATACTTACATATGTTGAACTATAAAATATCCCTACTAGCACTAGCTAAATATGCATAAGGCTTTAGAGAATATTTTACCCACAAGGGAGATAGTAATGAATGATTGCAATGGTGTTTATTTTGTCAAAGAGGTATTGTTGAATCTTAGAACTTCTTTTAACTAGACCAGAGTTTAAATAACTTGATTGAATTCCTTCAATCGTACAATTGATTTAGATGAACTAATGTTCATTAAAGAATGTTAATAGGTCTATCTAAAAAAAGAACCTAATAAGTCCTAAGATATTCATAGTAGTTGATATGTATAAGGTTTGATTAAAGGTTAAATCGCTGCCTTTAATTTTTGATGCATGAGTCATTAAAAGGTAATTCTAATTATTGTTTACATTGAACTTCTATGATGAGAAATCATGTTGAAGCTAATTTATATTAAGGAATACTATGGTTCTCGACTCTCTAAGGGCCTCTTGTGTCATGATATCAACTAACTTTTAATGATGCTTGAGAACTAAAATAAGTGAATGATACTTAAGTAGGCCCTTACCCTAGGTCGGAAAGACCATTAAAATTTTGGTGGGTTTAGATAGTTATGTGATGTAAAAGTCCTATCAATGAATCTCATAAGTGAGGGTTAGTAATCTAGTGAAATATTTCTTGAGAGCATGGATAAGTACAAGATTCACAAACTGACACCTTCAAACAAAGTGGTTCAATTTTTGGGCTTTTACAAAGTTTTGAAAGCAATTATTTCTCAAAAATTACTTAATGACCATAAATAATTGTCAATTTTAAAGTCCAACTTCAACTACAACCATTTGCATTGCTTAACCTATAAATACACATGGTGTCTTTAAAGATTCTACTACTATTAATAAGAAATTTTCCCTGATGATGTTTAATGCAAGTGTTGTGCAAATAAATATAATATTAGTTAAGAAAGGAGTTTTCTTGTCCTTAACAATGCCAATATGAACATATACATAAAAGATGGAGTTTTGACATGAACTTGCTCAATTTGAAAATACATCAATAGAAAATTTAGAATTTTCATCTGTCTTCGGAAAGCCTACATAATTATATTAAGAAAACAAGGGACACATAATGGATAGTTCTACTAAAACACTATTTTAATTTTTTTAATTTGTGGACATAAGTTATTTCAATAAATTGCATCATAATAATTGTATTATATATTTTACTAAATTTAATAAAAATTAAATTGTAACAATAAACAATTTTTTAAACAAGATATGTACAAGATATTATATTAAATATATCCTATTAAAAATAATATCATGCAAATTTATGTGTTAAAAATGAAATAATTAACATATACCTATTAAGATGTTAGGACAAGTGATATTGACTTGTAGAAAGTTCAGGTAGGAAGAATTTTTCTACATACTTAGTTGCAGTGATATGTAGTCAATTATCAAGTAATGTAGTATAGCATATATGTTGACTAACATGTGGTGGTGGTGTAGCAAATAGGTGTGCTATAGCATACATGATTTTTCTACATTTGGTGGCGCTATGACAACAATTTCAAGCCATCTAGATGAAGAACTCACAATTGCATGTGTTTAGTGTTTGTTGGAGCATAATCAGTGATGCAAGAGCACTTGCAATAGAGCTAGAAGTCATGCAACACAATCTAAGAGAACGATAATGTTTTGGAACATGGCACAAGCTATCATAAGTAGTCAAGAGTAATGTTATGTTGGTGTGAGCTACCGCAAGTGAGGAGTTGGTAGTGGTGGTTATACTAGAAACATACACGTATATCGATAGTGTAAAGGATGTAACTATTAGTTTAGTGTGTGGTAGTGGTAGAGTGTACAAGGTTATCATCCACATGAAGGCATCATACTTGTTGACTTATGATGTAAGCTAACATCATGTATGGTTGAATTATAGTTACATGAATCTTGGTATTCCATGGGTTTGGTTGAATGGTTAGACGATTGGACGGTTGGGTTTCCTATGAATACATCTATACATATTAGTTTGTGTGAATGTGCCAAGGTTATGAACTCACTTGTTAGACATTGAAGAAATTTGTGCATTGTTAGTATGTAAATATTAGAGTGACTGCAGAAGAAGGGTATGTTGTAGATTGAGATTCTGTAAAAGGTTTCCAAAGACTTTGTTGTATTGAATCAATGCTTATTTTGAATAAATATAACTATGAATTTTTTGGTGGTGCGTTTTCTCCTGAAAGGGTTTCCTACATATTTTTTTGTAACTTGTGTAATATTGTTGATGCATATTATTCCATTTACTTATGTACATGTTAGATAGATTTTGCAAGCCTTGTTGACTGTTAACTGAATTTTCATTATTCCAATCTATCAATCAACTATAATAGGGATTAAAATCCCCAACATTTTGGTATCAGAGCGCAAGGTAGTTGTTTGGGTGGTTACTTTTTTGTTGGAGTGCAAACCCCTATATGTGTATAGTGTAACCCTACAATGATTTGTGTATTGCATTTCATGTATAATTAGAAAGGAAGGAATATTTTGAAAGATTTAATGAGAAGATAGAACAAAATTATATCTATGGCTACCATGTTGAGGTTTGAAATTGAGAAATTTAATGGGGAGAACTTTGAGTTGTGGAGGTTGAATATGGAGGATCTTCTAGTGGAAAGAGATCAATGGACTGTGGTATCTTCTTCTACCAACCTCTCAGGTACGTTTGATGAAGACTAGTTAAAACTAGATAAGAAAGAAAGAAGTACAATCTAATTGTGTCTGTTATATTATGGATTGATGAATGTGTTTGTGGAGCAAACAACAAATTTGTTATGGAAGAAGATAGGTACATTATATTAGTCCAATAGGACTCTAGTTAACACACTTATTTTAAAAAAGAAGTTATAATTTTTAAAAATGAGGGAGGGAGACAATGTAACTAATCACTTGAAAATATTTAATATGATTTAAAGTTATCTTGTGTCAATAGGAGTCAAGATAGATGAAGATGAAATATGCATTATGTTACTTTGTTCCTTACTAGATTCGTGGGAAAACCTTGTAATGTTTATCAATAGTAATGTTGTGTCACTAAAACTGGAAAATGTAATTGGTATTTTGTTAAGTGAAGAAATTAGGAAAAGGTCCATGGATGGTAGTTCTTTTGATTCCCTTGTGGTAAGGGGAAAGTTTAAGGAGAAGAAAGGTAAGAAGAAGATAGGAGATAAGAAGTATACAGGTAAGGTCTAAATCTCTAGGTGCGTCTAAAGTAAAATGCTAGGATTGTGGCAAGAAGGGTAACATAAAGAAGGAATGTAAGTCTAAGAAGAAGGATGATTTCTTTGGTAAGTCCTCTAAAACTAATGAGTATAGTAGTGATGCCTTTATCTCTACTAACATTGTTGGTGATGATTCCTGGTAGATTGACTCAACTGCTTCTTTTCATATGACACCTCACAAGGAGTAATACTCAAAGTATACCAAGAGTGATGAAGGGTAGGTGTTTCTCACTGATAATAGATCTTTGAATATTGTTGGCTAAGGAAAGGTGAAAGTTACCTTCATGGATAGTAGAGTACAAACCCTCTCAAATATGCTGCATATACCAAGTTCGGCAAAAAACCTAATATCTATGTCAAAAATGGCTAACTCAAGAATTCATGTCACATTTGATGGAAAAGGTTGTAGATTAGCTAGAGGTAGTTTGGTGCTTGTAAAAGGCGTGCAACATGGTACTCTATATAGGCTAGATGCATCAACATTATTTGGTTGTGCTAATGCTACTACATCTGAATTAGGGTTATTATGGCATCTTAGGTTGGGTTATCTAAGTGAAAAATGATATAAAACCTTGTTAAACAAAGATATGGTAGAAGATCTTGTTGATTGTTCTATTGAGATTAACTTTTGTGAGTATTGTGTGCATGGAAAATAGAATAGAGTGTGGTTCAACTCTAGAAGCACTAGAGTATATGAGATTTTGGAGGTGATACATAGTGATGTGTTTGGTTGTATTGATATCCCATCCATTGGTAAGTATTTATACTATTTGTCATTTACTAATGATTATTCTAGGCATTTCTTGGATATATTTTCTTCGGAACAAGTTTAAGGTGTTTCTCAAGTTAATAGAGTTCAAAGCTCTTATTGAGAATTAGACCAAGAAGAAAATAAAGGTGCTTAGGACATATAATGGTAGTGAATTCTACTCTTAAGATTTTGATGTATTTTGTAGGCATACTATAATTTTGAAGAAAAGGACTACCCCATACACACCACAAATAAAAAGAGTGGCTAAAAGGTTGAAGAAAACCATCATAATTGGGTTATAATTATGTTGACTAGTGTACATTTAGGACATGCATTTTGGGTGGAGATGGTAAGCACTGCATGCTACGTGAAAAATAGATCTCCAACTTTTTCTCTAAACAATAGGACACCATATAAAATGTGGATTGGAAGAAAACAAGTGGTGGCACATTGTCAATCTCTTGTTGTGAGGCATTTGTTTAGATGCCTAAGGAGTAATGGTCCAAGTTGGATTTCAAGGCCAAAAGGTGCATTTCTATTAGTTATTGTGAGAATGTTAAAGGCTACAAGCTTTGGAATCTAGAAACCTTAAAGGTTTTCTACTCAAGGGATGTTAGATTCAAGGAATTTGGAGCCTTGCCCAAGGTAGAACAACCAAAGGAAAATGAGAGGGAGAAGATGCATTTTTAAATAAAATTGGAGCAACAAGATGCAACTAAAACCAAATAACAAAGTGGAGAAGGTAGTTTGGGAGAAGAAGAGGTAAGCACATCTTGTAGTAGCTCTGAAGAAGAATAGATTGTAGATGTGGTAGGAAATAACTTGATAAGGTAGCAAAGATCACCTAAGAAGTATAGTCTACCAAATTTTTGTTGCGTATTTGCTCTTACTTGTACTGATAGTGAACTAGGTTTTGTGGAAGAGGCTCTCACTTGTAAAGAGAAAAAGTCTTGGAAGAATGCCATGGATGAGGAGATGTCAACATTGAAGTAGTGTATAGACTTGGAATTTGGTTGATCTGCATGAACATAGGAAACCCATTGGTTGAAAGTTGGTGTTAAAGAAGAAATTTAGATTAGATGGATCACTTGAGTATTACAAGGCATGGTCGATAGTAAAGGGTATTCCTAGGTTGATGGAATAGACATTGATGAGATTTTTTCCCTTGTTACTAAGCCGAGTTCCATTAGAATGTTGTTTTTGATTAATGGTAAAATAGGTTTTGAAGGGATCACAAAACCCTATAACAAAATGTTGTTCACTACATAGGCACAACCCAACCACAGTAGTTTAAAAAGTCCATATAACAGTTCAATTACAAAATGTTGATCATAATATGATACTCAACCAACCAACAAGATAACATAAGCCACAACAAAACATCATCTAACCAGCACACTGTTAAACAAAAACAACAAACAAAAGAAAACATAAGCCAGAGTTCCATTAGAATGTTGTTATCTATTACTATGACACTTGATTTAGAAATTGAGTAGATGAATGTTAATACAACATTCTTACATGGAGACTTAGAAGAGGAAATATCCATGGAACAACATGAAGGATATAAGGTGAAAGGTAAAGAGAAAATGGTTTGCAAGATGAATAGGTCTCTGTATGGATTAAGGCAATCCTATGGATATCAAACCAAAAGTTTGACACACATGTGCTAGAATTAGGTTTTGGAAGAAGTGATGTTGATCATTGTGTATACTTTGAATAGGTAAATGATCACATTCTAATTGTGGTTTTATATGTTGATGATATGCTTATCATTGGAGACAATAAATCATTAATTCAAGAACTTAAAACTTAGTTGTCTAGTAAGTTTGATATGAAATACTTAGGAGCTACTAGATACATACTAGGTATGGAGATATGCAAGGATAGGACCAATAGAAAACTATGGCTAAACCAGATGAAGTATCTTGAAATAGTATTGTGGAGGTTTGGAATGCAAGACAGTAAACAAGTAAGTTCACCCCTACTAGTTAGCACAAAGCTAAGTATGGAACAATCTCTTAAATCTACGGAGGATTTGGAGGACATGAGGAAGGTTCCTTATGCAAGTGCAGTGAGAAGTCTCATCTATGCAATGGTTTACACAAGACCAAACATTGCCCAACTAGTGGGAGTTCTAGGTAAGTTTATGACAAAGCTAGGTAAAGAACATTAAACACATGTGAAGAGATGTTCAAGTACTTGAAGGGAACTCTAGATTATTGCTTGACTTATCACGTGACTAATGATATGTGCATAATGTTATGTGTACAAGGATTTGTTTATTCAGATTAGGTTGGAAATCTTAACAACTAAAGGTCTATGAGTAGATATGTGTTTATTCTATTTGGTGGAGTAAATTGGATGAGCAAGAGGCAACAAGTGGTTTCCCTATCAACTATTAAAGAAAAATATATGGCTAGAACACATGCTTGTAAGGAAGTCATTAGGCTAAAGAGATTGAGTAACAGTATTGGTTTTAAGAGTCAAATAGTTGTGAAGTGTGATTCACAGTGTAAATTTACCATTCTAGAACCAAGCATATTGATGTGCAATATCATTTTGTTAAGGAGATGGTTAAGAGTAGAAAAGTCTAGATGGAGAAAATTGATACTCATGTAAATGTTGTAGATTCTTTGACAAAAACTATAAGTACTGGTGGAGGGATGAGATGGGGTTATCCCATTCCCAAGCATGAGGTTAATCTCTTGTGTTGGATTACCGCACCTTTCTCCTACGATAAATATCAAGTGGGATAATTTTGGGACTTGGGTGATATTCACCTATAGAAAGTTCTTGTATGAAGAGTTTAGACCTACACATTTAGGCAGGGTGATATGCGGTGAGTTATCAGGTAATGCGGTATTGTTGAACACACCAAGATACTGAGAGGGGGGTGAATCAGTAGCCAATCAAACTTCAAATCCTCTGGAGCAGATTAGAACTTAAACATTACAACATTAAGATAAACATGAAAGATCAACACAATGCACATCAACACATAACACCAGATATACGTGGAAAACCTAAAAAGGGAAAAACCATGGTGAGGATTAACTCACAATATATGAAGCTCAAAATTACAACTTTGTTTTAAGGCTACAACCCAAGGAAGCTACTACTCCCTGCTGACTTTGTTTTAGGGCTACAACCCAAGGAAGCTACTACTCCCTGAAGACTTTGTTTTAGGGTTAGTCCCAAGGAAGCTACAACTCCCTGCAAACTTTATTTTAGGGCTACAACCAAAGGACACAACTACTCCCTGAACTGAGAATGAACTTAGAGATGATTACAATATGATAGTCCTTCTACTGTCTGAAAACTGACATTGAAGCACACACCTTTGATGATTGCAATTCTGCTTCTTCTGATGATTGGATCAATTAGACACACTCTTCACTTCCCTCCTATCACAAAAGTGTCTTCAAGATGAATCGGGATAGTTCTTATTGCTTCTGCTATTTCTCCTTCAATCGCACATCATAATGCATAACATGTTCATATTATGCTCTTTCATACACTCACATATTCATCTTCACAATCATACTTCACCTAGACCAACTAGGTTTACAATATATACATGACATTACATTGATTTCATTCCAAGTCGGCCAATACAACAAGAATATTACATTTTACAAGTCGGCCAGAGATCACAACATGAAGCATGCATATGGCAAGCCCTATAATGAACAACACACTACTCCAGAAGGAAACACATGCCATGCAGATCCCAATACATGCTTAGTCCAGTCCTAAACATCCTTCACAACATCATTCTTCAAGGAATAACATCCACACGCTTCACAAATTTGAATTAGGTCACCCTTAAGCAAGAACACATGAAGCTTCACTAGTAGAAATATGGCAAATAAATGACCAGGTGACTAAAACTTTTAGTCACGTGACCAAATTTTTTTGCAACACAGCTATAAATGACTAAATAAATGACTAATTTGGTCATCGGTTGAAATGACTAAATAAATGACCAAATAAATGACTAATTTGGTCATCGGGCAAAAAACACAACTAAATAATTGGTTCGACAAATAAAAATGACTAAATAAATGACTATTATTCCTCTATTCTTTTTTCTTTCCAATTTGATCATAATACTATGGTAGATCTTAGTATAAGTAAACTCTATTAAAACCAAATATATTATTCAATATGATCTAGTACATTGTGCATACTTATGAAGAAATTTGTTTGGTTTTCTTAGCAAAATATGAGATATATTGGATTTGTCAACTAAAATTCAATCAATTAGTAGTTGTAAGGCCCAACCTCATTGTAAGGCCCATTTATTTTGTGATCACAATTGCTTAATTCATTATCAACATTATATGCTGATCCCTAGCTACTAGATGGATTCATATATGCTAACACTAGATTAGATGTGTATATGTTTGTCTACTACTTGCATATATATGTTCCTAGAAATAATTTATTATATCTTGGGTCCATGTTTTCTTTATGTCATTGCTTTCTTTCAGGGTATCACTGGGACTCATATTTATATCCCACCGATATTCATCATTTCCGCTGATGTCTTTTGTCTTTGGTAGTTTCATTGTTGTATCGGTGAGAAACTCTCTTTTGTCAGCCCGATATCCCTATGTCTCCTCGAAACCACTTGAGATTCATAATATTTCATTCGATTTCATTTCAATTGTCTTTTTGGCGCAAACCGATAACCCTGTTTAGCTTTCGAGGGTTTTGGTTTTTTTAGATTTTACGTTTTGTATTTGCTCTACTTGTTCTCAGAATCACAGTTTCTTATGTTTCATTCTTTGCCCCTTATAATCTAAACTGTAAGTAATGCAAACCAGAATATGAGTTTTAAAGAAAAAGTTATTTATATGTTTACAACTTTGGGTTATGCAAAATACTTCACATTTAAGGGATTTGGTAGCTAAGCCCTTATATTTTCATCCTAGAAGATGTTATGTTATGCCTGGTTATTGTTTTTAGGTTTTTTGTTTTGGTTTGGTAAAACTAGCTCATGTTAGGAACTCATTTGATGTTGATTGTTGATTTGACTTATCTAGGCTGAGTGTTGTGTAAAACGATGATGGTAGTGGAGACTTCGGAGGATGATGCTACTCTTGTCGTGGCTCGTTTCATTGCAGAAATGGTGTGGGCTGATGCATGACCTAAAGTAAGCATTCAACCTTTGCACCATAAACCTAGTAGATGAAATTGTTAAGGTCTTTCCATGTTTTGAAGCTGGTTATTGTGTGTTTGGTTCTTCTTCATTTAAGAGAAGTTTAGATCAAGGGATATAGGTTAATTTCAACCAAGGGGTCATGGGCGGTTTAATCGTAAGAGTTATACTTGTGAGAGCAGGTTAACTTAACTGTAATAAGTTGGCCCATAACCCTAGCAAGGGTGTCACGAGCAAGGTTATGGTGTAAGGAATATGGTATACATTTTATCATGTCCCGCATTCAATAGGGTGTATTTGAATGTGACCTAAGTGTAAATTTTTTAAAGATTTCCGCCAAGATTTAGTAAGAAGGTGTTGTGTCTAGCTCTGATGCCATGTTTGCTTGGCATGTACCAGATAGCACTCAAACCTAGGACCTCAAATTTATACGCTTGGTGCTCTACCATGTTCTTCCATATCCTTACTTGGGTGGTGGTTGGGGCCCCTAGCCACTATCAACCTAGGACCTACCATTTGCATTCTAGGGTGCTATTGGCCCGTTGTGATTGGTATTTATTCCTAGGCCATTTATTACAACTCTAGTGTGACTTTTTTTTAAATGTATGATGTGGAATATTGTCATTGGTGAACTATGGGTCTTTTTGGGCCAACTGGCTAGTGATTTTTTTGTTATTTGAACATACCCAATAACTGTTACACCACAATCTCACCATCTTTTTATTGGAGTTATTCATTGCTTTGTTGTGGCGGAAGGGATTTGAACTTGAACATAGTTCACATTTTTATGAGTTTGCCCATTACCATTACACCACAACTTAGACAAATGACTAATATCTTTAACATTTCTCAAAGTTTATAATCAGTAAAAGGGAGTTCTATGTTTTTGCCTCAAAGCTGACCCGAGGCCAATACAATGCTTTTTTCAAATGAGGCCCTCTTGAGGCCAAAGTAACTATTTAAAGAGAGACCAGATGGAGCAGGTATTGAAGGTTTTTATTGCAATATGTAAGAAAACTAGTTCTTTTCATTGCCGTGTATGTAGTGCATGTTGTAATCAATAGTCATATTTCTAGTTTGTAAAGCGAAAAGATTGGTTAATTGTGCTAGATTTATGATTATTATTTCTGTTTTATAAATTTTTCTCTGCTTAAGGCTCATGGAAGTGCTCTCTATGAGAAATAATCAGATTCCTATATTCTCGGCATCAATTCTTGTAGTTCTGTTGGTTTGGACATTTCTTTCATTTTCAATGATTTATGGTTAGGAGTTATTTAATCCGCCTTTTATGTGAAAATACTATATTGGATGGTGATTAGTGCACAACAATTACCAACCAACTGTAGTTTTGTTTTAGATCAGACAATGTGGATATATTGCTTGTATAGATATTTGCACATTATTGGAGATATTGATCCCTTTAATGCCTACTCTATTTGTAATTTGTTTGAGTAAGTTGCAGAACCTCAGGTGATGTGTTATTGTGATGAGGCCCAAACCTTCATGGTGGAAGGTAGATGGTCGGATTTGGCATCACTTTTGCTCACTTTAGCTGATCTGATATTTGCCAGCTCCTTAGAGAAACGTTTGTGAGTCAAACACTTTAATCCATATATTTGTGACATTTCTCAAATTCCCATTTAAACACATGCCTTCTTAGTTTAAAATACATCATTAATAAGTGCTTTGTGTGGGAAACTACTGCATGTTAGGGATATAAGTTTGCACAACTATTGCATGTTAGGAATATGAAATACACAGCAACTATTTGAGATCTTGGGTCATTGCTCAAGCTTTTACTACAATTTATAATTTTTGCAATTTATTTTCTTTATTGGGGGAAAGAGCGCAGAGACTAAGCTATTCAAAGTGTGTGGATTAATATTTTTCTATTATTTTGTTCGTGTAACAAATGTTTCTTTTCCAAAGATTAGTAGCTCTAGATGGCATTTACTGCTTCAATTTAATTTGATAAAGCAAAGACAGTGGTCAAAGAATGAATGTGTTTCATAAGGTTTGTTAAATATGGTTAATGCTAGTGTAGGGGAAAGTAAAGTAAATGTTGTTAATATCAGAGCATGGATTGTCAATACTCGACCATAATTCAAAAATTCAAAGCTTTATTTGTTCCTTCTCTCAAATTCTCTCAATTCCTTTTGAGGAATCTATAACTCCTTTGGGTCTTGGTATTATTTGATGTCTAGTTCATTCACATTCTCTGATGAGATTGTTTTTGGCAGAGTCACCCTTTTCCATTGTAATTAATCTCACAATACATGGGTCATGCATTTGGCTGGTTAAAATAAGTTTTTGTTGGAGAACAATATTTCTAACTTCAATGTCAACGTACTAGAGGAGATTGCTTGAATGGTGTCATTGAGGCACCCAGTTGTCTATTTGAGAAAGGATTACCCGTACTCGTACGTGTCCCCAAACCGGTGACCTAACATTTAATTGATTAGGCTAGATTGAACATAGGAAAATTTTATTTTCTTCTACAAGCATATATTAGTAAACCTGAATGGTTGCATGCACCTAGAACACAAGCAAAGCTTACAATGTTAGGATGTGTTCTGGAGTGCTTCTGCAAAATCCATTTTGTGCATATCCTGCAATCATTATATTCCATCAGATGACATCTCTTTGAGGCATTCTGTCAAATAGTTCACGTGCTTTGTCTATGATTCCACATTTTGCATACATGTCTACCAGAGCATTTCCAACCGTAATAGCTGACAAAGATCCCCTTACCATTATGATTTGATGGATGCCCATACCCTATTCAAAAGCTCCCATTTTGGCACAGGCAGGGGGGACGCTGGCAAATGTTGTGGAATTTGACTTTACAACTGCCAATTGCATCTGCTTGAAAATTTCTAAAGACAACAAATCCATTTTGTGCATATCCTGTGATCGTTGCAGTCCACGAGACCACACTTCTTTCAAGGATTTTGTCAAACAGTTCGATTCTATTCAGTGTCCTTTTAGGGGTTTAGCTTTCATTCATGCCAATAATCACCATAGAACCTTGAATAGTAGGCTTTGCACACTTTGCAAGATCTTTAGGCTTAGCACCAGCACTGGGACATCCTTATCATTATTGTTTCTTTCCCGAATATATAGAGGAAAGGCCCATAATAAAGCCTCCATATTGGGAACAATGGATGTGATGAGTAAACAAATTTGAGTTGAGGTGATAGCTCATACTTGGTATCCCATATTATAATTTTCATTGTAATGAAACCTTTATAAAATTCTGCATAAAACTGGACTCACAACAAGATGACAGTCTCTAAAAAGAGCTTTTAGTGATCTTCTGACTGTCATGATAGTATGATTTTTCTGCTCTTCCATCCTACCCACATGAGATTATAGAGGTGTCCTTCCATATGCAATCTCTAACTTCCACGGTCAATTATTGTACACTATGTTCATAGGAAATACCTTTTAAATCTTAAGTTCTAGGTGTTAAACCTCCTCGTGGTCTGATCAATGTGTGACAACCTTTGAGACATCCACCCTCATCTTGAAGTGCCTAAATGGAACATTCATAGCTCTGAAGTAATCTTCTAATGGCAAAAATCTCAACATCATTGATATCCAGTTTTAGACCAACCTCCTTGGATAATAACCATGATTTGGAAGATCATGAAGGTGGGAGAGAGACAGAAGGAAAATGAAATGACAGTGATGACTGTAGTTACTATTTGACTATGTTTCACATCTTAGGATGATGAGTGGGTGTCTCCACTAGCACTTTGCTTTGAATAAATGGATATGGCAATCTTTAGCATTCCTCTTTGTGGGGATCTCATGATCTTATAAGTGCAACAATCATTCATATGTGATTGTTATGGAGGTACTTTGGTTGCATACAAATGTGACTATCACAAGATTTGATGCCTATTTTAATATGACAGTCCATGACAATAGTGTCCATGGAGTTTTATGACTACCCCCACACTAGTGGTGATTACATATGCTTGACTAAATCATGTTGTTGTCTCACTATTGATTACACTTGGGGTGGAAATTTTAGGACTATTGTTTATGGGGGACTGATTTTCATCTTTGCATTAGAACTTTTTTGAGATTATTATCATGGTATTGGACCTTCTAGGTTTGTGATAGGGTCTACTTCTTGTCACTCCACTTCAAGAATTTTGAGAAATATTCCAAATAGCGCCCATGCCCTCATGGTTGTTATAGTATTTACGACAATCCTATGAAGGAACTTGAACTAGGATTGTCCTCCAAAATCAGATGTTGCCTCCTTCAATGACTAAACTACCTTTTACCCTAGGCCCTTGGTACTGTAGCATAGAAAGACATTATTCAGGAAGCTCAAATAGTCAGGTGGGTACTACAAAGAATGAGATACCAACATAACCCAATGTTGATGTATCATATGACCATTATGCTTTGAAGGATGTCCATACCCTATTCCAAAGCTCCCATTTGTGCACAGGTAGGGAGGATGCTGGCAAAGGTTGCAGAATTTGGATTTACAAATGTCAATTGCATTTGCTTGAAAGTTTCTAAAGCCTGTTCAACAAATCCATTTTGTGCAATCCTGCAATCATTGCATTCCATGAGATGACATCTCTTTGAGGCATTCTGTCAAACAGTTTGTGTACCTTGTTTGTGCTTCCACATTTTTCATATATGTCTATCAGAGCATTTCCAACTATAATATCTAAAAAAATCTGCCTTCTATTATGCTTTGATGGATGTCCATACCCTGTTCCAAAGCTTACCATTTTGATTGAGGCAGAGAGGATGCTGACAAAGGTTGTGGAATCTGGCTTTACACCTGCCAATTTCATTTGCATGAAAGTTTCTAAAGCCTTTTCAACAAATCCATTTTGTGCATATCATGAAATCATTGTAGTCTATTAGACTACATTTCTTTTAGGCATTTTGTCAAACAGTTCACATGCCTTGTCTATGCTTCCACATACATCTCTCTCTCTTTGTATATGTATATTCAATTGCATTTGCTTGAAAGTTTTTAATGCCTTAACATGTCTAACATCAATTGTGTAGCCAATCCCATTTTTCTCCTCAAGGTCCTGTCAACATCAACGTTTCGAAGAGACCATCAAGTGAGTCCCACCGAATAGACAACTCCTGCTGATATGTATTTTTATACCTTATCGGTGTTTCGAAGAGACCGTAAAGTGAGTCCCACTGAACAGACAACTCCCGTTGATATGGACTTTCCCACCTTTACCTTGTGCACACACTTTGCCATCGGGCTATCAAAGAGACCATAATCAGAGTCTCGCCGAAATCATAGGGTCTCGCCGATAATACACAACATGGGGCCATCGCGGGGACGTTGACTATAGTCTTGCCGAACACAAAGGTCACTCTGATGAAGAGTCCATCGAGAAATCGAGGAGACTGAAAACTTCATCCCAACTATATCCAGGGATCTTTTTAATTCCTCTATCTTTTATCAATCTCCTTACCATTTGAACCTCACCCCAGCTACCCACTTCTGCATATATGTTTGAGAGAACATAAATCATAGTATTTTTAGGATCCAAATAAAAAAGCAGCATTGCTGTAAATACTCCTAAGCCTATATTCATATGTGATTTATAGGCACCAAGATAACATGTATCCACACAACCACCACAAGTTTAACTGGCATCTTAATGATAAAGTTTAGGCTGTCCTCAAGATAGCCAGCACGGGCAAGAAGGTCAACCATGCACACATAATGATCGACTGTAGGAGTAATGCAATAAGGGTTACTCATGTGATTGAAGTATGTACATCCCTCATCCACTAAACCTGAATAACTGCATGCACATAGAACACAAGAAAAGCTCACAATGTTAGGATATGCTCCAGATTGCTTCATTAATTCAAAGATTTTGAGAGCATCCTTGTAAAATCCATTTTGTGCATTTCCTACAATCATGGCATTCCATGAGACCACATTTCTTTGAGGCTTTTTGTCAAACAGGTCACGTGCCTTATCTATACTTCCACATTTTGCATACATGTCTACCAAAGCATTTCCAACTATAATTTCTGACAAAAATCCCCCTTCCATTATGCTTTGATGGATGTCCATACCATGTTCCAAAGCTCCCATTTTGGCACAGGCAGGGAGGATGCTGGAAAAGGTTGTGGAATTTGGCTTTAGACCTACCAATTGCATTTGCTTGAAAGTTTCTTAAGCCTTTTCAAAAAATCCATTTTGTCCATATGTATAAGTTAAATACATGTGATTATACATATGTCGCGAATTGTTTTCTTAAATGTCATGATTGCAGTTTTATGTATTCTTAAAGAAATGTACATAATATTAAATGTCCATATGTTTTCATCTACATACCAAGTGTTTGTTAAAATGTATAAGATCTAGAAGTGAGCAGTAGTTGTTCTAATTTTAATATTCTGAAATATTGATTAATCTACATAACCTACTAACTGTTTGACAAAATGTCTATGGGCCATTTTTGCAATTTACAAGCTTGTTCTGTTATTTTTGTTGAGTTGGTCCACAATTCTCTCTCAAAAGATAGGTGGAATATTGATTGTAGAAACAACAGTTTTCATCGATTTGCAGCTAATTAAGAAAGACGTGTGATCATGATGGGTGATGATACATGGTTACAAGTATTTCTTCTTGAATACTTTCATAATATATGCCTATATTGCTGTAAAATTCCTTATCATCCCACTTTGTTTTTCATATTTCAAAGTTCCATAAATCTTTTAAAAATATTAACAAATTTTGAGTTTTTTGATTGTCGACAGGTACAGAGCAAGGAGAAATTGCAAAACCAATGCCTTCTAGATGCATTTACAGTCCACCCCATGTGCAACAATGGCATCATTGAAGACATGCATTCACACCGACGGCTTTTTAGCTTTAGTTTTAGTTTTTTTTCAGTTTTAAAAGCATAATAAATCAGTAGTTTGCATACTGCAAAGATTCTGTCTTGAAAACTCTATATATAGAGTTCTTTGTAACACATTTTATATACAATTTGAATATACAATGAATTATTTTCCAGCATTATTGTTTCAATCCTTTGAGCAGATTTGTTGATAAACGAGTTCTTTGTAACATATTTTATATACAGTTTGAATATACAATGAATTATTTTCCAGCATTGTTGTTTCAATCCTTTGAGCAGATTTGTTGAAGTTTATCAACAAAAAATGGCATAGTTGACGTTTATCATGTACTAGTTATTTATATATGACCAGTTAACAGAAAAATAATGATTAAAATGACCAAATATACTACCAATGGACGGAAATTAGTGACTAAATAAATGACTAAATATACTACCAATTGACGACAATTAATTATTACAATGACTAAATAAATTTGGTCGCGAGATAAATGATCGGCAATAAACTACCAATGGTCACATGACTAAATATACTACCAAATTGATGACTAAATATACTACCAAATTTATGACTAAATATACTACCAAATTAATGACTAAATATGCTACCAAATTTATGACTAAATATACTATCAAATTAATGACTAAAATTTGTTTGGTCATAAATTTGGTCACGAGATAAATGACCGGCAATAAACTACCAATGGTCACGTGACCAAATTACTAATCACATGACCAATTTTTGGTAGTTTATTTAGTCATTTATTTCTGTTTTTCTACTAGTGCTTGTAGCACAATGGTCATTTCAACTTGGTGGTACTCATGAGAGATTGAACAATGCTTGCGGTTCTTCCAGATGAGTCGGCAAGACCTACACAACATCTCCAAACATTCCTTGAACTCTGTATAGCAACAACATTGTGGCACATACCTTCAACATTCTTTAGTCGGCCAGACAGAGGCATAGCCTGGCAATATCATTATTCCGGACCTCAACCAGTTCCGGAGAGAGTAAAAAAACACATTGCGGAGCAAATGGAGACAACACAAGATCATCAGGACCATCTTCCATCAATCAATGTACCATTTCATGCCACAACAAGTTAGCGCACATCATCATCATCATATGTCCTGCGAACAACTAGGCATCCAAAACTATCTGTATCACAACTGTCATTTGAAAACTAAGCTTGCAGACCTCAAAAACACCTAAAACTCATATGGATGCACTCATACACTACTATGAACATATCCTCAAAACCGTACAACCATATCTATCACTGTAGAGAAATGCAAAGCATTCCAAATAGTCTTCATCATCACTTGATTCTGCTAGAGCACAGACCGGAACTCTGTCTCTCATAACTTTCACTGCAGAGGGACAAATGATTTGAAACTTTGGATTTAGCACCTTTACATCATATTGAACTTGACTTCTGAACCACATGACCATATCTTCAAATGCGAAGGAATGTGGAGCATTTTACCATGCAATCTTTCAGGCAATTCTTGCAGTAGAAACCTTCACCAACTTCTGGAGGCCAAGACCTTCATATAACAACACATACATCCTTAGGAACAACAAAAAGGATCATTAAACATGCCACAGGTCATTAGCAACATCTTCTCATCCTCAACATAGCTTCTAATTCTCATCTTAATATTTCATCATGAAATCATCTTTGCTAACCACAAACATGCTCAAAACAACTTGACTTGACACTGATCAGGGCATGACATCCAACCACGAACATTAGGGACATCACTGCATCTCACTGCATCTCTGTTACTTATATTGGTATATCATCATCACAAACTGAGTGCTGACCTCACTCTAAGTGTTGACATCAATGACAACACATATTGCCAATAGGTATAGTATACATGGTTTGTCTACGTGTGGTGGTTTCCATGATAACAACTACAAGCCATCTAGATGAACTCACAACCACATATGTGTTTAGTGCTTGTTGGAGCATGATCAATGATGCATAAACACTTGTGGCAGAGCTAGAAATCGTGTGGCACAATCTGAGAGTAGGATAATGTTCTAGAAGATGGAAGGTACCACAAGCCATTAGGAGTAATGTTATGTTGATGTGATCTAGCGCAAGCAAGGAGCTGGTAGTGGTGGCTATACCAAAAACATACATGTGTAATAAAAGTGTAAAGGTTGTAACTATTGGTTTATAGTGTACTGTAGTGGTAGAGTGTACAAGGTGATTATCCATGTGGAGGTGTTAGCCTTGGTGATTTATGTGGTATGCTAACATCATGTATGGTTAGATTATAATTACATGACTTTTGGTATTCCCTAGATTTGATTGGACAATTGGACAATTGGGTTTCCAATGAATATGTCTATATATATCAGTTTGTGTTAATGTGCCAACGTTATGAACTCACTTGTTAGACATTGAAGATATTTTTACATTATTGTTGTGTAAATATTAGAGTGATTGTAGAAGAATAGTATGCTATAGATTGAGACTTTGTAAAAGGTATTAAAAGACCTTGTTGTATTGAATTGGTGTTGATTCTAAATAATATAACTACGAATGTCTTTTGGTGGTAGTTTTCTCTTGAAAGGGTTTCCCATATAAATGTTTTTGTGTCTTGTGTAATCTTGTTGATGCATACTATTCCATTTACTTTTGTATATGTTATTAGAAAGATTTTGCAAGTGTTGTTGACTATTAAATAAATATGTTAGCTTAAGTTTTCTTTATCCTAGTCTATCAGTCAACTACAATAGGGATTAAAATCCACAACATAAGACATAGGTCTAAGAGGTTAAATAGTAAAGGCAAATGTTTTTAAAAATTATCTCTGATAGGGAGATTGTTAAATGAATTAAATGGAATTATATTGAGATGCTTATTATATTTAAAATTAAAATTTACATGTTATTTAAGGTCATGTAATAATTAGAGTCATTTATAGTTTGAGATGCTTACTATATTACAAATTAAAGTTTCCTTGTCACTTAAGTTCATAATATAACAATTAGATTCATTCATAGTTGTTAAGTATTTAAAAAATACTTCAAATGCTCATATATATGACAATAAATAGATTAGTTACATCCTTATCTATCTAGCTTACATATTTCTCTACAATAGTAAAATTACAATTGATAGGTAATAATTTTGATGCAAAGATATATACACATACAAATATTAATCTATACAAATATAAGGAATTCCCACTAATGTTAACATAAACCTTCCAAGATAGTAATATATAAGATTTATCTACAAATACATGCATGCAAAGCTATAAGAAATAAATTCTTTGTGGTATAGAGTATTTAAATGAGGAAACTAGGAGTTAAGAAAATATGAGAGAAGAAAAGTGTTAATAATAAATGTTGTGTGTCAACTCACAACTAAAAATGTAAGAAATAATATGTTTTTATTAAATGAGATAAGTTCCTCCTCTATCATTAGCAGGGATTGATATGATTGATTAATCTCCTTCAATAGAACCTCCAAAATTTATGTTTTCTTCAAACATATTTCCAAAGGTTCTTTTATTTTGATCTTTTAGGCATCTATTTATAAATTTTAGTTTGTGCTCAAAGAAAATATCTTGGTTCTATGCATGGGGGATAATTTTCCCACCATTTTTCCATATGTTCCTAAAGGTTTGGATACTCTAGCCACATCGATTCAAAATTGAATGGGTATCCCTTAGGCGTACCATTAATTTTAATATTGTCACTTCCATTATCCAACATTTTTCCAACTAGTTTAGACTAACCATGATTGAGCTAGTCTCTCTAAAATGTTACAAAGCTATTTCCTTCTGTCAGCCTAGGAGTGGCTTCATTTATTATGTTTAACGTCCATTATCCCATTGCTACAAATAAACCTTTTGAAGTCCTTTTTTGATTGATTTTTCATTTGTTTGATTCCCTCTTTTTATATATTATGATGATTATATTGAAGTCCCTTATGGAAAGTCAAAAAATGCATACCCGACAAATTCTACTTTGTTCTTTGCATTCACTTTAGTGTCCATTTTAGTATCATGTTACAAATTACACCAAACTTATTTCCTAATCCTTTCACTGACTAGGTTGCCAAATTTTAACCTTAATTTCTTCTTGGATTTGCTTCTATGACCTTGTATTATCTTGTTTACATTTGGACTCATATAGGACCATGATGATGTCATAGAATTAAAAAAATCTTTCCATAATAGACACAAGTTTTAATCACATTTTATTTTACTTTCTAGTGATTAAAACCCTACTATTGCAACTTATTTCACCAATGGCTTCCACCTAGAAATAGGCTCCTTTAGCCCCAATTTCAACTCTTGAAGCTCTTAGACTCTAAATAATTCTTCTACAATTATCTTTTATTTTTCCTCTCCATTCTCTGGTGTTCCTTTCTCTAGGTTTATCCCCCATTTTATTTTGGGTTCATTATATGTTATAACCTCTGATGGACAACCCTTTAAAAATTCTATGCTCTTGGATATCATCTCAAACTCAAAAATCTTCCAATTTAGCTTTTAGATTTGTTGGTATTTTATGTATTCATGATTATTTGTTCTTTTATGTAATTTTCATTTACTAATAACATTTTCCTTGAGGATCTATGATTTTTGGGTCAAATCCCTTCCTCGTGGATTCTCCATGATTAGTTGGGGATTTCTCCTTTTGTTTCCCCTCTTCTCTCTTTGAGGCAACAAGCTATTCTTCTCTTTTGAAAATCAATGTGATTGGGTTGAAGCCTTTCTTTTGTTTCTACAAGAACATTTGAGATTTTATATTGTTGCTCCTTCACCTTCTGAAGCAACACTATTTCCTTTCCTATTATTTTAAATATTAGCACATTCTCTCTTTCCTATAGCCTCCATACTATTGGCCCTCTTTCTTATTAAGAGTTATAGTCTTTTTTTTTCTTAGCCATTATAGGAAGAAATATCTATCAAGTGTGTGCTATGCCTCTTGTAGCCAATCAAGAGCTTTTACTTTAGTGTATTTGTTTGTTCTTTGAAAACCCCAAGTATGTTTTCCCTCCTTTTGACATTCTTGGGATTTTCCTTTGATTGTACCACTATTCTTCCTATGGGTTACAATCCTTCCTTTCTTTTATTTTCAACCTTATGTAATATTGTACCATTTATTACATGTTCAAAATTATTTAAAATCCTTACTACCCTTCTCTTCATTGGAAATATTAGTGATGACATCTTATTTTTCTCTGTATAAATAAAATTATAAAATCTTTTATTGTCATTTACATTTCTATATATATTTTATTTAGCTCAATCTTAGACACACTTAAGCTAAGTATTCACACACATATATACAAAATCTATTTGACTTTCTATGGAGGTCAAAAGACCAAAATAAGGGTCTAACCATTTTGGCAAGCTCTTATGTAGTCACCCCCTTTCCCCTATCCCAAATGTAGGTACAACATTTATAATAATTCAATGGGTCAATTATCTCTCCTAGTAATGAATGGTTTACTTCGTTTAATAATATTCAATTCCATTTCACTTTATTTTAATTAATATTATTTTTGTATACACCGTGTGCTGTATTCACTCTTTACCTTTTCCATTTTGTAGGTTTATGTTTGTTGTAATTCTACTTTTTATTTTGTGTGCACAAGGGACTATTCTATGATTATGTTGACATCCTCACATGTGTGATAATGTCTTGATGATAGAATCAATTCTTGCACAACCTATTTGTAAATTTCTAGTTTGCACACAACATATTCCAAGCTTCAAAAACTAAGTTCTATCCTTACATCTTTCTTAAGTCACTCTTTTAGCATTTAAGTCACATAGCATAAATCTTGTCTTCATCTATTTCTATTTTTAAAGCTGTAATCATTAGTCTATAGATTAATCTGGTAAAAGAACCTAGTTTAAGTTGGACAATTTTGGTAAAATTTATTGAAAATAATAAAGAATAATTTAGATTAGCTTTTCATTTCAAAGTGGTTACCTTGTTCTTCGTTTGCTTAAGTTTTGATTAACATAAGTAGTTTATTTTCAATAAGTTGCTAGAAGTAAAGGTTAGTGAACTAAAATAAATTTACTTAGATTAAGTAAAGTAGTTTACTTTTCCCCATTTTCACCTTCTAATGAGAATTCTCTATTTTAACTTGTCTTACAATTTTTGTTATCTTACTTCATGTTTTCATTTTCTTTAATCAACTTCTAAGATTGTATACATTTACGATTACTCTAGATATGTAAGATTAGAAGCTTTCAACTTGATAGGCCATCTAGTTCTCTACCTTTCTAATAATCATTATTTTATTGATGTTGGAATTCCACAAGATTACTAGCCCTTTTGATTCTTCTTCTACCCTTTTTTCTATCTTACTCAAATCTTCCATTTTTTTCTTATTAGTTTCTCAATCTTGTCTTCTTAGATATTTATTTCCTAGAGAAGCACTAGGTCTAGTTTCCTAATTTAAAGTTAGCATTCACTAGATTATTTGTTATGGACATTCAAGACTCTAACATTCCATGAAAGGATCTTCATGTCACCCACAAAGAGATCTTCCCCCTCTACCATTATAGAATCTCCTTGCAGATCCTTGTGTCCTTGTATTGGTTACTTCTTATGCTTCCTCCCATGATATTTGTAGCTCAATCCTTCTTCCTCTCATTTTTTCATTCCCATCGACATTAATTTTACTATTTTTGATTGAAAAATGTATGAAACTTTTTCAAGGATTCTTACTCTAAATCATAATCTCTAAAGTTACCTCTAGACCTTTATCATTCTATGAGTTGATCTAGTTGATGATTCCTTTCTTTAGTTTGGATATAGCTATTCCATCCCCATTATTTTCATATGTTGTCATGATTGCATTTAGGTCCTCTCTAATAATAAATCCATGTTTTTGACTTGTCTTGCAAATTTTATCACTTATCCCATTTTTATTTTTTTGTTATTGCTCCAAATAGATCTTTCTAGAAGCCTCTAACCTCACAAACTATCCAACTCTCTCATTTACAAGAATCTTATATTTGTTGATGCTAGGTTTTCATAAGATTGCAATATCTCCAAATGCTCCTTTCCCCTTCTATATCCCTTCATAGACCTTCCATTTCCTCTTTATTAGTTTCTCAATCTCCCCTTCTTTAAAATTTATTTCTTATAGAAGCATCAATTATAGTTTTTGAAGCTAAATTTAGCATTTCTCTAGCATATATTTTTTAGGGGAATTTAACCATAATAAAATCTCTTCCATGGTTCACTATGTCCTTGTACTAATTTCTTCTTGTGCTTCCTCTTATGAGATTTCTAGCTTTGTCCTTCCTCTCCTTTTATTTTTCATACCTATCAACTATGGTTTTTCTAAATTTGATTGTGATATCTAACAATGTTCCTAGGATTCTTCCTCTAAATCAAAATCTCTAAAAGTTATCTCTAGGACCTTATTATTTTCTAAGTTAATTTAATAGGAAAAATCTCATCTTGAATTTCTTCTCCATGGTTCCAATCTCCCCAATAAAATTGGTAAAGTCTAGGGGTCCTCTTTACATTCACCCTTATTATTTGCTTTTCTCTAATTGCTCATCTCCTTATTCCTCAAATTTTTACTTGGTTGGTGGGTGTTATTTTTTTCCCAACTTTTCTTTCAATGTTTTATTATATGTCCCACTTCTTGATAGAAGTTTCCTTCTCAAGACATAATACAAACTACTAATTTTAGAGGCAATTTCTTGATATTCACTACCACTTTAATCATTAATTTCCTTAGATTCCCTAGTGCTACTCACAATGTCTTTTGTAATCCTTTACTCCAATATTCTAGTATTAATTCATACATATTTATCCATGCTTCCTTCCTAAACTTTAGTTCCTATTTTTCCTTAATATTGGGGTGTCATGATTTCAACTTTAGTTCATGTGCCTATTTTTTGCATGGAATAGCTTCCATTACTAGGTTTCTCTCCTCATTGTTCTAGATTTTACCAGAAAGAATTTTAGAAGGTATTGAATTTAAATCTTTCTTTGATTGACATTCATGCCTTTAAATCCAATCCTTTATATGTTTTCTTTCACTAGCTATTAATGACAAGGTCTTTCTTTTAACTTCTCATGTTTCCAACTTCCTTCTCCACTACCCTAGATTACATGGCTCTCTCATCCACTTATAGGGTGTTCATTTTCCCTTCTTAAGTATGTGATTCTCCATTTTTATGCTTTCCTCCTAGTGGGATTCAATTTTCCCCATTAGCTATTCTTGTTTGTTCAACACCATTTCCATCCATATGTCTGATCTGCCTTTGTTTCTATTATTTTCCAAGTCTTCACTTGACCTTTTTTCTATCTTTCATTCTTAAGTTTTCAACCTAATTTTGCCTTGCTCTCCATTGAAAAATCTATTTTCCCCCTTTCTTATATTCATCAATATCAAAAAACTTATATTCCTCTTTAAGTATAATATAAGTTGAAAATTTGATGTCTTTTACAATTTTAAAATAAATTGTTTTAGGTCCCTAGTTTCAAATTGGGTCCCAAGTTGTAGAGAAATTGCATCATTAAGGACACAAATGAGATCAATGGACAACATGATTCTTCCTAGAACACATGTTAACCAATGACCTCCTTTTTAAGTTATTCCAAACCTATAAAGCTTATTTCCCCTATTTCCTAAGTTACAAAACCATATAAAAGACACATAAATTATTATTATGAGTTGTTTAGAGCATGTGAATAGTTAGGGGTGAACGAAAAATATTATTCAATTTTTTTATGTTATTATTGTTGGTATCATAAAAGATATCATGCATAGATAGAAATATATGAGTGTTGGACAAGGGTATTGAGTTGTATCAAAGAAAATTATAAAATATTTTTTATTTGATTTCTTAGCTATGGATGCATTGAAATATTATAATAATAGAATTTGTATACCCTACAATTTTCTTATTACACTTTTGTGTCCATTTTAGTCCCTAGTCCATGTGTATGTGTTTAGTGTTATTTTAATCCCTTTTTCCTAGCCTATGTCACCCCTATCCATCCATATTCCCTTTCTAATGTTGATAACTTAGCATTGTTTAGACTTCCTAAATGTTCCCCTTCATTTAATTTTTATCCCTATCCCATGTCCTAACCTCTCTTTTAATTTCCCTTTGATTTGGCCCCCTTTACCCCCTTGTCAAACCTTAAAATGTTGTGCCTAGCCCCATCCTATGTGTAAACCCCATCTTTCCCCATTATAAAACATGTCTTAATGAGTATAAAATTAATGAGTACACCTACCCCTAGATGTCCACCTTCAAGATAGAGGTTCCCTAGAAAATTGAGCTAAAATTTCATTCATAGAGATTGCTTATAGTTTGCCACCTAATAGGGTGGCCATGTATTTTAATCCTCCTACCAGAATATTTGAATCTAAGGTAATTAATTTCTATGGATTCCCACCTACAAGTTTTTCATCTTCAAAACCCCAAAGAAAGTTCTTTAAAACTGGTCACCTTTGCCTCATTTTAACATGGAACAAGAGAAATTTTGAGTTGGTTGTAAGGTTTTTGATATTTCTAGTTATGCACAATACTCCAACACTACTTAAAAAATTCAAAGACTAAGATATATTAATACCCAAGGTCTCCAACAATTTTTATTTTTCCATTAGACATTGCTGCAACAAGACTACTAAGACTAGGTGGTTGATTTCCAAGGATTTCAACTAGGTGAGGATTTTCCTTTTAAAGTTTTTCATGAAAATGCAATTATTTTTTTGATTTTTCTATAGGAAACTCTCCTTAACTATCCACCACACCCTTACAAGCCTTCACCACCCATTTATATCACCATTTTATTTCATTTTTCCATCTCCCATCCCCCCATTGTCTTTGTGCATGCCTCATAGTATTGAGCCATTTCCACTTGATTTTTTCCAAACCGTTCATAAAACCACTTAGTTGTTTAGAATTTTAGACCTTAAAATCCCCCTCTACTATTTTCCTTTAGCTATTATGGATGCATTCCATCATTTGGGTGCATTTTCCATTAACACTTTGTGACTGCAAGCCTCCTTTCACTACATTTTGAAGTTGCAAGCCATTACCCTATCATACCTCTATTAAATTTCTTAATAATTAAGATTTCCACTCCCATATTAGTCCTTTCCAACGTCCCAAAACCTATTTTGAGTGATAACAAGTCTTGTTTCTAAACCCTTTCTCCCACCCCTGCTTGTCTAGTTGTGCTTCCATGAACCCTTGACCATCAAGTTGCAAGTTTTAATGCATATGAAGTGATTTAGATTTATTTCATTTCATATATCAATTTTATAACTTTATTTTTATTATATTTTCAATGTGGATCCATGCTTGAAATCCCACAAGGGGACTGACTAAGGCAGATTCCCACTCTAACCTTTGTTTTTGTAGGGTTCACATTTACAAAAAACTTGATTCTAGGTCTATTTCAAGGAAATTTGTAAAGTATCAAAGAAAGTGACAAAATAAAATGAGGCCTTAAATTTTCTAATTCAATCCCTCTAGAAGTTTCAAATCTTTGTTTGACACAAACAAGGTCACCCTATTAGTTGCTAGAAGTAGACAAAATCGCCCTATAAGCCACCACTTGTTCATTTTAGGCCCTAAATTATTGATTTTTAGTCTAGATTGATCCCAAAAGTCCACAACATCTCTACAAACCCATCCATGCTAAAAAATAGACATTTACCTAGTGAAAGTGTTATAGTTTGATCAATTTATCTCACTTTTTCATCAAGAATTAAGACTTTTAGGTTTTCAGGTAGTTTCCATGTCATGACTACAAATTAGGACCTAAAAACTCTATGGATGCTTCCTCATTATATCATCATTGATCCCTACTAGTTTTATACCTCCATCATTCAATCTTCTAGGTGAAGCCATTCCAACCCTTCAATCCACATGCATTGTTTCATTTATGTTAAAAAGGTTTACATCAGTTTACTATCAATTATAGGATTTTTGTTTATCACTAATATGTGGACACTTCTAAGAAGCTAAGAAATATTATTGATTGACTCCCTATCAAATATCAAGTCTTTACCTGCTCTATAGACATTGCAGTCATGATGGTTGTCAGGATTGGACATTGTAGTCAAAAAGCCATTTACCTAATGTCTACCATGTCCTTAGCTCCAAACACCTCCAAACTTCATAGGTAGCTATAGAATAGAATTTATAGCAAATTTCATAAAGGCCACTTCTCTCCATAGGTGTAGTTGATACCATTTTTCACTATTTTTTACATTCAATAATAGTCATTTCCATTTTCCAAGTCTTACATGTGTCCAGTTAGCATAGTTTGTCACGGTTTCAGTCCAATTGTTAGTCCCAACTCTTGTGGTTGCTAATTAAGGTTAGGCTAGTTGGATATAGCAATAGGTAATGTTAATTTGCACATTGTTTGCACACACAACCATACACAAAAAGAACCTTACCTACTCCTAAATTTAAAGGTTCATCTTTTATGTTATTTCATTTGGTGGACTTGACATCTCCTACTAGTCTCACCTTTTGAATTACAAAAAAATGAGTGTGTTTTCATTTGAGTGAACCTACTAGTCCCCACATTCTCCTCATTTTTCCCCTTTAGGTCTTTCCCTTATTTACCCATAACAGACTCTAGGAATCTTCATGGATTGCATCTAATATTCATAGACCCCTATTACTTTACCTCCTTATCCACCTACTTGAATATGCTCAACCATGTCTTAGATTTCCTTATCCTTCATCATCCCTTTCCTCATTAATAATCCTAGATCACTTTACCCAGTAGCCCACATTTTCTACCTTCTTTGCATCCCATCCATTTGACCTTAACACCTAGCCTCCTTTATTCCTTCTATCCTATATCTTGTTGTTACCCTAGACCTTGACGACTCTATTCTCCCTCCATCCCTTGCCAATTCATCCCCGACTAATTCATCTCCTTCTCACCTTTCATTTTCCCACACCATAGATACTAGCTCACTCTACACCCCATTGTCGCCTCCTAATGCCATTCCATCACTTAATCCTAGTTCACATTTTACCCATTGTCTCTTCCTCATCACCTTCCATCACTTAGTCATAGTTCATCCTATTCCCCTATACCTATTCCCTCTCTATCTAGTTTCTCCTCCTTACCAAACATACCTTATTCACCCCTATCCATTCCCACACACATTCATAGACTCCACTTCCCTTATCATTAGCATCATTAGTAATCCTTTTAAGGAATCTCCCTCAAATAACCATCAAACCAAGGATCATTCCATATCTCCACCTTACCCTTTCCTCACATTTGTAACCCTTGAAGATGACATTGAACTATCACACATTCTAGTGATCCCATGAGCGATACCTTACCCATCACTTCATCTAGACCACCATCCATAGACTCACTTCATTCTCCCATTCATCCAAAGTACTAAGAAACCATACTTATTATTCTATTTTCACCTAGACTTCAAATATTTGGTAATGGGGCTTGGTTGTCTTGATTAGAAAGGGAGATGCCCCTTTTAGAGTGTTACTGGGTTTTTTGTTACAGTGGGAGTTTTTGTGTAGCTCAAATTCTAGTGATAGAGACTATGTCCAACACATCCCATAAGGATATTGAGAAGTTTGTGAGAGTCACTAATTGACTCAAGCCACTAGGATCACCTGCAAAACCTAGGATTAACCTTCTACAAGAGAAAAAATTGAAGAGGATGAATTTGCACAATATTTGATGCAATAAATGAATTGGATTAATGAATTACATGTGAGAACTTGCTTTTATATTTGCAAGTTAGAAAACCCTAATATGACTTAAGAATAACCTAAGACTAAAACTAGCCCTAAGTCAACTTAATAAAGTGTAATTAAATATTTAATGACACCAACACCCCCTTTAAGTGCAACTCAAGGAGAATGAGAAACATGCAAATGAGCCAAAGATGGGTCCCAACTACAAGGCCATGTTAGGTACCCATGTACATAAAGAAAACTCTCACAAACGGAGAAAAGGAGAAAAACCCTATGGGAAAAAACCCCTCTCCAAAAGAGAGAAAAACATGCAAATAACATGCAAATAAATATGTGCAAGTGATGGAAGGACTTTGACTAAGACCCCCCTAGAATTAAAGCCATCACAAGGATACAATAATGAGCCCCTCATAAAGGGAAAGATAGAACCAATGAAATCTTCCAACACTGTAGAATCTCTAGAACCAGAAGAGGATGCTCGAACATGAATGCAAAAGCCAATCTAGTTATGGCAAATCACATTTCTTCCCTTAGAAAGAAATAGCTCAATCTTTGAATATTGAATAACATGTGAAGTAGGTGGCCTCAAAATGAATGTCTTGAAAGACTGGATGGATTTCCACGTGCCAAAATTTGAAGATGCCACAACTAAATCAGGAACAACTTGCTGAATCCATGAAGGTGACAACTAAAGACAAAATGGAAGCTCTAAATCAAGTGTCTCCAAAGACAAAATAGGATTGACAACAGTAGTACCATGACTGTCATCAAAGAGGAACTGTAAGCCCTCAAGAGTATCATCACTCTGTTCAACTAAGGAAGCATCAATTTCAATAGAAATAAGATGTGTAGGAGAAGAATGAATGACACCAAGATGTAAAATTGAATCAATAGAAAGAATACCAAGATTCAAATACCCAAACTTATTTTTAGAAGTAATATTCACACAAGAAGTGTGATCAATAGTCAAAGGATCTGAACCATCATCTAGAGAAAAATAAAAAAAGGTGTATAATTGAGATGCATGATCAACCACCCTAGTAGCAAGAATCTCTGTGGTCTCCAAATCTCTGATGATAACTAGATAAAGTGTGAATTCTATTGTTTTCCTTGCACCACTGTGAGTAATATGATATACAAAAAGTAAATTATTGATGCAGAGCAGGGTGGAGGTTAACAACACAAATTCAATAAAATAAACTTTTCAACTTTGGAACCCTAACTTAGTGTGTTTCTCACAAACTCTTCAATTTCACCTAGTAGTACTCCAAACAGGGGTTTTTCACCATAAATTTTAGAGAAGGCCTCAAACCCAGAAACAAAACACCATTGTAGATACCATTTATGCCTTTTTGAAACATAAAATTTGTGGATAGGGTTGTTTTGAAACAAAACTCTCAAAAATGGATTGTCCTACTTCTTGACTAGACTTAAGGTGGTGCAACAATTCGTGTTTTTTGGTCATAACTTTCAAACCAGAACTGATCTCCAAGAAAGAAGACTTGTTTCAAATACCCATTTGGCCCTTCTTTAACATATATCAAGATCAGGGTAGGTTATTTTGTACGGAAACCCTCAAATTTGGACTATTTTCCCTCAAATTAGGCCTATTAGGGTTTCATATATGTTTTAGTAAAATGACCATAACTTTGCTTGAAACAAAATGAAATTGAATGCAATAAAAATAATAAGTAAGTAGAATCAATTATATTTCATTTCCAATTGGTCTCCTACCATGAAACAACTGTACACGATTGTAACATTCATCAGAACAGAGAAAAATATTCAAAAAATGTAGAAAATAGTTTATGACAGTTTTTACAAAAATGCATGTATTTCCCTCAAAACTCAATGAAAATGGACCAAATAAAAAACTAATTAAAGGTAAGAGTGCCCTCTACAATGGGTAATAATCCATTCATTCATACCAACAAGTAAAAATCTTTACAATTGATTGTAACAGAAAATTAGCGTTCTAAAATGTAGAAAACAAAGATTTCTATTCATTATTCTTCAAAGAAACTTCAACCACACCATCTCTCTTCATGTAATCAACCTTACAAATCTTTCTTTCAACCTTTTCCAATTGATCACAACTAATTTTTCAAGTTACAACTGTTCAAATTCCTACTTCGTGCAACATTGACCCTTCACGTTCCACATTATGCAATTAGACAACATATGCAACATTAACATCTTTTGCAACTAGACACTTTCACACACCTAATAACCCAACTTAGACTCCAACACATCTAAAATGGTCTTCTTAGACCTTATTACATGCTAATAACCCAAACAAAACAAAACATTAGTTTTTGACCCCTCTTGGAGGCATGACAACCTGGGTGCCCCTGCACCATACTCCTGCAGAAGAAAAGATTCATGCTCCGCTTGAATAGAAGGTAGCAACTTGAGAATCGGGTCTGAAATCCCTTGCTTGATTTGCATATGACATTCTTTGAAACAGTGCCATAGTGGCTTCATCTTCACTTGAGGTTTCTTGAACATGTGGCATAGGCAAGTGAACTTGGCAAAATAAACAACTACTGAGAACTTGGAACAAAATAGATAACAACCTTGATTACACTACTTCTCACACTCTTTTGGTGACCTTCTCAACATAGTAACATCTGCCTCTTGCTTGCATTTGTCATCTCCAACCTATAATTGTTTCCTTTCTTCATGATAGATTGCATGCAGTGCCATATCACCTTGCTCTTCTTCAATGACTTGTTTCATTTTGAACTTAGGCTTCTCATCCCTCAAGTTGACCACCATAATCAAAGCATTTTGTCTCCTTTCTTTATCTCTCACCATTATGTCAGCAAGTATGGATCCTTGATCAGTGTTACTGCCCCTTTCTAAAAGAAGTAAATCAGAATTAACCTTGGTACCTTTAGCATTACAATTACTAACATCTGCAACTCTCTTTTGTTGCTCCACTTGTAATATATGCTTGCCTAACCGTCCATCTTCCATCTGCAACTCAGTTTGGTCATAATGTTGCTCCATACCTTCTTTTCCCTTCAAACATTTCTTGTTCAACTCTGCAATCTCTTTCACAACAATCCTCTTGCCTTTAGCATCAAAATTTCTTTCATTTACAACCTTCCAACCAAGTGCATCATTTGTATTGGTACCATCTCTGTCTTTAGACACATCACATTCTTCATTTTGCTTATCATAGGTTGCTATATATGATAGACTAGCCCCTAGAACAAAAGCTAAATAGTGACTAACACCTTCCCTTGGAAGCAAAAAGTCAAAAAAATTATCAACCACTACGTCTACACGATCCTTCAAGACATCCCAAACTTTCCAAGACAACTCTTCAATGCTTGTTAACGTCAAAACAATCCTAGGTTTTAGTTGTAGAGCTTCTGGTAATACTGTGTATTGCTTTTTTTGCATCAACGTTTCGGATCACACTCCGTGATCCATCATCAGGATGAGAAGATAAGAATGAGAAATAAAACTGCAGAAAAGGTCTTAAAAAGAGAGAGGGGGGCTGTGGTCAAAGTCCTATTTGACTAGGTTCAAGGACAAGAGTTAGTAAAATAATGAGTTATAGAGGGATTAACAAGGTAGAGAGGAGGAAAAAAGGGAGATAAAGTGAGGGGGAGATGAGGGGTCAAGGAGTTTTTTATATAGTGAAATAGAAGGAGATCAATTAATGAAAATTAAAAATCAAGTGGAAACCAAAGAATAAGGAAAAAATAATAGACTAAAAATTAATTGGTGAGGGGAAATGAAAATAAATTCAAATAAGATAAACTATACACATATAAATAAAATAAATAATTATAATAAAAATAAACATAAAGATAAAATGATAAGGTAAATAGAAAAAATTGTAGAAATATGACCAAAAAAGAATTAGGCAAAACACTGAAAAAATGGTCAAAGAAAAGGACGAAAGGAAAGTAGGTACCAAGGTATAAATAAAAAGATAATTGGTAGGATGAAGAAAGAATTAGAAGTGAAAGTAAGAGAGCGGGACTAGGCTTAAGTATAAAAGGCCTACATATATCTAGAAAAAGGAAAGCAAAAGAAAGAAGGAATGTGTGAGTAGTCATAAATTACCACACATGAGTAAGCGGGGAGGAAGGAAAGAGATCCATCCGAGAGCAAAAGAGAGGACAAGGAGAAGAGGGAAGGAAAGGTCAACGATGTGAAAGAATTAGAGCGAGGGTAAGCCCATGGAGTGGGGGGGTTGCAGGTGGTGAAGAATGGGGGGGGGGGAATTAATAGAAAGAAGAGAGGTGATTAGGAAACTTGGGGGGAAGGGGGGTTAAGGAAATATATATATACAAAAGAGGGAGAGCTGAGGTGGGGGAATGGAGGAAGAGGGTGGAGAGGGGGGGGGGGAAATGGAAAGAGGTAAGAGTGGAGAAGAGACAGGAAAGATACAAAAAAGCGGGGGGTGGGAGAGGGAGCGTGTGGGTAGCTGAAGAAGGGGAGAGTTGTCTGGGATAGAGTTAACTGAGGGGTAAGGGGGAAGTAGGATTAGGGGGGAAGGGGGTTGGTTTTGAGAGAGTTTAAGAGAGGGTTCCAAGTGTGGCTTAAATTCCACCCATCATCTCTGTTGAGGTTTGTAGGGTTATTTCTAATGAAAATGGCTTCTTTAAGTTTCCTCTTAAAGAAATTATCTTCCTTGGCTAGGATGAGGGTATCCTCTAGGCGTATGTGGTGATTGGTGTTTGAGTAGTGCTCAGCTAAGGCGGATTTGGCGACCCTTACATATCTGATATCTGCACTATGTTCTTTGATTCTGGTGCAGATGGATCTACCTGTCTCCCCAATGTAAGGGGTGCCACATGAGCAGTCAATTCTGTATACGCCAGAGTTTATAAGAGTGTCATGAGGGTCTTTGGTGGAAGGAATAAGTTTTCTAATGGTGGAAAGAGGTTTGAAAGCACAATTGATACCTTTCTTACGGAGGATTCGAGCAATTTTATCCGAGATACCTGTGATGAAAGGTAGAGTGGTGCCAAAAACGACATCGGAGTCATTCTTGTTTGGTTTGAGGTTGAGGTGGGATTGGGCTTGTTTAAAGGCTCTCTTGATGTGTTTGTTTTGGTAACCATGGAGTTTGAAAATTTTGGAGAGGTGGGACAACTCCTGGTTTAAGTGGTCATTGTCACAGATGCGGAAAGCTCTTGTGGCCAAAGTTTTGAGGACACTAGCCTTATGGATTGGGTGGTGGTGGGAGGAGGCAAGAAGGTAGAGGTCTGCTTACCATTGCATTACTTACCATTGCTTACCATTGCATTACTTACCTCTTCCTCTATCTCAGATGGCTTTTCCTCTTCCACCATCAACAAAGGCTCCCAAATGTCTTTCTTCTCTTCTGTTGACCTCTCTTGCCTTCTTCTCTTCTGAATACTCTTCTTGTTAGGCCATTTGAGCCTCTTTTTTATTGGAAAATGCCAACTATTTTCTTGTTTTGCTCTCTTAAGAAGCTGCTGCATTTCAAATCCCATTCTTTTTTCTATTTCTTCTTGAATTTCTTTCATCTGCTTCAAGGCTTTCTTCAAATCTGCTATCTCTTGCTCCATATCAATTTGCTTTACCTTCTCCTCCTTTACTTGTTTCTTGCTTGGTACCTCCTTTCTTTGCAAGTCTCCACGGACTATTTTTTTCAACATGTCTATTCTTCTTTCTCAAGCAAGTCTCTTTCACCTTGCTTCTTGTCTTTGTGATACCTCACCTAGGTTTTTTTATTTTCCCTCACTACCTAGTCTGTTGGCATCCAGGTTCTTCCGTCAACCTGCAAAAAGATAACACACAAACTCCAAAAACTTCCTTGCCCAGATCTTTGTGGGCTTTGATACCAATTGATGCAGAGTAGGGAGGAGGTTAACAACACAAATTTTAAAAAATAAACTTTTCAACTTTGGAACCCTAACTTAGTGGGTTTCTCACAAACTCTTCAATTTCACCTAGTAGTACTCCAAACATGGGTTTTTTCACCATAACTTTCCGAGAAGGCCTCAAGCCCAGAAACAAAACACCATTGTAGATACCCTTTATTCCTTTTTGAAACACATCAAATTTGTGGATAGGGTTGTTTTGAAACAAAACCCTCAAAAATGGACTGTCGTACTTCTTGACTGGACTTAAGGTGGTGCATCAATTCATGTTTTTTGGTCATAACTTTCAAACCAGAACTGATCCCCAAGAAATAAGACTTGTTTCAAATACCTATTTGGCCCTTATTTAACATATCTCAAAATCAAGGTAGGTTATTGTTGGCAAGAGACATTGTGTGGCTTCATTGGTGTTGTCATTGATGGCAACAAAGACCACTCCACACATCCGCAGGACATGGTGTATCTTTACCGGAAGTCAGATTGAAGAATACTTTGGTCCGGTAAGCAAGAATAGAGCATGCAGCAAGGTCCGACAGTCAGGTCCGGATCTCTTATAAGTAGTATCTTTGTAAAGTGCGGACTTGGGGAAGTCAAGAGGAATACCTTGACTAATAGATTCCAGATATTGAGCCTCCGGTGATGAAAGAGTAAAGAGATATGAGCATCTAAGTATTGGGGTCCGGTTTGGCAGAGTAGACAGAGGAAGAACTGACCGACAAAGCATCGAAATTATTCTGGATGAGATATTGATGGTGATCAAGGTTCTTAAGGTATCATTCATGATTGGCCGACATGTTAGATGACTTCTATAAGTATCTCCTTGATTTGCATCAATTGGTAAGCAAGGATTCAATCGACAGACTAGAGTTTGAGAAAATATTGACTATTCTGGATGCAGACTAGAAAGAAGATGAAATCCTTTGTGCAGATATATATACCAAATAGATTTGGATGTGAAGGTGTGTGTGGTGCATTGTGTGGTGCGAAGAAAAGCAGAAGAGCAATGTGAAGGCAGTAAGACAGGTCCGGAATGTAACAGGACAACAGCACCTAAGAGAGTAAGAATGAAGTGCAGCAGATCAGTATATTAGGCTTAACCAAAACTAAACTTCAGCATATGTGGATGCTTCTCATCAGTTCAAGTATCTAGTTTCCTTGTATAAACTATTGTAGGCAATGAGCCTCTTGTGAGCAGTGTGCTCGGGCAGTGAGCCCTAATTGGCAAGTGCCATTTTGTACTATCTTATTCTTCTAACAGAGAATACAATCTTGGGTTAATCACCCCATGGTTTTTCCCCTAACAGGGTTTTCCACGTCAAAATCATTGTGTCATGTGTATTGATGTTATTTCCATTTCATGGTTATGTTTGCTTATTTAATTTAATGTTGCACTAATTGATAAGGAAATTCAGAAAGCTAAAATAATTAAGATAACTGATTCATCCCCCCCTCTCAGTTATCAACAGTTATTTTGTATGGAAACTCTCAAATTTGGACTATTTTCCCTCAAATTATGCCTATTAGGGTTTCAGACATGTTTTAGTAAAATGACCATAACTTGCTTGAAACACAATGAAATTGAATGCAATAAAAATAATAAGGAAGTAGACTCAATTATATTTCATTTCCAATTGGTCTCCTACCATGAAACAACTGTACATGACCATACCATTCACTAGGACAGAGAAAAACGTTCAGAAAATGTAGAAAATAGTTTATGGTAGTTTTTACAAAAATGCATTTATCTCCCTCCAAACTCAATGAAAATGGACCAATTAAAAAACCCATTAAAGGTAAGAGTGCCCTCTATAATGGGTAACCAACCATTCATTCATACCAGTAATTAAAAATCTATACAATTGACTGTAACAACAAATTAGCATTCTAAAATGTAGAAAATAGAGATTTCTATTCATTATTCTTCAAAGAAACTTCAACCATTCTAAAATGTAGAAAATAGAGATTTCTATTCATTATTCTTCAAATAAACTTCAACCACACCATCTCTCTTCATGTCTTCGACCTTGCAAAGCTTTCTTTTAACCTTTTCCAACTGCTCACAACTAATTTTTCAAGTTACAACTGTTCAAATTCCTACTTTGTGCAACATTGACCCTTCACATTCCACATTGTACAATTGGACAACGTATGCAACATTGACATATTTTGCAACTAGACACTTCCACACAACTAATGACCTAACTTAGACTCCAACACATCTAAAATTGTCTTCTTAGACCTTATTACATGCTAATAACCCAAACAAAACAAAACATTAGTTTTTGACCTCTCTTGGAGGCATGACAACCTGGGTGCCCCTGCACCAATTATGTGATAAGGAAGGCACACATAATACATCATGAAAAGTACCCCCTCCAATATCAATTGATCCCTTTCCTATCACCTTCATATAAGTATTATTACCCATCAAGATTGGTGGCATATCACAAGTCTCAAAAGTAGAAAACATGGACAATGAGGAAGCCATACGATGAGAGGCTCCTGAATTAATAAGCCATTTACCTGATCCATGAGATGTAGTTGCACAAATTGCCTTAACTTTGTATTTTGTAGCTCCATTAGCAATACTTGCATGTCCTTTCTTAGTAGATCCTGACTGTTGTGATGGAGTAGGAGATGATGAACTAGAAATCAAAGCTGAAGGAGAACTAACACTGAGTTTCTGAACAAGATTTTTCAACTCATCTATTTGTTTGAGGTAAAAAATAGTATCATCATGCCCACGTTTTTTGCAATAGGTGCATGTGGGTATCTCCTCGAATTGCTCCTTTTTGTTGGATGATGATGAACCAAGGGTTGCATGTGAAGTTGACTCCTTGCCTTGCTCATGATTTTTGTTTTTTTTGTTTCTTTTCCTTACCACTTGAAGCCTTTTCATCTTTGGTGCCTTGACTTGCAAGAAGTGCATGTGGCTTTGTAGACTTCAATGTGCCCATTCGAACCAATTTTCCTTGCTCCTTGGTGAGTGATGTAGCAAATTCATCAAGTGAAGGCATCTTGAATTTAGTTCCAAGAGCATCCATGATAGCATAGAATGTGGAGATGAAAACATAATAATTTGGACCAAGCTTAGCAAGTATGGAAAGAATCAACTGGGTGTCCTCTTTTTCAATACCACATTGTTTGAGCTACAATTGAGTGATTTGAGTTTGATGAAGAAGTCCTGGATGCTATCAAAATCTAGAGGATTCAGACCAATAAGCTCATTCTCCAACTGAAAACTCTTCAAATTATCTTGCTTGCCAAATAAAATCTCTAATTGGGCCCATACTTCATTCGGTGTAGTGCAAGAGTCAACATGGAAGAGTAGATCAGGTGAAATCAATTGACATAATGTACCAAAGGCCTCATCACACCTATTAAATCATTTCCTCTTTTCAACAACCCTTGTGTTGGGAATTAAGGTGTCTCAACCTTTGCAAGTTTCTAGCATTTATTATTTAATTGTATTTATTTTTTGCCTATTATTGTAATTTGGATGCAAATCCTATTTCGTCACTTTGTGGGAGTTGGCACGGTGATGTGTCATCCTACATGGAAGGTGACCACCTGTATTTTGTCCTCATATGAGGAGATAGGCATTCGACCTTGTGGTAGAAGAGTTTTGCCATGTGTCAGCATCTTTCAAGTGTTGTAAGAGGTTTATGACGTGTAAGAGTTATGACAGATTCCTATGACAGAATCTATGACATGTAAGGGCCAGAAATGGAAGATTATATGACAGGTGAAGACAAGTGTTTGAAAGCATCTTGCATGGGGAAGTAGGCACCCAAGTTTGACTATGACAAGGTTGTAAGAGAATCTGCTATTAATAGACAGTTATGATAGATTCTCTTACAACTATAAGAGTTGTCATATATGATGGATTTTATGACATTGTAAGAGCATCTGTCATACCTTAATTGGGTAAATTTGGGGTGCCCAAGTTGGGGGGTTGTAAGGGATAAAAGAGAATCACTTACATGTGTCATACACATGTTTTATGGCCTTAGAAATTGGGCCACATGGATTTGGATGAGTTCCTTATGTGACTTGCTCTAGAAGCTACCTCCATTCGTACTACTTCTCTTTATATATAGGTGCTTGGAGATGGAGTTTGTATCACAGGTTTACAGGTACTGTTATGCTACCGGATTGACTCCAAACATGAGTGTTGAAGACCATTGAAGCTTGCATTGCAAGTGTATTGTAAACATTCTTTTAGATTTGTTAATACATTGTGCAGGTTTCTGAGTGTGGGGTTTTTCACCTGATAAGGGTTTTCCCCATCGTAAATCTTTGTCTCTCTTCTTCTGTCTACATTCTGGTTCTTGTGTTTTGCTACAATATCTCATGTTAATGGTTTAACATTGCTGTAATAGTTAGGATAAATTTGAATTTGCATAGCCCTCTCCTCAATAGATTAGTGTAGGAAGCGATTTTCGCACACCTAGCTTCCTTTCAGTTGGTATCAGAGCTTGATCACCTTTTGGTCCTAGTTGTTGGGTAGGGGTTTTTTGAGCTAATCTTAGGTTGAGTGGGAGTTTGTGCAGAGCATTCTGTATCTTATTGCAGCAAGGAGATGGTAGGCACATCAGGAAGGTTTGAAGTAGAGAAATTCAATGGCAGTAATTTTGAGCTGTGGAAGCTCAAGATGGAAGACATGTTAGTTGACCGAGATCTTTGGGATAGTGTGAATGGAACTAAACCAACTGCAATGTCATAAGCTGACTGGAATCTTAAGGATCGGAAGGCTAAGGGTCTCATAAGACTTAGTCTTGCCGATTCTGTGTTGTTAAATGTCCATGAAGAGACCATTGCAAAACTTCTTTGGAAGAAGTTGGGGGATGTGTATCAAGCCAAATCCCTAGTCAATAAACTTTTTCTGAGAAAGAAGTTGTATTCTCTTCGAATGGAGGACGGAGGATCTGTTGCTGAACATATGAATGCTTTCAACATGATGGTTGCACAATTGACCTCTATTGGTGTAAAGATGGAGGAGGACGATCGATGTATGACCCTACTTTGTTCTCTACCAGACTCATGGGATCATCTTGTCATGGCAATCAGAAGCACCACATCCATATTCAAAATGGAAGAAGTGGTTTCTTTGCTGTTGTCTGAAGAGATGCAGAGAAAGTCTTCTAAGGTAGCCAAAGAGGCCCTTGTAGTTCGTGGAAGACCCAAGGAGAAAGGGAAGAAGGACAAGAATGCTGAGAAGGGTAGATCCAAATCCCGTGGGAGATCCAAATCTCCTGGAAAGTCCAAGGCTCTTTGTTGGAACTATGGCAAAACCGGGCACTTCCAAAAGGAATGCAAGGAGGAGAAGAAGAAAAAGAAGAAAGCTCCTGATTCAAATTTTGACAAGTCACAAGATGATGGTGATGCCTTCATCCCAGCCCTAGCAACTCATGCATTTGATGATGTGTGGCTAATCAACTCTGGTGCATCATTCCACATGACCTCTCATCAAGACTGGTTCACTAAGTATGAGGAGTTTGATGGTGGAAAGGTGTATCTGGGTGACGACTCTCAGCTGAAGATCGTTGGTCGTAGAAGAGTCTCTATTCGATTCCCTAATGGTTGAGTGAAGGGGATCTCTAGGGTTATGCACATCCCAGGCTTAGCACGAAACCTGCTTTCTGTAAGTAGTTTGAATGATGCAGGTGTGTAGGTTGTCTTTTCGAAAGAAGGATGCAAGATGACTAGAGGATCTATGGTGCTTGCTAAGGGTACTTGGAGAGGTACTCTATTTCAGATGGAAGCATGCATTAAACTATGTAATAGTTCTTCTGACTCAAGGAAGAAGGCAACAGTCACTTCATCCCCACCATCTGAACAAGTAGTGAAGAAATCTGTTGTTTCTAGTCTTGATGGTTGTAATCGTGCATTGGAAGTTAAACTTCCTGCTGAAAAGACAATGTTATGGCATAAGAGATTTGGTCATATTGGTGAGAAGGGTCTGCGTACCTTGAAAAATAAGAACCTCGTTGAGGGGTTAGATGATTCTAATCTTGAGTTTGACTTTTGTGAACATTGCATTTATGGAAAACAAAACCGTGTTCAGTTTTACTCGAGTTCTCATAAGTCTTCTGGTGTGTTGGACCTTATTCATTCTGATGTGTTTGGTCTTGTTAATGTTCCTTCATTATCAAAATCTATATACTTTGTATCTTTTATAGATGATTACAGTAGAAGGACATGGATTTATTTTCTCAGAAGAAAATCTGAAGTCTATAGCAAGTTTAAGGAGTTTAAAGCCTTTGCTGAAAATTAGTTTTGTAAAAAGATTAAATGTTTGAGAACTGACAACGGTGGTAAGTTCCATTCTACAGAATTTGATAAGTATTGCAAGGAACTTGGGATTGAAAGGAATAAGACAACTCCATACACCTCGCAACAAAATTGAGTTGCAGAGAGGATGAACATGACACTGATGGAGAAGGCTAGGAGTATGCTTAGTGGAGCTGGTCTAGAACAAAAGTTTTGGGCTGAAGTTGTTGCCACTACTTGCTATCTGGTAAATAGATCTCCTACATCAGCTCTTGTTGGAAAAACACCCATGGAGGTGCGGTCTGGTAGAAAGCCTTCAGTAAGGCATCTTCGTGTTTTTGGTTGTGAGGCATATGCACATGTGCCTAGGGAGAAGCGGTCAAAGTTGGAGAACAAAGCTGTTAAGTGTATCTTCATCGGCTATGGTGTTGGTGTGAAAGGATACAAGCTTTGGGACCCCGTGGATGAAAAAGTGTTGTATAGCAGAAGTGTCATCTTCAGAGAGCTTACACCTTCTTCCACTGTTTTGTAGCCAGAAGAAAAAGAAAAGAAAGAGGATATTGTTCAGTTTCCTCTCACCCCTGAGAAGACTGAACATAAAGACAATGTTGGACCTGATGATGAGGAGAGCTCTAGCAGCTCTGAAAGCTCAGATGAAGAAGCTAAACCTTAACCTCAGCTCTTGAGGAGGTCTACACGGATAAGAAAGCAACCTGAAAGGTTTGGTTTTACATTGCTTGATTCTAGTTGTGCTTATGCTTTAATCACTAATAGTGATGAACCTAGAACTGTATAAGAGGCTTTGGATATGAAGGATGCAAGTTCCTGGAAGGAGGCCATGGAGGAAGAAATGGCTTCTTTGGAAAAGAATCAAACTTGGGACTTGGTGCCTTTGCCTCCTGGACGGAAACCCGTTGGATGTAAATGGGTGTTCAAGAAGAAAATTGGTGCAGATGGTAGTGTTGAGAAGTATAAGACCAGATTGGTTGCGAAGGGGTATTCACAAGTGGAGGGTATAGATTATGGTGAGATCTTCTCTCCCGTTGCAAAGCTGACATCCATTCGATTCCTGTTGTCACTCACAATAGCTTATGACTTAGAGGTAGAACAAATGGATGTGAAGATAACTTTCCTTCATGGTGACTTGGAGGAAGAAATCTACATGTCACAACTAGAGCATTACTTGGTGAAAGGTAAAGAAAAATTGGTTTGAAAACTTAAGAAGTCTTTGCATGGTTTGAAGCAATCCCCTAGGAGATGGTACTTGAAGTTTGATGCCTTTGTGTTGTCAATTGGATTTGTGAGATTGAAATTGGATCACTATGTGTATTATAAGTTTGATGGTGATCATATTCTCATTGTTGTACTGTATGTTGATGATATGTTGCTCATTGGGAAGGGTAAGAATATGATTTTTGATTTTAAATCTCAGTTGTCAGCACAGTTTGAAATGAAAGATTTAGGGGCAGCTAGGTACATTCTAGGAATGGAAATCAGAAGAGACAGAACCAACATAAAACTTTGGTTAAGCCAGAGTAAGTATGTGAAGACCATGTTGAATAGATTCAACATGGCAGATTGTAGACCATTATGTGTTCCCGTTTCTTTGGGGACAAAGTTGTCTGTTGAGGATTGTCCAAAATCTCCTAATGAGGTGGAGGACATGAGCAGAGTACCTTATGCTAGTGTTGGCAGTTTGATGTATGCTATGGTCTGCACAAGACCAGACATTGCCCAAGCAGTGGGAATCCTTAGTCAATTTATGGCTAATCCTGGACGGGTTCATTGGGATGCAGTAAGCGAGTGTTCAGATATTTGAGGGGTACTTCTGAGTATTCCATTTGCTATCATGGCAATGTTTCAGGACCTCTGCATTCTATTGATATTCATGGATTTGTGGATTCAGATTGGGTAGGTGACATTGACAGTAGGAGATCCACCAGTGTTTATGATTTTACACTGTTTGGTGGTGCTATTAGTTGGATGAGTAAGTGACAACTTGTTGTTGCTTTGTACACGATAGAAGCTGAGTACATGGCAGCAACTCATGCTTGTAAGGAAGCCATTTGGCTTAAGAGATTGTGTTCTGATATTGGTGTTGATGCAGGTCAGATCATCATCAGTTGTGACAGTCAGAGTGCAATTTTCCTTGCAAAGAATCCAACTTTCCATGCTAGAACCAAACACATTGATGTTCAGTTTCACTTCGTGAGAGACATGGTTGAGGATGGAAAGGTAAATTTGAAGAAGGTAGATACTTTGAAGAATGTTGCAGATGCATTGACAAAACCAATGAGCACAGAGAAGTTCAGATGGTGTTCAGAGTCTATGGGCCTCTAGGCCTATAGCAGTTAAACCCTGTTATTTCCATTGGCTCTTGAAAGGTGTTCGACAAGTGGGAGAATGTTGGCAATTAAGGTGTCTCAAACTTTGCAAGTTTCTAGCATTTATTATTTAATTGTATTTATTTTTTGCCTATTATTGTAATTTGGATGCAAATCCTATTTCGTCACTTTGTGGGAGTTGGCACGGTGATGTGTCATCCTACATGGAAGGTGACCACATGTATTTTTGTCCTCATATGAGAAGATAGGCGTTCCACCTTGTGGTAGAAGAGTTTTGCCATGTGTTGGCATCTTTCAAGTGTTGCAAGAGGTTTATGACGCGTAAGAGTTATGACAGATTCCTATGACAGAATCTATGACAGGTAAGGGCTAGAAATGGAAGATCATATGACAGGTGAAGACAAGTGTTTGAAAGCATCTTGCATGGGGAAGTAGGCACCCAAGTTTGACTATGACAAGGTTGTAAGAGAATTTGCTATTAATAGACAGTTATGACATATTCTCTTACAACTGTAAGAGTTGTCATATATGACAGATTTTATGACATTATAAGAGCATCTGTCATACCTTAATTGGGTAAATTTGGGGTGCCCAAGTTGGGGGGTTGTAAGGGATAAAAGAGAATCACTTACATGTGTCATACACATGTTTTATGGCCTTGGAAATTGGGCCACATGGATTTGGACAAGTTCCTTATGTGACTTGCTCTAGAAGCTACCTCCATTCATTCTACTCTTTATATATAGGTGCTTGGAGATGGAGTTTGTATCACAGGTTTACAAGTACTGTTATGCTACTGGATTGACTCCAGACACGAGTGTCGAAGACCATTGAAGCTTGCATTGCAAGTGTATTGTAAACATTCTTTCAGATTTGTTAATACATTGTGTAGGTTTTTGAGTGTGGGGTTTTTCACCCGATAAGGGTTTTCCCCACTGTAAATCTTTGTCTCTCTTCTTCTGTCTACATTTTGGTTCTTGTGTTTTGCTACAATATCTCATGTTAATGGTTTAACATTGCTGTAATAGTTACGATAAATTTGAATTTGCATTACCCTCTCCTCAATAGATTAGTGTAGGAAGTGATTTCTGCACACCAAGCTTCCTTTCACCCTGCAGGTTCAATTTTTGTGCCCATAGTCACTCTGTATAACCCTAGTTTCTTTAGATGGATCTCTATGTCTTTCTTCCATCCATAACAGTTGAATGGGGTGAGTGGAGTGATTTTTGATGGATCCATAGTGTGTGTACAGAAAAATAATATAGAACAACAATATACTCCTCACAATGCAAGAATATTCCCCCCTTGTTAAAAAAAATTGGCCACTAGCATGCACTTTTTTCAAAAAATAGGCTTAAAAAAAATCTGACTTCAAGCAAGAAAATAAGGTATTTAAGAAATTTTTTATAGAAAAATAAGTAGACCACTGCATAGATCATGGAATCAGCTTTCCGATGCCTATTCATTTTTGAAAATATGACTTCGTTTGCTCAAGATATGCCCAATTTACCAAAATTGCTCCTTTAGGGCAAAGAGGCAAAAAAGAAGCATTATTGAAGCTCCTGGACACCCATGTGACCAGGGTCTGAGTCTCTGGGGGCTGGTAGCTAGGGCTCTAGTCACTCACATGACCAGGATCTAAGAGCCCGGGGGTTGGTACCTAGAAGCTAGGTGTTGGTCACCCATGCGACCAAGGGTTAAACCCTAGGGGCTAGCTCCCAAATAAAAAAATCTTTTTTATTAAGAAATTAATAAAAAAGACTCAGCTATACCTGTGCACAAAAATCAAGATGACATGGAAATTGAGGTGACACATAAATCAAGATGGCACACAAACCAAGGTAGTTCCAAAATAAAAAACATAAAAAATGCCACGAAAATCAAGGCGGCACAGAAATCAAGGTGTCGTACGGTTGTATGGATTTCATAGACTTGAATTTCTTGAAACCCTAAAAAAATACCCAGAACTTTTCTATCACCAAAATATAGAGTGCCTTGTATGAAAATAGAGGTTTTTGGGCCTTCTAGATTCAATGGTGAGGTCTGTTTTGTCCAAAAATGCACCCTGCAAAAATCTGACCCAAAATTTTTCTAGATCTAAGGGGCTTGCAGATCTAGAGATTTGATACCATGTGAGAGTCACTAATTGACTCAAGCCACCAAGATCACCTGCAAAACCTAGGATTAACCTTCTACAAGAGAAAAAATCAAAGATGATGAATTTGCACAATATTGGATGCAATAAATGCATTGGATTAATGAATTACATGTGAGAACTTGCTTTTATATTTGCAAGTTAGAAAACCCTAATATGACTTAAGAATAACCTAAGACTAAAATTATCCCTAAGTCAACTTAATAAAGTGTAATTAAATATTGAATTACACCAAAAAGTTTAATAGCATAGGCTATGAACTTTGGAATCTAAATATGGAGGATCTCTTGGAAGGAATGGATCAATGGAAAGTTGTGGTAAATGAGAGAAAACCTAGATGAAGATTAGGTAAGGCTAGATAAGAAAGTGTGAGGTACTATAAGGTTATGTCTTTCTATCAATTCTCTTGAATGTTTCTAGTGAAACTATCATATTTTAGCTATGGAAGAGAATAGGTAAAATTTATCAAAGAGTCTCGTTAATAAATTATATCTTAAAATAAAATTATATTCAATAAAAATGAAAGATAGAGACTTAATTATAGAACACATGATTGTCTTTAGTTTAATATTGAGTCAGTTAAGGTCTATCAATGTTAAGATTGAAGAAGAGGACAAATGTATCTTGTTACTCTATTCATTACCTAAATTTTGGGAAAATTTAATTGTTACACTCAGCGATTCTATGATAGATCCAAAGATGGATACTCTTGTTGCCACGTTCCATAATGAGGAGATGAGGATAAAGTCTATGGATGATGGTTCAAAGGAGACCTTGCATGTGTGGGGAAGACCCAAAGAAAAAGGTAGTGGTAAGTGAAAATGGGGAAGGATAAGTCAAAAGATAGATCTAAATCTAAGGGTAGATCTAAAACCCCTGGTAAGAGTAGGTTGAGATGTTCGCATTATGGAAAGTGGGGTCATCTTAAGAAGAAATGTAGGAATAGGAAAAACACTAATGATTCCTCTACTAATAGGTCCTTGGATGATGAATCCATTGAAGAATATTTTATTTTAGCTAACTTGTCCTCTAATGAATCTTAGTTAATTGATTCAAGTGCTTGCTACAACATAACACCTCACAAAGATTGATTCTTGACTTAGCGAGAAGGGAATGGTGAGGAGTTGTTCCTTAGTGGTGTAGTCATTGATGGAGGGTCTTAAGAAGGGACTGTACAAATCATGCAACAAGAGTAAACACAACAGAAACAACACAATAACAGAATGCAATGGAAGATTCAAATGCTTGATATATCAGATAATCACAATGCTTATATGTTGGCAACATGCGGGCTACAATCAAAGGGCTCACAGGCCTGCTTTCCACATTACAACAGAAATGAAAGATATGGCATTGAAGTGCCTTCCGGAAAGAATTCTAATTATCTATCTTATGATATCATCTAAAACTTCTAACTTCTAACTGACTTCCTAATGCATCTAAGAGATGTATATATATCCTCTTCAAGTTCATAGGATCCTCTGCGTTGGCCTCAAGAGGTTATAAACTCCAATGAGCGATGAAACATGTAGATATCATGTTAGGTCAGCCTATAACTCATGGTATTGCTCTGCAAATGAATGAAACTTGGTGTGGACCTCTAGGAAGGTCTATCTGGTCCTTATTTGCCTTGTGGTATGTTTCATTTGGCTCTGTAAGTTACGAAAGTGCTCCGCAAACCTTCTGTTCTCATGTTGACTGAATGAATGCTCTGTTATATGAAAACTGATGATCTTTTGATAGCGATAACTTTCTGTAGACAAATCCAAATCTCCTAAAATTTGAGTATGATGTAGCTGACATGGAATATAAGCTAAATCTTTCTTTATGAGCTCTGATATGAAGATGCGGTAAAATGCAGTAGAAAATGTTAAACTATAAATCACTGAACTGCAACTGAAATGGAAGAAAAGAAAAGAAAGCAAATGTTTTTGGTTGATGCAAGATTGCTTTGCAACCTGGGATTCTCTTGCATCACTTAGTGATAATAACACTCACAATATAGTGGGTTTAGGAGATGTTAAACTAATATTTAGTGACGGGAGAATGAAAAATCTCATTGATGTATTGCATATCCTAGGTTTAGCAAGAAAATTAATTTTTGTTTCCAAAATGAATGATTTTGGGGTGCATGTAACTTTTAAGAAGAATGGTTGCAAGTTGACTAGAGGACACTTGATTTTGTCTAGGGCCACATCAGTGGATGTAATTGAAAACTCAAATTCTTGTAAATCGTGACACCATTAACTAGGCCATATTGTAGAATTTAAGCTCTTAAAACCCTCATTAATAAAAATATGGCTGATGGTTTATCTGAGTATACTACTAAATTTGACTCCTATGAATATTATGTGTTGGTAAACAACATAGAGTATCTTTTAAATATGGTACTTCTAGATAAAAGCAAGTTTTGGAAGTGATTCGTAGTGATGTTCCCTCCATTGGTAAATCTCATTACTATCTTACTTTTATTAATGACTTCTTAAGGTACACTTGGATTTATTTTTTAAAGCATAAATGTATTTTGTTCTCTAATTTTAAAGAATTTAAGGCACTTGTAGAGAAATAGATAGATAGAAAAGTAAAGGTTTTGAGGTCAAATAATAGTGGTGAGTATTCTGTAGGGAATTTGATTATTATTGTAGACATGCTAGTATTGTTAGGCAGAAGACTAATCCATAGAAAAATGGAGTTGCAAAATGGATGAACAAAACCTTGATAGATAGAGCTAGAAGCATGTTAAGTAGTGCTAAGCTAGAATATTGTTTCTAGGCTGAGGTTGTACACACTACTTGTTATCTAGTAAACAAATAACCCACTTTTGCGCTAGTTGACAAAATAGCTTGCAAGGTATGGACAAGAAAAATACCACTAGTTTCTCATTTTAGAGTGTTTGGTACTAAGGCTTATATTCATGTTCCAAAAGGGAAATGGTCTCAACTAGATTTCAAGCCTAACAAGTGTGTTTCTATTGGTTACAATGAGAATGCCAAGGTTGTAAGCTTTGGGATGCACTAATATTGAAAATAGTTTATTCTAAGGATGTTATTTTTAGGGAGATTAGACTATTCTTCGATGTTGAACAACCTCAGGAAAAACTAGAGAAGACAATGCATTTTTAAACTAAGGTTAAACAAAAGGAAGATGAACATGTAGAACAACAAGATGACCAAGTAGAGGAAGAGGAAGGTTCAAAGGAGAGTTTAGATCAGGAATAGTAGGAGCCTCTTGTTATACCTATGAGAAGGTCCACTAGACAATGGAAATCCATTGTAAGGTATAGCCCATTTGATTTTCATTGTCTTTACATTATCATGTATTGACAATGAACCTAGGTGTATGAAGGAAGCCCTATCTTTAAAGGATCATGGATCTTGGTTAGAGGCCATGAAATAATCATTGGACAAATTCAAGACCTAGGACCTAGTTGGGCTACCTAAGGGGAGGAAGTCCATTGGTTGTAAGAGGGTATTCATAAAGAAATTATGAATAGATGGTAAGTTGGAGTGGTACAAGTCTTGATTGGTGGCTAAAGGTTATCCCAAGTTGAGGGAGTGGATTTTGGTGAGATATTTCTCCTATGGTTAAGTTAACCTCTATTAGATTCCTGTTATCTATTGTTGTTTCATATGACTTAGAGCGAGAGAAAATGGATGTCAAAACTATATTTTTGCATGAGGATCTTGAAGAGCAGATTTATGTGAAACAACTTGACAATTTTGTGGTCAAGGGAAAGAAACATTTAATTTATAGGTTAAAGTGGTCCTTGTATGGGTTGAAGTAGTCTTTGTGTATGTGGTATCAAAAATTTTATGCGTTTGCATTAGACCTTGGTTTTATTAGAAGTGAAGTAGATCATTATCTATATTTTAAATTAATTGATGATTAGTTACTAATCATTGTCTTATATGTGGATGATATGTTATTTATTAGGAACAACAAAGGGATGATTAGAGAGCTTAAAAATTATCTATTTGGAACTTTTGATATGAAATATTTAGGGGTTTCTAAGTACATTTTAGTTATAGAAATATGTAGGGATGGATTAACATAAAGATTTGGTTGAATCAAAGGAAATATGTTAACAATATTTTGCAACATTTTTCAATGAACAATTGTAAACCAATAAGTATTCCCTTACCTATAGGCACTAGGATTTCTTTGGAATAATGTCCTAAATTGGATGATGATATTGAAGAGATGTACAACATTCCTTACTCTAGTGTTGTTGGAAATCTTATGTATGTAATGGTATGTACAAGACTAAACATTGCCCAAGCAATGTGAGTTCTAAGTAGGTTTATGTCTAACCTTGGTAACAAACATTGGACTTATGTTAAGAGGTCGTTTAGATGTTTGAAAGGAATCAATAGATTACTATATTTTTTTTATCATGGTACTAATTATGTGGGAAGGTATTTGATTTATAGGCTTTGTTGATTCTAATTGGGCTAGGGATATTTATAGAAGGATGTCTACAAGTTGCTACTTGTTTACTCTATTTGGTGGAGCAATTAGTTGGATGAGTAAGAGAAATCCTACAGTTGTTATTTCAATTATAAAAGGTAGAGTATATGGCTACAATACATGTTTGTAAAGAGGTAGTGTGGCTACAAAGACTATTCTCAAGTATTAGTTTTATTTGCATAAAGGTGAGTATCGGATGCGATAGTCATAGTGCAATTTGTTTGAAAAAAACCCAATGTATCATTCTCATACTAAACACATTGATGTACAATATCATATTGTCCATGAGTTGGTAGAAGGTGGAAAGTTCATGGTTCAAAAGGTTGACACTTTGGAGAATGTTGTAAATTCATTCACTAAGCCAATGAGTACAGAGAAATCCTATTGGTGTAGGGAGGCTACGAGCCTTGCCTCTCCTAACACTTTTTTTTTCTTATGTTCCTTATTGTGCGATTGTAACGTAAATATCAATAGAGATAATTTTAGGACTAGGGATGATATTCACCTTGCAATCCTTTTAAATTATTGTAATTGTTATTTAATAACCAATTATTATGTGTACATATCCAAGGATCATGGAGAGGGTCAACTTAGATATTCACATGAGGTTGGGGTATATATAATTATATTATTCTCTAGGTGACTTGGAATATGTGTTTAAGCAACATAATGTGGGAGGAAGCATTGTAATGCATCATTGGACACTTGACAAGAAGTGGAAGAGAATCTATGCATATTTATTACATTGTAAGATGTCTAAAAAGCATATATGACAATGTGTAAGAAGTTGGTTGTCCTTTTTGGACTTGGATGGTTGTTATTTTGTTCTCTAATGAAGTTGGATGAACAAGTTCATAAGAAAGGTCTTGAATCTTGTAGAAATATGTTTGTAACTCTTGGACACATGTCATGTGGTCTCTTTTGTATGTTGGTTGCTTGGCTCATGGTTTGAGTCTATTGGATTATAAACCATTTATGGTTTCCTAGATTACATTTGCCTATATATTGAGGCCTTAGAATAGTGGATAGTAAGTTTTGTAGGTTGGTTTGTTACGTTGTTGGAATAGTGGTGGACTAAAGGGGGACGTCGTTTTGACGTACTCTTCATTTGAGATTAATACAAGTTTGTATTCTATTTAGTGGTGAGGTTTTTACTTGAAAGGGTTTTCCTCATGTATGCTGGTGTTCTTGTGGTATTGCATGCTCTATTGCTTTAGTGTCATTTCCATTTTCATACATGTTCTATCATTGTTTAAAAATGAATTTGTGAAAACTAAGTAATAATATTTTTTACTATTTTTTACCTAAATTTTCAACAAAACATTCTAGAAAAGATTAAAGTGCCATCCAATGTTAATCCTACATAAGTGTCATCTATCCTTGAGGCTATTTATACTAAGTTCTCTGGTTTTTTATTTAAAATTCATGTGTTACCTGATCTCAAAATTATTGAACAACACCTACCATTATATATCATAGTTAACTATGGGGATGCAAATATTAAAAGGGCTTTGTTGGACAATGAATATTCTTTGAATGTAGAAAGCCATTTTTGGATAATATAATTCAAACTAATTCATCCAATTTACAAAAATTTAAGTCCATTATAAAATGATTTGACAATATGGGTTGAGACTTGCTTGGTGTCATTACTTTGTCCCTTACTTTGTGACCTCTCACAATTGATGTATTATGTAAGTGATGCTTGAGAAATTTGTATATAATGTCTCCTTTTATGTTGCCCATAGCTTCATGCCATGGGTGTGGTTCTTTCTACTCTCCATCACCTATTCAATTTTAATCATGATAATAAGAGAGTTATAGCACATGTGTGATGCAAGGGCATCTTGATTCACCTTGGGTCATGTTGGAAAACTTTGGTTTTTGTTTTGTTTTGGATTGATTTATGTAAATAAGGTCATTTGAGACCATTCTAAGTCAATCTAGGACCATTTTGGGTCATTAGGTGCAATCTAGGCAAAAGTTGTACAAATTGCTCAAATATTGTCAATGTTGTAATGACAACTCTTAAAACTTTGATTAAAAATAGTTGAGGGGTTGGTTGGAGGTTTGTACATGATTGTAATAGCATAAGTATGCCTTGTAAACACAACCAAAGGGTTGGAGAAGAGTTTGAAGAAGAAAAACATTAATTTTTTTATGCATTTTTCTGTGTAATCAGACTGTAAACCCAAGGTGTACGACCCTATACGGTACAATACGGACCTACAACTAGTTGGGGAAGATGGAGAATATTTTCTTCTTTCATTTTTTTTGGTGCATTTTAGAGCAATTTTAGTAAAAACAGGCAGGATTCAGCCTAGGGTTTCTAGCCATGAATAAAAAATTCATTTCTTGAGTTTTAACCATTGGAAAATTATGAAAACTTCAGGAAAGTACTATTTTGATGTGTGCTATAATATTTTCAAGGTTTGGAGTTGATATCTTTTGATTCTAGGGAGTTATAGAGGACCGTTCCCCTCAAAAACCTGCTAAAACAGGGCAGAACCCTAGTTTACTTAGGGTTTGATAAGATAGATCCACGAAATCACTTGTCTGCAGTAAGATTGAGTTGTGAAGCACCCATAAACATTGTTGAAGGTATTGATAAACCCAAACTTCATTGTTTCATATGATTCCTTTGTTGTATGCATTTTGAGGCCATTGAAATTAGGTGTCTAGTGTAATCTAGGGTGTATGCAAGCATTGTTTGAGTCATATCATTGTATGTAGTGTATGAAAAGAGTCTTGTTGCATTGAATAAGTCCTTGCTCTGCATCATTTTTGGTATCAGAGCCCAAAGATATGGGCAAGGGAAGTTTTAGAAGTTTGTGTATTGCATTTGACAGGTTGAAGTGAAGAACCTGGATGCCAAAAGACTAGGTAGTGAGGAAAAGGAAAGAAAAACTAGGTGAGGTATCACAAGAAGAATTCAAGAAAAGAGAAGAGATAGAAAGATGCAACAACAAACTTAGAAGGGGAAGATGAAAGACAACATGATAAGCCTAGTTGCAAAGTTTGATAGGACAATGAGAGAGTTTGAAAAATGTATTAATGTTGTATTGCAGCAGTGTCTTGAGAAAGAATATCAAGAAAATGTTTGGCATTGGCCAATGAGAAAGAAGGTGAAGTGACCCATACAAATGATTATTCAAAAAAGAAGAAGGCAACAGATGGTTACTTTGAAAAGAGAAGATGAAACAAAGGAAGAAGAGATATTCATTGACATGGGCATGAAGAAAGATCAAGAGTGTCTTCAAGAAAATCATGCAAAGGTCCATTGGCAAGAGATACATCCAAGAAACCAACAAGTTGGTGATGATCAGACAGTTGACAAGAAGATTGGTATAGTTGAGATCAAGGAAGAACCAAGACAACAAGCACTAGGAGATAGTGAAGAGGTAAATTGGCCTCATGGTTTTTATCTAATGCATGTTGCTAATAATGTTTGTATAGGTGCAGAACAAGGAGAGACTGATGAGGATGAAGACATGGAAAACAGTAATGTGGCATATGAAAGTGACATAGACTATTGGAGTCTTGCAGTTGAGAAGAAGATCCCCAGGAGGAGGTACAAAAAGCAAGCACGAAACAAAAGAGTGAAGACTAAGAACATGGAGCAGATCAAACCAAGCATGGGGAGGATCAATAGGAGGTTAGAGAATAGATAAGCATGCAACACAATTGGAAGAAGCGAAAGAAACACCGACCATCATTTGAGATGGAACTCAAATTTTTTTTTCCTGGGGAGTATGATGCAGGGGCATCCTGATGCACCTTGGGTCATGTTGGAAAACTTTGGTTTTTGTTTTGTTTTGGCTTTCTTTATGTAAATAAGGTTATTTGAGACCATTCTAAGTCAATCTAGGACCATTTTGGGTCATTAGGTGCAATCTAGGCAAAAGTTGTAAAAATTGCTCAAATATTGTCAATATTATAATTGTTGTAATGACAACTCTTAAAACTTTGATTAAAAATAGTTGGGGGGTCAGTTGGAGGTTGGTACATGATTTTAATAGCATAAGTATGTGTTGTAAACACAACCAAAGGGTTGGAGAAAAGTTTGAAGAAGAAAAACATTAATTTTGACACACTTTTTATGCATTTTTATGTGTAATCAGACTATAAACCCAAGGTGTACGCCCTTGTACTGTACAATACAGATCTGCAACTAGTTGGGGAAGATGGAGAATCTTTTCTTCTTTCATTTTCTTTTTTTTGTAGGAGATTTCATTGAGTTTTGTGCATTTTAGATCAATTTTAGTAAAAACAGGCAGGATTCAGCCTAGGGTTTCCAACCATGAATAAAAAATTCATTTCTTGAGTTTTAACCGTTGGAAAATTTTGAAAACTTCAGGAAAGTACTATTTTGATGTGTGCTATAATATTTTCAAGGTTTGGAGTTGATATCTTTTGATTCTAGGGAGTTATAGAGGACCGTTCCCCTCAAAAACCTGCTAAAACAGGGCAGAACCCTAGTTTACTTAGGGTTTGATAAGATAGATCCATGAAATCACTTGTCTACAGTAAGATTGAGTTGTGAAGCACCCATAAACATTGTTGAAGGTCTTGATAAACCCAAACTTCATTGTTTCATATGATTCCTTTGTTGTATTCATTTTGAGGCCATTGAAATATGGCGTTTAGTGTAATCTAAGGTGTATGCAAGCATTGCTTGAGTCATATCATTGTATGTAGTGTATGAAAAGAGTCTTGTTGCATTGAATAAGTCCTTGCTATGCATCAATGTAGATAACAATCCTTATAAATTTAGCTAGTTGGATGAAAAGAAAAATCTATTGAATCCTCCTAACTAATTAGTTACATTCTTTCTACTTCTTCCTCACTTAATGTTGATCTTTAGGATGATTGGGGTTCACTTGATTTTACACCTAGATGTGTTGGGGCTTACAAATTACATGACACTAATTGTGAGAATCCTCTAGCTAATGTAAGTTTCAATATTTGCAATTATCCATAAGATGATTACGTGGATTATGCCTCTAATGATAATATTTATCTTGGTGGTCTTCCATCCTGTGCTCCTATTTCCTCTCAATTATATTATTCACAATTATATAATCAATATTGTAAAATATTTGATGTCCTTTATAATCTTGGTTATAAAGGTAATGGCTTGGGATTAAAAGAACAAGGTATTATACAACCTCTTTCTCAACAACCACACCATATCACTCATGGTTTAGGTTACAAACCTAACCAATAGTCTAAGTCTTGATCAATTTGTGTGATCCTTTTTTATTCTGTAGAATTGGTACATCCCAAATTGATTTATTGGGGTTAATTGAAGTCTAATCCTCCTTTAGATAAATCTGTTAATGAAGAAGCTCTTGCCAAATTTTTTGGTGCTTTTGAGGATTTGTCAAAGTAACATCATGATAGAAGTTTTTCCATATGCTCTGGAAGTCTATTTTTATTTTTGGGAAACTCTGTTGTCTTTCTAGGCTATTATTCTAAGTTATTGGATTATTTATCCACTAAATCATTTGTTCAGGATAGAAGCACCCTCACTATTGGGGAAACTTTAGATGTATTGATGGATTGCTCCAAAAAATAAAAATGTTGAAAATTTATGAATGCCTAGATGATTTTGAAGGACATAAGATTTCCCTTACCCTCCATGATTATCATGATATTTTTGCATGGTCTTATGAGGATGTGCCTAACACCTCTACTAACATTATCATCATGCATAATATAGTTCTCGATCCTAATATCAAACCTATTAAGAAAAAAAATTAAAAAAACTCATCCCAAGGTATCTCTAATGGTAAAGATGAAATTAAAAAGCTCCTTAAAGTGTGTTTTATTCAACCTATTGATTACTTCTCATGGATCTCCAATATAGTCCCTATGGCTAAGCTTAATGATGTATCTATGTATGTACTAAATTTAGAGATCTAAATAAGGCATCACCCAAGGTTGATTTTCCTTTGCCTAATATTGATATGATTATTGATTCTACCACTACATATGAAATGCTTTCATTTATGGATGCTTTCTCAAGTTATAACTAGATACTCATAAATCCTCAAGATCAACACAAGACTACTTATAAGACCCCATAGAGTATATTCTACAATGTTCTTATGCCCTTTGAATTAAAGAATGCTAGTGCCAATTACCAAGGGGATATGACTTTAACTTTTCATGATCAAATGCATAATATTTTGAAAGACTATGTCAATTATATTTTGGGAAAAATATAAGCAATGAATTGTGAAGAAAAATAAATATGCTTAATAAATACCAAGAAACTATAAAGAAAGCAAATGATTTAGCTTTCTAAGTATAAAAGGAAAAGAAAAACATTTTATCTTAACTACATGTATTTTTACCTAAGCAATACATGTTCAAATGAAAATATTAAAGCTTTGTTTTATTGAAAAGAAGCTACCAAAATAATGCAAAAATAGTAGCATTCTTGATTTCAAAGGTTGGAGAAGATGTAATTGGGTAGAGGAAGGATGTGAAAATTGGTCTAGGGAGTTGCATAAGTCTATAGTCAACCTTAGGTATAAAAACACAAAGTTTTGGTAGCATCCTCGTACAAAATATTGGAAGTACTTAGAACATAGATAAATGTAAATTAGTTAAGTTTTAGAATAGTTGTGGTAGAATTCACATTATGGTAGCAACTTTAATAGTGTGGCCACATCCTTTGATTGTATGATCTTCAAATTTTTTAGGTGTTGCACGATGGTTTGTAGATACCCATGATAGTTGTAGAAATGGAATTTGACACTTCTATGCAACAATAATGAGCTTGAATCTGTGTTTAGGATAGAGATGGCTTGGGAACCTACCTCATTTAGGCCCTTATTTGGTATTTTTCAACTCTACTGTAGTCAATGGAAGTTTGGAAGTGTGTGAACTTAGCCTATTGGACTCTATACTAAGTAAACATCGTTTTAGAAAGTAGTAAAACTTGTGGGGTTTCTACTATGTGTGTAGTGCTTGTGTATAGAATATACATAGGAAATAGAAGTCACTAGGTTGCCAAATGGAAGAATAAGCAGTAGAAGTCTCCAAACTACAAAGAGGAGCTAATAGAAAGTGCTATAGAAATTGTAGGGATTAAGTAGAAGAAGATTTTACAAAGAATATTCATGGGGAAAGAAAATGGAAGAAGCAGAATAGAAGCATGACAATAGGCTTGATTCTGATTGATTCCTTCAAATGACTCAGAGGATATTTTTATAAAATATTTGTAAAAGTCATTAGGGAAACATAGAAAAGATATGACCATTGGATTTTGTCTATTGGGAGAGATAAGAATCAAGATTTGGTCAATGTATGGATAGTTTAAATATTGAAGACACTACCACAAATGCGATAAAATCTAGAGTCTACTGTAATTATGTTAGTGTCTAGGAAGAAATATGTTGAATTCTAAGTTTGAGGAATGGTTGAAAACTTGGTGATGGTTATATGTCTAAGTAATAGGCTAAGTGAGTCCATAACATAATATTGGACTGGATGCTAAATTGTGTGCAACATAGAGGGGAAATTACAAAGAAGGAAATTTTCAACTCTATACAAATTGATTATATATGGGACTTAAAACTAATTTTTGAAAGATTAAGAAAATATGAAGTGTAATTAAATTCTAAGAAATTCATATTTGGTGTAGATGGTGGTCATTTATCAGGCTTCATTATATCCCAACAAGCATAGAGGTTGATATTAAGGAAATAGATGCTATTATCAATATGCCTCTAGCCTATAACCTTACATAGATTCATAGCCTCCAAGGTAAGATTCAAGTCATTCGACACTTTATCTCCCAATTAGCAGATTATACTTTACCTTTCACCAAAATTAAATAGAGATATGAAATTTAAATGGAATGGGGATTGTCAAAAAGCCTCTAATGATATGGAATGATACTTAATGCACCCCCTTGTACTAATCCCTATTAGACATGGAAAACATTTATTTCTATACATCTAGGCTACTAAATTTTCCATTAGTGGTTACTAGCTCAAAACAATAAAATTGGAAAAGGAAATTTTGTTTATTATATTTGTCATACATTATTAGAAAAAGAAACAAGATACAAGCCTATGCAGAAACTATACTTAGTTGTGATTTACTTCTAAAAATTGAAGCATTATATGTCAAATTCTAAAACACGTGATTGTCTAAGTTAACCCTTAAAAATACATGATTTTTGAAGCTAACATAGAGTTTGATTTGAAATTTGTCTCAAAAAAATCTATAAAAGGTCAAGATGTTGTTGATCAACTAGTTGAAGCAACTTGAGAGGCACACACACCTATAAACACATATTTACTTAATAATTGTATCTTAAATGTTGATCCTTCTTCCCCTTGGACCATGTTATTTGATAGCTCTCAATGCATAACAGATTCAAGAGCATGGATAATTTTGATTCTCCTATAGCTGATTTCATCCCATTATCCATTTGTTTGGTTTTCCATGTACTAATAATATTATTGAATATAAGGCATTGATTACAGGTCTTTTGAGATGCCATTAATCTCAAGGTCAAATTAATTGACATCCATGGTGATTTAAAATTAGTAGCTCAATAAATTACAAAGTGATTATCAAACTAAAGATTCTCACCTAACACAATATCAAGACTTATCTTTAAAATTACTAGAAACATTTTAACATTTTACTATTAATGATATTCCCTGGAAATATAATTGACATGTCGATGCCATGGCAAGTGTGGCCTCCTTTACAAGTATCAATGATGACACTCCCCATTTTACTTTACAAGTATTCATTATTTATGACATCCTATCATTCAAGATGGCATCCCTCAAGTTTGTGCTACTTTAATGGGTGAAGAATGGTTCCATAATATTTACTTATTTAGACTCAGGGGCATTTCCTCCTCATTGTTTCAAGAATATTTACATTCATATTCACAAAACTACTACTAAATATTTACTTATTTCTGATGCACTCTATCAACGTAGATACAATGGTCTATTACTTCGTTGTTTAGATGACAATAAAAAATCTATTTCTCTTTAGGAGGTATGTGGGGGCATCCATGGTGGTTGTGTTTGAGCAATAAAAAATACTCGTATATTTTTTTAAAAATGTGCAACATGCCAAAATCATAATGATCTAAAACATGCCCTTATGAATGTGTTGCATCCTTTTACTTGCCCTTGGACATTCTCCATATGCGGATTAGATTTGGTGTAAGGCCCACATGTGTTGTTACCTTTATTTCACTTATGTATCAACTTATATGTGATGTTAGGAACCTTTTTATTGACACTTGATACCTTAATGATTATATAAAATTTTAGATATTATTAGACTAATTATGATTGTTTAACTTCACTATATCTTATTTAAGATATTCAAGTTGTTAGAGATAATTTATAGTATTAGATTATTATCAATAATCACATTGTTTTTATGATATTGTTGTGTTTTATTATTATTAATTTAATATTGATTAAACATGTCTTCTACTTATATGTATTGATTATTCATATGATTAGAAGATCACTATTATTATGAGATTGATTTTATGTAATTCCATGAGAAGTGATGTCTTGCGTTAGTGTGTATGTATTGGCTTATCAAATTATTGTTTTGGCTATTTATTGAGTGATGTGTTTAATGCATGTATTGAGTGGGAAAGATACAAATATAATCCAATGATGGTTATTTATAGAATGTGATGACACAAACATGTGTGTGCACCATCTTACTCCATCAAGTGGGGTAATTGGACACGACCATATGTTAAACTAGCATAACCTTTGTGTTTGCATATCAAGTACGATTTAGGATCCCTTGTGTTAAACTTGTAATTGACGTCTGAATGAAAGATACCTTACGATATCATGTATAGGTGTTATCCATGTACTGGAATGATTTATATGCTTTTTTAAATGTTTAAATTTATTTAGAAAATGCATGGGACCAAGTTTTTTGAAAAATGGAATTTAAATGCATCATAAAATGTTATTTTCTTAAATTTAGTGCAAAATTGGTTATGGGAATTATCTAGATGCATCTAGAAGAGCTTAGTTGGCGTCAAGGATAATATATTTTTAATATTTTATATTTATTCATTTATGTTTTGGCATGTAAGTCTTTGGACCCATGTACTCTTCACATGGACCCTTATGGACACATTTACCATTTTGGAAGGTTTTCTTTTTCCAAATTACATTTTACATTTATGTTATGTAGGGGGGGGGATATTATCTATTTTGTTTTCTTTATTTGGTATTATCTCCTCAAAATGTCTTAGTTTTCTCATTGACTAAGCTAGCGGTAATGGATACATGTCATGTTTCCATTAGTGAGGATGTAGAGAGTTAGGGTTGAGTTTTTTTAACCTTGAGAATAGTTTAAGATTAGGGGTTTCTATTATTGGGATTCATTTGTCACTTTGCACATTAAGAATTGGAGAGCTTAGGAAGAAGAAAGAAACAAAAAAGAGTGTTCTTGAGATTGTGTACTTAAGGAAGGAGATTTAGACTTGGAAAAGCTTGCAAAGGCAATGAGAGTGCTTGGAGATGATTGGGAAAGCTTCAAAAAACCATTTGTGCAAGATTAAGAGAGTAGAGATATTTTGATTTTAGTTATGTTTTTCCCTCTTATTGCATTCTATTATTGAAATTATTTTCTTCCATTGTCAAGTGTGTGAATGTGTTTGAAATAATTGTTTTAACATTCTTTTCTTTTGTGTTCAAAAGACAACTTAAATATTCATTAATGAAGTTCCTATGAACTTTCATGAAGAAACTTGTGTGCATTTTTTATAGGGAAAAAATAAGAATTCTATTGTGCTTGTGAGTATGTCTAAAAATGAGAAGGGAAGATTAAAATATATGTATGCAAGTGTTGCATAAGTGTTTATGTGGTCTTCCTTACCTTTGTTAAGAGCCACCTTTGTGGTTTGGTATTCTTAGCATGATTAATGAATTGATAGGTTTGTGGGAGGCTTGAAGTGTGCTCTCAAGCTCAAGAGTGAGCTCTATTAGATATGCAAGGAGAAATCGTGAGTGATGGTGGTTTATTTAATCCCAAAAGAGGGATATTGTGCTTATGATATTCTTGGAATCTATTAATAGATGTAAGCTATTTTTGAGATTCCTTATGTTTCTCCCTTAAAACTCATTATTGGATTTGGTGGTCGATATTGAAAAACACTCCAATGTCTTTGTCTAATCCTACCATCCTTCTCTTTAGGATCTTGAGAGATCCCTATTATGTTGAGAAAACCCTTATATGAGAGTGTATTTACATGTCAAAATATGTGTTTTTTGTGTGTTTTATTTGCATCTATGTTATCATCCTCTTATGCAAGGTGGGGTAGGACTTTGGGTACCACAAGGTTGAGTGATGGAATTGCCTGCCATTAGCTTGAAGACTTAGAGTCATGGATCCTGAAGGAGGAGTTATCTTCACTATTCTTTGTCTTTAAACAATTTTGTAAGATATGGATATTGACCTTATTGATTTAAAATATGTATTGAATAATCATGTTACAAGTTAACAAAATGGCTATGAAATAATTCCTTGATGCTTTGAAATAAAGAAAAATGCATTTGAGTGAACTATGGACCTTGTTTGAATGAAGGTTTTTACACGTGAAATTTCAAAGTTATCATTTTGCAAATTTGAGAGTTGGGCCTTGTTGTTTTAATTTGTGATTCAATGGGCTATATGGAAATTCTATAGAATTCACCATTGAAAACAAATCTTAGTTGCAGGTTTTACTTCATTCTTGTGAAAATTGTACCTTTGGGAAATGTGGGAGCTATTGTAGGTCCTTTGTGAATCTTATTAGTTTGTTTTCATTGTAGAAGGGTCATAATTGTAATTTGTCAATTTTAGAGGCTAAAAAATCATGTTAGAAGAGTTACCTGTAAAAATTGCATCTTTAGATCTCATGTTTTTTACCTATTTTTGGAGCTTTGTAGTTTCGTATCCTGGTAATTGTGATGACATCCTAGAAATTAGAATGGTTTCTAGTTGTTGAAATCACATCTTGCACAATGAATTTTCTAGAATTTGTAGGATCTATTGCATGAATTTTTACCTTTTTGTTTCTACAATTATTTTGTAGAAATTGTTTGTTGTTTATTAGTTATGCTTAGTTCTTTGTAAAATTTTGATGAGTGATTCTTGCCTTGATAACATGTTGAGTCTAATTTCTTTACATTGTTGAAAAGCTTATGAGACATTTTAGCACTATTTTGGGTGTTGTGAAGAATTTTAGAACCTATTCATTGAGTTTGGAATGTTTCTTCCTTTTAGCCCTTATTTCCTTTGTAATCCTATGGTGCAGGAGCACATTCTCTGTAGTGCAGGATCATCTTTTCTTTTGTTGTCTCATAAGGCTCTTAAGCCATTTCATTTTGTAATAAGGGTCAATTTGGTCCCATGAATGAAATTGTGCAAGGCACACATGTAGTTTTGCTTGTATGACGGGTAAACCAATGGCTAACTGATTTGAAAATCAGTTTGCACGGTTGGAGGGGATAACTGCTGTCTCTACATCCTCTTTAGAGGCAGGTTGTATGTCACACGGAGCAGGGAGAGAAGTGTGTATTACAACAAGTTCTTTTTTGATAACTGAATAAAGAGAGTTCTGGGTATGATCTGTGTTGATTTTCTTGGTTGTTCTTAGTGATTTGATATCTTTATCCTGATTTTGTAAATAGAACCCTAACCGGATGCTATCCGTCAATCCATAGTGACTCTGTAGTGTGCAGACGGTGTAAAACCCACGGTTCCACAGTGGCTGGTTCGTAACCTAGGAGTAGGGTTTTGATTCATACATGGAGGCCCTTTCCTCTGTCTAATGAAGCCCTGTATAGTAACAGTGGGATGGGGGAAAGACTTCGCACGTTTGTTGTTGTTGAATTCTTACCCAGGAAGCCAGCGAACTCAGTCAAGTTCGACTAGACATCGTCATGTGGCTAGTCGGGAAATCGGAGTGAAATTGGATAGTTTTGATGTGGGATCAGATTGCTACAAGTGATCGAGGGTTTGATAAATGAAACGGCCTAATTCCGTTGTTCTGTCGAAGGGAATTCTGGTTCGGCGCCTCAGAACAGTTGGAGATCCATCGGCGTGAAAGGCCCTCCGTCTTGCCGAAGATTGGTATAGTGCCGGAGGCACATACCATCATTGTTCGCATCGGTGAGAGAAACGATATCGGGCTAAGGAAAATATACTTAGCCGACGGTATAAAGTTTCACCGATCGGTGAGACATCCTCGGAGTATTGCCGATAAAGAGTATCGGCGTGAGGAACCTTGTCGGGGGAAGCCGAAGAAGTCACGGCGACCGTGAGAGTCCCGCCGATAAAAGTTCATCGGAAGGAGTTCGAGAAGTCTCAGCGACAAAGGACTCGTCGGAGTGAGATGAACCATCGGGACCACGAACCGAAGTCTTACCGAAGCAGGAGGTCTGGCCGATGTGCCTGACGATATCGGCGAGAGACAAGGTGTCGGTGTAGGTGAAAGAAGCTTCACCGAAGGAGGAAGTCTGGCCGACAAAGATTGGTCATCGGCGTGACGGAGTATATCGGCATAAGAAATTTCTCGTGGTCCGATAGAATGAGGTGTTGCCGATAGGCAACGAACCACTAAGGAGATATCGGTGAGAACGTGGCCATCGGGATAAAAGAATAAGATTCGGCCGATAGTTCATGTCTTTCCGACAGCGAAGACATCCTTGACTTCGGCGAAACACTGGAGGACCTCTTGCCGATAGGGAAGATATAGTCAAATCTTCATCCGCTTCTGCTGGGCACCTCTGCATCAAATTGGTATCAGAGCCAATATTCTGAATCACAGCCGTGTATGTCAGACGAAGAATTGGAGATAGAAACAGAGGCTAGCAGAATGCCTCCCAAGACGATGAGTAAAGCAGCCATCCAGAAGATGGTGGAAGCAATGCTCGAAGAGAGACTGAAGGAAGAAAGATCCAAAGAGAAGGATGGAAGCACTTCTGAGTCAAAGGAGAATGAAGAAGGAGAAACTGGGGAGAATCCTCAAGGAGAAGGTATGACTGCTGATCAAAAGGCATTTCTGAATGCACTCAAGGGTCATGGAGATAGTGGTGATCCGAAACTGGATGTTCCCACGTTCAATGGGAAACTAGATGGAGATACTCTTGTGGACTGGATTGAAGCCATAAGTAATTACTTTGACTTCAAAGAGTATAGTGACAGTAAGAAAGTAAAGTTTGCAAAGACCAGACTGAGAGGTTCTGCATTGGTTTGGTGGAACTACACTCAATGTGAAAGGGAGAAGGTTGGAAAGAGTCCAATCACCAAGTGGAGCAGAATGGTGGCCATGCTGAGAGCCAAATTTCTACCATGTGATTATGATCTGCAGACTATCAGAAAGTTTAATCATCTTAGGCAGAAAGATATGGACGTGGCTACATACACTGAAGAATTCCACAGATTGAGCATGAGAGCCAATCACAGAGAAGAAGAAAAAGAGATGGTGGCCAGATACCTGGATGGACTGAGGTACAATATACAGGATGAGTTCAGTATGGTGGTTCCCAAGACTGTGGATGAATGTTTTCAGTTAGCCTCTAGGGCAGAGGATAAACTGAAAAGGAGAGGTGATCAAAATAACAGAGGAAGAGGTGGCAGGAACAATAGAGGAAGAGGTAATTTTGGCAGAGGACAGCCAAACAAAGGTGAAAGTTCTAGTCAACAAGAATCACGTTCTGATACAGAACAAAAAGGTGGTGGTTTCAGAGGTTGGAGAAGACCTAATGGCAGAGGAAGAGATGGTGGTGCAGGCAGAGGACGTGGAGTCTTCACTGGAAGATGTTACAACTGCAATCAAGTAGGCCACACTGCAAGTAAGTGCCCTGAGAAGGCGTCTAGCTCTCATGACGGTGGGAGAAGGAACCAACTATTGCAGGAGGATGATTGTCAAAGTGTAAACTCACCAATTGGTAGTGCTGCACCAGTGCTTGAAGGAGAGAATATGATGATTAAGAGGACCCTCGTGAAGATGCCATTGAAGCAGGAGCCCCCACAAAGGAAGAATCTCTTCAGAACCCAAGGAATAGCATATGGTAAGCTCTGTAAAATCATTGTTGATTCAGGTTCTACTGAAAATGTAGTGTCTACTGAAATGGTAGAAAAGTGTAGACTGAAAAGATTACCCCATCTTAATCCTCACAAAATATCTTGGTTGAATAAGAATCAGAACTATTTGGTGGAAGAACAAACTTGGGTAGAGTTTGAACTAGGTGATTATAGGGATAAGGTGCTATGTGAAATTATTCCTATGGATGCTTGTCACCTTCTTCTTGGACGACCTTGGCAGTATGATGTGAAGGCACTGCATGATGGTGAAAAGAATACATATATGATCACCAAGAATGGTAAGAAGTTTCAGATGGATCCCTTACCAGAGCAGGTTGGAGAGAAGAGCAATGACAACAGTGTCATGTTAGTGAGTGGCAAAGAGTTCCTACAACTCATGAAGGAGAAGGATACCCAAGGGTATGCACTGATGATGAAGCCTGTATCCAATCAGCAAAGCAAACAGCAGAAGGAGATCCCATTGGAAGTGCAACAATTACTGGATAAGTACCAAGATCTTGTGGTAGAGGATACTCCTAACTCCTTACCACCTATGAGGGACATAAGTCATCAGATTGACTTGATTCCTGGAGCCACATTACCCAACAAAGCTGCCTACAAGTTGACACCACAGCAGAATGGAGAAGTAGGTAGACAGATTCAAGAACTTTTGGAGAAAGGTTTGATTAGGAAAAGTCTTAGTCCATGTGCAGTCCCTAGTGTACTTGCTCCTAAGAAAGATGGAAAATGGAGATTATGCACAGATTCAAGGGCTATCAATAAGATCACCATAAGGTATAGATTTCCTATGCCAAGAATTGAGGATCTGTTGGACTATCTTGGTGGTTCATGTTACTATTCCAAGATTGATTTGAAATCTGGTTATCACCAGATCAGAATAAGGCAGGGAGATGAATGGAAGACTGCTTTCAAAACAAATGAAGGTCTCTATGAGTGGCTTGTCATGCCATTTGGTCTCAGTAATGCTCCAAGCACATTCATGCGGTTGATGAATGAGGTACTTGTAGAATTTATTGGAAAATTTGTTATTGTTTATCTTGATGACATATTGATTTTCAGCAGGACCAAAGAAGAGCATGTGAAGCATCTTGGACAGGTGTTAAAGAAATTGCATGAGAGTAAGTTGATGATCAACTTGGATAAATGTGATTTTATGAAAACTGAATTAGTGTATCTTGGATTTGTGATTTCCAATGGCTGTTTGAAAATGGATCCTACAAAAGTTGAGGCTATTCTCAATTGGCCTACTCCTAAGACAGTAGGAGATGTAAGAAGTTTTCATGGTTTGGCAACTTTTTACAGGAAGTTCATTAAAAGGTTCAGTCACATAAGTGCTCCTATTCTCAATACCATCAAGGGTGGAGTGAAGTGTAAATTTCAATGGACAAAACAAGCAGATGATAGTTTTGAACTGTTGAAACAGAAAGTGGCCGAGTTACCTACGTTGGTACTCCCTGATTTTGACAAAGTATTTGTTGTGGAATGTGATGCAAGCCAACAGGCTATAGGTGCTGTTCTTAGTCAGGAAGGACATCCAGTAGCATTCTTTTCAGAGAAGTTGAATGAGGCCAAACAGAGGTATTCTACCTATGACCTAGAGTTGTATGCAATGGTGCAAGCTCTAAAAAAATGGAGACATTATTTACTGCCAAAAGAGTTCATTGTTTTTACTGACAACCATGCTCTTAGCTTCCTAAATAGTCAAGAAAAGTTGAATCATAGGCACGTTAAGTGGATGGAACAATTGCAGGCCTATACCTTCACTATTAAGCATAAGAAAGGTGTTGCCAACAAAGTGGCAGATGCTTTGAGTAGAAGGATACTGGTCATACAGGAAGTACAAATGGAACATATGGGTCTAGAATGTCTGAAGGAGTTGTACAAGGATGATGCAGATTTCAAGGCTGCCTATGAAGTGTGTGCAAGTTTGGCTAACACTTTTCATGGCGAGTATTCTGATTTTGTGCTGCAAGAAGGGCTCCTATTTAAAGGTAGTTTGTTGTGTGTTCCTAAATGTTCAATGAGGGACAATATCGTCAAGGAGAAGCACAATGGAGCCTTAGGAGGACATTTTGGGTTGGACAAGACTTTGGAACAAGTCACCAGGTTCTATTATTGGCCCAAGGTACAGACAGATGTAAGGAGATATGTTGCAAGCTGTACCATATGTCAAAAGGCCAAGGGTATGTCTTCTAATGCTGGTTTGTACCAACCACTGCCCATTCCCACCAGACCTTGGGAAAGCATTAGTATGGACTTTGTGCTTGGTCTTCCTAGGACAGCAAGGGGTGTAGACAGTGTTTTTGTCATTGTGGATAGATTCAGTAAGATGGCTCATTTTGTGCCATGCAAATGCACAAATGATGCATCTCAGATTGCTGGTCTCTTTTTCAGAGAGGTGGTCAGAATTCATGGTTTACCCCTATCAATTGTTACTGATAGAGATTCCAAATTTGTTGGTCATTTTTGGAGGACCTTATGGAGAAAATTGGGCACTCAGTTGTCTTTTTCATCAGCCTACCATCCCCAGACTGATGGTCAGACTGAGGTTGTTAATAGGTCCTTGGGAAACCTTTTGCGATGCCTTACCAAACAGCATGGATTAGCATGGGATTTAGTGATCAGTCAAGCTGAATATGCTTATAATGATTCAAGAAACAGAAGTACTGGGAAAAGCCCTTTTGAAATAGTTTATGGTTTCCACCCAAGAGGACCACTTGAACTCAAAGACCTCCAAGGATGGGATAAAAGGAGTGCTCTAGGAGAAGACTTTGCTGCTACCATGAAAACAGTACATGATCAGGTCAAGCTTCAGTTGGAGAAAACTGTCTCCAAGTACAAGGATAGAGCAGATCTGAAGCGAAGGGAGGTACAGTTCCAGGTAGGAGATTTGGTGATGGCCTACCTCAGAAAGGAAAGATTACCTAAGGGGCAACCAACCAAATTGTTGATGAAGAAGATCGGACCTTGTAAGGTAGTGCATAAATTTGGTCCAAATGCATATGAAATAGAATTACCATCTGGCCTTGGTATCTCTCCCATTTTCAATGTTGCAGACCTGTTCCCTTTTAGACCTCCATTACATGCTGAAGATAACTCAGATGCTGTGATTGAAGATGAAGACTGGATCAAAGATTTACCTCCAAGTAAGCCTTTGCAATTGGAATGCATTTTGGATTCCAAAATTGTCAAGAAGACAAGAAAAGGGGTATACAAAGACTACTTGGTCAAGTGGCAGGATCTTCCTGATTCAGAGGCAACCTGGATGAGTGAAGCCGATATTCTAAAGCATGGGAAGACACTTCAGCAGTTAGCAACTCAAGGGACTTGAGTTTTTCCTGCAGGGGGAGTATGGTGCAGGAGCACATTCTCTGTAGTGCAGGATCATCTTTTCTTTTGTTGTCTCATAAGGCTCTTAAGCCATTTCATTTTGTAATAAGGGTCAATTTGGTCCCATGAATGAAATTGTGCAAGGCACACATGTAGTTTTGCTTGTATGACGGGTAAACCAACGGCTAACTGATTTGAAAATCAGTTTGCACGGTTGGAGGGGATAACTGCTGTCTCTACATCCTCTTTAGAGGCAGGTTGTATGTCACACGGAGCAGGGAGAGAAGTGTGTATTACAACAAGTTCTTTTTTGATAACTGAATAAAGAGAGTTCTGGGTATGATCTGTGTTGATTTTCTTGGTTGTTCTTAGTGATTTGATATCTTTATCCTGATTTTGTAAATAGAACCCTAACCGGATGCTATCCGTCAATCCATAGTGACTCTGTAGTGTGCAGACAGTGTAAAACCCACGGTTCCACAGTGGCTGGTTCATAACCTAGGAGTAGGGTTTTGATTCATACATGGAGGCCCTTTCCTCTGTCCAATGAAGCCCTGTATAGTAACAGTGGGATGGGGGAAAGACTTCGCACGTTTGTTGTTGTTGAATTCTTACCCAGGAAGCCAGCGAACTTAGTCAAGTTCGACTAGACATCGTCATGTGGCTAGTCGGGAAATCGGAGTGAAATTGGATAGTTTTGATGTGGGATCAGATTGCTACAAGTGATCGAGGGTTTGATAAATGAAACGGCCTAATTCCGTTGTTTTGTCGAAGGGAATTCTGGTTCGGCGCCTCAGAACAGTTGGAGATCCATCGGCGTGAAAGGCCCTCCGTCTTGCCGAAGATTGGTATAGTGCCGGAGGCACATACCATCATTGTTCGCATCGGTGAGAGAAATGATATCGGGCTAAGGAAAATATACTTAGCCGACGGTATAAAGTTTCACCGATCGGTGAGACATCCTCGGAGTATTGCCGATAAAGAGTATCGGCGTGAGGAACCTTGTCGGGGGAAGCCGAAGAAGTCACGGCGACCGTGAGAGTCCCGCCGATAAAAGTTCATCGGAAGGAGTTCGAGAAGTCTCAGCGACAAAGGACTCGTCGGAGTGAGATGAACCATCGGGACCACGAACCGAAGTCTTACCGAAGCAGGAGGTCTGGCCGATGTGCCTGACGATATCGGCGAGAGACAAGGTGTCGGTGTAGGTGAAAGAAGCTTCACCGAAGGAGGAAGTCTGGCCGACAAAGATTGGTCATCGGCGTGACGGAGTATATCGGCATAAGAAATTTCTCGTGGTCCGATAGAATGAGGTGTTGCCGATAGGCAACGAACCACTAAGGAGATATCGGTGAGAACGTGGCCATCGGGATAAAAGAATAAGATTCGGCCGATAGTTCATGTCTTTCCGACAGCGAAGACATCCTTGACTTCGGCGAAACACTGGAGGACCTCTTGCCGATAGGGAAGATATAGTCAAATCTTCATCCGCTTCTGCTGGGCACCTCTGCATCATCCTAATGTGTAGTAGAGAACAATTCAAATGGGTAATAAATAAGTGAACATAAGTTCATATTCTAATAAATGATGTTAGGAATGATAGAGAATCATCCTTTAATCTTATTTTTTCATCATATATTCCTTTATGCTTTAAAAGATGCATTTGTATGTATGGTTTAAATAAACTTTTTACCTAGTCATTCTTATGTGTAATTAATTAAATGAACTATGTTAGGGAATGATAGGTATTGTCCTTATTAATTTACATCTATGCTTGTGAAATGGGAATTGAATTATCACTATTGATTTAATTCATGTTCTTTTTCTTTATTATGCTTTAAACGGGTAAGTGCAAAAAGATGGGAGACCAAAAAGCAGTCACCACCTATAATGAATTTTTAAACCCTTCTAGCCTGAACCCTTTTCCTGGCATATGATTTTATTAAGGGATTGGCCTCAAATTCCCTCTAGATATACTTAGATTTGGCATGCTTTTAGGGTGGAAATCCTTTTCAGCATTTGGAAATATAGGAAATTAGTTTTATTTTTAGGATGCTTTGTTGATTGTAATTTCTCCTTGTACACTAAAGTTATGATTTGTTCTAATGTACTCATGCAGATTCAAGTGCAAGCCAACAAGGTTACACTTTAAGTGGCACACCTTCAAGTGTTGTTAGATCATTGGGTCAATGCCCCATGCATTTTTGTCAGGGTCCCTCTGACTCCTGCTTCTGACTCCTGCATTTTTGTTCATTGAGGGCACAACCACTTGGCTTGTGGGGACCATGATGCCCACTATCATGCCTCCCACCCTCTTGTGAGGTGTTCTAGAGATCAATCTCAGCATGGGAGGTCTTAGCCCACTCACCACCACTCTACTTCTCCCAAGTCTCTGGCTACGGGCTTTGTGGTTGGTTGGATTCCAACAAATTTCTACGCCTAGCTCTTCCAATTTCACCTATTCATGAAAATCAACCCTATGCTACTGAAGATAAAAAAGATGAAGACGACAATGATGGTTGGGAGGTCCCTAATGTCACTCTGGACCTCATTGATGTATGGGGCAAAAATTGGGAGGTCCCTAATCTAAATTTGAAACAAAAATTACATTTTTACATTCTAGACTCTATTCTACACACATTAAAAAATGATTTTTGATTAGTTTAAAAAAAATGGGGGGGAACATGCTCAAATTTCTATTTTTCAAGATGTGTCCACTTTGAAAATTTGTAAAAAACATACATTCATTAAAAAATTAGTAGAAAATTAAGGCATAAACTATGTGTGTTAGCTAATTTTTCACAAAGTGATTTGTGAAATACTTTTAAAAAGTCAACATTTTAGGGGGAGCACACCATGTTGATTCCCAAAAATGCAGGCCCTCTCCTCTAACACCACCACCAAGAGTGACATAAAGGGGAAATAAATATCACAAGCAAGTAGACTAATATATCAACAAATAGAGGGTGATTTGGTCCAACACATAGGTTAGGGCAAATCCTCTTCTTCTTTAGGATCTACAAAACCTATGGGATATTCCCTTGAGGTCTGAATACATGGAAACAATTAGAACAAATCTTGGACTGCCATGCCCTAATAGCATTCAAGGACAAGCTTACTAGACTAGACTAACGACATGACATACAAGCATATAAGTGCACCCCTAAAAATATAATCATTTTCAATCACTAAAGATGAATCCCCTTAACATTGTATACACACTTATATCTTTCCTCCACATCATTACAACCCTCTAAATATTTATCTAACATGAGCTCACTGGATATATCCACTTGCAAAACAATGGACTATAATGATGGGTAACTTTTATATGCACAAACCACTAAACATCTATCTAACACCAACTCTCTTAAAATATAGCAAAGATAACAATGTTGTTTTGTGGATGTGGGCAGAACCTAAACTAATCTACCTACCTACTCCTAAACTACTAGTTAATGATGTTTTCGTTTTGGGGCATATGATTGACCATGAACTTCCAAGACCGATGCTTATCCAGTGGGTAACAAAGTCTAGATTTCCAGCAAGAAACAATAAATTAAAATCAAAGGAATATGACCTATGCATGAACATAATCACAAATATGACATCAAATAATATATCATACTTAGTAATCCATCCCCATACTATAAAAATCTATTGCAATGTATAAATGACTATTGCAAAACTTCCAATGAAATAAAATGTTGCGACATTTATCAAATCTCCATTACAATCATGCCAGCAAATGTGGCAAGAGAAAACATGCTATTGCGACAGAGGGTTTCCCTAAAAGTCTATAGATAGACATGGAGACTTTCCATTACAAACACCATTTACAATATTATCTCCCATGATTTATAGACGTATTGATCCAACTGGACTAGACTCATGTGATTTGCGACCTTGGACAATCCTTGACACTTGTATGCATCTGGAAATTGGTTCAATGACCAACCCTTTGAAAAGAACCACAAAACTATCTTTATAGCCCTTTGATGTCCTTTTAGAGGTTGCAACATTGAATGAAATTTGCGCTTGGATTGAAAAATCCATGACTGAGAATGCATCCCGCTCAAACTGAATGGTCTAGATCGTGAACATGTACAACTGGTTACTGAGAATCACCTATCACATTCATGGTGTTCCTGGAAGTTGTTGAGGTGGTTGGGGCATTTGAATGCACACCTGCATTACGTTATGATGGGCTACCTTTACTTTGGTGGCTTCTTTTAATTTTAAAATCTTTATCTTTACCATGCCAACCTTTTTTAAATTTCCTTTTAAACCTTTTTTGGTACTTCAATGAGTTCGTGAACTCAATAACTTTTTGAAATGTCTTATCTTTTCTTTGCTCTTTCTCTTCTTCCTTTTCTTTACTCATCTTTCAACCTTTTAGGACTTTCAGGAACTCATGAACTCTTTCAACATTTTAGCAAGTTCATGAACCAACGAACTTGTCGAAAGAACTTCATCCTTTCTCTTTCTTTCTTTTCTCTCGATGTTTTGGCAAGTTCACGAACTAACAAAGTTGTTGAAACATTTGCCTTTTATTTTCTCTTTTCCTTATTTCTCATTGTTCTCTCTTCTCTACCTTTTTTGACAATTCAACGAGTTCATGAACCAACGAACTCGCTGAAACACTTCACTTTGCTCTTTCCTTTTTGATGATTTAGGCACTTTAGAAACAGGTGAACCTTCTTCAACTTTTTGGTGAGTTCACAAACTTGTAAACTTAACAAAAGCCACTTTTTTCTCATTCTCTTCTCCACCTTGTTCTCTTTCATCATTTTAGGGAAACCACGAATCAACGAACCTTTTTGGGTAGTTCACAAGTTTGCGAATCACCCAAAAAGCCAAGAAACTATTCTTCAGCTTCTTCATTTCTTCATCCTTTTCAGCGTTTTGGTGAAATGGTGAACTCACAAATTCTTTTGGCAAGTTCATAGTTTTGCAAACCTGTCGAATCACCAAAAAACAAAGATTTCAGGATTTCAACAGGTTTTGTGAACCTACAAACTTGCAAAAAGGCTTATACTTAAGCAAATTTTAAAGGATTTTTGAGGTTTTCTCAACTGGGCCAAACACCTGATGGATCGATAAGGGATAAACATGTGAACACTAGGGGCACAATTTAGCACAAGGGGGCCCATATTAACAAAAAAAATTGCAAGTTTTAGGTATGGTGAATTTGGGCACTAACATTGGCTCTGGTTGGGGACATGTGCCTCTTGCAGGCATAGCAATGATCTAACTATCTTTGGGAGTAGACCAAAAATAAAACAGGGGACGGGAGGGAAGGGGAAACAAAAAACAAACCCACCAATATGTACAAGGAAAAACACAACCATGAGAATATGTATAAGAACATCTATAGCCAATGACATGGGGGCACAAAGGAAATGAATGTATGGCTGTAACAAAACTCCATACACGTGTAGGCTAGACCCTACAAAGGAGATCTATGACACAAGGCCATGGACAAGCTGCTGCAAATCTCTTACCTCTATCAAAGACCATCTTGAAGAAGTAACTAGGCACCCTTAGGGTGGAATTACATCCATCTCCAAGCAACAACAAAAGAGGCCTCTTCCAAGCATGTGCAAGCAAACTATAATTTTTTAGGTCATCATGGTGGAAGTGGAAGTGACTATCATCAAGACATGGCAACCACAAATAATAGGAATTATCATCATGTTGACCTACATGACAATATCCACCTTCAATATCCTTGGTAGCATGATGTATTTCTAGATTTGCATACAAATTAACATGAAGAAAATGATCCTCTTAAGTACCCAACTAAAATGTGTCAAGTCCAAGTGCAACCTCAAGCTGGGCTATGTCATGTGATTATTCAAGTTCTTGCAACCTAGTTGCACCACAAATGCTGATGTATTTGTCCATCATTGTATCAAAGACTTGATTCAAATCTAATTTAGCCCCATCAACATATAATTCAAAAGTTTGAGACACTTCATGTTAAGACTTACCATTTCCAAATGGCCTCTCTATTTTGCATCCTTCATTGCAAACTACTACAAAAATATTGTTGCTAAGAAATTGATCTATAACTTTCTCCTTCCCCTTCCTGTAGGCAAGCAACTTGATCTTCATGAGTACACACAACACATTATCAAAATCTCCACCAATGAGCTCAATAAGGTGTCTTCAATGTAGTCCACATCAGTATAAGACAATTGTCCCAAACCAAATTCTAAGAATTCATCAAGATTCAAAACTTTTTGACTTGGAACAACAACATGATCATGCACACCCTCAAATTTATCTTTCTTGTTTGTAGCAAGGAAGGTGTGGGCATCATCCTCAAATTCAAAAAATAAAGGAAGCACATCTAATGAATAACATAGTTGTGTCAATTCATCTTCCTTACTTGCATCCATAACAACACCACCATCCATGGCAAGGCCCATAGAGTGAACACCAATGTCTGCACCAACATTTTTCTTAGATTGGTTATCACTAAGTGCAGGCATATCACTTCCATCCTTGACTTAAGTTTGGGAGTCAATTAGAAAAGCAACATCATCATCTTCCCCAAGGGATGATCCATTTAATTGAAGATAGGTGGTCACACTATCTTCAATCTCCACACAACTGTCATATGTTGTTGCATCACATTGTTCAATCTTTCTGACTACACACTCAACTTGATCTCATGTTGCATCAATACCATCATCCATATGAATTGACCCACTATTTTGAGCCATTGGAGCTACAAGAATATCCCCTTCAACATTGGGAGGTGGAACAATAATGTCCAGTGATAATTGAGCAGCATTGGCCCACTCAAAAGCCACCTTTATACTTGGTTTATATTCCAGGGGAAGCTGGCTTGCACTAGGATAGTTTGGTCTCACAATACAAGTCTATGTATATAATTTCATTAGGTCTGCATTCATCTAAAAGGCTATTGATTGCAATAACAAACCTATTATGAAAGTGATTCACCATCATGCCTCCTAAAGCTTTCCAAATGTTGGGCAAGGGAGTCAGGGTCATAAACATGTGCATATAACTCATTGAAATCAGTAATAAAATCATATTGTTCATCATCAAACATTGTTTTTGTAACCTCTTGTGCACTTGTAGATGCAAAGTGACTGTGGGACTACTCAATGCCTAAGTCAAGCATGTTTATGTGGCTCACCAAGTCAAAAAGATCTTGTTTAGATGGGTCATGGGAATGCACAACTGATTTATCATCTTGAAATTTATATGCACAATCATCTATGCATTCAAATGATGTGTCACTATAATAATCAAGATCATATGCATGGGCATTGCTTATTATTCCATTGATCCAATACGATTCAAGTGAATGCTTAGACTTTGACTCCTCTTTAAACCAATGATCCATGATTATAAAACATACATCATGTTGAAACAGGGTTGCATACTCTTTCCAAATTATCTCTTTGCACAATAATTCTTTCTTGAAGAAAGGAAAGAAGAAGTAATTGTAAATACATTGACTTCTTGTTGCACCTAGAAGGGAAGAAGATTTAAACCCACTGGCATCAAGCATTAAGTAGCAACATGAACTTTGAATTTAGTTGCAGTCACCACTTCATAGAATTAGGAAATCGTGTGAGCATATAGAACCACCAAGGTTAAAATATTTCTAGGTCCATACTAGTAGAGTCATTAATTTGTTATAACCTAGGATAAGACTAGATTTTGAAATCTCCCCAGCTAAGTTGTCAATATATTGGTTCCAAAAAACATAAGCCCTCTCCTCTAATGCCACCACCAAGAGTGACACAAAGGGGAAATAATTATCACAAGCAAGGAGAATGATATATCAACAAAGTGAGGGTGGTTTTGGTCCAGTGCATAGGATTGGGTAGATCCTCTTCTTCTTCAGGATCTACAAAACCTAGGGGGTATTCCCTTGAGGTCTGAATACACGGAAACAATTGGAATAGATCTTTGACTACCATGACATATGTAGTCTGGGACAAGCTTACTAGACCTCACTAATAATAGATGACAAACAAGCATATAAGTGCACCCCCAAAAATATAACCAGTTTCAATCACTAAAGATGAATCCCCTTAACATTGTATACACACTTATATCTTGCTTCCAGATCATTACAACCCTCTAAATATTTATCTGACATGAGCTCACTAGATATATCCACTTGCAAAATAATGGACTACAATGATGGGTCACACTCCTACACGCACAAACCACTAAATATCTATCTGAAACTAGTTCTCTCGAAATATAGCAAAGATAACAAAGTTGGTTTGTGGATGTGGGAAAAACCTAAAATAATCTACCTACCTACTCCTAAACTACTATTGAATGACGTTTTCATTTTAAGCATATGATTGACCAAGAACTTCCAAGACCGATGCCTATCCAATGGGTAACAAAGTCCAGATTTCCAGCAAGAAACAATAAATTGAAATCAAAGGAATATGAGTTACGCATGAACATACATCACAAATATGGCACCAAATAATAGATCATATTTAGTAGTTCATCCCCATACTATAAAAATCCATATGCAATGTAAAAATGACCATTACAAAACTTGCAATGAAATAAAATGTTGTGACATTTATCAAATCTCCATTACAATCATGCTAGCAAATGTGGCAAGAGAAAACATGTTGGTACGATAGAGGGTTTCGCTGAAAGTCTATAGATAAACATGGAGACTTTCCATTAAAGACACCATTTACAATATTAAGTCTCATGATTTATAGATGTATTGATCCAACTAGACTAGACTGGCGTGATATGTGATCCTAGACAATCCTTAACACTTATAGACATCTAAAAATTGGTTCAATGACCAACCCTTAGAAATGAACCACAAAACTATCTTTATAGCCCCTTGATTTCCTTTTGGAGGTTGCAACATTGAATGAAATTCATATTTGGACTACAAAATCCATGACTGAGAATGCATCCCACTCAAATCGAATAGTCTAGATTGTGCAAAGGTGCAACTGGTAGCTGAGAGTCATCTACCGCATTCATAGAATTCCTGGAAGTTGTTGTGGTGGTTGGGGAATTTGAATACGTTCCTACACTGTGTTATGATGCACCACCTTTACTTTGGTGACTTCTTTTAATTTTAGAATCTTTTTCTTTACCGTGTCAACCTTTTTTGATTTCATTTTAAAGTTCTTTTATGTTTCGATGAGTTCGCAAACTCATGAACTTGCCGAAATGTCTTATCTTTTCTTTTCTCTTTCTCTTCTTCCTTTTCTAAACTCATCTTTTGGACTTTAGGACTTTTAGGAACTCACAAACACTTTTGGTGTTTCGACAAGTTCATGAACCAATGAACTTGTCGAAATAACTTTATCCTTTCTCTTTCTTTCTTTTCTTTCAACATTTTAGTGAGTTCACGAACTCACAAACTTGCTGAAACATTTGTCTTTCCTTTTCTCTTTCCTTTTCTCTTTTCCTTATTTCTCATTGTTCTCTCTTCTCAGCCTTTTCGGTGATTCAGCGAGTTCACAAACCGACGAACTTGCCGAAACACTTCACTTTGCTCTTTCCTTTTTGACAATTCGAACACTTTGGAAACTAGTGAACCTTCTTCAACTTTTTAGTGAGTTCATGAACTTGTGAACTTACTAAAAGCCACTTTCTTTCGTATTCTCTTCTCCACCTTGTTCTCTTTTAGAATTTCAAGGAAACCACAAACCAACAAACCTTTTCAGGTAGTTCAAAAGTTTGTGAACCACCTGAAAAGATGAAAAACTATTCTTTTGCTTCTTCATTTTTTCATCCCTTTTCGCATTTCGATGAAATGGTGAACTCATGAACTCTTTCAACAAGTTTGTATGTTTTCAAACCTGTCAAATCATAGAAAAGAAAAGCTTTCAGGATTTCGATAGGTTCATGAACTTGTGAACTTGCCAAAAGGCTTATACTTAAGCAAATTTTCAAGGATCTTTGAGGTTTTCTCAACTAGGCTAAACACTTGATGGATAAGGGATAAACATGTGAACACCAAGGGCACAATTAAGCACAAGGGCCCCATATTAACAAAAATTTTGCAAGTTTTAGGCGTGATGAATTTAGGCACTAACACACCAGACACCATGTTATATTTTTTTGATAAAAGTAGGACTTTGTATGCTTCCCCTATTGAACCTCTTAATCTTCACCATTTAAAAAAAATAGTAGTTTAGAAACTAGATTCCAAGCACTATGAATCTTTATTTTGTGACATCTTCAAATTTTGACTATGGCTATCTTCAATTTTTCATCCAAGATTAGTTTTTATTAATTTTAGAAAAAAAGTGGCCACTTTTGACCCCCTTTTGGTCCCCCATTTCCATGCACAAACCCGAACCATGTAATCATTAAATGAACCTAGAGAGGCTAAAGTTCATTATCTCTATGTGTACCCTTGTGTTGAGTTATCCTACTAGAGTTAAATATTTTTCTTGTGTGTGTGAGAGTGACATTGCATTAGTATGTGTGTTATATTTCATGGATCAAGGTGATGACACCTCTCTACTTGTGAATGCTACACATTTCTTCCATGTATCTAGAGGTGTTTAGATGTAGTGTTTGGATGTAGCAAGCTAGCATGCATTGCTTCATGGTTAGTGTTGCAATTTTAATGTGAAAAATTTGTTGGCCTTGTTTTCACCCATTTTGTCTTAGTAAAATTTGGGCATTACATTTTGTGGACAAGGTTGCTCTAGTCTCCTTTGAGGGTCATACCTTTATCATTGAAACAAATTATTTTATTAAGTGGATATAAGCCATTCCCCTTAATTCCACTATAACTAGTGATATTTGTGCTTTTCTCATGGATAATACCATTTCTCACTATGGGTTACCTTTAACCATTGTTGTTGATAATGGAACATCCTTTAAAAATAGAGAAGTAAAGAAGTTTCTGGAAAAATTCTAACTCAACAATGCTTCTCTTCTCCATATTATCCACAATGTAATGGTCAAGCAAAGAATACCAATAAAACATTGGAATGAATCTTGCAAAAGGGAGTTGGTAAGAACAAAACTAATTGGCATCAATAACTTATTATTGCTTTACGGGCATATCTAGTGTTGCAATTTTAATGTGAAAAATTTGTTGGCCTTGTTTTCACCCATTTTGTCTTAGTAAAATTTGGGCATTACATTTTGTGGACAAGGTTGCTCTAGTCTCCTTTGAGGGTCATACCTTTATCATTGCTCTAGTCTCCTTTGAGGGTCATACCTTTATCATTGAAACAAATTATTTTATTAAGTGGATATAAGCCATTCCCCTTAAGTCCACTATAACTAGTGATATTTGTGCTTTTCTCATGGATAATACCATTTCTCACTATGGGTTACCTTTAACATCCTTTAAAAATAGAGAAGTAAAGAAGTTTCCGGAAAAATTCTAACTCAACAATGCTTCTCTTCTCCATATTATCCACAATGTAATGGTCAAGCAAAGAATACCAATAAAACATTGGAATGAATCTTGCAAAAGGGAGTTGGTAAGAACAAAACTAATTGGCATCAATAACTTATTATTGCTTTACGGGCATATCATACTATTATACTAGTTTATGGTATTGAGGCAGTTACACCGCTTGGGTTAGAAATTCCATCTTTATTGGTATCCCTTTGACGTATCATTGATAAAATTACATATAGAGAACAAATATTACAAGATCTTGGAACTTTGGTTGAACATCACGTTCATGCCTTAGATAATCTACATTTATATTGAACACAATTGAAAAAGGAATTATCCAACATGAACATTGTGTTTATGCCTTACATAATAAAGTCTTTATCTAAAATGATTTTGAGATCGGTAGCCCGTTCCTCTAGGCAAATCCCAAAAATCAAAATGCGAAGGAATAATTACAAGGAAAATTAAAACCCAATTGGTTGGGACCATTTATTGTATCTTCTAAATATGGCACACGTCTTTGGTTTGATCACTACTAATGACAAAACCTTTGTGTGATCTTATTAATATCATGCATCTGTGTCATTAATATTCATGAGTTGCCTAAATTAATGTCCCTATCATTAGGGCCAACAATAGGGGCATCTTATGGACTTTATCCACTTCTGATTAGATTCTTCTAGATGTTTAGGCTCACACGATCTTTTCTTATAATTTTTATATATCTTCTTGTACTCACCACATTTATATCTTACACATGACAAACAAAATTCTTTTCATACCATTTTAAAAGATCTCATGGATGTGGCAACATCTCTTTTATGAACATTACTAAATCCTAGCACATTCTACTAGGGGTATTCTATATGGTTTGTTAGCACTTGCGAACAACTTGATGTACTATCTCCCTTAAATCCTTTTTAGCCCAAAAAAAAATAGGACAAAAGGAAAAGGCATGCCATGGACCAACCCCATCATCTCCACCCCATATGAATTATGAGATCACTCTAGATTATCATTATTATTTTTACTCACATATTTTATTAGTGATGATTTTTTCCATGATGATTACAGGATCTCCAATGTTCATAAAAATTACATCTTGTGAGTTAATCATGTTTATGTTATTCATACCTATATTTTATGCTAACATGATTACGATGGATTTACTTTTTCCTAACATTTATCATGATGATATATCACATTTTTTTGTGCTTACATGATCACATATCCAAAATTTATGATTCTTTTCACTATTCTAGGACCCTCATTGGACAGAACATTGGGAGCATCTTGCTACCTACAATTACTTGTAAATTCATGAGCAGTCTCCTACTTCCCTTTTTATTGTGTTACATTACACTATATTTATATTGCTATATGATCATGGAGCTTTACATGATTTATCTTATATTATCTACTCTCCTCCAAATTAATTACATTTTGTGCATGCAACTACTTAGAGAGGAGATATACGAGGTTGCTAACATCACTCTCTTTAACATGGACACAAAGATGATCACATGCTAATTTAGTATCTAGTTGTCAAGTGCAATACCATCTTAGTTGTTAAGTGTAATATCTAGCTACTTCTGCAATACCATGTTAGCTCATGTATGTAGTATCTAGCTGACAATAGGTGGTATCATTTACTTTTTCCATAAATAGTTAATTTAGTTGTGTTTATGCTTATTTTGAATGCTTTATGGATGCTACATATTTGGATCTTTTTCTTATGTGCTTGCAGGGTTTCAAGTGGGGCACTCATCATAAGGGAACATGTCTCAAAACAACACCTACTTCCATATCTATATCCCTTTTATGGGTGTCTAAATATTTACTTTTTTATTGGTTGTACGTGTTTTACTTTCACGTGTATGGTAATGGTAGTTCAAATGCAAGTCAATGTGGGGATAAAATGAAATGGTGAAACTTGCATACCTTGCACTTTCCCCTTTGTTTTGGACTCACTTTGACCTATTTGTTCCTAATGCAATATCTAGTTTACGAAATGATGTGTTTATGTAGAAGTTGGCAAATAATCCGAGATTGGCATTGTTCCCATCTACACTCATTCCTAGGGTTCAAACATAGTTATCAATTTATCCATTTCTTATCTCAAGTTAGATTTGTGATTATGCAAGTGATCTCAATCTCTTCTGCATCCACAATTCAAAATTGGGTTCATCGTTTTCCCTCCAAGTGACCATTATGAGTTGACTTGAAGCATGAAATAGTTGAATTGCACACTAGGAGGTTGTATTCAAGAAAAAACCTTAATTCATTAAGAACATCTAGGGAACATATGGATTGAACACCTCCTAACACACATCACAAGGCTCAAAAATAATCATTTAGTTATATCATCACTGCATCAACATTCTAGGGTGTATTGCATGACTACTTGTTATTCTCAATCTTGTTTAAAATCCATTGACTCGACATCCTTACTAGGCTTTGACACATGAATCAATTATTCTTGTCATGTGTAAACTCTTGAGCACACAAACTAAGTTCCTGATGTAGGCACATCCCTAGGTATCATGGAAATGTGGTATCATGTTTATGAAAGTGGAATTTGTGGTTTAATTAGGTAGTTTGTATGTTTATAAGTTTGTGATTAATAGTCCGTGATATAAGAAGTTAGTGTATTTCACTACATTGGGGGCTTAGCTTCTGCAATTGTGGTAGTAGTTTTGTTTATGGTTTCTTTGTCTTCTGTTGAAGTTTGAGGTTGATTGGATAAGTAAACGCTGGTAATTTGGATTGAGGAGTATCTACGAGTTAACAATGTGTTCAATTGGAACCATTTTTGTTTGAGGAATGTTTATTGATATTTCATGTGATTTTGAGCTTTGCACCACCTTGAGGCCAAACGAACCATGTGAAGAGTTTGAGGATGATATATATATATATAGAGGGTTTTGTATTGGTTGAAGGCAAGCAAAGAAGACTAAGAGGGAGTAGAGGTGAAGAAGGTAAGTTCGATAGCAAGGAAGTGAGATCTAAGAGGCAGAGTGTGGTAACCAGGAGTATGATGTGGGGTACAATCTAAAAAGATTGAATGTGGTATGTAGGGATGTTGTCTAGTGGTGAGAATTAAATGTGCTTGTACTTGAATTATTGTGTAGCTCATGTGGCATGTCAGTGGTAAACTTTTGAGGTTATATTGTATTGGAAAGCATTGTGTGGTCACTTGCGACAAGTTTGGAAGTGGTGTTTCCATAGTTAGAGATCAGTGAATGTAGAAGCCCATAGTGGTGATTATCCATTTATGTAAATCTTGTTGTAATCAAACGGATGTGTCCTAGCATGTAAGAGGGCCCATTGTTGTAGACTTTGTGGTTGTAATTTAGTGATAATCTTACAAGGTGTTTAATAAAAGAATTGTGGTGTTTTATGTGAATTTATGTGTTTTGTGGTGGTTTGTGGATGAGTTATTGTTGTGGGCTACATAGCTGGACAGTGCTTTGTTGGACCCTCCTACTGTAATTGCATTAGTTCTTATGCAAAAATCAAAGGTGAGCTAGAAGTAAATTCTAAAGTTTAGTAGAGATCACATCCTATTAGGAAAGGTGTCTCAACCTTGCTCCTAATGTTAAGATTACAAAAAAAGGTGATTTTTAGACTATAGAATAGAAAAACTCAATTTTTGGGCTACAGAGATTATTTTTGGCCAAAATAAATATTTTGGGTTGTTTGACATCAGTTCCTTGATGCCTAGCACATAGATCTCTTTGAACTCTACAATTTAAAAAAAATGTCCAATTGGCCTCGTGGATCAAAAGTTATGGCCTTCTAAAGTTGGGCTTCCCACATTGGAAATGTAAAAACATCTATGACACATAAAAGAGTTGTAATAGGAAGTTACACTTGTTGACTTATTTATGACACATGTTGTGATGCATCATAAGGCATCTTTGAATGGAAATAATGGAGCCAAAATGGGGCGCTCAAGTTGGTGACTAGATTATGACAAACCTATGAAAGGTGGAAGGAATATGTTATTTTACCCTATGAACTCGTCTTGGGGTTTGGGTGTTAGACTTTTAACTAGAGATTTGGGTGCCACATTTTGTGTGGTTTTAGCTCATGGTATGCTAATTAGTATTTGTTGGTTTCATGTATTTCCTCTCATATTTATTAGGTTCTTGATTGTAACCTTTGATTACTAAATAATACATTGAGTTTCTTTGGAGTGTGGGGTTCTTCTCACAATACAATTTTCCCCACGTAAATAATTGTGTTATGGTATATGACTCTTGTGTTTATTCTCTTATAACTATATGCTTGATTTCTTTTTTGCATAGACCTCCTCTCACAGATTAGTGTAGGAAGTGTATTCCACACCTCTGCTTCTTTTCAAATCTGTGTACCTACTAATTTAATCTATAGTCGCCAAATTAACCTTGACAAAAAAATCAAAAGTTTTATAGGTTCTAATGTATTTATCTAACCAACGCGGATTTCTCCAACGTTGATGAATTACTTTAAAACACCTAATAAAACTATTTTCTACATAAAACCAAGAACTGAATACTTACACTTGTTATTTAAAATTCTAAACATTTAATTTAAACATATTTATTATTCCAAACTCTTATTCCTAAATTTTCTAATAATAATTAAATAATTTACCCTATAAAAAATATATTATTTCTGAATGTAGAACTTCCATAGCAGCAAAATGAACCTGATCTTATTTTGATTGAATATATTATTTAAAAGTTTCTTTAGAACTGCAAATGGGAAGGCAAACCTTATTGCGGGTAGCAATTGTCTGGAGGCGTAGAGACAGTCGGGAGCAAATCTTGGCAATCCAAGTAACAAATATTTGTATATCTCATCCAAAACAGTCCAAGACAAGTAATGCTACTCAAGCCTAAAACTTAAGAAGAAGAAGAAGAATCATCACCATCATCATCAATGGCTGCCGCGGGCACCCACCATGGTACCTCATCTTCCTTACTTCCCTCCATTTTACTCGTAATTTCCCATTACTTTTCTCATGCCTAAAACAGCTTTAAATCTTTTCTACTGTTAACCCGGTTTCTTACTGTAAATTCTCGACATAACTGTTCTAGATTAATTAAATTAGGTTTCAACACCATTGTACCGCTATATGAACACTAGGTTCTTAGGTTTTTGGCATCTGATGTACCAGCTGAGTTAGATTTTTTTTTTTGTTTTTCAGGAAATAGGTTAATTGCTAGACCATGAACACATGCATTTCTGAGACGTGTACTAAAATATGTCAAATGAAGTTACATATAAGTTTTGGATCCGTGCCCCAGTTATATTTCTTTATTCCTAACCTAAAAGAACTCGGAACCAAATATTTTGAATTTGAGTCCATATTGAAAAACCGAACCAGGCTTTCCATAATGAACTCACTTTTTAAGGATTTATGAAGGCATATGTGTAGGCACCAGACCACAAGATTAGAACTCAGAACTAAACACTTGTTAATTTGAGTCCACATTAAAAAAACTGAACTAGGGCCTTCAGTAAATCCATGGCTCAGACAAATTTTCGCCTAAAGGTATATTCAGAAGATTTGAGTTAGTATATCTCATTTGCTTATCCCCAAATTCAAAGTTTCCACATCAGTAAATCACTGAATTAAGAGCTCTTATTCATAGAAATACTGAACAAAGATGGCTTTTATGGCCTAAGATATGTTCGCATCAAAGAGCGGCTAACTGTAGAAAATCAGCATAGGATTGCAAAATTGGAATCTCTGAAGAATAAAAACCTGTTCTTGGCTAGGAGCTAGTGCAGCCTTGCGAAAAATAGCATTATAAGGTTAGATGAATCAGCCAGGTCTGACTGCACACTAATAATGTTTGCAGATACTTTAAAACAGTGCCCTTTACAGGTTGATCCTTAAGCTACTTAAAATAAATGCATTTTTTGCAATCAGTTTGAGAATTAAGCTAGCTTGTAAATGCTTTAAAACATTTCACACATTTTTTGCAAATTCTAATCAGGTTTATTCTTTCCTGATCTCCTAACAAAGATTTGTGTAAGTATGTCCAGGTAAATTATAAACTGACTTAACTTTATTTATGTGCCATTTTTAAGTGGTTTGCAGATCGGCCACAATAGTAAATTACTAAATTAAGACGTCTCATTCATGGAAATACTGCAGAAAGATGACTTTTATGGCCTAAGATATGTTCATGTTAAAGAGCAGCTAACTTGTCACATCCCCGTGGAAGGCAGAGCTTACATGTTGGACCTACACAACAAAAATAAAAGAAAAAGAGAGATGATGGCAAATTTACCAACCACCATATGGGAACAGGGAAACTTAAATGTGAATGAAGACCATTTATCTACCGGAGGAGACAAATTAATGGCTTGGGCGACTTGAGGAAGGAAGGTAACCTGTCATGCCATTATGAAGGCGTGGCATCCCTTCTACACATTGATTATGTTTGGAGTCAGACGATTGCAAGGTATGGACATCCATCAAAGCATAAAGGATAGAGGAATTTCATCAGACGTGGTGGTTGGGTGCTGCAGGAAATAGGACGAGTAGCTGGTTTGTAGGAGGATTTTCATGATCCTTTTGATGGATTTTTGGAGCAGAAATTAAGGGAAGAGTCAGGGCAAAGGAGTGGAGAATCAGAGGAGTTTGATGGGCCAAAGGAAGAGACGGGAGATGGGTAGGTGCAAGAACTTCTGTAATGACCCTATCATCGAGAGGAGCTCCACGAATCAAACGCCATCCTTGCCAAATGATTGGTATTATAGTTAAACATCCTACTTGCTGACGCTAAAATTGGAGCTTGGGAAGAGGGTATGGATACCCATCAAAGCATGATAATATTGAGCAGACTGGCGATTGTCTCATTGCTCTTGTTGCACTTCTTCGATGGGCTTTTACCATGTGACTGTTATGAGTAGTTCTAAAATGCGAAGGAATTCATGGAACCACGGGGTAGACACTTGCAATAAAATAATGGACGTTTCAAGAGGAGAGTCGAGAGAAGATTAGCATAGTGCAGACCAGCAACATCCATGAAAGTAGTGCTACCATAGACACACCGTGAGCCAAGTTTAGTAATTGGAAGCCATGTATAAGAATGCTTGCATCTCAATAAGAAGCAAAGGTTGCGGCTTAGTAAGGATCTGGGATTCGAACCCTGTTAGGTTTAGTTTTGGTTCTAGAATCATTGGACGTAGATAAAGGTCTAGCACAAGCACACAAACAATAGGGTTCTTCGTGTAGAGAACAATAAGATTAGAGGTTGAGACACCCATCTATGTCTTTTTCAATATTAAGGACCTGTTTTCATATGGTAGGGTTGCTCGTTGACATTGCCACAAAGTACATTGGGCAACTGATTCCACTGTTGGGACTATCACATCCAGTTCCAATGCCATTGTGGGCCTGTTTATTGGGAGGTATGTGATTTAGTTGTTAATTACAAATGAGTGGAAACCATAAATTATATTGACATTTTATTACTCAGTTCATATTATGGATGCTCCTTTAGCAGAAGTATTCATAGATCTTCTGATGGTAGCATTGTTGTTAATAATCTAAATAAGATCTTACTGTGTTATAGATTTGTTGAGATGGATATAAAACCGTGATAAATATTAGTTATAAAATTTGGAACCTTCAAAGCTGGAAAGGCAAATAGGTGCACTAAGCACCCTAAAATATTATTTTATGAATAGCTATAGTTCATTAAGTAATCTTCAAGGGCAATAAATTTCACATGATTGTACACTAGATAGTAGATATTAGGATATTAAGCGTACCAAAATGATTATACGTAAGACAACACTATATAGTGTATCTCGATGTCCTTAACATTGTAGTGTATGGCTATGATACTGTCATGCCTTATCTATATACTATTGTTGATCTTAATATTGCATAAGAGCCTAGTACATTGTTATTAGGCTGATTGTTAAATGCTAGTCTTGAATCTTGATCATTGAGCGGCAGTTATTCTAGAGATCATTAAATACTATGACTATTGATATCATTGGACTTGAAGGTCGTGCCATTTTAAGTAACGGATTAAGATAAAAATGATCCCTTACAACTGATTAATGCACCATAGTTTATAAGGTGTATTTATCTTGAAGAAGACAGTTCTAATGACTATGATAATAGTATGTTACCATGGTTACTAGCAATAGTTATAGGACATGGAACTTGACTGTTATTTGATAAGACTTGATATGAAGTGGGTATTAATGTTAGTCCAGCTAAATGTATATACATATTCGACCTGGTATCTTATCAGTGTCAGCAGGGGATGGTAGATAATTATCATAAATGTTGGCATTAATAAATGCAGCATATCATACCCAGTGCAAAATATAAAAGGGGTTGTAAAGAACTAGTTTGATTCCTTATTTATCCTAATGGGTCTATGGGAAGACTTGAATTGGTGATTACTTAGGCTTTGTAAGTATTAAGAGATAAGATAATGGTCCAATTGACTTGGTGGGAAAAGATAATTACTTGTCGGTGGGTCATCACCCTAGTCTATGTTAATAAGATGAGCCTGTAAGGGTTCTGTTGATGATTGTTTTTCGACAAGTCAACAATAGAGTAAAACACTAAAGTATCCCACTCTCTCTTGAATAAAGCCATTCGAATGCTAAACAAAGTGATCAATCGAGACAACTCCAAGGTTCCTTATTTATGATTCATGATGGGTTAACTCAGTGATTACATGTGATCTTGCTAATAATCACAAAGGGACTTACATTAGACTTCTTCATACTTCTTTGGCTTATTCCTCCTTCAGTGCGGATGATGTATCAATAATAAAGAAAAGGAAAAAAGGTAAGGGTTTAGAAAGTCTAATCTAAGGTCAATGAAGCAATGATGATGTAAAAATAGACAAACTCCTGAATAAACCTAACTCCACTTCGCCAAGGATGCCTACAACTACATGAAGTTGGTGCAATCTCCTAAGGTTACGCGAATGGTTTTCAAATCGTGAAGGCTCATATAAGCACCCATCGGATGGCGCAACTCAAACAAGCATCTACAATCGAACTTATGCAAATTATGAGGCTTAGACTAGCTTTACACAACACTTCACCGGCAATAAATGTTAAAAGCATGAGCTAGGAATTGATCAAATATTCAATACAACATGCATAACATTAAAGAGCTTCTAATCTATTTCTAATTTAATTGAAACATCTCTCCACTTCATTAAGATACAAGAAACCATGTTATTCCACAAGAGAACACTTGAACACCAAATGAATTCCAATGTCTTTGCATTGATCTTGAGAAATATGTACAACAACTTCAAGTCCTCTCAGAGAATTTCGAGAGTCTCTTCTACTCTACTCCTACAAACTAATGACTGATGATTTTACAAATGAGGCAACAAGGCCTTTATATAGAAGTCCAGAATTACAATGAAAGGCTAGGATCAATTCACATAGCCAAGGGCTCAAATCATGCCACCTCAGTAGGTAGTTACAACAATTTGCTATTTTTAGTACATAGGAGAGGCAATGAAGGCACGCTTTCCAAGAAGATAAGATAAGATTGAATCTTTTAGAGCATCTTCCACATAGGCGTCCTCTTGGCTCCTTGCTTATTGAATGATATATTGAATGTAGTCATATGATGTGACTGATTATGATTGGATGATGATGTGTACTTGCCACATAGGTGCCACCTCAGCAAACTTGTGGATTTCAACTATTCATTCAATTTGTTTTATGGGCATATTCCCAAATTGTATCATCTGTATGTGATATCTTCGATGTGATTACTTGAACTTGAATGCTTGGGAATGCTCCTTGTTGCTCTTGCCTTGTTCATTGTAAGTAGTATGATATATGATACTTGTAGCTCATTTGACTAACTTTGTGTTTCTCTCCTTCTTCTTGTAGGTAAGTTGATGATCTTCTTGGATGATACTTCATGGAGAGTAGATTATGATAATGATGTATACATTGATAATGGAGTAAGAGACTATAAAACTTGAAGATTCAAGAGTCTTGAAGCTTGATGGATAAATGTCCTTGCAGATGAAGATGTGTTACAACTTGATGATCTTGAAGGGGGTCCTTTGGAGTGTAGATATTGATGATAACACCTTCCTTATATGTAGGGTAGATGGCTTCTCATGGAAACTTGAATGTACCGGAGGAACTTGAAGTTGAATGGATGTCTTTGAACATGATGCAACTGATGAAGTATACTTGAACTTGATGTAATCTAACATGACGTCATTGATGAAGAAAACTTGAGATGTATCTTGTTGTGACCTCTTGGAGCAGCTACCTCTTGAAGTGGTGTCTCTGTGGCAATGATTACTTCCATCTTAACTCTCTGGTATGAATGAATGTGAAAGGTTCCTTTGGAGCAGCTACATCATGACTCTAGGTGACTCCAAGCTCTTGCTCCTACCTCTGTGATACTTCTTTTCCTTCAATCTTCCTGCAACACAAACCAAGAAACACATCAATCCTTTATAACACAAAGGAATCCTCTTTAAACATGCAATAATCTTACTTCAAATCTAGGCGCATATATAGGTAAAAAGAGGAGCAAAGGGCGCCTAGCACAAGTTGGTCCCATATTTATCACTTTAAATGATTTCAAACAATTGTAATAGCTTAAAGAGGTCAATCTCCCTTAAGAGATTCATTCAAAAAGGTGTCTTTCAATGCAATTTCTCCCTTAGGCGCCAAAATGAGATGATTTTGATGAAAAGTGCGCCTAACTTCATGACTTGATTCAACATGTCTGATCATTGGATTACTTCCCTTAAGGCTTGCTCTATGCCTTGTCCTTCAAATTGATTAATGTATACCTCTGTGATCCTAGACGCCAAAACTCTCTTAAGCAATCAAATTTCCTCCTAGGCGCCAATGAATGAGTTTTCCAACACAAAGGGTGCCCTACTTGATGATACTCAATTTGACATGATAGATTGCCCCTTGGCATTCAAATGAGTTCAATGACTTACCTTGCCTTTGCAATGAATGATCTTTCAATTAGGAACTAGATCCTAGGTCTTACCACCTTCAACCTCCAAGGCACCAAAATTAATAATTTTGAAGGCAAAGGGCGCCTTGACTTGAAGATGACAATTAAGTTCAATTTAAAGATTTCAATGCAACACAAAGGTATCTAGAGGATTCTCCACCTTAGACAACATCAAATTTCATATTCTTATGCCTCCTTTTGGCTTAGGCGCAATATGTCATAGGTTAAATCATCCTTTCCATGCTAAGGCGCCAAAATGGGATGATTTTGATAGAAAGTGCGCCTTACTTTACTTGCTTCATTTTCATGCCTTCAATCATTAGAAGATGACTTAAAGTGACCTGTCCTATCTAGGCGCTTAGATTGACTTCTTCAATCAACCTTACTCTTAGGCGCTAAAAATGACTAGAACAATAAGAAATAGCGCCTAAGCTCTAAGAGATGTTTACTTGAACCTTCAAACATTCTCAATCACCTTCCAAAAGTTCCAGGAAACTCCTCCACTATCCACAAGCTAAATTTCAATGTTTCTTGCCTCTTTATACTCAAGGCGCTGGAATTGGGTAGGAAAGACAAGGAAAGGCGCCTAGATCTTCTTGAAGGATATTTACTTCATACTCGTGTTCAAATGCTTGCTAAGATTCAAACTTACTCTCAATTGCTTGATAGAAGGTCTCCGTGATGTTAGACGCTCATCTAGTGTTGTAGAAGTGCAAAAGTTCCTAGGCACTCAAAATGACCAAAACAACATGAATTTGCGCCTAACTTATTGGCTTGTTCTTAGTCCTTAGGATGATCTCAAATCTCCCTACTAAAGCATTGTTATTTTGAAAAACTCCTACTCAAAGGGACATTGCAAATCAAGACTCTTGGCCTCCTTCCTTTTAGGCGCATCTTGATGAACATCTGAGTGTGAATTGGCGCCTAACTTATTATGTGTCTTTTGTGGACTTAGATCAATCCTAGAGTCTTAAGGAGGGAGATATCTCTTTAGGCGCCATCTATAATTGATTTGGATCTCATCTCTCATCAAGGCGCCAACATGGTGGCTACACATGCAAAATGCGCCTAAGATAAGACAAAAATTTTATGAACTTCAATTACTCACAAGGACTTCAAAGAAAGTCATCCTCCCTTAGGCACAACTTATCACTAACTAAAACACTCCTTTCATGTTTAGGCGCAATTTGAGGCTTGAAGCTTGGGCGCACATTTGAGTTGTTAATGAGTAGATTGGTGCCTAAACTTGTTGGAGTCATTTCTTGCATATTTTCAAAGTTTAAGGCTTTCCAATAGCAATTTCATTCAAGGCGCCTTTCTCTTAACTTTTCCTTGCTCAAGGTGCAATTTTGAGGTTGCTTAGATGATGAAAGGCGCCCGGAGTTCTAGGCGGAGTTTTGAGGTTATGCAAGTGGAGAAATGCGCCTAAGATCCTAGAGCAAATTCGCACCTAGAAGTGGAAGTCCCAGAGCGTAAGGTATATTGAAAAATATATTTTAGTATAAGTTTAGAGACTTTAAATATTTTTCAATATACCTTTCAGGATGTTTGAGATAGGTCTCGGATCCACCAGATTTCAGACTTAGCCAATTTTTCAGGATTTCAGGCTACCAGACTTAGTCATTTTCAGGATCTCAAACATACATCAGGATTGATCTCAGGACATCAGGGGACTATTGGACTAAAACAATACTGACTTCATCATAAAAAAGATCTAAGACATCATACAAGACTTAGCAAAGCATCAAAGCTAAAAAAAGGGGGGGGGGGGCATTTGCAATGGGGCGATGTGTGATTAGGTCACAACAGGTTCTAGCAATGTTTATCCTGAATTATGACTCATAATGGAGAAGAGGTCTAAATTGAGACCTTGGTGTCCCTTGTTGGAATTTCTTTAGTACATGTTTGCTAAATTGTGGGGTTGGTTCATTGAGTTAAAAAGCTTGCTTCTATATTGTTGTTGTGTCTAATTGCTTACTGATCACATGAAGTTGGCTATTGAAAGATATGTTGCAAGTATATGTGACTCTAGTATCAATAATTTAGATTACGTAATTCAATGTTCTTCCTATTGGTCCAACATATGAAGTGATTGATCAAGGGCATGCTATTAATGCTAAAACACTTCGAGTAGTGCAAAGCTTAAATATAGATACTGGTTTTGGACAATTGAATAATCTGATTTCCCTTCCTTATGATAAATTTGCTGGAAATAATACCTTGAGCTATGTCACATGCTTATGTAGTTCTCCTCTAGTGAGATTAAAGAGGTCACTACAAAGTAGAATGTGTTGTTATGATATTCCCTTGGTTATAAACCACACTATGTATTTAGTACTTAATTGCAAGGAGATGCCATTATGATCCATGTGGTAGGTGATGGATACATGTATGGTGTTATTATCAGGGTACTCAATGTTGCATGATACCCTTGATATAGAATTAGTAGGGAATGATTGTGTCAAGTATTGTTCATGTTTAAAGCAAGTTTATAAATTTGTTGTAAGTCTCTCGAAGTTCTAGATAGTCCTTATGTGGCCTTGTAGATGCATGTGGTGTTTTGTTTAAGAAGGATGTCATAAGATAATATGTGTATGTTACTTGATATCCCTCAAATCATATTATATTAGGACATCACTTGGAGCCTTATTGGGACTTTGCATAATTGTTGCATTGTGAAGATGTTATGTTTGTTGATGTCATGCGCTTTGTTATGACTGGGTTTAATTTATATTGATTATGTTATTGTGCATAACTTCTATGTATGGATTCTATTCTTGCAATGATAGTAATTGTTGGAATGAAATTGGGTGACGATGAAACCCTGAGAGTAGTAACCTATGTGTATAACCATTGAGAGATTAAAGTGGGGAGAACTACGTGGGACTTCGATCCAATTTGGAAGCGGGTATGTAGGCAGTCTTTGGGCGAAGGATGCCCCTGGACCCAAGTCCGTAGGGGAGGGGTTTAGGGAATTTGCTCCAAACTATGGGGTGTTCCGAAACTTGATCAACCTTCCCTTTTTAGTAGATTCAAGCTTGAGGCTGAAATTGCATTATATGGCTATGAACTCACTTTCCAATTAATATGTCCCCACTATATAGGCTTGAGCCAAAAAAAGGGACTCTCTCAACACTAGGCTCATCTACTCTGAGGTTGTTGGGTTTGGCTTTTCCAAATCTACTCCAATCTTGGATGAACTTTTAGAATCACCGTCTTCATGGTTTGTCTCTAATGTGAATGTACAAAGATGCCTTTGGACTTGTTTGGACTAATATAATCAGTGTTTTGCATGTTGAACACTATGGGTAATTGATGGTGAGAATTACCAACTATGTATGGTGTTTTGCCTTTACATCTGGTTGGCGAATAATTGTATGCTAAGCTTTATGGTTGGTAAAATGCAAATGTTATGTACCTAGAGATAGAATATGTTAATATAGCTATTGTGTTTTTGACTTCTATATAATGCATACTATGTTTCCAAGTAACAATTTGAATCTACTGAATGGCTTTTGAGATTATTTTATGAGTTTATATTTGTTTATGCATATGTGATTAGATAGAAGCCAACTCATGAGGGTTCAATGTGTAACTTGTGTGATGACCCATAATTTAGACTCTTGGACATATAAGACCATGTGTATAGGTTTATGGACCTCTTATGTGGCATGTAACCAGGGCAGTCTGCCTAGTATTTGTGAATTCTTGTGATGTCTTGATTATGTGTACCTAGATATAAGATGATCTCACGTGTCAGGACCAAGTCTGATACAGGTGCAGATAGCTGGCTGTCACCAGTACTGTGTAGGTGATGGATGTCAGGTGCTATCTACTGTATCTTAGGATTAGCCGACTGTCACCAATAGCATGAAGGTGACGAATGCCAGGAGCTATCCATGTTATGATATAGGAGCAGTTTAGCTGGCTGTCACCAGTATTGTGCAAGTGACGAATGCGAAGTGTTATCCGCCATATCTCAGGGTTTAGTCAGTTGTCATCAGTAGCACAGAGGTGACAAATGCCAGGAGCTACCCACGATATGATAGGGCTTAGTTGGCTTTCACTAGTACCATGCATGTGATAGATGCTAGGAGCTACCCCATACCAGGTTGGACTGACTTTCGCCAGTGGCATGGAGGTGATAGATGTCATGATCCACTGACTTGAAAGGTTCAGCGAGTTGTAGAAATCTTATTAATGGCCTTATGTCTTGTATGTTTATACCATAGTTCCACGGAGTTTCGGGGACGGGGATGGGGGGACGGCAGGGGATGCGTTTCGAGTTCGGGGACGGCGGGGGGGGCCTAAATTTGGGGACGGCGAGGGGGACGGCGGCGGGGGGGCGGCGAGGGAGCGGAGCACTGAAATACATATAGTACTTGAAAAATTAGTTATAAAAAGATGTATAACTGTAGAAGTCTATAAGATGTATAAATTAGTTATAAATTAGACATGTATGCAAAATGTGGAAGCATAGACAAGGCACATGAATTGTTTGACAGAATGCCTCAAAGCAATGTGGTCTCATGGACTGCAATGATTGCAGGATATGCACAAAATGGATTTGTTGAACAGGCTTTAGAAATTTTAAAGCAAATGCAATTGGCTGGTGTAAAGCCAAATTCCACAACTAACATAGACATGTATGCAAAATGTGGAAGCATAGACAAGGCACGTGAACTGTTTGACTGAATGCCTCAAAGAAATACATCGGCAAAACTGGGGGACGGTGGGGGGACGACGGGGGGATGGCGGGGGATGGTGGGGACGTTTCCCTGAAGTCTCCCCATCTCGGAAACGGGGAAACGTGGGGACGGCTGTATTTCAGGGGGGGACGCGTCCCCGTGGAACTATGGTTTATACGCTTACACCTTAGCCAGTGATGACTGCAAGTAGTATGGGATGCTTGCTTGTCATCACAATTGGCAATGAATCGGGAAAAAAAATGGGACCCACGATGTAGCATGAGATGACTCACATTCCTTTTTCTAGTTGGGATGTACTAAAAGGGTAAGTGTTAGTGAACCAAGTAATGGGAAGATGCATGCAATAGGTTGCCGTCATTTCCTATTGCTAGTTGGTCACTATGTATGTATGAGTCAATCACTGTGTGCATATGTATTAAGGACCTTATATGTGGTGTGTTGTTACACTTGAGCCCTTGCTAGTGATGACCACAAGTAGTAAGGGATGCTTGCTTGTCATCATAGTTGACAATGACCTGGGCAAAAGGATGGGACCCATGGTGTAGCATGAGATGCATTGACATTCCTTTTTCTAGCTAGGATATATTTGAGGGCTTATGGGTTAGTGAATCAGGTAAAAGGGAAGATGCTTGTAAGATCAGATAGAAGATGCTTGGTCAGTTAAGTTAGTATAAAAAAATGGGTAGTAACCAGGGTGGTTATTACATAACTATAGAAAATCAACATGGGATTGCAAAATTGGAATCTCTGAAGAAAAAATAAACCTGTTCTTGGTTAGGAGCTAGTGCAGCCTTGTGAAAAATAGCATTATAAGGTTCGGTGAATTAGCCAGGTCTGACTGCACATTAATAATGTTTGCATATACTTAAAACAGCACCCTTTACAGAGTTTGATCCTTAAGTTAAATAAATACATTTTTTGCAAATCATTTTGAGTATCAAGCTAGCTCATAAAGGCTTAAAAACATTTCACACATTTTTTTGCAATTTCTAATCAGGTTTATTCTAGCTTTTTTTATCTGCCATTTTTAAGCGGTTTGCAGATCAGCCAGTGCCAAGGGGCCCTAGCTTAGGAGAATTTCTGATAATTATGTAAAAAATGTGGTTCACATCTTTTTATAGGTTTTGTAATGTCTTCTTATTCTGTGATTTTTTAATTGCTTAAAGTATATGGCTAGCTGGCAGGACATTGTTAGCCCTTATTTTATTTCTTTTGCAGGAAGGTAGCCCATCTTGCAAAGGTCCATTGATCATTTGGACATATCACTGAAATATTATTTCTGGCAGATATATAATATATATCCTCTGATGGTTGGGTGGTTAAAAAGATTTCTCACAAACTTGTTGTATACTCATGACTCTCTCCACACCCTTGTTAAACTTGTACGGAGCCTCCCTGGCTCATCAGGGGTATTTAGCTTCTGTTGCAGTCAAAGTGAGGATGGTCTCTTTGGATTTATCTGGGTGCGTGGAGTTATGACAAACAACCTGATGGAAGCTTTGGTGATTTGCCTTGGCTTGCTCTTGCCCACAGAAAACAATGTTAGCAGGATTTTACTTGAGATAGAATCTCAATTTGCAGTCTCTTATCTAAACTCATCAAGGAACATTGATAATTAGCAACTTTGAAAGGTCAAGGAGATCAACAGTGTCTCGCTTCTTTTAAAGGGGTCAAAATTGAATATGCTCCTTGTAGGAGAAATCAAGTAGCTGACTTTCTTGCTTAGCAATTGTTTTTCTTACAACCAGCTGAAGTTTGAGCAGATATTTTCAGTGAAAATATGGAAAGGCTTAGAAAAGGTCTTGAACCCATTGTAATTAAGGAAAGAAATCTCCCTTAAGATTGCCCCTCTTGTCTCATAGCCTTTGGGAAATGGTGTAACAGTCTGCATTATATAAATATTGGATCATGGGAAAGAAATATGACGGAATAGGTGATAGGAAATGTCTTATCCCATGTAAGGCCAAATCTTTATGTCTTTCCTGAGTCAACCCTTTATTCTTTCATGGTTTCCAACTTTCCATGCTTGGGGTCATTATCTTGAGACAAGGTGGCAGCATATGTTTTATTGGATTTTTCAGGGGTCTTATCCACCACTCTTCCTCATTCTCTCTCTTCATCTTGTCAGCATAGCTCTTTCTGGATATAGCTCTGCAAGGATTTCTTGGAGTTTTTAAATGGTATTTCTTGTGTTTTAAATGAGCTTTGTAGGTTTTCATGGTTAGAGAATTTTCTGACTACTTGATGTTTTCTAGTTTTTTAGTAATGGTATGTTACTGCAAGCTGGAAAGTTAACAGGCTGATGTATATTTTATTATTTTGTTTTGATAAATTGATACAATCTTTTTGGCCTGTTCTCAAATAAATAAATAAATTATTTGATTGATGTGCAAAGTCAGCTGAGCTTTGTCCCACTTTTTTAGTTTATCTCTTATCTGAAAAGCTCTTGCCATAATCCAATGCAAAGCTGAAAATGCATGTAAGATTTTTTCCCTGTTCCAAGATCCTCACTAATTGGATATCTGCAGATGAAGTAAATTTGAGTGGAAGGCAACATTTTTCTAAAGCAACTTATTAAGAAGGCAAGAAAAACTGAAACTGATGACTGAATATAGAACATTTAATAGAATGCTATGCCAATTTGCAAAAAGTCTTTCAAATGTTAATTGAATATATCTCCATAAATTTCACCTGAGTATATCCTGTAGTTTAATATTTAATGTTTATGAATGAGAGGGAACTGACCCTTAAATATCTGGTATTCATTTCGTGAAGTGATTTAAAAGCATTGCCTTTTTTAATGGAAAAACTGAAAAAACTATTCAATACAGTTCAACTATTGTAGTCTGAAACAAGAATTGCAAGTCAAGATATGGTTGACTTATCTTGAAGACAGACTTGATGTCTTTTTTGGTCTTATTCTTCGCAATGCATTGTTTTGAAAGTAGTGAGTATTTAATATGCATTTTGTGTAACTTAATTCATAGTTGGAAGTTCAGGAACTTGGATCATACCTTAAACTGTCTTGCCTTTTGCACGATTCCATCACCATATTGCAATCACCTTTATCTCTACTTGTGAGCTTGGGTCTAAGCGTCATTGCTCCTGGAGATGATCTAGTTTGATATGTGTTTGACCTTTTGCAAAAGTTTGGTACAAAACTGTAAACTAGAATTTGCATTTTGATGAGAGCAATCATGAAACATTGGACTCCAACTGGCATTTGCTCTTAACAAATCCCTCAAGCAATAACTTTTGGTCACATCGCCGAGGATTAGTTTTTATATATTCTGTGCATTGACTTGTTTTTTTGGTGCTGCCATTTTCCTCATGTTTCCAAATATGCAATTTCTTCTCTGACTATGGCATTGAATTATCAGGCAGTCAGCTGCCAGCAAAACCAAGGAGGTTGACTGGGAGAAAAGAGGAGATGGCTGTTCATTATGCCATTGGCCCCCAAGAGGATGATTCTGTTATCAAACAAAGACTTTTGACACGTACCACCACCACCAGGGGTGAGCCCCCTCTTAGAAAGCTTCATAAGAAGTTTGTTCTTTTTGCCACAGAGATAGACAAAGACATTGATAATTATGCCGAGTGTGAGAGGCTCTACCGATCATTTTTACAGGAGATTACTACTTTTGAACTGCCTCTCCTCAAGACTGGAGCAGTCATTGATGCAAATAAACGTGAGAAGGATAATTTCAATGTGTTGCAAGAGGAGCTGAATCAACAGATTTTGCAGGTATGGGCCGAAATGAGCTGGTAAATATTAATAGAATATTTGTAAACTTATTTTTGTTTGTGATAAATTGTGACCCTAAACACAGGCCCAGTCAGACATAGAGGATTTAAAACAACAACTTGAAGAAAGTAAAATTGAAAGACAGCATAAAGAAGAGTGTGAAGCAATTAGAAGATTAATTTCAGCTCAACCCCCTCGTCATGAAACCCAGAAAACACTATCTGAACTTGAGAAAGAAATTAGTGTGCTAGAGGCAGAGAATACTGCTGCATCAAGGACATTGGATCTTCGAAAGAAGCAATTCTCTCTGCTATTACATGTGGTTGGTTATTGCACCTTGTTTTTTGCTGAAAATCATATGGCCGGTTGTTTTTATTGTAATTCTTTTGATTGTGGTGATTAAGAGTGAAGTCTCTAAGAGTGAAATTGTTAGACATTATAGTAGCTTGAAATATTTATTGAGATAGTTACTCGCAGGTTGATGAATTGCAAAATACAATGGATGAAGAACAAAGGAATATGGCAGAAGAGCTGAGGAATGCAATGGAAGAACAGAAGAACCCCTTGGAGGGGCCCAGTCTTACTATGGACTTTGAGCCAGGAACAGCTATTGCTGTTTCAGAACATGCAGAAGCAATGCATATTGATTAATGTTTTCTCATACTTCCTCACATGCGATGCTAGAAAGGAATTTGCATTGCTCCTCATAAAAATGGCTTTTGGATTCTAATTATCAAGCAAGATAAAGAAATTAACAGATTGAGGTTGCAGATTTGAATTTTCATACTTTAATGCATAACCATGTTTTCTGGAACAAAGTAGGTTTTGCTCCTGTTTTACAGATGGATTTGTTGCAATCAATATGTTTGTCACATGTTCTATCTCATGGCATAATATTCTTTAGCCCTAAGTTTTAAGAAGGAATGCTATTCTGAGTATTCTCCTTTGTGTTTACCATTGAAATTTTGTCTAGACTCTAATAGAAATTCTTGTTGGTTGTCATCTGGTTGGCTCTTATATATCGTTTTTTTTTACTACTCATGAGTGTAGTTTTGGTTGGTTAGATTTCTGATTAATGCAAGTATGGTAAAATGTAACTCTGGTCTAATAAATCAAACCAAGAAGCACCTAATTGTCAGGCTTTCATGTTCATCAGCCTAGACGCATCCAGGACATTTATGAAGCTCTTTCCATTGTCATTGACAAGCCTTTATCATTTCAATGCTCATTTCAGCAGGAGGAGCATGCATTGCATAAACTTTCCCACAAAGCATGGTTTTATTCTCAAATATATAAAGAAGAGGCAAAAATTCAGTCTTTATCACCACTTTGAGCTGAAGGGATTGTCATTATTACACGACTGAGCCTTCTATAGCATCTTCTTTGGTAAAGAAATGATGAAAAATATAGAATGAACATCCATTTGGCATTTAGTAAAGAAACTGTGAAAAAAACTATTTTTAAAATATATCACCATGCTCAAGCTTGTAAAACAAAGCAGTCTTACTTGGAATCTTTAGCTCCAAGATAAGAGGTGAAAATGAGGAATAGATTGTAGATTTTGTCATGGACAATTGATTTATCTGTCTAGTGTCTATATGAGAGGTAATAGAGTTTAACTCAAATTTTCAAGATAAGACTAGCAGCAACCTGATATGGTGAATACTGCAGTGGAAATATTTTAGAGTGTGGCTCTTATAGATATCTAACCTTTTTTAGCACAAATGGTATCTGCTATTGGTTTTCATTGACATGGTTTAGTGATGAAATTTCTTGCTACGAGCTTAAATAGGTGCCAAATGATGATGGTGAATGTTACATGCAGGTCGTCTCTTGTTGTCTGCATTCCTCCAGCTTTTCTGAAGTTATTCATTTGATTCTTACAGTGTTGTTTTCTTTCTGGTGAATAGTCATCAAACTATGGATATTTTCCAAGGATTGAGAAGGGCTTATGAAAGTTGTGGTAAAATCTTAAGTCTAGAACACTAGTAAAATAGCATGCTTATACCAAAGGGCAGACATTTGGAAATGTAGGCTAACATCAAGTGTTTTCAGTTTCTTTTTTTCTTTTTGTTTTCTGATATAGGCATACGCAGTATCTTTGACTGGGATGGTGTAATTTGTAAGATGCTGATATAGGGTGTTTGATTCTGTATATGCATATTGGAACTATGTGTTCAATGAATTTGATAACCATGCAAGAAGCTCCTCCTAGTTCCCGTCAAGATGACATTTGCAAAAGTGATGTTTTGATTAATATAACAACCGGAAGGGCCCGAACCCATACACAGAAGCCAAAAAGGCAAACAAAGAGAGTTTCACAAGCAGTGAAACTGAGAAAAGGCGGGTTTTTGAAAGGGTCCAATCCCTTTTACAACATAGCCAAAGAGGCATACGGAACTAGAAACAAAAGAAGAGGGACAACCAGCACAAAGACGGCAGCCCCGCTGTGATACAAAGAAGGCAGCCTTGCTGCGAAACAAAAAGACAGAACGTTGAGAGCTAGACGACACCAGGACCTGATCGAGCAAGACAAACTCCTTTGACCCAAGGGTGCAAAGTAGAAACGGACTTAGGGAGTCCTTTCTTTTTTCTCTGAACAACAGTCCAAGAACACCTAGAGTCCAAGTCCTCTGAACAAGGAGAGAGAGGGAAATCCATAACTGACTCTACAACCAAAGACAGATCTCATAAGGAGGGGGAGCCCCAAAACAATAAGTTGGGAAAACCGATGCCACAACTGGAGTTGGGAACTCCACACTGCCCAAGATAGAAGGGGCAACAATCGTCTAAGCCAAGTTAGGAAGAGAAGTCATCGAAGGTAATGAGGGGCACACAACCACCTCAGCCGCCAAAACCCCCATGGGACCGAGCGATGAAGGGGAAATGGGCGAAGACGAAACATCCTGAGAGGGCACATCATCCTGCAAGGGAGCATTCTCCGGAGAGTCAGAAGCATTGATGGTCAAGTGGTCGTCCGAGGCATCCTTCCACCAAGTGGCTGCACCCTTGCGACGAGTGGGGACAAACAAAGGCCAGGTGGCTAGTGGCAAAGCAACGCCTACATTTGAACGAGAGGCCCTCATAATCAAGAGTTGCGACCACTACCAATCCCCAACCTTTAGAACAACCTCCCCATGCAGGGGTTTGGAGATGTCAATGTCGACCAAAATACAAGCATACGTAGAGTGTCCCATGAAAGGTTGTGGAGTTGACCATCAAAAAACGGCCGATAGCATTACCAATGTCCTCGTAGCAAGAATCTTCCCAGCATTGGAGTGGAAGATTCAGGAGCCTTACCCAGGTAGGTTTGATGTTGACAGGTTTGGTAATTGGGTTGAAGGAGCAAGACCAAGGTTTAATGGAGGGAATGCACTCCCCATAGCCAAACCCAACCGTTCAACACAATATCCCGCTCCTCCGGGGAAGCGAAGGTCACCACGAAGAAACCCTTGGCACAAGAGAAAAGCTCAATCTTGCCCTCCATCGAGGGTTTCCAAGACTCCAAGACCAATTGTGAAGGTCTGGCAGGGATGACCACAAGTTGTTGAATTTGCAAACAACTCCAATACTCTGATAAAACTCCTCCTTTTCTAAAACATCTTGCCTGCACACCACAACTAAGGGAGGATGTGAAGAGGGCAGAGGATGTAACAAAGCTTTCTGTGAGGGATGGACTGGAAGACGCTTGGGTGAATTTGGTCCTTAAACTTCGGGAAAAAGGGCCCTAAAGGAGCCATGCCCTCCTGAAGATGCACAAAGCACATGAGACACTCCCACAATAGTAGCAACTTTTGATAAAGGGCCAGACTGAATGCCCACAACCGCCCCAGAAACGCGCTCCCTAGGGACAGCCGACCCAAGGGCATCAAGCACCGAACAAACACCCAAAGCCAGTGCGCATTCCTGAGGCAAGACGCCCAAACCCTGCAGGAATAGTCCATCAGAAGTCAGGCCATGACTGACTACACAAGCAGGGGAAGGAAGAACTTCTGTCGAATTCAAACTTCTAGCAGGCAGGAGCTCCATAGCGATTACTTGATGTCAAGTAATTTTATCCTTTTTGCAAAAGGAATGTTATGTACATTAGTTTGAGTAACGTTTTGTAACTTTTGGCACTAATCATGAAGAACAGGATTTTGTTTATCTTAATTGTTTAGTTTATTGCACATTTCAACAGCAGAAGTAGAACTAAAGTCACTGAATAATCCATTGAATCTAAGCTATGTTCCATGGCCTTTTTGGGATGGGGATGGTGGGATGTGTTTCTGGGAAGACTATATATATATATGCATGCTCCCCCAAGTTTTCGAAACGGGGATGGCAGGGGACGGGGGGTGTGTTTTCGGGATGGATTATTTTTTAGGCCATGGTAGGAGACGGTTATTAAAAAAATAGGGAAAGTTTTACAATATAAGGAAATTTCAAATTTCAAATATTCATATGATAACATTGATAAGGGATTCATCATAGACATTATAGAACCTTTGTGAGCATGGGTAATTGAATAGGAATTATGATGTTCTTATATATATATATATGCCTAACCGGTGTTTGTATTCAGGTGAGGGATTTATTGTTGAAGTTTTCCTGAAGCCTTCAAAACTGCATGTTCTGCTATCAAACTTGTTATTAAGATAACTGGTTATGCTCCAATTTGACCTCAGCTAGGATACTAATAGATGGGATTGTTCTACGAGTTGTCTCTATAGGGCATGAATGATTTATTTTTGCCTATGGAAATGGCATTCAACAGTATAATGATTGGAGCATACCAACTTTGTGACAGTCCTTGTATATTGAACAAGTTGTTCAATGTATGAAACAAGATAATCTTTGATTGTGACTTCAACTGTGCAGTGTGAAGATGCAGAGATTTGTAACAGGGGATATGTATTTTGTACATGCATTGAAAGGTTGTATGTTTTTTTTCAAAAGTTAACTAAAATGTCCTTAGGTTGTAGCCGTCCTTGAGACGGTTGGGGGTCCTTGGACGTCTCGGGGATGGCTACCCATTCCCTAATGTATCCAAGCGTCCCCTAAAAAAATTTGCAAGTACCAAGGACGTTTCCATTTTTTTTCCAAGGGATGAGGAGGGGACATTTCCTACCTGTCCCCACATCCCCGAAGCATCCCCTATGGGATGAGTGCCCATGCACTCTTTGGACCAAGATTTGAGAGATCCACAGAGACACATCTCTCTCAATTCCCTATAATCATATTTTGAACAGTCTTCTACCCATTGATGATGCAAATAATATACCCTTTGATGATGATACAAAAAAAGAGCTTGAATATCTAGCAGGTCTTGATTGTTGTGATGACACAAAGACTTCTCTTGCTTATCCTTCTCCTATCGAGATCATATCTCCATCACTTGTTGCTACTTCAAAGTTTAGTGTTGCTTCTTTTAAAGCTTCAAGTGATTCTTTGCAACGGGATCATTTTAGTCTCCCTGATCCATCTCATTGGGATTCCTATTTATCAAAACTATCATCCTTGTTTGTGGAGTCTCACATATTCAATTTGGAAGACACATTTGAGGGTTTATCTCTCTTCTTTGATGGTCATGATTTTAGATGCAGTTCAGTATCTTTCCTCTCCTGGGTCTACTTCTTTGATTGGACATTTAGTTCCTATTTTGGAGAAGACATCATTTTCTAGCATGGGGGCACCATAGTTGTATGCTAAAACACACATCTTGATTTGGATTCCCTTATCATCCAAATTGTGAGAGTTGCTTCCATATCCACCATTGGATTTGTTTCTTCCCAAGGGGAAAAATGGTGTTTGTAGGCGATGGATTGTTTTTTGTCTCTAGGCATTCCTCATTGGCATAGGAGCTACTTCTTTGTGGGGGAATCTATCACCTCACTCTTTCCCTCCTATGGGGAGGTTAGTGATTGTATATTGGTGAGATAAGTAGTCCTTAGGGGGTCATGTTGGGCCCTCCTTTCACTTTCTTTTCTCTTTTGGAGGAGTTTTTTCATTCAAGTTTTTCTCCTTTAATACATTTGTGAGAGATCTTTTGCACATGGGTACCTAACATGGCCTTGTAGCTAGGTCCCATCCTTGTATGCTTTCTCATTCTCCCTAAGTTGCACTTAAGGGGGGTGTTGGTGTGAATGGGGTATATTACCTAACTGGTTTCCCTATTAGGTCCTATTCACACTAGTTTAATTAAGTTTACTTAGGGTGCACCTAGGATAGTTATCTCTTTGTGTCTTATGTAATATGATTAAGACACTTGTCATCATCCTATGTAGTCCTATCTTTCACCTTACCTATATAAGCAAGGTCCCTCATGTACTTTTTGTATCATGGTATCAATATATCATATCATAATATCATAATTCTATTTTGCACCATAATCAAACATTTTTTTCTCTCGCTACTCTCTTTTGGAAGGCTAATCTATAGTTTTGCAAGTGATCTTGGGAGCTTGAGTCCATTGGTGCCTCTTGCAATCAATTTTTAAATTGGAATTGGAACTTAAAGGTTCTACTAGTTGAGTCAGCATGTGGGATTGCATGTTTTAAACTTCCATTCTTAAGCATGTTATTAATGTCATATCTTTTAGTGATCACTTGATCCATTTGCTCATCTCTGACACATTTTACTTTTGTTACAAAGGTTATCTTATCATCCAATTTAGTGGTGTGCATGTACTTTTTAGTTTAGCATAATCTCTATTGATAAATCTTATAAAAAATGTTTAAAGCTTGTGCGGACAACTCGTGAAATGAAATACTTAAAATAAAAAATTAAAACACCACAATTAACAAGCAAAAGATGGAATGGCACACCTGATGAAATCCTAGCATTGCAAGTGGAAGATATCTTCAAAAGTTCACTTAAATTATTGAATGCTCGTACCACATATTAGATATATATAATAATATATTCCAACTCATGAAATATGTTAACATTTTAATTCACACCTTTTAGTGCAACTCAAAATAAAACAGATGTGTGGTAGAACCACTCTTCAAATTAGAAGGGCAAGCCCCCTATAAATCAGAATCTAACCTAAAACTGTACATGTGCTTAAAATTTATAAACTTTACAATATTTTTAGAGGTGTTTTTACGTTCAAGCTAATAAAACATAAATATGTGATCTTTTTGGGTTTGCCTAGTGTAGAAGGTAAAAATGCTCTTTTCGCATTAAGAAAGGATTGTTTGCTTTTTGACTTGAATTGAAAACTCTATTACTAAATGCTTACACTGTTAAATTAAAAACAAATATTTAGCAAGGAAAGTACACATAGATTGGATAGATTAATGAATAAACATGAGCATTACAGTTAAATAAAATATGTGACTCGGTACAAAGCCACAAGCTACATATTCATGTTCACTTGCAATATAAAGTTTGCCGATTCATTGAAGCAACTTAACATTCATTTCTGGTCTGTGGCTTGGGACTCCAAGGCTATGTCGGTTTTGAGCAAAAGTCTCTCACGGTTGTTGTTCCTGTGCTATTGTTGGGGGCAACAACTGTGAAGAAAAAGTCGGCCCTGCTACCGGAGAGGAAGGTAATGGTGGGTTGGCTACAGGGCTTCGAGCTCCTGGAGGCCCTCGGAAATCCTTCTCTGCTGCCGTGACTGGCTCTGGGTCTCAGACTTGTTCTTCCCAGCATGGTCTCGGCCTATCCCTTGTGCCCGGGAGTCTTTTGTTGTGGTGTGTGGACTAGAGGTCACAAAGAATGAGGATTACTATCGTAATAAGGGAGTGATATGCAGATTTAATGGACTTTGGCCCTCTCTGCCTAACCTCCACAATTGGGTCTTGGAGTCATGGAAGCCGCTTATTGAAGGTAAGATTGAGTTGTTTTTCCTGTACAAGAGGGTTCTTTATTGTGACTTTTGATTCCTTGGAGCAGTGAGACTTAGTGCACGATGGTAGGGTTTGGTTGTGGGGTGAGCATTCCCTTTCTATCAAACCCTAGACTCTGTCTTTTGATCCTCTTACTGAGCCGCTTAACATCAAACCTATTTGGGTCTATCTCCCAAACCTACCTCTCCAATTTTGGGAGGATTCCTACTACGAGGGCATCGGCAATGCTATCGTTCCTTTCCTCAAGGTTGATTCTACTACTTCTTTCATGGGACATTCCATGATAGCTCACATCCTTGTGGATATTGACATCTCCAAACCTCTTCATGGAGATGTGGTTTTGATGATAGGGGAAAGGCCCTGGAAACAACTACTAGATTATGAGGGTATCCCATTCAGTGCAGAAGGTGCTTTGTTACCAGCCACTTGGCCTCTACTGTCCTTTCACGCACTGCAAGGGCGTTGCAACATGGTGGAAGGATGCACTCCTGGAACACTTGACTGTTAGCGCTTCTCGAGAGGTCTATTCTTCTCGAGGGGACGAGTCGTTTGAGGAGGATGAGCTCCCTGTTGGGGATATTCCTATGGGGGTGGCTGCTGCTTCGGTTCCCTCGCATTCTCTGGATTCTTCTGATCACTCCTCTGCTCACTTGTCGGCTTCTCCAGCTCCGGACAGGATTTGTTTTGTTCCGGCTTCTTCCTCTTCAGTTTTGCCTTCTTCGGGATTGATTTCTGCTGTCGGGACTTCCATTCTGCTGTTGGGGTGCCCTCTATTGTTGGGGCTGCTGTTGTGGGGATTGGTTCTTCCTCTCCCCTTGCTCCACCCCCTTCGAAGGATTTGGTGAAAGATACTCCGCCTTCTCCTACTTCTGCCATTGGAGAAGATGATGTCTTTTGGACTATTGTTCAAAGAAGGAAGAAAGGTCTTCTTAAGCATGTTTCTCTAACCCATTCTTGGGCCAAGGGTGTTCAACCTGCTAGGTCTGGTTTTGCTTTTGTTTAGTTGTTCCTCGCTGCCTTGTTGTAGTTGTTTTGTTGGTGTGCTATTAATGTGTTGTTTCTATCTCATTTTTTGGCCTTTTTGCCTTGGGGGCTGCTTTGTATAGGGTTCTAGACCCTCTTCTCCGGCTGATCTAATAAAAAACTTAACATTCAACACACATAACAACACATTTCAATAGATATTCATAAACAAGATAGGCATAATAAATTCTATTGAGTGAGTCACAAAATCACAATAAGACTAGATATTCAGCCAATAACAATTTCAACATAATGTAGGCATGAGAATGATCATTTATTGTTATTTCATTCACTAATACAACTCAAAATTTCTGAATACAACTCTACTCCTAATACCCCTCTCTATGTGCAAAAAGCACTTATTTATACTATTTACAAAATAACGCATAAAATAAATAGAACAATTAGCTGCACTCCTATCCTAACTCTAATTGTTTGCATGATGTGAAAATTTTATTTTTGATTAAGGGTAAAAGTGGTTTTTTGAAAGGGCCCTAACCTTTTTACAAGAAAAAAATAGAGCGAAAGCAACTTTGTATCAACAGAGTAACAACAACACTGCATCATAAGTATAGCAAAGCTAAAACTAGAAACAAACAACAAAAAACAACAAGAAGCGAGAGCCAAAACAACAAACTAAACCCCATTTAAAGTAATGACAGCTTCTCGTTCGTCTTATAGGGCTTGAAAATAAGAACTGATATTAAACATTATTACAAATTATTTGCTCCACTAATTCTAAATTACAAACATGCAACTATCTACTCAATTGATGATTAAAATATTGCAATTATTCCTTGAAAGCTTGCATCTTTCGCATGATGAACAAATAAAAAGTTAACTCCAAGTTAATGCTAAAAATAACACGGGCTATAAATAGCTTCGACTAAAACTAGCAAATTTTGAATTTGTTCTCCTTTTTTGAAAATGACGACAAACTATTTTTAGGGTAGGCTAAAAATAGATTTTCTTTGAAGACGGCTCTGGTTGATTCTAGTTAGATGACACTTCTGATGAATCCTCTGTTCTAATGAAGTCTAGCAAGCCTTCTGACAAAACTCTAAAAATTCACTATCATTTTCATTGTTGGCGAAGTTTCAACAAAACCTCTTAACAAAGACTTGAAAATTTACTTTGATTCATGTCTCTTTGATTTGTAGACATTTGCTAGAATTTTGAAGAAGCCTACCAATTTCTCTCTTCCTAAACTTATTTCATCAAAAACTCCCCTTTTTCTTGGCTGCCACTTGTTTCTAATTTCTAAAATTTATGAAATTACCATGGATTACAACACCAATGGTGAACAAAATCCAAATAAGTTCGATGGTGGTGGGACAAGAAATCCATTTAGAGACAATGGAGCAGCAGATTATGAGACCAAGACAAAAGGAGGTCATAAAGCATTTTGAAATCGGTGGAAAGGGATAAGGAGAGAACCGATACAGCCATGAACCTTACAGTCCCATATTGACTCCCTTAACATGGTCTTCGAAATTGTATGTCATGGAGTTAATGGCCTTGAAATGGACATTGATTAAGCTAGAAGCAAGAGAACAAGTGAAAGATACCAAATCTCAAGAGTTCGTAGAAACCAACCACAAGTAGTCACAAGAAAACAAGGCACTCAAGGACCAAGTAAACAAATTTCAAAATACCTTGGAATAAGGACAACAACAAATTCAAGCATTAAAACTTGAAATGAGTCAAGTTAACGATAAATATACAAGTCAAATAGCTGAGGAAAGAAATATTCCTCATATAAAAAAAATTCAATCAGTCCTAGCGAGCATGGAAGTAAAAGATAACTAAATTAATGGAGAAACTTGAGGAGACCAAGTCATGGACCCAAGTGGTAAAAGGTGAAACAGGGACACAAATAGAACTCATAAAGAAGTAAATTAAATTGCAAATGTGGGAAGAAAAGGATAGGCAGGATAGAGCAACAAACATAATAATAAAAAGGATGAAAGAATATGGAGAAAGAGAAGTAACCAGCGTAAGAGACTTCTTACTAGATAAACGGGCAAGACACATACTACAAGCAAATAGAATTGGTCAATGGCAAGGGGAGATAAAATGCATAAATATAAAGGTGACACTAAGAAATTGAGAAGACAAGAACAAGATGTTAAGAAACAAAAGGTTCCTCAAAGGTACATAATTTTATATAGATGAAGATCTAACTCCAACACAACTAGAGGAAAGGAGGAAGAAATGCAGGAAAGGAGGCATGGTTGTATAGAGGAAGAGCCCAAGTTAATGGCAACAATATCCATGATAAATAGGAAGTCGGGGCTCCCCAGGACCACCTTGCAATGGTAAGCTAGAATTGTAAAGGCTACCCTTGGAGGAAAGGTTCTGGCTTAGGGCCCATAGAAGAAGGAAAGGGCATCATAATCCTTGTTTAAACACATGAACATGATGGCTGCAAAGTCCCAGAATTTGAAGGTTACAACAAGATGTCAGTATGGAATGAAGTAAACGAAAGTAGCAAAGGGCATGGGGGAGTGACAATCCTGGTCAAGAAGGAATGGGAAAGAACCATAAAATTGGAAAAGGACACAAATAACCAATATATATGGATAAGGATAACAAATAAGGAATTCGTAGTTTGCCTTGCAGCATGCTACTTTGCCTCATATGGTTCTAAAATGTATAAGAAAAAGATCCTGGACAAAGAAGATCTGTATGAAGTGCTCAAAAAGGACATAACAATATACTGTCCCACGGGAGAGATCATGTTAATTGGGGACTTTAATGTGAGAACAAATAATCAAGCCCTTTACCTCAAAATGGATGAGGGCTAAAATAGCAATCCATTATGGCTTGAAGAAAGAAGCAAAAGTGGTAAAGGGTATCTCAAGATACTGTTGCCCTGTTTTGTTTTTGAAATTTTACTAAAGCACTCGTGCCTTTGAAAATTTCTCCATTCTTTGTTTGCTACTTCCTTTTTCTCCCTTTGCAAGTTCAACTTTACTAAGTCATTTCTCGAGTCATCGGCAATCCTTCAAGTTTTTGAACCAAAGTCAGCGGGTTCAAAAGTTCATGAACTGCCCGACTTGTCTATGAGTCCGATGTCTTAAAAGCTTCCCTTGTGTCAATCTTATTTATTGTGTTGTGAAAGCTCTATGTTGTCGGGAGGTCGGAAGTTCTTTGAACTTCCGAACTCTCAATGTTATGGTTCAAAGGTTCCTATATTGCCCGACTGGCTGACCTCAAGTGTTCGATATTCTCGGAGTGCCTTTTCTGAGCTAGTGCGCAATATAATGAAATAACACTTGTCACCCTACATTTAATTTGAAGTGCGTGCGAGTACATTGGCACATTTTTTGGAGGGAAACTCGAGGCAAAAGTTTATGATTTTCAAGGATGGATTCCCCGCCAGAATTTAATGTTCTTTATGAACAAGTTTATGAGAAGTGACTTGGAGCTAAGATAAATTCCCTATTTCACCTGAAGTTGCATTATTTTGCTAAGGGAATGCGTTGCAGAGTGAAGAGCACCTAATCCACTACGTGCGAGATATCAGCGGGAATTACATGCTTACAGGTTAGCACAATTAGTTGTTTCCATTTCATTTCTTGATTTCTCTACTATAAATATACAACACTTCTCTTGAGTGGTCGAAACTTTCCATTTTCATGTATCTACATAGAGAATTCCCTTTAAATACACAACACATTCCTGCATTGTCCATGAATGCTTCACAGTTTCTAGCCGTCTGGTTTCTCAATTCAGTAAAAATGAAGTTCAAGTTTCAAGGGGCTCCTACGGTCCCTATTGTGGAGAACGATTTATCTGGTGTGAAAGATACTGAATTGGGCCATATTGATTTTGAGGATTTCTGGAGAAGAATGCAGTCTGAAGGCTGAACTCCCTTGGCAGACAAAATTGTTAGCAATGGGCTGGACAAAGCCGAAGGTTTCCCACTTGCAGTGTGTTGTCTTGAATTGATTGTGGCCTATGCTAATAGCTATTTTTCGGAGTCTCAAGAAATAAGATCCCAAGACGGCTCTGTGGTGGCAAGAATTGAGTCTGAATCGGTTACCCTAGCTCTACATTTGGAGGAGTATGAAGATAATGTTGATGTTTCTGTGTCCTCTGCATGGACATATTATAATGAAAGGAAAGATTGGTGCCAAACTTGCATTGCCAAGAGCTGGTTAGAAATTGAGAGAAAAGGGAAATCGCGGCTCCCCGCCAATCTTAAGAGGAGTCGTTTTAAAGAAGAAATTTCAGACATGATAACATTGCTAAATCGTGTAGTTGGAAGCCCAGAATCAGATACTTTCACTTTTTGGATGTGTAGGTTTATTTTAATAATCTATAGAGACCACTGTATTGATTGTCCCAGAATAATTAGTGAAAGTATGCATGAGTAGCTGATGAATTCCCGTGAGATGTAAAGTTCCACATGTGTTCCCAGTTGGTTTATGTGTTAGCTCGTAAAGAGGCTACTTGGCCTGGTCTAAGGATTCAAGGAACTCCTACTGCCGGTACACCTATGTATTAGACTTTTCCTCAGTTGTAGAAAAATGAAGGTATGAAGGATTTTCGGAGGGTGAATGATGTATTTTCTATGTTGACTAAGAAGATCGATGGCTCATTGGAGCGAAGATTTTCAGCCAAAGAAGCTGCATTGGTCATGAATTTTGGAAGCTTTTATGTTCAGTTTGATCATTTTTCTTACTTGAGAATTGGGGGTTACGAAAATGCCCCTTTAAAGTTGCCACGGTACCCGTCTGACTATCTTGTGCTTTTAGAAGTATGTCGTCAAATGGCGGCTGTGAATACAAGGTACCATGCCATGAAAAAGAAAGGTTACTCTTTTCCTGTGTCTCTACCATTTTATTCTTGCAAAAGTAATGATAGTGCCAGGAGTGTAGATAAGTTGCTGTCTAAGTTTAGTCTCCATAGCTTGTCGGCTCGTGCAACCTTTGACAGTAAGAATTATGTGAAAGAAAATATGCATGGAGTAGGTTCGTATCTGCACAAACCCCAACTCGAAGACTTCTGGGAGGATTGTTTGGATGAGAGAGAAGTGCAGATAAGGAGTTGGATGAGATTAACCATTGATCAGATCCGAGCCTTTGAGTTGAATATTCCAATCCTGACATGGTTGACAACAATTCCAATATTATAGATGAGGGCTATCATGTTGCTTCACTACAATCTCTACCTCCTATGAAATGATTTGAAAAGGAAATCACTAATGTGAATTTTCATTCTTTTCAAGTGATAAGAAGGACAGAGAAATGGTTGAGGGGAAAAGTGAAAGAATGTCCTTGTTTAGCAACACCTAGAGAGTCAACCTCACAAGGTCAGAATAGATCTCAGACTGCCCACTCCCAAAGAAAATCATCTAGTTTGGACCCAACTCTCCAGAGAGTTGGCTCACAATCGAATGGAGATGGTGATCAGCCCCCTGACGAGGTCAATAAATTAAAAATGACGTGTGAGAAGGATAGTCAACCATTGAAGAGTAATACCAGATTGGCTGCTTCTTCATCGAAACCAGACCATGTGCCATTTGTTAACAACCTTGTAAGTGACAGTGACTTTCATTTTTACTCAATTAGGAGAAGATAGTATGCTGCAATCTCTGCTAAATTCCCTGAATTCTCCCAATCCAAATGAACTCCTTGAGCAAAATTCTCCACCTGTGCCTGTGGATGGCACTATGAGTGTTGTCAATGCTACTAGTATTCCCTCCTAGTCTCCTACTTGGTTAAAGAAAGTTGTTGAAAAGAAGAAAAGGTATACACCACCAGTGGATGCATGTATTGATATTGTGGCCAAGTTATTATAGGATACCCCTAAGCCTAAATGTGCCAGAAGGATGTCAAGGATGGTGACTGACCCTACCTCAGGAAATCAATTTTTAGAAATTGCAGATCTAGTGGGGAATAAGAACAAAGATGAAGTGACCGAAGTTGACTTTAGGATGAGCAGAGTGGATTTGGGACCTTCTACTGCTAAAGGTGACATCTATCATGTTAAAGACTTGGTCATTAATATATCAAAAAGGGTCAAACGACAGCAAGAAGAGAATTCTAAGTTGCTAGCTCAAGTAAGTTCTTTATCATCATTTGTTCAGTCAATTGTTAAGATAATAACACCCTTAGTAGAAGCCCCTCCCGATATGAGTTTGAGTGTCGCTGATCCTAATTTGTTACAACAAATAAAGAGATCATTATCTCTAAGAAATAGTATGGATCAGTGGGTTGAAAAGGTCATTTTTTTATGGTCTTTTGTGTATTGAGGAGGCAGTTAAGTTGTTTGATTCCATTTATGTGAGAAGAGAAGCTTTAATTGTAGAATTCCAAACAGCTAGGAGTGATCATAACAACCTATCTTTAGCTTCCAAGGAGATATAGGAGCTGGCCAATATGGATGGTGGTATCCTAGTGGCTGAGAAGATCTTGAATGATCTTGGAGAACTGGACACACATGTTTGGGCTGATGCAGTTGAATGGAAACTATGTCTTATAATATTTGCTGAGGATTAGATGAGGAAAGCAATTGCCACTTATTTCTCAGAAATGATGAGGATCAAAACAGACTTTCCTGTCATAGGAATCGAAGCTAATGGGACCGATGATGAGAAGTTGCTAGATGTTAAAGAGATCAAACAGAACTTCAAGAAGTTGGTGACTGAAGAAATCTTGAACTATGATATTATGACAGGGGAATCTCTTGATAAACTTGCAAAGATGGCAGCATATATCAAGTCTGTAAAGAGCGGATTCGATGATGTACATCAAAAGGTGTTAGATGCAGATAGAGTAGTTAGCAAAAGAAAACACCAGATTAGAATGACCAGAACTCCACCTAGTATGTCTTTGACTCATGTAATTAACAAATACAGGACATACAAGGCAAAGTTGCGGGCACTGGCATCTCAAATGGCACAAAGTGGCACTGGAGATGAAGATGAACATGCAAGGGAAGAGGAAGTGACATATGAAGTTGATAATGGAGAAGAGGATGTGGCAATCCTCAATTAATTTTCTTTTCATATGCTTTAGTTACTTTTCAATATTTGCTCAAAAACTATTGGCTCTAGAGGGCCCTTTTATTATTGTTTAAAACTTCTTTTAATCGGTTGTCTTCAAGAAACCATTAGGGTTAAAGACGGTTATGGTTCAGCTTAGCTATAAATTTTATTAGCTAGTCGATGTATGAATCTTTTGGCAAACTGTGTTTTGGTGATAGATCAATTCTGGCTTTCTGTTTCAAATACTTTATATGCATATAATAGAAATCGATGCAGTGGAGATTTGAATGATCGTAAACTGTGTTATGGTTATTTGGATTCATGTTCTTCCTATGTTGAATGTGTTGTTGCTAATGCTGACGATATTTATGTATTAATGGTGGTTGGATATCTGTAATTCTCGCTCACTGCTGTGAATCATTTATCTTTTGATATATTGTTCATGGTGGTGATTATGTGGTGTGTAATATTTGTTTTATCAAATTGTAAATGTTAGTTTGGTGGAAGTCTTTGAGCTTCTGATTATTTGGATGTACTCTCCCTTTACTGCTTTCTGGTTAAAAGTACCACCTTTGCCTTGCTTTCTGGTTAAAAGCAATACTAATTTTCATTCATAAGAATATCAATCGAAGGTAGTTGCGCCTTGTAAAAGAAGCAGAGAGGCTTTGTAGAATACCAATATTGTAGGCTCAACTGTTGTTACATTTGTCATCTGTTCGGGTAAGAGTATATAGAGTTAGGTGACAAATCTGTTAACAAACATATACAAAAGGAGGTATTTCATTTTTTGGAGCAAAACTGTTAGGGATTTGCATCCTTCACAATTTAATTATTTGTAATGGTATAAGAGTGTGGTCAAGCTTAGGAAACATCACCCAGCATACCTACAATAGGCACAACATGGTGGACTACGTCATTTGCTCTTAGAGTTCTATACCAAAGATAAGGGAGACTGAAATTGGGTGTTGTCCTCTAGAAATGAAATCTGATCACAACCCTATATATGTAAAGATCAATATGCAAAATAGTGAACAACAAGGGTCTAGTCCTCAACTATGTAAAAAAGATGATTTTCGAGGCAATATTTGCTTGACCAGCAAGAATCAAGACATCTTTAAATCAATGATTGATAAACAGTTGCAAGAAATAAAGAATACTGATTGTCCCAACAAAGAACAAGACATTATAAACAGTGAGCATGTGATGCCCTTTATTCACAAAGTTCTCTCAGCGTGAAAGATATCTAAGGCTAGAAGAGCCCTCAAAAACAATTTCCCAGTGAATCCATGGTATGATGAGGAATGTAAAGCAACAAAAAGAATCTTGAAATTATATGGAAGTGAGAAAAAAAATATTAAAAAATGTATGAGAAATTGGTGAGGTAAAAAAAAGAAGAGTACATGGAAGTACGAAGGAAAGAGCTGATTTCTCTTGGAAAGACTAATCCGAGAGGTTTTTGTAGAGAATTACAGCAGGCTAGTACCAAGGTTGAGAGTAATATCACTGACATGCAATGGATACAATATGCTAAGGCATTGTATGAAAGGGACCAGGATAATCGTTCCACCAATAATCAACACAAGGGCCAAACTCTTCTCCACAAAGGATGTTATAGAAGGAATTAAGAAGTTAGCGATGGGCAAAGCAAAGGACATAGATGGTTTACAGGAAGAATACTTGAAATGGGGCTTGGAAGCCTTAGCACCACACATCAAAAGAATTTTCAACAAGGTGATTCAACATGGTTTCCCAACAAACTGGACAACAAGTGTTGGCATTCCTCTTCACAAGAGTGGGGATGTCAACAACCCGTCAAACTATCGTACTATAATGATCAATCCTCTTTTTGAAAAACTCTTTGGAAGCATGGTGGAATAGAGAATTAGAACTTGGAAAGAAAATGAGAGTAAGAGGGAAAAAGGGCAAGCAGGTTTCAAATCAAAGCACCCCACAATTGATCACGACATCACTCTTAGACATATGATTGAAAAAAATTGGGACAAATAAGGGGGTGAAGTTTTTGTTGTTTTGTTGACTTCAAAGAGGCATTTGACACGGTACCTAGAAGTAAACTTTGGAACAGAATGGAAGAGTTTGAAATACCGAAAAAGTATAGGGTAGCGGTCCACACACTTTATGAGTAGTTCGAGCCAAGATCAGATCAAAAGATGGTCTATCGGAATGTTTTAGGAGTGACATCAGAGTCAAACAGGGGTGTCCATTGTCTCCAACTTTGTTCAGGCTATACATAGACAAGTTAAAGGAGTGGTTAGACAATATGGGAGGTGGAGGTGTCCACTTGGCCACTTATGTGGTGAAGCTACTGTTATATGCTAATGACCTTACCTTAATGGCAAAAATGACACAGTCTACAAGAACACCTAAGAGATCTAGAGTTATTTTGTCAGAAAGTGGAATGCAAGTGAATATTAACAAAACCAAGATCATGTTCTTCACTTTGAGAAGAACTAAAAAACAAATAAATTTTGGGTTCGAAGGTAGCTCCCTACATGTGGTAAATGAATACAAGTATCTGGGTCTGGATTTCCACAATAATCTCAGTTGGGAGACATGCAGGACAAAAATGATACAAGGAGGATGAAAAGCTTTATACATGCTGCAAAATAGATGTAGATCAAATGAGTTATGGGACTGGAAAATAAAGAAGTCTTTTTGGGTTGCTAGTCATGTCGGTGGTACTATATGGGTGTGAAGTTTGGGGCAGCAGCACGTCGACATTGAAATGGAGACAAATAGAAAGTTACAGAGGCACCTAATTACAAGCGGTTTTAAAATCAAAATCACAATTCCATATGAGATTGTATTAGTAGAAGAAGGGGCTTTTCTGATTGAGGCAATGGCAATAACCCAATTATTAAGCTATCTAAAAAGAATTGTGAACATGGAAGGACACCACTGGCCCAAAATTGCAGCAAACGGAAAGTTAACAAAAGGAAAATACATGGATGAAGCAAAATATCAAGTGGGTGAGCAAGTGGGGCATTAGCATACATGAATACGTAAACACAAATGTGGAAATCAAAAAGTATGTAAGAGAGAAAGTCAAGGCAGCCATGTGGACTAGGCAAGTCAGGCGAAAAAGAGAGTACTATGTCATACATTTTAACCCCACACGTGACCATGAGAAAAAGTACTATATAGGAGCGGCTATCAAATGGAAAGCTAAAATGTTAATGGTCCAACTTAGAACTAGTTCACACCATCTTAGGTGTGAAACGGGTAGGTGGAAGATGCCCAAAGAGGGGTGGGTGGATAGGATTTGTCATCTCTGTCCGTCGAGTTTAGTGGAAACAGAGTGGCACTACATCATGGAATGTAAAGCATATGAGGACATCCAAATCAAATACATGGATGTGTTAAATGTAGGATCTTTAACGGCCTTGTTTGAAGAGGTGAGCATAGTTAGAGTGGTTGATTACCTATGTAGATTTCATAGTAGGAGAATAGTGATCAATAGTGAAATAGAGAGAAACCAGGAGAAACAAGGTGGCTTCCAATTGGCTCTTGTGTTTTGTGCGGTCAATTTTGCCTCTAGGTCCCATAGACTGTTGTCTCATGGATGTCATTAAAAACTTTCATTTCAGTTCATTTGTTGTTGTTGAAGGTGCCTTTGACATACGCCTTTGATAATTTAATTTATTTTCTATGCTTGTTGTGGCGCAACCCTTCAACATGGTGTGTGCCATACAACAGGGTTTGATCTTTTTCTATTTCTCTTTTTCTATTTTTCTAATATTTTTATATTTTATTAATAACAATTACTATTAATAATAAATTGTTAATAATGTTTTATAAATTTCTATTGCTTTTTATTTTTAACAATAATAAAAACACTTAACATAAATTTTAATTTCAATAATATTAATAAATAATTAATTTTAAGTTAATATATTAAGACTAAATTTTTTTGGAAAATTTGGATATGAATGAATGTGCAAAAATTCAACATTTATGACAACTTGGATTCGACAAAACAATCACTAGATTTGACAACTAACTCGAACATGACTTTCAACTTGACTAAAAATGATTATTTGCAATTTTTTACAAACAACGATAATGAATGATAGATTTTACTGACATGACATTTCGACATTTTATGATGACTTAGATTTTGTCAATACAAATATTGGACCTTGACAATAAAATGCAATTTGGTTGAAGAATGACTTGAACACTAGACTTGGACATAACGACCTTCAACTGAAAATGACATTTCTAACTATGATAACATGACATGTGAACAACACATACAAATGACGATTCAACAACTTGGTGATGACACAATTTGAGTTTCAGATTGGGTATAACAATTGGTTTTGTGTGGGGACCACGTCATATACTTGCAACATAGGACTTTAGAATCTCTAAGATTTGCAAGTAAACCAATGCCTTATTAGTTGGGCAATGGAGTCAGAATATTCCTAAATCATCTAACACACATGACTTTTCATGATACATAAGAGAAATACAAGACTACATAGCAAAAAAATCATATATTGAGAAACACAATACAGATAATATGAAACATGTAAACACTCTTTTTGAGCGAGAACATAGGGAAACAAAACAAATTACAGTCATTTATAGGCTACAAAAAGTAACCTCTCCTTCTAAGCTGGGAATCTAGTAGTGTTAGCACATAGCCTTTCAATCTCTACAACACTTTCTTAAAAAGCCATGGTTCAAGTAGATAAATAGAATCATGTAGTGAGAAATTCAAGACAAATTGATTGATATGCATTGGTTCTAGAGCATCATCTTCCATAATGAGAAACCTCTATAGCAAATGTAGATACTGAGCCTCCTTATGAAGATATCTAGCAAGATCATGCGGTTGTAGTACTGTTGTGGGAATAGTAACCACCACATATCGAATTTGATCTTCTTCATTTGTGTCTTTGACATATGCCACTTTGAACTTAGTCCATGTATCGTCCTCTAAAAAAGGTTGAACTTGTTCAAAGAGAATTTTTAGTACCTCTTCTTAACTTTCTAGATCTACCATTGGAAACAATTGTGTACCTTGTGATTAGGGTTCTTCTTCATTATTCTCATTGATTATTCCTTCGTCCATTCAATCCTCATAATCTAAATCTAAAAGACCATCAAGGTCTAAGCCTTCAAGCACTTGATCATTATCAAAGTATACTTGCTGAAAATTATCTTTTGGTAGCTCACTTTGCCATCCATCATCTCATATATTCACTTATTCATATGCATGATTTCCTTTGCATATTGTATACCTTACCATACGCTCATTGAGAGTTTTTGATTTCTCCATATCATTATCTTCTTGATCATAATTGTATGTTTTTATGAGCTTTTCTTCTTCTACATGAGATTCTTCACCAACATGTATGGAATCTATTGGAGATGAGGGTAAAGATGAGTCGAACTATAAAAGGAAATTCATTGTATCCTCTACTAAAGACTTACTCTCTAGATAATGCAAAAAATTGTCAAGATCTGGTAAAGAAGTTTTCTCAAGAACTTTTGATCTGACAAATGCATCCAAAGTTGAATTATGTTCAGGAAATTGTTCATCTAGTAGTGATCTGTTATGAATATCATGAATAATATCAACCTCCTAGTTTTGAAGCTTTTGATCAAAATCACTCTTTGCATCCATAAAACTTGTAACATCAAAAGATAAAGTTGAGTCTTATATCATTGGAGTTAGATGTTGAAGAAAAATATCAACTTCGGGCATGAGATACTTTGTTTCTTCATCAGAAATCTCTTGAAATTCCTCATTATAAGTGCTTATAGAAACGATTGAGTTTGAAACTAAAAACTCCCAAGAGAGAAACATGTCTGCTCTTTGATTATGTCTAGTGCAGGCTCTTCAAACAACCTTTCAAATGTTGACAAAGAGAAATTGGATTCATCATTGTCCTCATAGGTATATTCGACTTCTTTCTCACAATTTTGCTCTTCAAATTCTCACTTGACTTCATCCTCCAAAAAGAAAATATGGTATACTTGTATAGAATCTTTTCCATCAACAAACCTTCCTCAACTTCAAAGAAGTTGAGCAAAGTGGGTAAGATTTCTACTTCTACTCGATATTCTTGTTCCATTTGTAGTTCTTGGTTATGCAAACACATGATGTCATTTGATATATGATTATGAAAATTATTCCTTCCCATTTCAATTGCATATTGAGTGTATCCCATCACATAGCCACCATCAGATACATCTAAAAGACATTTAAAATCATCTGAAAATCCTTGATTTTCATTTAATCAATATTTCCATGAACCTTTGCATCTCAGGACAACTTTCTCCATCATGTTCATTTGTTGCATGGATCAAAAAATATGTGTGAGAAGACACTTCTTCCCCTTGCCTTGTTGGTGAAATAGGCACATGAGGAGTATAACTAACATAATTGATTAACACAACACTTTTGCTTAAAGGTGGATCATGTTGAAGTGGTTGGACACTCAAAGGGACTAGTGACTTGGTTGAACCTTTATGAATATTTTCGAAAATAATCATAGGGTCTTCCAACTCAATGGCATATTCATGAGTCTCTCAAATCTATAGCATTTCCTTGCTTGAGAAAACTTCTAAAGACTAAGCATTGATGAAACCACTTAGAAGAATCTTAGAAGGATCTAGAGTGTCCGCAACTTTGTAACTAGATGATTGAATCTTGCAACAAACTCATGCATTGGTTTAATTTCATGTTTCTTGGCATTTGAGAGTTGTGCAAACAAGATGTGACTATCTTTAGCTAGCTTGAAACATGCAAAAAAAAATTATTACTCGTCAACTCCCAACTTGTGATAGAACTAGCAACGAGGTGGTTAAACCAATCAATTGTTGTGCCTTGCAAAGTTTCCACAAATAAGTGAAGTGCAACATCTTCATGTGCAATGCTAAAAATTCCACATGCAGTAGTAAACATTTAAGTATGCTCGTCGACATGTTACTTTCCATCACCATAGAATTTGGAAAAAAATCTTCCTTGATCCTCAAGAAAGCTCGTGATTTTTTGTTAATGCCAATAGGTCAATCTGATCCCCCATGGTGATAGTGGGGGTGGACGATTGTTGTTGATGCGATTACCCTTTTGATCAGCCATAAGAAGTCTTCTTCTAAAATTGAAAAATATGTGTGAACTCTGGACCCTTTTGTCAAATTCAAATGACTTGATGGATAAGACTACCCAGTCTTATGTCGTTCCCAACAAAGTTGCCAAAAATTGTTTGTGTTTTAATTTGCACCTTTCAATACAACACAAAATGAAATAGATGTGTGATAGAACCATTCTTCAAATTAGAAGGGAAGCTTCCTATAAATCAAAATCCAACCTTAAAATGTACATGTACTTGCAATTTTTTAGGAGTGTTTTTATGTTCAAATTGAATAAAACATAAATATGTGGTCTTTTTGGGTTTGCTTAGTGTAGAAGGTAGAAACGCTCTTTCCACATTAAGCAAGGATTTTGTGTTTTTGACTTGAATGGAAAATTCTACTAGCATAGATATCTTAAATACATCTATCTAAAAGGCATCGAGAGATATCAATATCGAGGCACCTATATTGAAATTGTTATTGAGAGTAGATAGGCCCTCCAAACTGATATCTCTTGGCATCTTTTAGATAGATGTATTTAAGATATATATGCTAGTTTAATAATTTTATTAATTTATTAGTTTTATTATTTATATATTTTTATTTTCTTATTTTATATATTTAAATATAAATATTACCCATTATATTACATAAAGTATAAATATATATTTAAATTAAAATATGTGTAAGTAATAATACAATATATAATTATAATTTTCTAATGGAATTAATCCTCATAGTAAAATTTTAAAATAAAGGTCAATAAACTAAATATTAATTTTCTTTGTGACTTTTAAAGATTGAAGAACCTAACGGTCGTGACAATTCTTAGCTCTAACAATTAGTTTTTAATGGAATAATTTTCAATAATTTAATCCAAATCATAAAAAAACTTAATTATAATTTTTTTAAAGGAATTAATTCATTAAACTAAATATTAGTTTTTTTTTTTGCGAGTTTTAAAGATTGAAGAACCCTAACCCTAGCTCTCATTAAATTGAAGTAAATAATTTACCATGCCCTTAATTTTTTTGTTGTTTTTAAAAATTTGTTTATGCAAATAAATTATAATTTATAGGTTCTGTAGACAACTAAAAATGTCTTAACCGTCTAACCAACCTCCGACATCACCCACATCATTAATTTCTCCTCTAATTAATTAATTAAATTTTTATTTAATTAATTATTTCATTCATTCACCATTTTTTTCATCGCTAAAATTGAATTAATTTAATTAATTCAGTAGTTACACTTACTAACATTAGCCCAATTAATTAAATAAATATGACATATTTATTTGGTTAAATTCTCCACTTCTCTAAACCTAACTAATTAGATAAATTATGTTTATTTGATTAATCAAGCCTACTAATTAGCCTACCCCTAACTTAAGTAATTAAATACATATTATTTAATTAGCTACCCTAGCCTACAAGACCCCTAGACCTAAATTAATTAGATAAGTCATTATTTAATTAATTTTAACCCCTAATTAATCCATCTACTAATTTTTCCAGCCATATTAATTAAACTAATCCCCTTGATTAGTTTGGTCAAACCTCATTTAACACTCATTCCCACACCTCCCAAATAAAAAATTATCTTTTATTCCACATAAGGTAATTTTTTATTCTAACTTGTCCTAAATCCCATTTAATGAGCTCTTACACACCTAATTTGTCCTAGTCTTCATTTAATGGGACTCTTCCCCATGTGAATTAAAAATTCATTTCTAATCTGCTTCATTAATGCAAACCCCTTCCCAATGTAAATTAAAAATTCACTTTTATTCTCATCCATCCAATCTTTTTGATCAAATCCAAATCCTCCATCTTGCAATCAACCTCATCTATTGATCTCTACATTTAATCTCCACCATTGGATAAAATCTCCCTTTGTTTTTCCTATAAATACAAGCTCTTCCAAGTCATTTGATCATCCAATCTTTGAGGATTGTTATTATGCCGAAATTTCCTTCATCTTGTCCATCATTTTAGCTAGGCTATGAGTGATTTGTATTGCATTTGAGAGCATTTCACATAGATACACATAGTCATGGGTGAAGCTAGGGAGTAAGGGTGCACTCTCTCGACCTTATCAAGGAGGAGGACTTCAACGTATAAAAGTGTTTGTTTATGTATTTTGTGTTTTTCACCTTGTTTGTTTTCCTTATCTTTAGGTTCCATAATTTAAGCTGCACTTTAACTGTAATTTTCCTTTTATTTTAATGAGCAATCTATAAATAGAATAATAGTAAATAATACGTATTGCATCACTTCATAAAAACAAAAACAAAAAGATGGTTGCATAGTGCCCTCACCAATCAAACTTCTGCTTCTTATCAATTAAACTTCTTCTCCCAATTCAATTTGCTCTGTTTTTATTTGATTTGATATTTATTAGATTTATGTTTGAGTACTACTTATATTTATACACATTATTTTATTGGCTTTATTTGTATGTTCATTGATTTAATAAAATTATGTCGGCTCTATTTTGTTTTTATGTACACCGTCACAGCCATCCCATAACTCCGCTGGGTGTACTTATTTTTATATGTTGGCTCTTTAATAGTTTTTGTTAACACGCTCACGCCATTACACTCCACCCCTTGTTGCCACTGTAGTTACGTCTCTCGGCGTAACTATTAGATGCTTACACCGTACAGTTAAAAATTGAGACTAAACAGTGCAAGTACACAAATTGGATAGATTAATGCATAAATACAAACATTGTAGTTAAATCGAATGTATGACTTAGTACAAAGCCACGAGTTACATCTTCAAATTCACCTACAATACAAAGCTTGTAGATTCATTGAAGCAACTTAAATTTAGACATACATAACGATGCACTCAATAAATATTCAAAAGCAAGATAAGCATAATAAATTATATTGAGTGAATCACACAATCACAATAAGACTAGATATTCAATGAATAACAATTTCAACATAATGTAAACATGAGAATTGCCATTTATCGTTATTCATTCACTAATATAACTAAAAAATCCTAAATACAAATCTACTCCTAATACCCCCCCCTCTATGTGCAAAATACACTTATTTATATTGTTTACAAAACAATGCATGAAAATAAATAAAATAATTAACTGCATTCCTATCCTAACTCTAATTGTTTGTATGACATGCAAGCTTCATTACAAATTATTTGTTCCATTAATTCTAAATTGCATGCAACTAAATGATTAAAATATTACAATTATCCCTTGAAAGCTCACATCTTTTGCATGATAATCAAACAAAAAGTTAACTCCAAGTTAATGATAAAAATAGTGAATGTTAAAAATAACACAGGCTATAAATAACTCTAACTAAAAATAACAAATTTTGAAGTTGTTCCCCTTTTCTGAAAATGACGACAAACTATTTTTAGGGCGAGCTAAAAATAGATTTTCTTCAAAGGTGGCTCTGGTTGATTCTGGTTAAACGACGCTTCCAATGAATCCTCTATTCTAACAAAGTTTGGCAAGCCTTACAAATCTCTAAAAATTCACTTCATCGTTCTCATTGTTGGCAAAGTTTCTACAAAATCTCTTAATGAAGCCTTGAAAATTTACTTTGATTGATGTCTCTTCGATCTATAGATGTTCACTAGAATTTTGAATAAACTTACCAATTTCTCTTTTCCTGAACTTATTTCATAAAAACTCCCCTTTTTCTTAGCCGCCACTTGTTTTTGATTTCTATACTTTGCAAAATGACCATGGATTACATGCTAATTGAACTTTGTCTCCCGATAAGGTACGACTCGCTTGTGTTGGAGGTCGACTTACTACTAACTAAGCAATTTTGTAATTTTTGTCCTGTCTGATCATGTTTTGACTCTGATTTTTAATCTTCCTTGTATCCTCTGACTTTGAAAGGTTGGATGCTAACTGTACGTTTAGGTCTTTGGCATGATCTATCTTTATTTGCCTACCTTACATCCAAACTAGGCGGTGCTTTATATTTATTTTGTTGGCATGAAGTTTTCTAGTCGCTATTTCTGCATAGGCGTTGATTAGAACTCTTTTTAGCTTGCAGTTCGTCTTTTGTTTGCTAATTCCTTACGTTATAGCGCATTAATTTTTAGAAGATTGTGTTTGTTCTTGTTGGCGCATGCTTCCTTGGTGTAAGGCACTTTTGATTTGCTTTGCATAGGTGGGTGCCTAAGTTCTAATTGTTGGCGATTTATTTGTTTTGCATAGGTGGGTGCCTAAGTTCTGATTGTTGGTGTTGATTTTACACGTTGGCGTTGAACATTCTCATAAAGGGGTGATCCATGATTTTCAGTCTTCTTTATCTTGCTATGGCACGTGGCTGGCCACTCTACTTAAATATCATCCACTTCAATGGTCAAACAATCAATAGTAATTTTACACCTCATTCACAACAGAAAGTGGTAAATATCTGTCTTATTTTTATTAGCCAAAATTAACCTTTGAATATTGAAGTGGATGATATTTAAGAATAGCCCTGGCTGGCACTTCAGGTGCTTTTAGTTTGTTTTTGTTTAATTAAGAGGCTTTGATTTGTTGTTGCTCAAGGTGCCTTTGATATTTTGATTTATTTTTTATGCTTGTTGTGGCACGTGCCATACAATAGGCTTTGATTTTTTTTATTTCTCTTTTTATATTTTTTCAATATTTTTGTTTATTATTTTTAATAACAATTGTTGTTAAACAATATTATTATGAAAAATAATAATATTTTATAAAATTTTATGGCTTTTAATTTTTTACAATAATTTTTATGGTTTTAAATTTTTATGCTCGCGCCTCTCTTAGGGCTTTTTTGCCCTCTGCGCTACCACCACCAATTGTGGTGTGTAGGCATGAGGTCATTGAGAACAAGGACCATTATCAGCGCATTGGGGTTAGTTGTAGATTCAACAACCTGTGGTCGTCCCTGCTGAACCTTCACAGCTGGGTCTTGGAGTCTTTGAAGCTCTTGGTGGGGGGCAAGATTGAGTTGTTTTCGTGCGCCAGGGGCTTCTTTGTGGTAGCTTTTGATTCCCCTGACGAGAGGGATCTTGTGTTGAATGGTCGAGTCTGGATGTGGGGAGTGCATTTCCTATCCATTAAACCTTGGTTTAGCTCCTTCAACCCTCTCACCGAGCCTCTCAACATTAGGCCAACTTGGGTTACGCTCTCAAATCCTCCTCTTCAATGTTGGGAAGATTCATGTTTTGAGGATGTAGGCAATGCTATTGGCCACTTCTTGATGGTGGATTCTACTACCTCTTTCATAGAACACTCCATGTTTGCCCGCATATTGATCGACATTGACATCTCCAAACCCCTTCATGGGGAGGTGGTTCTATAGGTGGGGGATAGGTTGTGTTCACAACTGCTTGATTATGAGAGCCTCCCGTTCAGATGTCGACATTGCTTTGCCATGGGTCACCTGGCCTCCATTTGTCCCCTCTCGTCGCAAGGGTGTGGCCACCTGGTGGAAGAACGCTTCGGATGATCACTTGACTGTCAGTTCTCCTGACTCTCCGATAGACTCCTCGCCGATTGTAGTACCCTCTTCATCTACTTCAGGTCATGTGTGTGATGTGGCAGATGTTGTGTGTTCCCTGATTCCTCCAGCATCTTCAGATATACTGTTGATTGCCCCCTCCCATGAGGGCATGGTGGAGTTTCTTGTTCTTGTTCCGTCTTCAAGTTCCCCAACTTGTGTTGGGGCCTCTCCCTCTTCTCGGGAGTTGACCTTGTCTGTGGAATCTGATGAAGATTCCCCTATCTCCCCTTGTTTTGACGACTTAGACTCTTTGTGTTCTTGGACCGTTGTTCAGAGAAGGAAGAAAGGTCTTCCTAAGGTTGTTTCCTCTTTACACCCTTGTGTCAAAGGCATTCGGTTTGCTCGGTCGGGATCTAGCGTAGTCTAGTCTCTGTTGTTCTGTCCTTTTTTCGCAGCGAGGCTGCCTTCTGTTGTAAGGGTTCGGGCCCTTTCAAAATCCCGTTTTGAGTCCCTGTTTCACTACTTGTGAAACTCGTTTCGTTCGCCTTTCTTGGCTTTTGTACATGGGTTCGGGCCGTTCCTAGTTACTTTTATCAAAACACTTGACACAAATTTTAATTTCAATAAGAATGAATTTTTATGACGTCCACGAGGCCAAACAACCTAAGGGACCAAGGGAAGCAACCCTAAGACACTTTCAAAATCTTTTTGATGCCGACTCTTCTACTATGTATCTTGACCAAGAAGCCGACCGTTATGTGGAGCTTTGCTTCCTCAAAAAGCTCGTTTAAACTTCCTCCTTTCAAGTTGTCCCCATACTGAATGCGGATATCTTCATAGATAACACAATCAAAGATGCAATGCCACTCTGTTTCAACCACTCTTTTGCTGGAGAAAGTGCATATCCTATCTTCCCAAACTTCCTTGGGGACTATCCATCTACCAATTTCGCACCTAAGATGATGAGAGCCGGTCCTCAACTGTGCAATTAAAAGTCTAGCCTTACCCTTAATAGCGCATGCAAGTAGGTTTTTTCCCCATGCTCCCACGTGGGGTTGAACTCTTTGACATAATGCATTTTTTTCACCCAGGCTGCTTAGTCCACATGGCAATCCTGAATTTTTCTAACATGAACTGTTTAATTTCAGCTTTGGTTTTAGGACAGTCTTACATATCAATATCCCATTTGTTCAACCACTTGTTCTGTTTCATCCACATCTTTTTCCTTTGAACTAACTCTTCCTCCACCACCAATTTAGGTCAGTGCTGATTTTCCATGTTTTCCACTTTCTTTATGTAACAAAGAAGCCGAATAATAGCAAATCCCTCCACTCGTAAGGAGCCCGCCTCAGCCAAAAGAATCTCATAGGGAATTGTAGCTTTGACTTTAAGACTACTAGTACTAAGATGCTTTTGAATTCTCTCTAATTGTCTCCACTTGTGATTAGACACGCTACTCCCCCAAATCTCGTGGCCATATAAGACAACCTGGGATGACTAACAAACCAAAAAGAGTCTTCTTAGTTTTCCAATCCCATAGCTCTGCTTTCCTACATCTATTCTGAAGCAGGTAAGAAGCTCTCCAACCCCCTTGAATCCTCTTCGTTCTACAAGTGTCCCAGCTGAGCTTGTTGTTGAAAACAATACCAAGGTACTTGTACTCTTCAACTATTTCCAAAGAGCTTCCTTCAAAAATAAAGTTGACTCGCTGTTGTTGCTGCCTTTTTAAGGAGAAAATCATGACTTTGGTCTTGCTAGTGTTCACTTGCATCCCAACCTCGTGACAAAAGAGCTCTAACTCCTTCAAATGCTCTCTCAAATCATGGGCAGTTTTGGCAACTAGAATAAGATCATCCACATACAAAAGTAACTTCACCACAAAACCCGCCAACTGAATACCCTCACCAATAGTATTGTTTAACCATTCTTCGAGTTTATCAATGTATAAGCCAAATAAAGTGGGAGAAAGGGGACATCTTATTTGACCCCAATGTCACTACCAAAACACTCCGACATACCCTCTTTAGTTCTAATTTTAGCTCTAACCTACTTATAAAGTTTGTGCACAGCCACCCTATACTCATCCGGAATCCCAAGCTCCTCTATCCTTTTCCACAGTTTGACCCTAGGAACTGTGTCAAAAGCTTTTTTAAAATCAACAAAGCAACAAAAGGCCTCTCACCCTTGAGTGTCCCAAACTTTTTCGATCAAATGTCTTGCAACCCATCTATGTCTTGCACTTTGCCACTTGCTAACTTTTTTATACCTTGGTTGATATCTTCCACCGAGAAGAGCTCGGTTGACGTGTAACTATAGGAGGGTTGACTTTCTCTTGAGGCCGTTCATATAGAAGCCTCACATACTCTAACCATTGGTCATCTGTGATATTGTTTTCAATATGTTTTCTTTCTTGTTGTAACTCCCTCCAAAAGCCTTTGGGGTTATTTTTATCCAAAGATATTATCTCTTTCCTTCTAGAAACTACATAGCTTTCTTTTTTGAATTTTAACACATTCTCATTTTTTTTCCTACTTTCATTGTGTGTCTCAATCTCTTTGAAGGCTCTTTTCTTGCACTATTCATCATACCATGGATTGGACAGGAAAGTATTTGAGATCCTCTTCTTAGGTCGATACCTCTTGCACGACGTTAGAGCCTTGTGGATGAGAGGGATCAACGTACCGTTGCTAATATTGTTCTTTATTTCCTTTTTTGTTTCTTTGCCCCCTATGTTGTTTTTTATCGTTTGGAAGTGTTATTTTAGAGCAACAACGAAGATCTCCTGATTTTTTTGGTTCATCAAGATTCTACTTTGTGTGTGAAGTTTCTTATGCCTGTTTTGAATCTACCCCTCTTTTTGCATGACATTCTGAAGGCCAAACTTAACTAGGAGATGCATATGATCAGATTTCAAATCATTAGTGAAATCCCCAATGTCGAATTCTAACAACCTGGAAGTACCATTCTGAGAACAAATAACATAATCCACCACACTTTGACCATTACCCTTGGATCTAGGCCAATCACTCATACCATTACAAATAACCATGCCGTGAAGACTACAAAGTCCAAATAATTCTGCTCCAAAATGATTCACACTACCATTACCATCCTGTGAGATTCTTTCCCAAAGTTGATCTTCGCTTTCCTCTAACCATAACGGGTTGTTGTCCCCTCTCTCCTCTCTGCCCAAATGAAGAGACTGATTGTTTGTTGTCCTAGCATTAAAATCACCAAATAAGACAATTTCCCCCAAAGGGTTGAAAGTAGAAATGTCTTTCATAAGTGCAGCATAAGGGTCTTCATTGTCAAGATTTCTCTTTTTGTAGAACTTTGACCCTTTTGGGGCAAAGTAACACGCTGCCAACTTGACCGTAGCCTCATTGTCAATTATTTTTATCCAAATGTATGGCTTGTTGAGACCCTCTTTCTCAAATTCCACGATCTCACCCCACATATCTCTAATTAGCACATTGATTCCCCCATGCCCTTTACCTGTTTCAGTTCCTTCATTCCAAATTGAAATTTTCTTGCACCCTTCAAAGCTCGGCACTTTACAACCATCATGCTCATGAGTCTCCGTATGGATAATCATGTCGTTTCCCTCCGCTATGGGCCCCAACCCCAATCCTCTTCTCCATGGATATCCTCTGCAGTTCCAACTTACAATCTATAGATACTCTCGTGGGGCCCCGAATCCCTATTTCTTGTGTGAAAATTTCTCGTTGATTTGGGCTTTCCCATTTTTCGGCCATGCCCACTTTCCGTCATCCCTTGTTTTCACTTTCTCCCACTCTTTCCTTTGTTCTTGTTGTGCGAATGTCAAATCTTCATCTAAGAATATGCGGGTGCCTCTAAGCTACCCCTTGTTTTTTAGAATCTCGCTCTTATCTATGTTTCTTAAGATAACTCTTACATGCTTATTCCTCCCTTCCTCTGGTTTCTTTCCTATCATGTTTTCTTGCTGAATAACACTTGTCCATTTCAGCTTGTCTTCAAGGAAATCTCTTACAAAAATATCGATCCTTTAATTCTCCCCAAAGTCCCTTAAACCTTTGATGATGATATTTACTGTCTTATCTTGTCTGTCCTTTTCTTCTTTTATGTGAATCTTGATTTGTTTCTCAAAGATTTCTTTTTGCTCTTTTAATGGTCCACTTACGACTTGTGACCAAGATTTAGCTCTTCTATTCAGTCTCTTAATTGGGTTTTGTTTTATCTCCAAGTCAGCAATGACTGATTAAATCTCCTTCATTTGAGTTGTGTCGCCTCCATTTGCTCCATTTACTACTTCTAACTTCTTATATTCTGCTGATTTCAGTTGTTTTACTTCTTGTTTTAAAATGCTCGGTTCTTGTTGCCCTCTTTCCATACTAATCTGCAGATTCAAAACTTGATCCTTGAGAGTATTATTCTCTTTCCACCATGCATCTGTCTTTTATCATTTCCTTCATCTTGTTGTCTCCTTGCTGCCTCTTTTCTTCAAGCATTTCTAGCCTCTCCTTCAAGCTCATGAGCTCTGCCACATACAGCTCTGACGACCACAATAATGGCGTGGACGTAAGGTTGTATACCTCTTTGTTATCTCGAGATTCTTCATCTCTTACCCCAATCTTCGTTATGTATGGCTCTGCTTTGTCTAGGTTTGACATCGTATACTCCGGATTGCCTACAAGCTTCACCTTTTCTTTGGTTTCACCCTACTTAGTTTGCATTCCTCCTCTCTGAGGCAAAGTACTAAAATCGCTTGAGTTGTTGCTATGCCCTTTTGGCAGGATCATAATAAACATTTTCTTGTGTTTGCCTAAGCCTTCGGATTTGTCAACACCTTAGTATCCCCTTGTATTGCTTGGCATTCACGTTGACCAACCTTTCAATTGCTTTTACTGCGTTTCCCTGAGGGTATGCTAACCATAGAGGATACTCTGCCAAGAGAGATCCTTGATTATCAACCTACAGGTTAAGATCTGCCCATGCAGGGGTTTTTGAGAGTTGAAGAAGCTGATTCCATGGAATATCCACTTCCTGGATAAACACCCTAACCATAGAACTAGGACCCTGTGGTTGGAGTCCACCTATTGCCCCGTGGTCAGCTGAACTCGAAATCCCTGGCCCTAGGATTTTCAAATGATTGTTTACCTATGTTTTAACAGGTACTAACCCCTATCAGCTGAACTTGGAATCCCTGGCCCTAGGATTTTCAAATGATTGTTTACTTGTGTTTTAACAGGTACTAACCCTTGTCAGCGTTGCAAAGAGATCTAGCCCTCCGTTTAAACAATGGTTTCGAATCCCCCGTTGGTTTAACCATTATGCGGAACCCGAGAGTGCAGTTCCACCTTTTGTTTTGCAGTTTCATCGTTTGTTTTCACCATTTGAGAAGGGTTTGCAGTTTGAGAAGTATGTGTTTAGCAATTTCACCGTTTGCCTTTTCATCAATAAAAGACAATGTATGTTATCTGTTATGTTTTTATTTCGGGTATGTTGTTGTTCATCCCCCGCACAAGAGAAACTCGAATAGGGTTTTGTTTTTGCATTAAAAAAACAAAGTAAACAGAGAATGCCAGGGAACCAGACAAGGTGGGACACACCTGCTTTATGTCACTGTATGCTGCTTTCCGACTTTGCCTGGTCCCACTTTCTCAGGAAGCCCAACAAACCTTCTCGAAAAAAAATGTTCAAGCCTGTTTTTCTCTTTTCCGCCGCTCGAAACTCTAAAACCTTCGCCTGAAATCCTACGCTGACTGGCTGCCGTCGCAGGAAAGCACTTCTCCTTCACCAGAAAAAAAACCCTTCGCCATCCACCTGAAACTCTTCGCACGAATAAATTATTAATTATAAATTGATGTATTAGAATTAAAATTTTACGGACAAATTGCACATAAATGAAAATGCAAAATTTGACAATTACGACTGTTTAGATTGGACAAAACAATCATTGGATTTGACAACTATCTTGAACATGACTTTTGACTTGACCGAAAAATATCATTTGCAATTTCTTACAAATGACAATAGACAAATGACTGGTTTTAACGACATGACATTTCATGTCGACTTGGATTTTGTCAAAACCACTGTTGGCCCTTGACTACAAAATGCAATTCAGTCAAAGAATGACTTGAACATAGACTTGGACATAACGCCGTCGACTGAAAATGACCTTTCTGACATGACATGACAACTTGGTGATAACAAAATTCAAGTTTCGGATTGGGTACATCAAAATCCTAGTTTCACCACTGCAACCAATCTTTCACAGTTAGTGATGCCTCCACCACTTAATGAGTTGAAAACTAGACTTGCTTCCCCAGAAAAATCAAACCTTGCCCTCCTCGTAGTTGTTTGTTAGGCTTTTTGCCAGCCTGGTAGCCCATGGGTCTTCATAAGGTTGATGCAGAAATTCAGTGGGTAGCAGAATTTCTACATTGAGCTAATACCCTTTGGTAGTGGAATCTAAATCGGAAGTTTCACCCAAATAAAGTGGAATTTACCATATTAAGACATGCAATGAAAACTCATTACATCTCCACAGTAAAAGAATGCACTCGACCTTAAATATCCACATCCTTACATAAATGTCAGTGTGTATTCTATGTAGCTTTTTATTCTGTTTATTTTGTCATGCTTCCTTTTTAAGGATGGCTTAGCTGTCAGGGGCTCCATGCAAGCTTATTCAAATAAATTTAATTTAGTGTAAAATTCTGTTACTTTTATTCTCACGGCATGCTACTTTTAATCTTGTAACATAATTTTTCACTAGGCATCTTCCTTTGTTACAGCATTAGAGTCACTGATCGTAGTAAGTCCTTTAATTCTACTAATGTCTATATTATGCTGTATCCCTGCATTCATCCTATTCTTCTACTAGGGGAAAGGGGCCAGTTTCTGCCCACGCCCCAATAACCGCTATGTTTTTTATCACTTGACCCCCCAATTAAAATTTAAAAAAGAACCAATACATGTAAAATACCAACCTAATAAATTAACACAAATGCACCAATACATGTTCACAAAATTTGTAAATTAACCAATGACATTAAGACAAGTGCACAAATGTGATGGTGAGCGGTTACTGGCACATCATTGCGCATCTATGGGGTGACATGTTGAAATGACACTTTTTTCGACCCATGTGCACATAACGCGTCCTGCAGGGAAATGTATAAGTGCCCAGAAGCTGAAAGAATAGCTTTAAGCTCTTAAGTTGCATACGGAGAAACCCAAAAAAAATCGTCGAAATCCGATATGTCTAGCTATGAGCTTGACGTGCGCAAAGTTAGGGTGGGCGGCTACTGGCCACTCTCCCCTATATGCTTCAAGATCACAACTACGTGTAAAGGATCTGACTATTCATATTGTTTTTTAAATTAAATAACCATCTAAGTTCTACTTCATAATGTCAAGTTTAAATAACCATCTAAGTTCTACTTCATAATGTCTAGTAACAATTTTCATCACTCCAGTAGAACAACATTGCTTTCACGAAAAAATATTCCCTACCTAGTTTCTCCAGTTAAAAGTCGCTTGCAAATTTGCAAAAGAATTACAAAGTTATGGAATAGAAGTGTTTACATGAATGAATGTTTGCATTAGAAGATATGCTAGAGCATCATCCTCTTGAGAAAACACATACTTCTAATTAAAAGGAAAAATGTTCTCTCCAAAATCTGGCAAATGTCTGCTGGAATTTTTCTCGAGTCATAATGTTACCAGCATAACATCATTTATTGCATATGCAGTGACCAGAATTTTGCTTCTGCTCAGTATCCCCAGTTATCATTTTTAATCTCTTCGTCAAACTCTGCCTTGAGCTCTGGGTACTGGGCGAAGTACTCATCAGCAGTCATGGTCGTAATTTTATTCTGTAGACACAGATTGAGTTGCCAAAATTATAATAAAATTCAAATAGAAGAGAACCCAAACCAAGAGAAGCCTGGTATTCAAAGCTGAGAACAAGTTTACCTTCAGTTCCCGAACCTTGGCAATTTCTTTGTCCAGTCTCTCTGACTCTTGCAATGATTTTTGTTCTGCTTCTTTAGCCTCCTTAAGCTACACAAAAGAAAGAAAATTTAGCACACTGAATTGTACATGAGAACTTTTACTTCACATCCTTTAGACCAAAGTTGTTTTACATGACCTATCAAAGCGTGTTTACAAGTTTCAAAAATTATGTGCATGACCTTCCAATTCTAAAATAAATTCTCTAAGCTTTGTTTTGTTATCTCGATTTAAAAATTCATGTGCTAAGTTGTGATATAAATGAGTACAAACAGAATTAGACTCATTAATGTCTTATGGCATAATAAATTACAGCAAGCGGGCATGGCATCTGATTAAATAGGCACAGATCCCAAACACTTGGCCAAGGATTACATAAAATCTCACAAATATGGAGATAGCATTCATTCATATAGGTGCAGTTTAATTCAAAATAACACAAGTTGAACAAAGAATAACACACCGATCATCAAAAGACTGCCCAAGAAGAAACATGCCAAAAATGATGATCAAGCAATCATAATCAGAAATATCTGCTAGTGACATAGATTGAAGGAAGAATGCCCATGCAATCAACCGTTTTAATCAATAAAACGTCTGATTTGAACAGACTGGTAAAGATTGACTGAATCCAAATGGTGCAATGTTTAGCCTTAACAAAGTGGCAGAAAATTTGTAAGTTCCCAAAATCATCAGAGAACCATTAATGAAAAACATCATCATTACCAGGAAACTCATACCCCAACCCCTCAGTAATTATTCTTGTATCCAAGACATTTGCCCATTTCAGAGACACATATGGAGACATCTGTACACGTCAAGAAACTTAATAAAATGTTTCTATACATCTCCATGGACCATCCCTTGGAAATTCCCATTGAATTTTCTTAAATTTCCTTTTAATTACATTATTTTTTGGTCAGGTGCTAATAACTAGTTGAAGAGAGTTCAAACAACTAAAGAAAAACACCGATCGGCTTGTACTTTTAAAATTTTGCATTAAACTGTAGAGTTTCTCTGTAGCAGACAAGTTTTCTTATCAAAGTTGAAAGTGGTAATGGCAAGGACAAAAACAAGATACGAAGGTTTAAGATTTATACGCAGACAGAAGCTTTGTGAATAGATAGAAATGGAAAAGAGGTGTGCCCAATGGTAGTAGCGTGTGCTATAGGCCATTCATTGAATTTCTTAAATTAACATATTAAAATATTTTTGTAATTTGACATATTTAGTCTTTTATACTTTGCCTGTCTCCAAGAATCCCTGTTCCATTTTTTAAAGTTTCCTATACACTAGACAACTTCCTCCAGATGACTACAGAGAACAGTCTTCTCACTCTATTTACAAGAATTAACATCAACCAAACATATCCTGAAATAACACATCTTTGGACATGTGGATAACATTAAATACATACTCCTGTTCATGGGTTAATTGACAAGGTGACAAATTATAGAAAAGGGAAATGGCAGGCTCCTAGGGAAGGGATGAAATTGAGCTTTGATGGTGCAGACTGCAGCGTATGGCAATCCAGGATTGGCTGGGGCTGGTTTTGTCATAAGAAATACTATGATGATTTTCTATTGGGTGGCTCTATACATCTTGGTTTGAAAACAAATAATGCGGCTGAGTGGGAGGTATTGCTAGCTGCTTTAAAAGCAGCATATGCAGAAGGATACTGCATGTTAGAAGTTGAAGGGTACTCCAATTTAGTTATAGAAACAATAAAGAGAAAAAAATGGCATATGAGCTCTCTTCTAGAATAAGTTGCAATTTGGAATAAAAAATTTGATCAAATTACTCTTGTATAGTAATTATTATCTAAGATACTTAGATAATGCAATTATGGCAGGGTTTGCAAGATCTTGTATGGCAGTGATTTTTGGTGTGAATGCCATCTAGTGGCTTGGCTTAGCTCCTCTCTGGTGTATTCTTATGCTTGTAGGGTGTGTTGGTTCGAAGGCAATGGCTCATAAGGGCACGGGGAGAGATCAGTTTTGTCATGGTAGTGTTTCGGTTTATAGGCTCAAGGAGATTTTCAGTTGTTCATCCAAGGGCATGCTGAGACTGGTAAAAGCTGTTCTTGAGGCCGATGGTTTGTGCGACAATGGTAAGCACAAGTCTTGTGAGTCAATAATGGATGACTTTTTAAAGAAATTGAAGGGAGTGGTGGTAGATGTGGAGGTTCGTGATAGTCTCGAATCTCTCCTGCTGCATCTGATGTCTGTATTTGAGGAAGAGAAGGAAAAACAAGCCTCCTTTGAGGTGCATCATGGGTGCAGAGACAGTGGATATGATGCTTATGAATTAAAGGGTTTTAGCCCTATTGGAGTATGTGAGAGCTTTGGATGCATTCTACCAAGATGCCCACCTAGTAATGAAAAATATGATGATCTCCCCACATAATGGTGTGCTTGAGGTAGTCAATGGTTACATGCTGCCGGTATTATGTAGTGTGTGCTCTGTGTCGTGCTGAGGTAATAAAGGGTATTAGGTTTCACGGTTTGGAGCAGGCAGAAAGGCTGCATGTTTTCCCAGTGGAATTGGTTAATGTTTCTGGCAAGGATCTTCATAACAAAGCTGATGAACGCTGGTTTTCTCCTCCATGTGGTCTGGATTTGAGATGAGCTGGTGTGCAGGAACTCCCATAAGGTGCAGCATGTGGATGGCAGTCTGGTTCTTCTTTCTGTTATAAGTTCTGTGTTTCTGCTAAGTCCTTTGTGGTTGTATCTTGGGGATGTGATAGTTTGGTATGGGTAGGATTTTCTGTCTAATATACCTGTTCTCAGGTTAGTTTAGCTGCTATTTAATAGTTGTTTTTGTTAGTATATTCTATTGTTTAGCAGGGATGGAGCCCCTTAATAGAACCCTGATATTATAACCAGAAAAATAAACTTCAGAGACATACTAGCACCCATGCTGCTGCCCAGCAACAAAGCAAAAGCACTTTACCATTGACACAGATTCGAGTCTCCAGTGCCTCTGGATGTTGAGTCTGCACTCACCTCCCAGAATTTCCGAGCTTACCAACCAAGGAAAAGCCATTGACATTTGCCAACCAAAACAAAAGCTATTAGCAACCAAAAGAAAAACATTAAAGGCATCAAGATTATTTAAGTTCCTTGTGAAGCTAGCTAGACAAGAAACTTAGAAAAGTGAAAAAAAAACCCTAAAAATCCCTTGCAACAAAATCACACCAGCTGCAATGTTCTCATTCCAGCAAGAATGAGAAACTCAAATCTTAAAAAATATACAGTAGAGAAACCAGTATACCATTGTTCCACAGTGTCTTTGGGATGGGAAGATGCAGGGACAGGGGGATGAATTTTGGGGCAGCAATTTTTTTCCCAAACTAAGGGGGCTAATCGAATTCATTGTCCAATGCAAATGTCATGGAACACATACTCCTCATTACTAGAACTGCTAGACTCATCTAGCTCCTAAAATTGGACACCGCCCAACCCTGTATGTGGGGTTTGATCCTTATCAATCTAGACCAGTTCAAATGGGTCAGACCATGATGCTACTAGACTCTCCTTGTACTCAATCATCTTGCAATCCATTAGACACAAGGCACTATGTATAGGCACAAGCTTCTTGTCTCTCCTAGAGGTCAGTTTATTACTCTAAACAAAGTGGATGTAGTTGTATGTGGACCAGTTATTCTCAAAAGAAAAAGAACTACAAACTTGTGAGAAGAGACAAATGGCTAGTGTGCTTATCAGTGATGGTGGCCCATACAACCACCAACTCATTGGGTTGTCATGTGCCAAAGTCTCCCCATCTAACTTTGCTTAAATGATAAATCAAGTAGCCCCTAAGTTTGGCAAATTTTGTCTGCTCGTATCAGATCAATGAAGCATCCTATGCGATGTACATCTTCTCAATGGCCATCATGAATACTCCCTTCACCTCCATGTCATCAATGGGGAGAACTCTACCAAGTCTCTGCACACACCACTTTGGGTTCAATTCGTGGTTATCCATTTGAGCTTCTTCCACCTTCATTCACTGATAGGTTTAATGAACTCATTGTAGAAGTGCAAGGTGGGGTCTCTTTGTTATGAAATGGCCTCCATTTGGCCATGCATGTTATCAATGCACTCATATATCTCCCCGAGGCTTGGAGAATAAGAGTCCCATTATCTAATCATTGTGAAAACTAGAGACTGATGTAGATTGTGTTTAGCATCTGAACAAAAAAGTGCCACTCTTCACCACTTCCTTCACCCTCATCCCATGCGTTGTCTTGGACATGGCCCACCAATTCCACACTTGTTGATTCAAATGATTCAAAAATCGAGTCAAAGAAGATGGACCAATTGCCACTGTTAATCCATTGAGAAATCTTGAAACCATGGGAGAAAGGAAATGTTTTGTTTGAGATGCATTCCATCGTTGAAGAGTTTGTACTTTTGTGAGAAATATGTTTACAGTGGTCCAGAACATTGCAAGGGTGACTTGAAACACAGATGCAGATGTTCAAATTCATAGAAAAATCAATTGTGACAAAACCGCTGGTTTCCATAGGTGGTAAATGCAAAACCGCTGATTTTGACACTGCCACAGCAATTTCAAAACTGCCACACTGCAGCAAGTGGCAGTTTCAACACATTGCGGACAGAGTTGGCATTGGAAGCATTTTTGAGTTCCAGGCATAGTCTCACATCATATAAAAGCTACACTCAATAATTAGAGCACCGTAAGGTTCCACCTATCTCCAAGTGGGGTGATTACAAGGGACTGCTCAAGAAACAGTTCTCTCCTATTTGTCATGAGGAAGAGTGATGCAATGGCACTATTCCTGGGAAAGACGAGGGCAGTGCATTCAAGAGTACACAATTGAGTTCAGGAAGAGAGCAGTTCAGTTGGGGAAAGATGTTTTTCAACAGAGAATTACTGATGGAGTACATTGGAAGGTTGTTTGAAAACCTCAAGAGACCTATCTTAATGGCAAAACCCCAAGATATTGATGAAGCATAAGTTTGACAAGAAGAGGAACTCTTCCTATAAACAAAAACATCAAGGAAAAGAGCAGCAGCAAGGTGGGAACGAAAACAAGGTAAGGAATAAAAAGAATGCTGATACCACACTCACTACCAAGGACAAAGGCAAAAGCAAGGGTAAATTCCACTATACACATTGTGACAAAGATGGACACTTTGAAAAACGATAGGAAGTTGCATCCCGAATTAGCACTTTCATAGAATAAGAAAAATGACAGAAATGCCGCCTATGAGAATAAAAACAAGGAGGTTGATTGCAGCTCTGAGGTAGATGAGAGACTTCTTGTGCCACAATGTGTAAGGGAGCATGTGAAGTGGGTGAAGGATCTCAAACTGAAGAGGAATTCACAAGGTTATTCCACATCAAGATTCAAGTTAAGGGCAGTAAGATAGATGCTTTGTTTAACACATTCACAAGCTAATCTCATTTTCCAAAAACTGGTTGGAGAATTAGGTCTGCAAACCACGGACCATCCTTAACCCTACTCATTTGGTTGACATCTCAGTCAAGAAGCAACGTTAGTTGACATTGGAGATAAACGTTGAATTTAAGGATTAAGTTCTTCTAGATGTGATTCCTCTAGACATGTGTGGCGTCATTTTTGGGAGTCCCTATATCTGTGTGATGCAATGTTTTTTAGAAGGGAAAATCAGTATAGACTCTGTTTGAATGGTGAGAATTTTACCTTGAATGCTTATGTTGAAAAGACAAAAGTTTCCATAGCTAGTGTTTATAAAGCAAAAAAAAAATCTTAATACAAGTGGGAAATTTCAAAGTTGTTCTTTCGTTGTTGAGAGAGAAAGAAGAGCATGAAGTGACCTTAAGACATTGCAAGGGTTGCATACTCATCAAGACAAGCAAGAGATAACTCAGCTTGTAGATCAGTTTTCAGAGTTATTCCTTTAAGCTATGGGGCTGTCCCACAAAAGGGCCATAGAGCATAAAATCCAGTTGTTGCCCAATTGTCCATTGCCTAATATTGGGATATACTGTCAAAGCATTGTTGAGGCTAATGAAGTGAAGTTGCAGCTTAAGGCTTTGTTTGAGCAAGATGTGATAAGGCCTAGTACTTCACCTTGTGGTTCCTCAATTGTTGTTGTGTCAAAAAAAGATAGGACATGCCATATGTGTGTTGACTACTGAGAATTCAACAAAATCACCATCAAAAATAGGTACTGCTGCCATTTATAGATGATTTTCTCCATCAACTATAACATGCCAAGTACTTCACAAAGATGGACTTGATGTAAGGGTATCACAAAGTTTGCATCAAAGCAGATGTTTGGAAGACAACATTTAAAACCAAGCAGGGTCTTTATGAGTGGCTAGTTTTGTCATTTGGGTTGTGTAACACTCCTACAACATTCATGCAATTAATGAATTAGGTATTAAGACCACTCGTTGATTATCTTGTTATTGTCTTCCTTGATGATATTTTGGGTTTCAGTAAAACATATGAAAAGCATGTTTCCCATCGTAAGCAAGTGTTGCAAGTTTTGAAGGAGAACACGTTGTTATTGAATGGTAAGAAGTGAGTTTGCTAAGATATCACTTGTCTACCTTGGATACATGGTGGGGAATGGTGAAATGAAGATTGATAGAGTGAAGATTAAGACCATTGTAAATTGACCAAAGCCCACTTCTATTTCAAAGATCTATAAAAGAGATCTTTGACACATAACTTAGCAGCAGATAAAATATAGAATACAGAAGAACAACATTTTGAGAGTAGTTAAATTTCAGGTTAATAAACTTTTTTGAAAGTGCTTATTGTTTGTATTTTTAGTAGTGTATTTGCAAGTTATGATGTTATCATAATCAAGTCTGTTGTTTTGATTGAAGTTCCACTTTGCAGTTAGGATTATTTTTTTGAGTGCAGAATCTGATTACCATGGTTTGAAAATTAACATGGTATCAAAACACATTGACTGAAATCTTCCATGTCCATGTATGGAGTGTGCTACTACATGTGAGAGTTGTCGGAGGATTTTGGTGCCCTTGCTTCAATGATTGAAAAGATTCAGACCTATGAGAGGTTGTTGAGTGCAATGTCTTAAGTGCTCCAGTGATTGGAGTGTTGATCTACAGCTGTCATAGGCTGCTGATCTGAATTTTTTCCTAGCTGATCTATCTAGTTTCAGTGTGTTTCAAAAGCTGCAATCATGACTAGTCTCGTTCTTAGAGACTGTGACCACCTAGAGGGCGCTTCCAACTTTACTCTTTGAGCAGACTGCAAATACTTCCAAAGGAAGTTGATCTTTGGTATTTTGTGGAAACTGAAGTGCTCCTCCTACAATCCTATTCAATTTGTTGAACATAACAAAAAATTGGCCAAGCAATTCATTCTAGATTTCATTAAGAGGCATTTAATCCCTCACATCACAAAGAAGACAACAAAGGATAAGTATGATGCCTTGATCTCCAAGTATCAAAGCATCAACATTTCCCACAAGATGCTACTAAAGAACAAATCCAATGCCACAAGCATGAGTGATACAAACATAGTGGCCACTTATCTTATGAAGATCACTAAACTTTGTGACCAACTTGTTGCAATCAAGGTAAAGGTGGATGATGATGAGGTGGTGCCCATAGCTATAAATGGGTTCACTTCATCCTGAGACCCATTTGTCTGAGGTGTCTATGCTTGCAAGAAGCTTCCCAATTTTGAGAAGCTTTGGGATGAATTTATCCAAGAGGAGACCAGACTATAGACTATTTCAACCAAAGTGGAAAAGAATCAAAACCAAGCCCTTATCAAGAAGATGAAAAAAAATTTGTAAGAAAGAATGACCCAGGAAGGGTCATAAGGAAAAGGACTCCAATTCTTCTCAACATGGGAAGAAAGACTTGAGCCATATCAAGTGTTTTAAATACCAAAAGAATGGCAACCATGCTTCTCAATGTCCTGAGAAAAAAGGGAAGGGCAAGCAGCAGCAGCAGCAGCAAAAGCAAAAGCAATTTGCAAAGAGTGCAGAAGCTTCGACTATGGATGAAATTTTGTCTAGGCTTGAAACAACCTTCTCTATGGTGTCATGTCTATCCACTAACATCTTTTCTGGTGTAGGGTGGTATGTGGGCAGTGAAGCATCAAGCCATATGACCTTCAATAAGAAGCCTTTCAGCAAAGTTCAGGTGTAGAAGGCAGGTATACAGGGGGAGCCTGGTGATGATACTACATATCCTATTATAGGGATAGGATTTGTTTCCTTCCACATGCCTTCAAGCAATGTTCTTGAACTCCATGATGTCCTATATGTTCTTGGTTTAACTAAGAACCTACTTTCAGTTTCAGCCATGACAAATCTTAAGTGTATGACTAAGTTTGATGAACAAGTCATTATTAGAGATCGCAGCCTAGATCTGTGTTTTTCAGAATGTGACTCAGACACAACACGGATGAATTGGACTCCAACATGACACATGAACCGTGTCTTTGCCGTGGGTGACCTCCCAGTCACTCCCACTCTCGTCGCAAGAGCCAAACGAATGGAGGCAGAACCGAGACGTTCTGTTTGTGAGGAAGCAAAACACCACGGATCACAGTTGGGTTGATTGTGTGATGTGTGGATGTATGTGTTTGGCAGAAGTTGTGATGTTGTCGTAAACGTTGTATGGTTGTAGCGGTTGTGATTGTAATATGACCCGAAGGGTCACTTGTTCTAACTAGCTCTGAGACTCTTTTGTTCATTTATGATACACAGGCGATCTAACCTCCTTTCTTCGTTTTGAATGACTTGGTGTATGAGTCTTTGTTGATGCTTCTCAGCTTGTCTTCTTTGTTTTGTTTCTCTTTGAATGAGCCTCAAGTTGAGTTCTTGCTCTTGGGTTGTTTCCTATGTGGAAATTGGTTGAGGGATGATCTCCCTAATTTCATCAATGACGGATATTACCCAATCTTCTCTTATGTCTAGGCACATTGAATGCTAGACAAAAAGGGGGAGAATTTTTGTTGAACGTTGTGTTTTGATTGTTGACCTCGTAATGAAATTGAGTGTTTGCTTGATCACTTGGTTTTCATGTTTTTGAATGTTTTTGGTATTTTCTATGAATTCCTAAATGCAATTAATGCTAAATGAATGCAAACAACTTTTTGGGTTCCTTTTTTGACTTTTGAAACGAATTAATTACTATAAAGGGAAAATGTATGCAACTAAATGTTTTTTTTGTATGCAATTTAATCTATGTTTTTGTGTATTTTTGTGGATTGATTTTAACTTGTAATCTAAAGAATTGAAATTTGCAATTTAATCTAAGTACAATGAAAATAACTTTGCTCTAAGAAAATAAAGCTAATAAGCTTAAAAACAAACCTATTCTAAGAAATCAATTTAAACTACCTATCAAGAGAAAAGCAAACAAAGTTTTCCTTCCTTAAGAGCAAAATTTATTTTTCTAAATTACTATAGAAGCATGAGAAAATTGTATGAATTTGGCAGGTAGTGCCTAGCATAAGTACTCAGAGGTCCTTTCGGCAACCGTCTCTTCCTCTGCAGCAATGAGGTCGTCCTCTTGATGACAAGGATAAAAACAAGCATGTGAGGGAATTGGATTGAGCTTAGAAGCTATGAAAATCAGATGAAAATGGATTGAGCATAAGCATGCTATTGCAAAATCAAAACAAAAGGCCCACCAGGTCCTGCGTAGAGCATAAGAATGCTATGGGGGCAATTTTGCAAAAGTTTGAGCAAACCAAGAATGCAATAATGAATTTTGCCTCCTAAAATGAATAGAGAAGTAGGGTATTTATAAGTTTAGAATCCACATCAAAGGTGATGGTGATTGGGGAGTTAACAAGGATTGATTAAAGAGTGATCTAGCTCTAATTGGAAGAAAACAAAAGCTTGGAGATGAGATCACAGAAGACTAATTGGAAGATAACAATAGAATGATTGAGAGTCCAGAAATAGTTAAGGGGAGTCAATAGTCACTTATGCATGGAGGGACTCACAATCGAAAGCTAAAAATGGAGTTAAATTGGGCTAAACTGGAAGAAATATCGCATGGCAAAAGATGACAAGGTCACCCCTTTCAGGAAGTGTGCTGCCCTTTATAGCAGGGCAAATCTCCCTGAGAGATACTACTTAAGTTGCAAGACCGCCCTTGGAGATCCTATAGGTTATAGGGGTAATCCAGCCAAAATGGATTGAACAGGCAACAAGAAGGTTAGAAAGTGAGTTTGAAGGTTGAATAGGGAAAAAACACATACGGGAAGTGGTTCGCCCCTTTTAGCAAGGCAAATCTCCCCGAGAGATCCCACTTATATTGCAAGATCTCCCCTAGAGATCCTAAAGTCATAGAAGCGATCCAACCAAAATGAACCAAGCAGGTGGTTAGATGGGAAGCAGGACCTTGGAAGGTTAGTTGAAGGGTTAGGGAGGCAAGAACAAAAGGGGAAAAATACTGAGGGACATGTCACCAAGAGAAAAGCTATTGAGAGGTATATATATTCACACATATGTGGCCGTGTTTAGGACTCTAAATCATCATCAGACAGTCGTGTCGGTCTATGCGCCTTTTTCATAGTTACAGGATCTTGGTTAAGTATTGGCAAGAGGTTAGTGAAAGGCTGGCCTATACAAACTGATAGCTTATCCGATAACACATGGAGCCTTGATACATATGAGCGACAAGTTGTGCAAGCTTTCACACAAGAGACTCGGTCACCTACGCTATGGAACATTATCTCTCATAAAGGATATGGTGTGAGGATTGCCAAACTTCAAGATAGAGAAGACAAGAGTGTGAAAGGACTTTCCCTAGCAATGAGCATAGATCAAGAAGGATTTTTGATCTAATCCACTCATATGTATGCAAACCTATGTCAACAACTTCAATAACAAGAAACATTGACTGTGTTTCATTTATTAATGATTCCTAAATGAAAACCTAGATTTACTTCATGATGACCAAAAGTGAGATCTTTGGGAAGTTCAAGAGTTTAGAGCTCTTGTGGAGAATCAAACAAGAAAGAAGAATAAAGTTTTGAGGTCTGACAATGGAGGCAAGTATACCACCAAAGATTTTGATGCCTTTCAAAAAGGCAAGGAACAAGATGGGAGCTTATTGGACCTTACAACCCTTAGTAGAATGGGGTTGTAAAGAGCAAGAATAGGTCAAATATAGAGATGGCAAAGGCCATGATTCATGACCTACATTTACCCATGTTTCTTTGGGTAGAGGTGTGCAATTGTGTTGTTTACATTCTAAACAAGTGTGCTCACTGCGTGTTAAAGGGCAAGACTTGAATGAAAGATTTCACAAGAGAGAAACCTGATGTTTCCTGTTTCTAGGTATTTGGGAGTCCTATCTACATTCATGTGCTAGAGGAGAAGAGGACAAAGTTAGAACCCTAAAGCTTGAAGGGTGTGTTTGTGAGAGGCAATGAGTCCTCCAAGGCTTACAAGGTCTATATTTCCTCACGACAAAAGACAGTAGTGAGCTGAGACATGAAATTTGATGGGGATGCTTAGTCCTCTATATTTCAAAAGCATCCTATGGAGGTTGATGAAAGCAAACAAATTGTTGTCCCAAGTTCTGATCAGCAAAATACAGCAACACCGACTGCAGTTCAGCCAAGTTCTACTCCAGCAGCACATACCTCATTACCACCTAGTACAGCTAGAAAGCCTTGATGACTTACTAGACATTGCAAGAGGTATAAGAACAAGTTGGAGCACCGAAACTGTTTCCAAGTAAGTCATCCCCATAAGAAGTTTTTGAGTTATGCTGCTTTAATGTCTTCCATCGATGATGTGAGACCACCTAGTTTTGAAGAGGTGATTCAAAGCAAATGTCGTGAGATGCCATGACAAAGGAGTATGACTCCATTATATAGAACGATGTTTGGGAGATTCTACCAAGACCAGATGAGAAAGCAGTGATTGATTCCAAGAGGTTGTACAAGGTGAAGCATGCAACAATGAAGGCATAGAGAAGTTTAAAGCCAAATTCGTTGCATGAGGGGTCTCTTAGAGAAAAGGAATTGATTACGATGAGACCTTTGCTCCAATTGCAAGATACATGTCTATCAAGACAATTATGTCTGTTGCATCTTATTTTGGTTGGTCTTTATATCAAATGGCTATAAAGACAACTTTAATAAATGGAAATATAAAGGAAGAAGTGTATATAAATCAGCCTAGAATGCTTGAACTTTGAGGTGCATAAACAAGAGACCCCTATATGCAGATTCAAGGACTTATATGGGCTTAAGCAAGCACCACGTACTTGGTACTCATGGATTGATGAGTGCTTGTTGAAGTTGGGCTTCACCAAAATTTCTACAGATCCTAATCTTAACATCTGTTTGATAAATCTGAACTTTTAATTTGCCCTGATTCCTACAGCTAGTAGTGAGAAACTTAAGGAGTTGACCTCCAAGTTTGATATGAAAGATATAAGCCTTATGCAATACTTTTTGAGTCTGAACTGTAGTAGGGTACAAGAGAAGTCTTCCTACGTCAAAAGTACATAGTAGAGATTCTAAATAAATTTCATGCGATGGATTCTAAGCCCCTTGCTCCTCCAATAATTCCAAATCTAAAGTTGACTATAGATTTAGAATCATAATTGGTAGATCCTTTTGTGTACAAGCAATTGATAGGTCCTCTCATGTATTTGATGACTTGCCCTGATACTTGCTTTGTAGTGAATACATTGAGTCAGTTCATGGTTGAGCCAAGGCAAGTTCACTAGACTAATGCAAAGCGTGTGTTTCAATGCTTGAAGGGCACAATTCATTATGAATTTAGGTATGTTGGAGATGAAGAGTCAATGTTGTATGGCTTTCCGACTTTGCAAGTTAATGGAAAAAATTACTAATAGGGTGTTGGTGTTGACAATAGTGTATTATGACAATCAGAGTTACATCAAGCTATCTAAGAATTCAATGTTTCACGATTGCTCCAAGCATACAGACATTTGATATCATGTCCTTAGAGACAAAGCTTATAAGAGAGCAATAATTCTTCAGTGTGTACCCTCACATGGGTATGTTGCAAATATTTTGACAAAGCCCTTGACTAGACTGAATTTCGAAATTTGTGAGAGAGGCTAGATTTGATGGAGAACACCTTCTTCACAAAGGGGGAATGTTAGATTTCTAATGTATTGCTTGGGTGTTCTCCTACAACTGGGTGCAAGAAATCAGTTTTTATTTTTAGTGTTTTCGTCCTACAATTAGGTGCTAAAAGCAACTTTAAGTTGGACTCTTAGTAAAGGGTCCCATGGAGCTGCTAGAGGATCTATTTTTGTGGAGCAAGGGGTCCCATGAAACCCAAAAAAAATTGCTAAGGCATAAATTAGAATCTTTTCCTCCAAAATAGGAGCAGCCATTTTTTAGGTGGTTGATTTTGAGCAATGCATTTGAGGTGGGGCTGAAACTTTCCTCCACGAACTTAGGGTTTTTTCTACTAGTTTTTAGATTTCTTCCATTTAATTTAGGAAATATTTTGGAGGGAAAATTTTTTATTTGATGATTTTTAATCTTTTTATTTGCAGGTCCTAAAAAATGTTTGCTAAATCAATTAGCATTAAACTAAAAACCTCGTGACCACCAGCTTCCATAAATTTCGGAGCTTAAAGTTTTAAGCATACCTGCAACTACAGAATTCATGGGACTGCTTGTTTTAAAATGCTCCTAAAAAATTTCAGCAACACTGCTGAGATAATTTAGGAAGCCCCCCTCCATGGGACCGCTTCCTAATAGCTTTTCATATATTTAGAGGGTTTCTAAATTCATTCAAATAAGTTGCTTTTGATTCTAGAATAAAGCACTTTGACTTATATTGTATTTAGCTTGTTGCTTTAATTTTTTGGTAGAAGTCGATTCTAGTAAATTTGGTGCTCCAACTAAGTTGCATGTGTGTAAAGCCCAAAAGATTCTCTTAGTCTATAAAAGAGATCTTAGGGGCATAACTTAGCAACAGAAAAAATATAGAATACAGAAGAAGAACAACAGTCAAGTGTAATTCAACTTCAATTTAACAAATGACAATTTTTTGAGTGTTTGGTGTTTGTATTTTCAGCAGTGTAGGTTTGCACATTATCATAATCAGGTCTGTTGTTTTGATTGAAGTTTCAGTTTGCAATTAGGATTATTTTTCTGAGTGCAGAATCTGCTTACCACAGCCTCAAAATTAAAAGCTATAGCAGGGGTTAGAAAACTTTTCAGTGGGGTACAAAACAGCACCATGATTTTGACAATTTTAAGTATAAAATTGGTCATGCTTGCATTGCCCTTGGCATCCTTTTGAAGTTGAAACCAATGCAAGTGACTATGCAAGGGGGGTTGTTTTGTGGCAAGGAAGATCGGTACATTATCATTATGAGTTGTTCAAAGGAGCTGTCCTAAACAGAGTTGCATGGACACGGATACAGTATTGGATACGGATATGGTATCGGATACGGTATTGGATACGGCTATTTTTCAAGACCCCTAATATGGATACGGCTAGATACGACATATATATTAGCAATTAATAATATTAAATAATTTAAATTTAATATAAATAATATATATTTAACAAATATATTATATATTAATAAATTAAACTTAAATTAAAAGTTAAATGTATTAAACTTAATAAATAAATAAAAGTTTACAATGTAAAGTACAACAAAAAAAGCCAACAATTTAAAACAGTATCACCAATTAATAAAATTTGCCTCTTTCTCCATTGCTTGTTGACACTATATCTCCAACTTTAGAATGAATGCAATTATTTGAGTAAATATAATCGCGTAGAAAGACATTTCGGATCGTGTGCATGTTGGTCCAAAGTAGTTCCTTGCAACAAGAAATCAGCATGCCAGGTCATGGAACAGTTGCTTGCGGCAATTTTTAACATTCAAGGGTTTATATTTTTGGGATAAGGCACAAATATCATGAGAATGCTGCATCTGCACGTATCCGGCACGCGAAAAAATAGGGTTTTTTTGGTATGGTCGGATACGGTATCCAAGATGTATTCGAGCCGTATCCTATGAGTATCCGTATCTGATACGGTGATAAGCGTACCAAGGGAGAGGGGGTGGAGTATCTGGTAACTGTGGTCCTAAACTATAGCACATATGACAAAGACTTGTATGCTTTGTTCTCAACATTTAAGAAATGGAAACATTATATCATGGGCAAAGAAACAATAGTGCATACAGATCACCAACCACTTTAGTACTATCAAGCTCAAACCAAATTCCAACAATCCCATCATTATGAGTGGATGTGATTCCTGCAACAGTTGCCTTTGGTGATAAAATACAAGCATGGAGTGACTACAACCTATTTGATCCACTCAATCTTGCAGACGTCTTTGAGTGCATCGTTCATGGCATACACACAAGAGGTCCAATTAATATGTTTGTAGACAATTTTAACGCAACTTCTACAGTGCCTTGACACACCTAAGTGTCGTGTTGCTTCCTTGGAGGATGTTGCTTCCATGCTTGAGGACCCTGGAGAGGTTTGTGTGAATACTAGTGTGTCTCATCCAATTTCCACTACAAAAGTTCTTATTAATCATCACACTGTTCAGTAAGGCCCAACATGGTCAATTCAAATAAAAGAGCTATGGTCTCACATTTAGTAGAAGACTCCTCAATTTAAACATCTTAAGTGTTGTGTTGCAACTTGCTGCCTTGGAAGATGTTGATTCCGTGCTTGAAGATCTTGGAGAGGTTCATGTGAGGACTCAATTCAAGGACATATCGAGCTCTCATAGCTCAACGTTCTAGCTTTGTTTCTCATAACAAACTCGTGGTCATGCTCATTGGGAAGAAGCTATGCAACAAGAGTATGATGCTCTCATGCAGAATGACACTTGGGATTTGGTTCTCTGTTCTACTGCCTCAAAAGGCCAACATTGCCAACTACAAATGGGTCTAAAAGACCAAATTTGATGAGGTCGAAGCTATAAACAAATACAAGGCACACTTTGTGGCCAAAGACTTCTCCTAAAAGGAATTGATTGACTACAATAAGGCGTTCATTCCAGTTGCCAAAATAAGAACTAAACGTGTCATTCTCTCTTGCTACCTCTCCCAAGTGGGAGGTTCATCAAATGGATGTGAAGATTGTTTTTTTTCAGAGATCTTCAGGAAGAGATTTTTATGGAGCAGCCACCAGGTTTTCAGAAGTCAGGTGGTGTCCCTCATGTTTGTAGATTCAAGAAGTCTTTGTATGGGCTCAAGCAAGCCCCCAAGGCATGGTATGAAAATAGTATGAAAAGATCCACAATTTATTTATTCCCTCAAATTTTATTCAATGTGAAGGTGACTATGATCTCTGTGTGTGCCATCAAGATGGTCATATTCTCATAGTTATGTTGTATGTTAACAACAAAATCACTACAGGAGACTCGCCTTCTCTCATTTGTGAGTTCAAGGCAAACTTCATGATTCCTTCAAAAATACTGATTTGGATCTTCTGTATTACTTCTTAGGAATCAATTTTTTTTAGTATACAGAAATTATTGTCATCTGACAGAAAAAGTATGCCTTTGATGGTTTGCATTGGTCTTCAGGACTATAATCCAACCCTCGCTCCTTTACCTATGGGTACTTAGCATTAGGCTTCTCCCACGCCTGAATCCTTTTTGGTTCATCCCACACACTACAGTTCCCTAGTGGGGAGTCTCATCTACATCACACAGACACATAACTTAATATCTCCTTTGTTGTTAGTGTTGTTTCGAGGTTCATGCAGACAACTCATTCAAATCATCTCTAGGCAGTTAAGCATATCCTTCAATATGTCAAGGGTACACCACAACTCGTCATTCACTATGCAACAAGAAGCACTCCTTGTCTTACAGGTTTTTGTGATGTCAATTATGCTGGATATCTAGATAGTTGGAAGAACACTTTTGGCTACATATTTTCTCTGGGATCTAGGCCCGTTCGTTGTAATACAAAGAAGCAAGGTTCTATATCTTTGCATATTGCCGAGGCCAAATACTGGAATGGGAAGAAAACAGTATTTTGGCTCATCTAGCTTCAGATTCTTCTTTCACAGCTTTAATTTCTTCAAACAGTGCCTACCATCATTCATAGCCATAGCCAGAATGCAATAAAGATAATTTGCAATCCATTTCATTGTCAATGAAAGGAACATATTGAGATCCATAAACATTATGTAAAGAAATTGTTCCTGAATGGTCAGGTGGATTTTCAGCATGATTCCTCAGCTGAACAGCAGGTAGATATCTTCATTAAGGCTCCTCTCAAGGATACATTCCTTAAGCATTGTGCTCACATTGGACTTCAGGAACATCTGCCAAGTGGTAACAGCAGACCAATAATTGATATTAAGGGGGGATGTTGGCATTTGTAATGTTGACTTTTGTCTCTCCTAAGGGGTACCTATCTCTATATTTTTATTTGGGTCCAAGTGACCCCACACACTTCGTGTATTGTGTAATATATATTGGGTCTTGTCAGCCCCTTTCATATTCCAATGACTTAGATGTGTATATATACATATGCTAAGATCATTATTTTTTATCTCATTCCATTCCATTATATATTTGAATTGATTCTTTTAAAATATGGGCATCACTACAACATCTTGTGTCTCTTATTCTTGTGTGCCCTACTTGCTTGTAGTTCCTTCTTTTGGTTCTCAGCTTATGTTGCATTTGTCCCTTCTATAATAATCCTGTTAATTTCCACAATTGAGACAAATAAAAACTTCTAACACCTGAGTGCAAAATTTAAACATGCCCAGAACAAGTAATTGATTTTAAACAGTGAGGCTGAAGATTTAAAACAAATGGAATGAAAGTATTGAAACTCTTGATATTGTAAATCAATGACGCTAAAGGTGCTTTACTCTATGAAGGCAAGAAGAATATTTTATGTCACATTTTAAGAGAGAAAATTAGTTGACAATTTCCTTAGATTTGCTTAGGTATGGATGCTTTTCTAATGGCACGAGAAGGGTGCAACACTAAATACTATATTGCAGCACTGAAGAGAGTGCCACAATTGCAAAAAGCATTTACGATGTAAGAGATAAAATTGCAAAGCACATAACAATTCAGGATTAGCGTTAGCAATGGAAGGCTAATCAGTGAAAATTCTTAAAATTCAGTATTATGGACTGCTTAACAAATTTGAAATCAAATGTCAAGCAGAAGAGAATTTTTATTTTCATATTAAGGTTATATCAGACTGATTACCTTAACCATATTGTTAGTTTTCTTTTGGGCAATAATATTCAGATATGTCTGGGTGAACCAGGGAGAACTTATATTTGGATTTGATACAAGCACAGAGGAACACCGACATTCAAAAATATGCTCGCCTGGACAAGTCCATTGGTAATAAAGAAAGAAACTGTCCAATTGTTTCAACTTTCAGTCCTTCACATATCTGAACATTATTGCCCAAAAGAAAACTAACAATATCATTAAGATAATCAGTCTGATATCTCTGGCTGAACTAGAGAAAACTTATATTCATATGTGGTACAAACAAAAAGGAACACCCCACACAAACATCAAGCAAAAATTATGTGATTTGAAGTCTACACAACTAGCCCCACCTTCTAAAACAGCTGAGATAATAATATAAAGCAAGTTAAAACAGAAATTTAAAAACATGTGTTTTAAGAGACATATAAGGGGTCAACTAACTAATCCACTTTGTCTTTAAATTAGACAGAAAACCCTGATATTCAAAAATTAGGTCTCCTGGACCAGTCCATTGGTAATTAAGAAAGAAACCGCCTATTTGTTTCAGTCCTTCAATATCAAAAACATAAACAAAATCCAATAACTACCTAATATGTTTTTCTTAAAGCCATTTACAGGAAGTATGTACAACACATTAGTTCTATGTTTGTTCTCACCAAGGCATCGAATTTTGGCTTGTATTCTGGAGTGACTTTATCCACAAATTTGGGGATTTCAATACCTGGCCAGAAACACATAATAAAATAAAATGTTACACCAATTGAAACAAATTCAAAAACATATAAAAATGTGGAAGATGGTAATATAAAACAAAAACATAAAGATCACTGGATCTATTTTAATTTAACATTTAGCACATTATTTAACTAAGGTTTACTCTTTGACATCATTGTGCTAGGCCTAAGAACCCATTGATTGTATTGGGATATGTAGTAACCAACTATGGCTCATATTTTCCTTATTTGAGTCATTTATTTGTTCCCAAGTACATTTATTATAAGCTAGGTTGGCCTCATTGGGATTGGGGGATTAATATTGCCCAATGATGCCTATAAATAAGAGGTAGTGAGTAATTGTTTAGAATGTTATTGCAAGTTTTGTTCTAATGGTAAGACTTTTGGACATTGCCCCCTTTTAATTGGCTTATTATAATCATGTATTGCATCTATTTTCTCATATATTCTTCTCTTGTGCTAAGTAATTTCATTACAAGTGGTATTACATATTGCATTTGATGAGAGCATGACTCCATCATTATATACTCAACTCACAAAAGATAGTAAAATGCCCCTATAGATGACAACACAATATGTTATTATACACCTTCTATGTAATGCCCCCTCCTCAAAATTAAACTCGGATTAAATATTCAGAAATATTATTAAGGCAGTTTGAAATGAGACGCAGCTGTAAATAGTCACTACAAGACAAGGAATAAGACAAAATCAAATCAGCCATTGCAGCCTAGCATAAGCCAACAAAAAGTAATAACAAGACAAAAGTAATTGCAGACCTTTGTATTAGAAGACAAAAAAGACACTGAATAGAAAAATAAAGGGCAGTGCTTCATTAATTAATATTATGGAATTATTATTGAAGTTTATTTTTCAAGAGGCATTGGAAGAGTGGTGACTTTTGGAGAAAACAACCTATTTAAGAGAGATCAAGCAAGGAGAAGAAACAGAATTGTGAATACATTTTATCTCTGATTATCACTCCTTGTGGAGCGTGGACTGTAGTTCAAACAACCTGAGGACAAAACCCCTCTAGGTTAGAAATTAGAGACGAAAACCGCTGATTCAGGCAGATTTGGAGACATTTCAAAGGCATTTTAGTAAAGATAGATTGCTGCAGATTTGGGATAAATTAACAGCAGACACCATAGGATAAGTTCCATCTTTTCTGAGATATATTCTCAGCATTGTATCTGAATTAGATAATAGATTGTTAAAACTGCAATTTTTGGGTTGATTTCATATTTATAGTTAATTGTGCAACTCTTATTGTGAGCTAGGATTTATTATATTTACAGAAAAATAAGGAAAATTTAAAAGGGTTTATTATGTTTCTCTGAGTTTCCAAGATGGGGGAACGTGGTTTTGGAGACAGCAAATTTTGGGGATAGTAAGGTACTTCTATTAAAATAACTTAAATAAACTAAAAGCAGCTAAAAGTTTAAAAAAGTAAATACAATGTGCTGAATTTCCAATGACAATTCTCCCTCTTTTAGCATTTAGGGGTTTTTTACTTTACTTTCCTTTAAAAGTAACTTTTTATTGTAAGGCACCAAAAGGGGCAGGCAATCCAGTCATGAAAAAAGGGGGACATCAACTCCAAGTCCCCTAGTCCCCAAGTCCCCGAGACATTGGGTGCATCATCCAAACCCTGGGGAACATGTCCATGTAGGACACTGACTAGATCACAATGCCCTCCCATGGTCAAAGTTAGAACATGATAATTGTCACCCATTTTTAAAAAAATTAAATGTTAAAAGCAATGATGGGCTATTCTTGGAAGTCTTTTCTATCTCTTGTTTAAGAAGCTTAATCTCAAAGTGGAAGCTCTTCAAGAACAAGGAAAGTCATGCCAACTATATCTCTAGGTTTTTTATAATTATTTTAACTTTAAGAGGTAATGAAATAAAAAATGCATGTATCATCATCATGTCAACAGAAAATATCTACAGAAAACTTAACAAGCATGTTTGCAAGGATTTTGCACAAAATCACCAGGAAGCAAGGGTTTTTATCTAAGTTGTCAATCTGGGTACAGGGTCAAGGTTCAACTTCGCTGGGACTTCTGGTGTAGGATGTATAATCAGAGATGAGGAAGGGAACTTAATCTGAGACATCTCCAGAAAACCCCCGAATGGCACTAATAGTGAAGTGGAAATCCAAGCTCTTCTTGCCGGACTCAAACTCTGATAGAAAAATGGCTATACAACATTGATATTGAAGGCTTCACAACTATGTATTAATGTGATCTCCAATCACTGAGTGGCCATTTGGAAATTGAGAAACATAGTTGAGTCCATTTGGCAGCTATTGGATAGTATGGAAAACTGACTATAAGGCATTGCTATCGAGAGGCGCATCGCATAGCAGATCTTCTAGCAAATCAAGTGTGTGATCAAGTGGAGGCAAAAATCGTTTTGAATGACCAAAATAGCTAGGGCAATCTACTTCTCTAATCCTTGGACAACACACACCGTAGTGAGGTTGTCCTTGAAGGATTCACATTATCCCGTGCGTATTATGCAGGGTCATTCAGTCTCAACCAAGCCATAGTCCATATCTCGTCGTATGATCACATTGGAATCTGCATGGGAAACTTATTAAATTGGCTTGAGTAGTAATGCAATACAATCAAAATGGTGGGCCATCTTCTAGTCTCTGGCTGCAACTACTTGTGCCTCATGGAGGATGCTTCCTCACAGCAGCTCTAAAGGCTCTTCAACATAGAATCGGGGGAGATCGAGATGGCAATCAAAAAAGTTCATTTACCCCAAAGTCCTATCAGGTGCCTATGTTCACGACGACCAACTGTTGGAATTGTTTCTAACAAACTATGTTTTGGTAATGGAAGGAAACACTAGGCAAAGCTGACTGCTAACAATTTCATCAAAGCTCCACTCCAAACCACAGCAATTTAGGCTATATCTGCCTTCAACAAATGGCCAAAGGTTGGTAGCATTGGCAACATCTTCGACATAGCCATAGCACATGCTAGTGAGGATTTAAAGCAAGCATTTACTCTGCTCAAGGATGGGCTAATCCGCAATAACATGGAGATTTTCAACTTCTTCATTGGTCACTGTGAGTCACTTTTATCTCCACCACAAGTGGAGAGAGGCTTTGAGCTGTCTAAGGGACTCTACTTCCTGATACACCACAGGCCCACGAAACTAAACGTACCTAGAATGTGAAAATTCCCTTTGCTAAGATGTTGTAATTTTGTTTCCCTTCAACTCTATTGCATGCTTGCCATGCCATGTCCACCATCCAATCAAGTCGACTTGAGTTAATGTAGCCCATTCTACCCTAACATCTAGTTTCCTAAATGTTGGACCCCAATGATTGATAAAGGTAATCCATTGTTATTGAAGTAAAGCTACCTCCTCAACACTATACATCTTTTGATGGGCCTTCATGAACCCTTCTTTCACCTTATCATCTTCAAGAGGCATTCTCCCAACCCTTGGTGCATACCATTTGGGATTTAGAGCATAGGTTGCAATATGAAGTGGAGTGTTCATAGTGTTCAACCACTATGTCACAATGGGCCTAATATGCTCCTCATATAATCTTAAATTAAGATCTATGCTATGAAAATTTTTGCTTCATCTAGCTACCCAAGCCTAGGCACGTTTGTATCAACATATCTAGTGACTCACACAACAAGTGAGATGAAGTAGCAAATATATCTACAAACAAAAATTTCAAAAAAGAATAAGACTGAAATGGCAGAGTGAAAGCTAATACAAAAAATGAAAATAATTTACAAGTTACAAAAATTAATAATAAAATCTCTTACCTCACAGTGGTCCACCAATCATCATCAAGGATCTTTTTCTTCACCCTTTCCTTCAACTATGTTCACCTTTGCCCATCTACCCCTCTAGATTGACCATCATTAATTGTAGTGGCTCTTGCACCTCAAGCATCCTCTAATAAAAATAAGTAACTAGCATATTTATATCCACAAGTTTGAAGAATTCCTTCCTCAAAAAGTCCTAAAGAGAGCAAGTGAGGTGTGGTGGTTGCAAATGAGCATTTGTAAATCTCTCACTTTTTCCACCACTCTCTTCACCCAATCTATCTTCTCTATGTCCTTCGGCGCATTGTTCAACGCATGAACATAACATGGGCTCCAAAATATACACTTATAAGCACCCTTCACTACCATGCCGACTAACTTACAAATACGTGCTAAATTGGTCACCAACTATACAACATTTGAGGCCCCAACCTCCACTATGGCCTCTCTCAAAATGTGAAATTGAAAGTCTACATCCTTGCGCTTGTAAAGATTAATAGATGGTAAAAATCTGGATTCAATATTATTTACAAAGAAGAGTAAAGCTCTTATAGAGTTATAAATAATGTTTCTAAATAATACAAGGAGGAAGTTTCTAAAATACAAAAAAGCTAAAAAGACTAAAGCAAACAAATTTAGAACAATCTAATATAATACATTATTGACCATTAATATATCTAAAATATTATTTTAATACCCTCCCTTAATGGTCAATCTATCAACTACACCAAGGTGCCCCCTAAATTTGAGAAACTTATTCGGGCTCAGAGACTTGGTGAGGATATCTGCAATCTGGTCTCAGTTGGAACATACTGCAATCTGGTCTCAGTTGGAACATACTGCAACAGCACTGATCCGTCTTCGACAAGCTGGCGAATGAAATGACAATGAAGTTCAACATGCTTGGTTTGTTCATGGAAGACTGGATTTTTGGCAAGTTTCAGCACACCTTGATTGTCACAATACAAGGGTGATGGCCCTACTTGAGACATTTGTATGTCTAAAAGCATCCTTCGAAGCCAAACTGCCTCACACGTTGCTTTAACAACTCCCTAATATTCAGCTTCGGTCGAGGAGAGAGCCATTGCCTGTTGCTTCTTGCTGGTCCATGTGACTGCACCTATGCCCAAACTGAAAACATACCCAGAAGTAGACTTTCTATCATCAACAGAACCTGCTCAATCTGAGTCTGTAAAACTGATCAGCTTAGGATCTTTGAACCTTCCATACAAAATGTCAAAGTCGAAAGTGCCTTTCACATATCTCAACACACACTTCGCTGCAACCCAATGTTCAACTTTAGAGGCTGACATGAAGCAAGAGATGTAGCTCACTGCAAAACTAAGATCGGGTCTAGTGGTAGTAAGATAAATGAGGCTGCCCACTAGTTGCCTGAATGTTGATTCATTCTCCATAGGTGAATCAAAGTTGGCTGAAAGTTTCAGCCCTTTCTCCATAGGTGTGGATGCAGGTTTGTAATCTGTCATCCAAAACTTGTCCAACAGACTTCGAGCATACATGGACTAAGAGATAAAGATGCTATCATGAGTCTGCCAAACCTCAACACCTAGGCAATAATGCAGAAGTCCCAAATTTGTCATGTCAAATGATTGATTGAGATCATGTTTGATCTCCTCAATCAACTGCTCCGAGCTGCCAGTAATGATCAGATCATCAACATAGACAACTATAAAAAGACTATCATCAGCATACTGTTTAACATACAAATTGGAATCAGAAGGACTCCGCTGAAAACTAAGATCAGGTCTAGTGGCAGTGAGATAAATGAGGCTGCCTGCTAGTTGCCTAAATGTTGATTCATTCTCCACAGGTGAATCAGAGTTGGCTGAAAGTTTCAGTCCTTTCTCCATAGGTGTGGATGTAGGTTTGCAATCTGTCATCCGAAACTTGTCCAACAAACTTTGAGCATACATGGACTGAGAGATAAAGATGCTATCATGAGTCTACCAAACCTCAACACCTAGGCAATAATGCAGAAGTCCCAAATTTGTCATGTCAAATGATTGACTAAGATCGTGTTTGATCTCCTCAATCAACTGCTCTGAGCTGCCAGTAATGATCAGATCGTCAACATAGACAACTATAAAAAGACTATCATCAGCATACTGTTTGACATACAAATTGGAATCAGAAGGACTCCGCTGAAAACCATGATCCACTAGGTACTTATCAATTTTCATGCACCATGCCCGTGGAGCCTATTTAAGGCCATAGAGTGCTTTCACCAGTCCGCAAACTTGGTGTTCTTTACCAGCAGCTTTGAAGCCAGGAGGTTGCGTCATGTAGACTTCTTCCTGTAATTCCCCATTGAGGAATGCCCCATTGACTTTCCATCCAAACTGGGTTGCTATAGAGAGGACAAGTCGAATGGTACTCATCTTGGTTGTGGGAGCAAAAGTCTCCTCATAGTCAATGCCCTCTTTCTGTGAGAACCCTTTGGCTACCAACTGAGCCTTATACTTATCAAGGGTTCCGTCAACCTTGTACTTAACTTTGTACACCCATTTGCAGCCAATGGGCTTCTTCTTAGGTGGAAGATCAGAAAGGACCCAAGTGTTGTTCTTCAGAAGACTATGATGCTCAGCTTCCATAGCTTGTTCCCACTCAGGTATGCCTTTAGCCTCTGAATATGTCTAAGGCTTCGAGATGCTGTGAAGGTTGGCCATAAGAGCAAAATTGATTGTATTTTGCTGCTTGCTCTTCTTCCGAGCAGATCATCATGAAGATCACCGATGGTCTTGGCCCACCATTTAGGCTGGAGAGTAGAAGTACCAACATCTGAATTAGGGGGAACAACATCAACTGGGGCAACTGGAACCAAATCATCTGGATGGGGATCCAGATCATCCTGAGCGGGTGGTGGAACAACAGGCTGAAGTGCCTGTACAACTGCAGAGTCCCTCCCATCAGGTGGAGCTAGGGGACGACGAACACCCAAATCAGATGCCTTTAAAGGCTGATCCTCAGGGCTAACAGAAGGGGAAGACAAATAGAAAGGCCCTATAGCCTCATCAACCACTACATCATGACTGAATATGAGACGATCTGTGTCTACATCAATCAACCTGTATGCCTTATGATTCTCACTATAACCAGTGAACATGAGTTTCTGGCTTTTGAAATCCAACTTAGTGCGCTTGGCATTAGGAATCCATACATGAGCAGTAGAACCAAAAACTTTTAGGTGGCTGACCCTAGGCTTGTGTCCAAACCAGGCTTCTTCAGGAGGCATCTTCTTGACAGCATAGGTAGGAGAGTGGTTCAGAAGATAAACTGCAATGTAGACTGCTTCAGCCCAGAACTTCTTAAGGACGTTTCTATGCTCCAGCATAGAACGAGCCATTTCAATAATGGTGTGATTCCTACATTCAACAACACCATTCTACTGAGGGGTGTAAGGTGTGGTAAGTTGGCGTTTTATGCCATGTGCAGCACAGAATTTGGAGAAGTCAGTAGAACAAAACTCCCCCCCCATTATTAGACCTAAGAGTGACTATCTAACAGCCCAACTCTTTTTCAACTAAGGCCTTATGCTGCTGAAATATACCAAACACATCTGATTTGTTTTTCAAAAAATACACCCACATTTTTCTGCTAAAATCATCAACAAGAACAAAAAATACTTGCACCCAGTAACAGGAGTGTTCATTGGCCACATACATCAGGGTGAACCAACTGCAATACCTTGGATGCTCTCCAGGGATCACCATCCGAAAAAGGAGTCCGATGTTGCTTTCCATCCTGACATGCTTCGCATACTCCATGATGTTGAGTCTAAATCTCAGGAAGACCAACCAGACCCTCCCAAGCTAACTGGGAGATAATGCATGTTCAGGGGCCCATAACACTGATGCCAAAGTTTGCTGATGGAAGTACTCATGGCTACCATGGCATGTTCTTGAGAATCACCAGAATCAACGAGTCTATATAGACCATGATCCTCAAGTCCCTGGGCAACGGTGGTACACGTCTCTTGATCAACTATGTTGCATGTATGCATGCTGAAAACAACATCTAGATGAGGAGAGTGCCGCATAATCTAACTGATTGAGAGAAGGTTCAACTCCATGCTAGGTACAAAGTATACATCGAGAAATATTAAATTTCTCCCTCCAGATTGAATCTGCATGTTGCCCTTTCCGACAACAATATACTCTTCGCCTCCTCCAAAGATGACAATCTCTGAATGGCGTGTACTCCGTGAACCAATCTCTCCGATGTGTGAAATGTTGAGATGCCCCTAAATCAATGTACCAAGCAGAAGATGTGATAGGATCTGCTGGTGTCTTGGCCATAAAGGCGTAGAAAGCAGACTCCTTCTGCTAAGTGTGCTCTGCAACATGGGCTTTTGGTTTGGACTCTCCTTGCTTGGATTGTTCAGAAGCCAAGCATTTGCGACAATCTTTCTTCATGTGACCAAACTTATGGCAATAATTGCATTGAATGTTCTTTTTCTTGGAAGAATCCTGGGATTGACCTTGGCTGGTCTACTGAGAGGGCTGATTCTTGACCTTATTCTCCTGAAAGGCCTTGGCAGCAAATGCTTGCTCTGTGGAGGATGTACTGGCACTGCTACCGAACTATTGTTTCCAACGATCTTGTTGCAGAAGTTTGTTGCAAAGCTCGGGAAACTTCAAGTCAACATTAGTTGAGGTAACGTTGAGCATCTCGATAAAGTGCTCATAGGACTTTGGTAGACTTTTTAGGGTGATGACTACCATGTCTTCCTCCTCAATCTTCCGACCAATCGCCTCCAACTGATCACGGATGTCCTTGATTTTTGTGAGATGCTCCTACAGAGACACCTTTTCATCCATCATGATCAAAAAAGGCATGTTCTTTAGAAAGAACGTGCGGCTCTTGTCGGACGTTTCCTACAAGTCCTTCAGATGATCCCAGATTTCTTTTGTTGATTTACCAGACAAAACCTGAGGCAGCCGGTCATTGGTGACCGACAATTTAATAAGCATTACCACTTCTCAATTCTGCTCATCAAATTTATCCTTATCTTTACCCACTACAGGAGGGCATGTAGTTTTGCCCAAAACAAGTTGGTCAAGGCACCGATACTCGAATATGGTTAACATACGCTACTTCCAAGTGTTGTAGTTGCAGCCGTTGAACTTTTGACTGCCTTCCAACATAATATTGGATAAAGAGGCCATTCTTCACGTTTTTTGAGGCACGAAAAACAAGGTAGATTGATGGCACAGATAGAAAAAAGAACTCAAACCCTAGAACGGGTTTCAAGGCACAAAATCCAAGGTTGGCACAGGTAGATGATGTGTTGGTCACGGGAGTCACAGAATTTTAGGCACCAAAAAACTACCGATTAAGAGCTTGCAGAGAACATGGAACCCGCCAAGCATTTACCAGAAACAGCAATTGTCTGAGAAAATTAAAAGAGGGTGATAAAGACCCACAAGAATATAACTGTCGATGGAAGAGAACAAAACCGCCAATTGCCAGAAATAAAGACATGACCTCAAAAGAGAAGTGAAGCCAACCCTACGAACAACAACCATAGACGAATCTGAAACTCTCTACAGGAAGAATTCCGACCAAAGGTAGACAGAACGGTGAGCAAGGGGTTTTGAATTTGAAGCCGCCAAAAACAAAAAAAAACAAATCAGGGAATTGCGTGAATGAGAGAGGTCGGCAATAAAAACCAGAAGTGAAGTCCCAAGGGTTTGAATGACGCCAAAAATCCTCCTTTAAACAAAATCGCAAACCAATTGTAGGAAAACGCGACCCTCAAAAAAAGGCCGACTTTCAAAAAATCGTGATTAGAAGGTGAAACACGATCACTGGACATGAAACTACAAACCCTTGTGCAACCTCCAGACAAAAAGACGAAATCCAAAGAAACCCACAAACCAAAAGAAAATCATGAACTAGGAACAAAATGATGTCGTCTGTACACTACGAAAAAACAGAGCGCCAAAAAAAGGAAAAAAAATTCAAAAATAGGTTTTCCCGCTTGCCTGGGCTCTGATACCATGTAAAGATTAACAGATGGTAAAAATCTGGATTCAATATTATTTACAAAGAAGAGCAAAGCTCTTATAGAGTTACAAATGATGTTTCTAAATAATACAAGGAGGAAGTTTCTAAAATATAGAAAAGCTAAAAAGACTAAAGCAAAAAAATTTAGAAACAATATAATATAATACATTATTGACCATTAATATATCTAAAATATGATTTTAATAGCGCTTCCCTAAATAATAATAGCTCTAAGAAAATAAGAGTTAGTTGCACGTGCAACTATGATATTGATGAGTGGCCAACATCAACTATCTGTCCACCCATCCATGATAATCAAGCAACCCATCCTTAGCCAAGTTTACCTCATATCCTCCATCAAAAAACTCAACTTTGAATACTATCTCCCAAGAGGGTGGTATGCAATCTATGTTCTCCATGAAGACATATGAAAAATCAATGATGTTTGCTTTTTGCAACATGTTCTTGAAACAAGGACAACATATCACATGAAATGGGATGGTATGGACAAAAAGAATTGGACAATTAAATCATCAACCTTTCGTGATTGCACATTCAACATCCCTACAACTATCCCTAGCCTCTCACTAGTCTTCCTTTTTCCTTTCATAGAAACCTCAACACTAACAACCATATATGGCATGGCAGATTATATAGACTCTATTGGCATACCCTTCGATCTTGTTTTGCCCTCCACAAACAATCTATTTACCTTGGCCTTATCAGCTATAGTTATCTTTGGACAAATCTCAACCCCATGCCCTATAATGCACAAGAGCTTTAGAGGCATTGAATGGGCCCATTTGCATAAGGTCTTAAGAGGACGGAAGGGCATTCAAACTAGTCATGTGGATGTCCCACATCACCTACACCACTCGCACACCCTAATGATTTGACAACTCCTCTTTGTTCATGTTGTTGTTTGAGTTAAAAACAAAGTGCAAACTGAAAAAAGAAAACAATATTGAAAAAACTGCTGTTAACTCTTTTTTTTAAATCTTTAATACTGCAAAAGATCGAAAAAAAAAGCTTTCGTCACTGCTGTTGCTCTTTTTCTTCTCACTGCTGGAATGTTGGTCTCCTTTTCTCCTTTCCTTTCTTTGTCACTACTCACAAATGTCAAAACAGTCACAAAAAATTGGAATGTGTTATAGCTGTATTTTTCTTGTTTTCAGAGATAGGACTGCAAGTTTAGGTTTAGTGTTCTGAAAAGGGTGCGGAGGGCAAAATTTTTCCTTTTTTTTAGATCACAAAACCTTTTTAACGCGTTTTCGGTCCAGGAACAACCGGCCGTCCCAGGATGGCAGACAGCCATTTCAGGGACATTTCTGATAGATTTCCAAAACGTTACAGGTACCGGGATGGCCAGAAAACCCCCAGGAACGCTTCCTCGTGTATCATTGATAATTAATTATATAATAACCATCCAATTATCTTAAAATCCATTTCACACTGACTGTCCCATCTGTTGTAACTATGTAAGGTTTATGACTTCATGAATTAAGCTTGTTATTACTAGGGCTCATTTCATCCTATCCCTCTGTTTACCATTTACTATTCCGACAGCATGGTGCCTGCTGGTTGAGATATCAGCATATCCTAGTATACATGAACAGTGCTGATGTAAGATGTAGATTCATTCCAGACGATAAACAACATATTTATTGGCATAACAAGGAAATCAATGGCATAATTTTTAGACAATAACCTGACAATGTAACTATGTAAGGTGTAGATTCATTCCACAGAGCTTAGAGTGCAAGTTTATCATCCCGTACAGCAATTATTTGAGCCTGTTTGGAAGAAAAATTGTGTTTTCTAATGGTGTTTTTTGGGGTATGCCCGAGTACACCCAGGGCATGACCCGAACAACCCAGGTACCTCCAAGGCTCCAGGTATATCTCAAACAGACCCAGGGAAAACCCATCCTTGGACTGGGACACAGACCCATTCAAACTGGGTGCAGGGTCCAGGATTGGCAAACTCAGCATCATCGATTTTTATAGTAAAGACTTAGGAAGCAAGAACCAAAACGCAAAACCTACCAACCAAGCTGCTCCAATGGTCACATCGAAAACATAAGTCACCCCAGAAAAGAAGGCATGAAAAGTTATGGTTTTAATAAAAAAAGTTCAAAGAAGACAATGTGTCCAACTAGAAATGATTGCTATGACCTCTGTTGTATTTAGGGTAAAAAGTAAAGCCTTTTGCTTCTTTGTACTAGAAAGTGTATTGAAACATGTCATAGAACAGCAGGGTTGTGAAAATATCAGATTTACAAAGAATCTTGCCGTAGATGTAATAATGGAAGTGTTAAAAGCGGACATGAAAACTGACGGTTTTGATCAAAAAGTTCAAAGAAGCTAATTTGTCCAACTAAAAATGATTGCTATGACCCAAGTTGTATTTACGGTAAAAGTAAAGCTTTTTGTTTATTTGTACCACAAAAATATATTTAAGAGTTGTAGGACAAAGAGGTCATGAGAATATCAGACTTAATAGAATCTTGTCATAGAATTCATAATGGAGTAGTTAAAAAGAGTTTTTAACAAAATTACAAATATAGAGGATCTTAGGTGTTAAAAAAGAGAAGCCAGCAAGTTACAAAGCATTTACTATGCTGCATGGAAAAAAGTTATAAAACAATTTGGGCCTTAGAGGAAAGTGGTGCCTTCGATAGAATGTGGAAGACTATTGGCCTGAATTGGCACTCAAACTCCTCTGGAATTATTTATCCTCTTTTGTACTACTTAAATTGTCCTTTTCTTAATATTAGGGGTCTTGCTACAGCCCTACCAAACCCTATGGTTTCTCCTATATAGGACTATCTTTTCTTTGTGGCAATACCTTCCAGTGATTATATACAAAAAGTACACACAATAACACAATTATTTGTATATTTTGGTGGGATCGTGTTTCTCTAGGTTTACTTTTGTTCTACAATTTTTGCTAACTAGGTATACTGCCTTCTTTGTTGCTTTCTTTGGCGAATAAATGCATTAGACACTCTAATTTCTATTATTGTTAGCATACTTAACAGTTCCGTTAACATCTTATAGATTATATGTGACCATTAATATAATCAATGACTCGCTCAGTATTAGATAGAAATCCATAATCTTTGTTGAATTCCTTAGCATACCTTCAGATTTTTATGCACAAACTTTTGAAAAGTACAGAAAAGTTTGGATGGCATCTACATGATGTTTTTTCTCACTAGTTTTTTTTCAAGATAGATTATGCAACTAATTCAATAATTAGGTACCTTTTCTAGACTGCTACCAGAGGCAGAAATTTTGATGACATTACAGAACTAAGGCCCTGGTGTAAGAACAAGTGGACAATATCAATTACTACGGTTCAATAAGCCTAATACTTGTAGGATTAATGACTATAATGGCCAAAAAATCCAATTACAAGATGTCATGTCTATTCTGTAACCACCAGTAATGCTAGTGAAGAGAGGGAAGATTTTGAATCATTTCTAAATTTTTAAGCACTTTAACTAGTAGAAGACAAACACATCATATCAGTCTCCAGGGTAGATTTCACGATATTAGAAAGTTGTGTAAGTTTTATAGAGGCATTCAAGGCTCATTTGTAAGTGCATTGGCTGCACGCTAGTAATGACAAAAGCATGTTGCTTCAATGCCTGAATGCAAAATTGAACTAAGCACCCAAAATTGATCTTTTAATTAGTTTATACTTTCCAAAATTCTACAAAGGTTTGGGGATGGTGGGACTTGGATCCTTGGAGACAGTTCAAGAAACCAATGTTTATTAGTGTGTTTTCCATAGTTGCCAGGAGACTAGTACTGGCATTGGTACAACATTTTTTTTTTAAAACTAGGTACTCGGAGACGCCAATATATATTATTACATTATTATTATAATAAAAATATATTGTTATTATTACTATATTATTATTAATGAGACGTTCAAAGATGTGTTTGTTGTTGCAGATCCATAGATGATGTGCAAAGGAAGGAGTAGTATCATGGCATCATTTGAGAAACACCAATTCTCAAGATTTTAATACCAAGATCAGAATACAGTATTCTTGACTTCATTACAAACTGGTTGCTACATCAAAATAACCTCGTCGTTAGTCACTGCCTACAAACAGTCACTTTCACCGTGCGATTGCCTGCAAATTTCCACTGCTCCTCCAACTTTCTCATGTTTGCTATGAAATCCATAACAACCACAACATTTTTAAGCTTTTTTGTTGGGGCCTTTTTCAAGGAAGACACTTGCAAGTTAAGGTTTTGCAAATAGGATATACCTGGAGACACGGACGGGACATTACCTACAACTAGGGACATCTATGTACCCATCTCTGGTACGAGAAACACATCTCAGTTTCCGAGACGCATCCCAGGGGATCAGACACATGTCTCCCTCCTACCTTGGTGTTTTCTAATGCTCTTCCAAACTTTCATGATGGCCCATCATGGAGTTTCAAGGACAGTTAGAGAGACCCCACACATTTTAGGGGACCGCACATGGAATAGTAGACTCCAAATGTAGAAAAGATATTACCTACTATTCACAAAATAATAGATTATACATTTTCTTATATTCTACATGCCTAGTCAAAAATTGAAGAATTATAAAAGAAAGCTTCTGTAGCTTAAAGAATGAAAGAACAAATGAACACAAAATTGCATATAAATGGCCAAATGCACTAATCAACCCCAATCAATATCTCTTTGATTTTGAACAACCACCAACTTGTAGGAAACCCAACTAGGAAGAAACAAACATATTAGTCCCTAAGAACTGCAAAAAATGTTTCATTTCATAAAAGGAGTAACGGATCAAAACTATACAATGTTCTAAGAATCTAAACCAACAACAGCTTTCTTCCATGTTCTATAGTCTTCTTTCAATGCCATTAACGACCATCTAAGAACTAGAACCTTGCTTTTAATTTCTATGGTTGTGATGTTTGTCCTACATTCCTTGTGCTTGCCAAGCTCACAGCCCCCGCCCCCCCTTTTGCTCCTCTTATCTTACTTTCCCGTGTATCTAAGAATAAACAGAAGTAATTGAAAATCCAAACACTTAACAGCATAGTAATTGCCCATAATAGTACATATACTACATACCATCTTAAAAAGAAACAAATGCAAGGATGCAATATAATGTTTGAGAAGATACTTAACGAAAGATACAAACTAATTGCATATGGAGAAAACATATGAACGTATTTTCAAATTTTATACAGCTATTTCAAAAATTGATAAGAAAATCTGTACTGGTACACAACATTTGAATCTACGAAACTGCTGCAAAATAGACTACTGCAAATGGAAGTTAATAAATAGCGTGGATGGTTTATGTCTTTTGATCAGCTTGTTCTCATTTTTGTTTCAAGAAATGGAACTTACTGTCATAAACTTGTTTGTACATGTCAACTATACTTGAACCTAGCCCCTTTTTGTAGTATTCCCAGTTAATTGGTTGTGGTTCCTGCAAATTAAAGGGAATGGAACATGGTTTAGATTCAAAAGAAAATACATAGATGTGCCAATAAAATATATTTTCAAACATTAAAATTTCTGATAGCTTGCACTATACATTATTCACTCAAGGTGAAAGTTCAAAGCCGTGTCACCTTTTAAGCCATATTTTCAGCACACCATAATTTAAGCATTTCCAACTAAAAGTTAATTTGGGCTAAAAATGTGTTCTAGATAGATTCACTCCAGTTAAAATAAATACGAACCACTTTAATACCAATTTAGAAAAAAATTAAAATTATTTGATAAAAATTTGATGTTCATGCCACTTCTATTTACATAAATAACATTTTTATAAATCCAAAAATGTCCTCTAATAGATCTAAAAGTGTAGTTTTCACAAATATGATTTTTTTAATATTTTAATTAGTGTTTATATTTTATCTTTTATTTTAACTAAAAGTAGGTCAGCACCAAAATATAAGCTTTATTGTCTTCTCAAGAAAAAAATACTAAATTTTATTTTAAAAAATTTAAAAAAAAAATATGATACACTAAAAGAGAGATTACGATATAATTGTTTTCTATCTCAGATAAATAATTAACACGATAAGTGGAGGCCCCTCAAAAATATATTTTTCAAAGCATGTGACTTTTAAAAAAAAAATTAAAAATATGTAATTATCAAAATATAAAATAAAATATTGTATGTACTAAAGTTTCAAGTTATCAAGACAGAGAACAAGAAAAAAAATGATGGAAGAAAAAATAAACTTACTATTAAAAAAAGGAGGCCCCCTTAACCTCATTTTTCAACATTTTTTCAGCAATTAAATTAGAGTGTCAATTTTTCAAACACCTACATTCAAATAATATTTTAATATTTAAAAATAAATAAAAACATGAACTACACTAAAAAATTTACATTTCATTACTTTACATCTCAAAATTTAAAACATATATGTCACTTTCATGTGATTCAAGTTAAAAAGTTAGATCAGTGTTGGCCATTTCTTTTATTAAAAAAGCAACATAGCTTTAACTTTCACCCCCTTTCTAATTGCAACCCTAAATGAAATGTTTTCATAATCTATCAAACAAGTTTCTTCAAAAATCCATCCTCTAAATATAAAAAGGGAACCCACTCTCTTCCTTTGGTAAAGATTCACCTTTCTATAGCAATTGAAAGTGAACAGCTGTGGGATTCTTGCTTGTTCCCAGCTAGAAAACTATTTGCCCACTCGCAATTACCACTGTACAAAGACTACCCTTTTTGACACTTGAAGAACCATCTTCCATTGTGCATAACAACATTAAACAACATTTGCATCATTAATTTAGAAATAACTTAACAACCTTAATTTGGTTTGACAACAAATCCAAACCATCAAATATTGCTCACAGACATGTTGGATAAGTCATGCTGGCAAAGTCAAACTGCTGGTGCTAAAGTCGTCGTCAGGCAATCTACAGTCACTGGAAATTAGCAGTTTGGGTGCAGCAAGCTTTAGGAAAGATTATTCCAGATTTGAAGTGCAATTTTTTACAGCAGCTAAAGACTATTTTAGGAAGATATTTTTAAGATTTTATTTATAATTATTTGCTAATTTCTAGGAGTTACTTGGTGATTTTAGCGTAAGTTTTTTTCTGTTTATAGTCACCCAGTTTTAGGACCTTATTTTTGTGTTTTATTGCCCAGTTTACACCTGCATAATTAGAGGCATTAAAGGCAATTATATTTTGGTGTTTTTGTTACTTTTTTGGGGGGTTTTGAACTTTATGATAATCACCACTATTGCTGTTCTGTAACAAGTCATTTTAGTATATAATTTCAGCCTGTTTATTGAGCATATGTTGATCACCCAATTTCAGTTCTGTTTATGGTGATTTACTTACTACTGTAAGTTGTTTACTTTGGTGAACAGTATATGCTGCAAGTAGTTTTCTATTGCTACAAATGAGCTTCCAATTGGCTTAAAGGAATAGTTATCAATTTAAAATTTTCAAGACATACACTTCCTTCCAATGAAAAATCTAACTCACAGGATGTACACATCACTTATCCTGAACTCAACTAATCAATTGTGGTCACCATATATTGCATTTTCTCAGTAAATGTTTCGAAAGACAAGAAACCACTTGTTGAGAAATAAAAATACGTCAAGTACAAACCCACCAACCTCCAACTGAATACCCAACAACATTACCTTCTTTGGTTCATTCTTTCTCATCAACCATTACCCAAAGTTTAGATGAATAATCAAGGATTACTCTCTATCCCATAATTAAGGAGACTATAACTTATGCTGCCAAGTTCATGAAGAGTGTTTTCATTTAGTCTGAAAACAAACGCAAACCATTAAATATTGCTCAAAGACGTAGACTTTCTTCCAATGAAACATCCAGAGCACTTATCCTGACTTCAACTAATCAATCACCATCACCAATTATTGCCTTTTCTCAATACAAATTTTCAAAGACAAAAAACTACTTTGTGAGAAATAAATAATACTTCAACTACAAGTCCACCGACCTCCAGGTGAACACCCACCATAACCTTATCCGGTTCATTCTTTCTCATCAACTATTACCCAATGTTTAGATGAATAATCAAGGAATAAGCTTTACACCAAAAATTGAGAATGACTCTTATGTCATTTTTTAAAATTTTCTTTTTGATGTTGCAAAGTTAGTAAAGAGTGTGACAGTAGGAAAAGAACATCAAAATAATTTATACACCACATAAAAAATTGTTGTCTTCATAAAATCAAACCTCACTCCATGGCAGTTGAAGTAGTTACTAAACAAAGGATGGTATCACTTCACAAATGCTTACTAAATTAACTTCAAATTTGAAATATTTGCTGTGATGAGTTCATTTCAAGAAAATGACAAGCATTTTTAACTTCACAAGTTCATTCCCACAAACAAAAAGCTAGCTCTTACTAAACATCAATTGTTGGTTTTTAGGTCTTTTCTCTGACCCATATATATAAGGATGTAAGTTTTAATTAGCTTCTTGAGTTAGATTTTTTCTTTTATGCAAAGAAATAATGTAAATATAGATAATTCCTGTTGATGATTGTTTTTAGACAACACAACAATAGAATAAAACACTAAGTATCCTATTCCCTCGTGAATAAAGTCTCTCAAAGGCTAAGCTATGTGATCCAGTGAGACACTTCAAGGTTCCTTATTCGTGATTGTATTGGATAGACTTAGTGACTTGATGTGATTTTGCTGATTATCACAAAGGGACTTACGCAGACGACTTCTTAGTTTGTTCAGCTTATTTCTCCTTTCAGTGTGGATGATGTATGTACAATGTCTCAATGATAAAGAAAAGGAAAAAGATAAAGGTTTAAAGAAACTAATCTAAGGTCAATGAAGCAATGATTATGCATGAATAGACAAACTCCTTAATAAACCTAACTCCACTTTGCCAAGAATGCCTACAACTACATGGAGTAGGTGCAATCTCCTAAGGCTAGCGAAAAGTTTTCATATCATGAAAGCTCATATAAGCACCCATTAGATGGCGCAAATGTGAGGTTGTACTGATGAAAACTAGCGCCTTGATTTATGATGTCAAATTTCATGTGTTTATTCCACTTGGGAACCCAAGGTGAATTGCCTCTCTTAAGGCACTATCCTATATAATTCAAAACATCCACTCCAAGTTAAGGCGCTCAAAGGAGGCTCTGGAGATGAAAATTGCGCCTTAGCTTACTTGAGTGAATTTTGGACTTTAGGCAATTGCAAGGTGTCTTGGGGGGTTTAATTCTTCAAGGCACCACTTCCTTTCTATAACATCCATCATCCTTTCTCAAGGCGCAAATTTGGGTTTCAACAAATGATAAAATGCGCCTTGATTCCTCTTGGTGCTTTTCAAACGTTTCTAAGTTATAACACTTTATTGTTGATCCTAGGCACAAAAATGGGTCTTTGAATGATGTTTTTCTCTCCAACAATCCTAGGCGCACTTTGATGATGCTTTAAGAGTGATTTTGCAGGGCGCACTTTGGAGATCCTACAAGAGTGAATTTGCGCCTTGAGTCCCTTAGCCATTTTCTTGCACATTTTGAAGGTGAAGGTCCCTGGGTGGAAGTATATTTAAAAAATATATTTAAGTATAAATATTTTTGAAATATACTTCCACGATGTTTGAGATAAGTCCCGGATCCATAAGATTTAACATGCAAATTCTAGATTTTTGAGGATCCACCAGATTTCAGACTTAGTCAATTTTTAGGATCTTAGAACACCAGACTTAAAGATATCAGACTTAGCCAATTTCAGGGCCTCAAGGATTGACTTCAGTGTTTTCAAATACACCTTGTTTGACAGATGACCTCCTTAATTTCTTGTTTGCAAGGAGATTAACTCATTTGACTCATTCCTGGTGAGGCTCACTCCACGAGATTATAGTTTCCAGCACGACAACACCACTGACTTCATCATAAAAAGCTCTAAAACATCATCCAAAACTCAATGCAAAGCACTGGAGCTCAAAAAAAAAGGGGGTGCCCATTTGCAATGGGGCGATGTGTGATTAGGTCACAACAATTCCAAGAATATCCACTTCTGTCAGGCCTTAGTCTTAGGTGAGTTTAAAATGGGCATTTGTTAACTATTTGCATGGATTTCTCCCTAGTTGAATTTACTAAGTTCAACTAGCAGAATCTTTTCTATTTTAGGAATTTAAATGTGTCAATCCCAATTCCATGTTGGTACAATAATTAAACATTGATTGATAGATTTATACATTTAATAAAGATTATGCAATATTAAATCACCTTCAAAACAATAACAAAAAGATGACTCTAATTCAAAGGCAAACAATATGAGAATAACAGGATTTCAATATCTATATTCAATTAGATCAGTATGTTAAATGAAAGGAAAGAACTACAATATATAGCCTTTGAATTTCCAAATCCAAAGATGATAAAGATAAGGCAAAATCCCAAAAACAAGGGAATAGCATGTACCTATTATCCCAAGTCTATCTAAATAATAAAAATAAATAAACTAGATTTACCTAAGTAAAAAAAATACAAGGTGTAATAATTAATTAGACCAACACCCCCCCTTAAGTGCAACTTAGGAGACACGTGAAATGGGTCCCTGCAAAACAAGCCATGTTATGTACCCATGTACAATGATAAACCCCCAAAGGAGAGAGAGAATGGAGAAAGAGACTAGGGACCCCTCCCAAAAGTGATGCCCCCTGCATCGAAAATGGAAGGATGATACAGCAAGCTAAAGAAAATCCATCTGCGCCAAACCACATTCCTTCCCTTAGGAATAAGGAAACTCAATTGTCCATGTCGAAGCTCTTCCCAATCTAGAAAAGAGGGAAAGAAAATGCAAGATGAATATCTCTAGTAACTATCTCGTAGTCTCCAAGTCGATGATGAAAGATGGCAAGATTGAATCGAGTGTCCTAGGCCTAACTAAAGATGGTGGCAAATCAAAGCACTAGGAAGCATCTATAGAATAGGAACTAGAGATGAAGCGATAGCAACTACAATGGAACTGTCATCATAAAGGAAATTCAAATCCTCAAAGGTGTCCTCCAAATCTACAATGTAGGACACGCAAAACAAATTCACAAGATCTACCAAGTAGTTGTCACAATGAACTACCTCTAGAAAACAAATATGGTCCTACTAAACTGAATCACTAGAAGCCCCATCAGAAGCAACATTGAACTCGATGAAAGCAAGAGATGAAAGTGAAGGAATGTCAGCACGTCTCTAGAACCTCATTCGATGAAAGGAATTGAAGGTTCAAATGACCATACTACTCATCCCGAAAACTGTCCATAGATGGCTAAGTACAAACATTAGTCAAAGAATCATCAAGAGCAAAATGTGAGAAGGTATACAGTCTAGACTACTCACCTACCTCCCCAATTGCAACAATGCCACTGCTCTGAAAATCTTGAATAACCACAGAATTAGGTGTAAATCAACACTTTTACATGTCCCACTATGTGTAATCTGATGGATGGATAGAAGATTAGTTGACAAGGAAGGTACACAAAGAACATCATTGAATGATCCTTCACCCAGGTCAACAGAACCTCTCCCACATACACTCATAGACATGTTTTCACCCATCAAAATATAAGGCATAGAACAAGTCTCAAATGAAGAAAATATATCATGTAATGGAGCCATATGATGAGAAATTACAGAGTCAAGGATTCATCTCCCTAAAATAGATTTTGCAACACCAAGTGCCTTACCCTTATGATTCTCAAACTTAGAAGAGGAAGAAGATGATGAACCATGTGATGAAGTTGAAGGCAATTCAATATTGTTCTTCTATAGAAGATGCTTCAATTCCTCAATCTGTTTTGCATAACACTCATGTTCATCATACCCAAGTCTTTTGCAATATGCACATATGGAGCCTATATGAATCCCCTTTGGAGGAAGAGGATTTGGAATATGCTTTTGAAGTAGATGATGAATCTATGCTATCTTTTTGTGCCTTTTTCTTTTTCTTCTTTTGTTTTTGTTCAAAATCCTCTGATTCTTTGTGACCCTTAGGTTGACTAGCCATTAATCCATGCGATTTAGAAGACTTCATGACACCCATTTGAATTATTTTTTTGGTTCTTGAATTAGAAGATCTGAAAACGCATCAAAATTAGGTGTAGTATATGCAATTTCCATAAACATCCAATGGATATGAAAGCTAGAAACAAAAACTAAATACTTAGAACCAAGCTTAAATAGCACATTTAGAATCAATTGTAGATCTTATTTATCAATCTTACAATCTTTTAGCTACATTCTTAATTGTTTTATCTTTGAGATGTAGTCATGGATGCAATCAAAATTGTTGGGATCTAGATTCATTGAGTCAATATAAATTTGATAGCCTCTAACTTTATCAATTTTACCATACAATTTAGCAAGAGTGTCCCATGCCTCCTTAGGTGTTGAACATTTGTCAAGATAAAATTAGAGATCCAAAAACACTAATGAGCATATATAACCAAGAGCTTTCCACAGTTTCTTTCCCGCTCCTTTTGTTTAGCATAAGTAGGTTGAGGAATTGATTCATCTACATATCTAGTGCAACCTTCTCCCCTTAGATAATTCCATACTAATGTTTTTCAAGTTGTATAACTATGTGGAGTTATGAGAGCACTACCAGTTTTATCCATTGCAAGAACACACAAATGAAATAATTGTAATCATGAAGAACCAAGCATAGCAACACCCCCCACAATGAACTCAATCAAAAAAACCAACACAAAAGGTGGCACTTTATTTTAGTGCATTTTTACAATGCAATCAAGAAGGAGATTCAAGAGAGAAATACAATTAATCTAATCAAAATCAGATGAAACAAAATACATTGGACTGTAGAGCTTGGAAAGAACTTTTTGACACCTGTAAGAATTTGAAATTCCAAAAATTTGGGCGAAAGTTATGCTTGTTTTCATGCAAAATGACTTCAAAGGGTAATGAATCAGCTCAACTAACTTTAGTAATGTCTGCCAAATTTAGCAAACCTACCAACTTTATAGAACCCACCAGATGTAGAGATGTCACCAACTAACTTTGGAGGTGGTCCAAATTTGGCAGAACTGCCAAATTTAGAGCAAACTACTAATGCAAGTAGGGGGACAAAGGTACAGGGACCTACTAATGCAGTCCTGCACAAGCCTATGTAAATGCTTACAAAAGGGTTCCCTTTTTTTTCAACGCCTCATACAAGAAGCTTTAAAAAAATGATTTTAACTTTGGAAACCAAAAAATTTTAATAAAGTGCCCAACATTTTTTTTTGACTTGTACTTCCTGCACAAAGTAAGTCATACAGCCTCAAGCAACATGCTTGGGGCAAAAAAAAATTGCTTCCACTACAACTTCTCAGATTTTGGCAAATGGGCAGTTGAAATATGGGTTTTCAACCAGTCCAGACATGATGGTGTTGTTCATTTGGCTCCAAACTGCCTTGAAATGCATGCAACATACAAAATTTTCAATAAAACCCTACAAACATTTTTTGTTACTTAACTTCACAGTGTCTGATTTGAACGAAACAAAAGTTAATTTGACCTATTTGAATGCAATGAAACAGTTTTTCTTCCCTGGAGGCCTCCTACAATGGGTGATAAAAAAATCACACACACGCAAGAATATAAACCTAGGAAAAATAACCAAAAATCTTTTCCCAAATCCAAAATTAAATATCACCTAATCTGTCTTTCTCTAATACCATGTTAGATTTAATAAAAATTATGCAATATTAAATCACCCTAGGAACAATAGCAGAAAGATGACACTAATTTAAATGCAAACAATATGAGAATAACAATATTTTGATATTTGTATTCAATTAGATCAATATGATAAATGAAAGGAAAGAACGACAATACACAACCTCTAAGTTTCCAAACCTGAAGAGAACAAGGATAAGGCAGAATCCCAAAAAACAAGAGAATGACATGTACCCATTATCCCAAGTCTATCTGAGTAATAAAATATTAAAAAGAAATAAATTAAATTTACCTAAGTAAATGAAATCAACTACCTAAGTAAACTTAATATAAGGTGCAATAATTAATTACACCAACAATTAATATAGTTGCATTTTTCTACAACAAATCTTTGTCAAATCTCTGAATATATGACTCTCAATATATGTTAGGAAGGATTTTTGAGTGTGTTCCCTGACACATAACGAGTTTGCATTAGATTTCAACATGGTATAAGAGCATTTATCATGTTCCCTCCATGGTACAAGAATGTTCACCACGTTCCCTCCTTCCCATTTTTGTCCTCTGTTCAATTTTTGGTGTTGTCAAATTGGTAGAGTGTTAAAGGACATTGCAAATTCATCATCTTTGGAGTGTTTTGAAAAAATCCAACCCCACCAACACATCCAGAAGGGTCAAAAACCTCATAATTAGGTCCAATTTCACCTTAATTGGAGGTAAAATTTAGAAAGCATGATCTCAAGGTACCTTGTAAAGAAAACGGTTTTTTCTAAAGCTTTTTAAGTTCTCTTTTCCAAAAGTTGTTTTTCAAAAACATTGTTAATAAAATATAATTCAAAATAGGGTGAAATAATTGTTTGTGACTGTTTTTCGTTTCCTAGAGCCACATCCCATGAACCCCATTGTGTTTTCTTTACAAGAACCCTCCTAATTCTTTCTAAACACCATCCCTACCATTTTAAATAGCCTCTCCATTTCGATTTACAGACCCATTGCTAGCATTCTAGCCTGACCAACCAACCTTTCATTTTGTTTTTTAAAATTCACAAATGTGATTTTCACAATATAGAAAGCAGCATATTGCGAACAATGTATGTGCATGTGTTATGAGGGTAAAAGAGCAACGGTTAAGCTGTTCAACATGGATGGTTTATTGTTCGACTTTGCATAAAATTGTGTTGTAGATTTTGTCATTGATGTCAAGGAGATTAGAACGTTTTCAAGTTGTTTTTTGAATAAGTTTTTGGTTGAGCTGCTTGGATGTGTGCTTGAGCTAGTTGGTTGTCAGCTTGAGCAGCTTGAGCTACTTGGTTGTTTGCTTGAGCTGCTTGGTTACTTGCTTCAGCTGTTTGGGTGCCTACTTGAGCTCCTTGGTTGCCTGCTTGAGCTACCTGGGTGTGTGGTTGAGCTGGGTGTGTGTCTACTTAAGCTTGTTGTGAGCTTACTTGTCAATTTGTCAGCTTTTGATTATTTTTATTGGAATTTTTTCAGTGTTCGAAGTCTTTCACATTATAATGAATTTATGGCTCTCTTTGAAATGTTGCGGTGGAATGTTCAATTTGCTGACAAGAAGGTATAAGTATGCATGGGGTGGCACAACCAAATCATCCATATGTGGATGGAGCGCAAGGTTTTATACTCATTTTGTGCAGGGATATTCTACTTCGAGGAGGACATGGCCTGTATTGGCATAAAGCCATCGTGGAAAGGGAAAACGGTTGAAAGCAAATAGCATAGCAAGCATATCAAATTGCTTCATTATTCTGCCATATTTTAAGGAGAACGTGGCTATTAATTGTTGATTTTGGTAGCTAGGTCGGATCCCTCCTAGAGACCGACCTAGTCATAAAATGCTGAATGGCCTATCGGCCTTAGCATTTTGAGAATCTCAATTGTATTATCCGATTTAAGGCAGGCCCTATTTGGGCGAATTCATTACGTGTATCTTGTAATTGCAAATAGGTCAGGACCTACTCAATGTATCTTGAAATTGCAAATAGGTCAGGATCTATTTCAATGTAACTTGTATGTAATTATTTGAATTATCATAACTTGGCGCCAAATTGTGTAAGGCCGACCAAAGTTATTGTTTGTGCGATCTCCTATAAATGTAAAGTGACTTGTAGTCACAATTCATAGCAACACACACCGATTTCTGCTCTGAGAAAACTATCCATCAGTGATATACTTCAAGACAAGCAATATTCATCTGCAAGCATCAGCAGACCTGCTCTTGGTGAAGCGAATCTGTTCTAGCATAAGCGAAGTTGTTTCAGGCCTGCTAAAGATTACTCAGGGCTGCCGAACCTCAGTATTTACTGTGCAATCACTCATATGTGCAAGCGAACTTCTTCTGGACATCATCAGTTCAGATAAGTTGTGTTCTTGGTGCATATGCTTTGTGCCCTAGCTGGGCAAAGTTGTAATCTGCTTCTGCTATTAATCTAATCGGATCTGAGATTTTCTTGCTGGGTCTTTCACCTCTAAGAGAGAGGTTTTCCCAGGGTATATGTGTGTTATGTGTGCATTTGTGTTTTCTCGTTTCTTTCTGTCAATCTGATTGTTAAAATTAACATTAATGGCCTTTTAAAAAGGGGCTGTGTTTCATATCAAAGGTGCAGAGTTTCATTCTAAGAAAAGACAGCAGAGAGGAGTGCCTTGCTGAGAATAGAATGCAAAAGAGAAGCTTTAAATGTCTGTTTTTAACGCCCTTTAAAGGTAATGCTAAATGGAGTATTAAATGTCTGTTGTTACATACTTTATGCAGGTAACACAACAAAATCTTAAATGCTGTTGAAACGTTCATAAACACAGCAGCGCCAAAGGAATCCTTAGTAAAAACGTCTTTTTTAAGAGTTTTTATTAAGACCGACTAATTCTGGAATAAAATAAATGCCACTAAAAGGCTAAAAAAAGGAGTTGAATCTGGCATTATTAAAAAATTGGATGATAGAGAGTATCTTTTGAAGAGCCGTCTCTATGTTTAAATGAGCTGTTTTCTTTGTGAAGGTAGCCGATGAATGATGCTGTGTATGAAGTGAGCTGGGTATTGCTGAGTGAGCCTTGTATTTTCTTATTGTATCGATTTATTAAAGGAAGCTGATTCTGTGCAGTGAAGGTATGATGTGATCTTTGTTGATGTTATTCAAATAGTGAAAGGATTTATATATGAAGCTGTGTATGTCTTTGAAGATTTATTCAAATTAGCATGAAGCTGATTCTGTGTAGTGAAGGGAGTCCATTATCGAAGGCATAGCAGAACATATAATTTACTGTGATTCTGAGTTTCTTGTATGAACAAAGTTGGTGCTTCTGATGTATGAAGTAGGTGCATCAGAGTTTAAAAGTTGGTGCTTTGAGAGGGTTGGTGCTCTCTGTGAGTTGGTGCTCACTTTTGTATTCTGGGATAGTGCCCATTTGAGAATTAAAAGCTTTTGTGTGCCGTGGTTTTTTACCTGAAAGGGTTTTCCACGTGAAATCTTGTGTTCTTGTGTTTATGTTTACTCTCTGCAGTTTACTCTTTTTGGATTCAAGTTCTAAAAGTAAAATACTGATTCACCCCCCACCTCTCAGTATTTTCTGTGTGCTTTTCAAATTGTTTGCACCCTTTCAAGTTCACCTTCTTGCCTAGTTATTACTTTTTGCCATTAGACACAACATGCATGACTTAATGACTGTTGTCATGCACGTAAGTTGATGGTGATGGTATTGAGACTTCAATTCCTTGTAAGCTGCCATAAAAAATGATTCTTTTTATTAACAAAAATGATGTGATTTAATTAAAAATATTAATGTCATGTAGCAGCAAACTTGTATTTCAAAGTCTTTTGAGACTAGTACGTGCAGGGTCTTAAGTCGAACCTCCATCCACTTTATTTACACTAAGAGGCATTTTGGCCAAATTTGAAGATTGTGAGGGTGGGACCCAGATTGATATTTGATCACCAACACAAAAGCTGATTATGTTTTAAAATCGGCATCTTTGCTTTGACATCATCAGCTGCATCATGCTTCATTCTACACCAACATCAGCATTGGCAATTTTGTCTTTCATCTTTATTTTTATTTTTTTGGAGTGAAGGAAGTTGTCATTGAGGGTCAACAATTCCTCCTACCACTGATTTTCAAAGTGAATTTTAAAAAGATACCCCTCCCCAGAAATGTTGCTGGCTCTCAAACAGGTGGCTCTGCCACTTCAGGTGATGGATCAATAAGATGGAATGGCTTATAACCGCTGTTGGTGGATCTGCCCAATCTTGAACTGCTGCAGTATATAGGGTCTTTTCTATGACCCATACATTAGGACTTATGTTTAATTGGTTTCAAAAGAATTTTTAATATTATGCAAATAAATAATGTGAATATATATAATTTAGCAATCAGGATAATAGCGAATGTTCCTTTACCATGGGATAAAATTCATAACTGTAATTAAGCAACTTCATCCTTGTAGAAGGCTTCAACAAAATCAAAATCAAAAACCCAACCCTTACACAAAAGACAGGTTGAAAGATCCAAGAGTTCATAACCAAACATCACTCTCCCTCAAAGTTAGTAGACAGAAAAAACTATGATAAATTAATAATACCTTTGTAGAGTGCATTATCATAAACAAATAGAAAAGAAATTGATGGTAAAAACAAGTCAGTAAGCTCAGGAGTACAGCACCAAATTTTAACTTTTTTTAGGCTGAGAGACCACAGATTATGAATATCTGAAAAATTAAATATGTCTCTCCAACTGTTACCACATACAATGAGAAATGACAACGTTGCCTACTGTTTTCTCAAAATGCATATTTTATGCATAAGTAATTTAGGAAGGGAAGTGGAGAAAAAGCCTTGCCAAACCCATAGGTTGTTTCAAAAATACAGTAAAACTGTGTCTCTCAGCTACAAAAAATGGTAAAATGCAATGCACCACCACATCAACCAGAAACAAGCAGAAGATACAATAGAATCCCAAGTTTCAAGGCGAGTGGGTGCAAAAAGTGCTCCTTGGCATTGGCATAAGAAACGTGAAGATTTAATAATTATTAGGCTACCTTTCTTGGGTAAGAACTGCAATATTCTATTCACTGAAAAGTACAAGATAAGAGAATAAGTTACTTTGGCCTTGGATGTTAGATGTGATCCTAGTGGGAGTACCCCTCTCGGCCCTTGACACTCCCTGACGAGCATTATCAAATCTTGTATCAATCCCTGATTCCCTACATAGTAATTGGGCACTAGTGACTTCACCATTTCTAGTCCAAACACTGATACTTGATGATCTCCAGTATTCCTTTGCAGCTACTCTTTGCTCTTCAAGGTTGATACTTGATGATCTCCAGTATTCCTTTGCGGCTACTCTTTGCTCTTCAAGGTTCTCATTCCCCTTTCTTGGCTATTTGTACCTATTTCAAAACCACTTGTTTTGGTGGTCCCCTATTGTTTTGTATTTTTTACTTTTGTTCTTCCCCTTGGCGAGACCTTTCTAGGTTTCTCTTCCTAGAACTTTCTATTGTATAATGTTGTTCTCTTGAGTCCCATTGACCTACTTTTCGTCATTCGTGGACATTAATACAATTTCTTTCTTTCTTTCTGAAGGATGATTGGCGATCCACAGTGAGGTAAGAAATTGCTAACTTTATTATTAATTATTAATTTATTAATGTTTCTAACTTGTAAATTATTCTCATTCTTTGTAATAACATTCACTCTGTCATTTGAGTCTTAATCTTTTTTGAAATTTAATTTTTTGTAACTTGTTTGCAGATAAGTTTTCTCTTTCATCTCACCTATTGTGTAGGTCATAAGATATGTTGATATAAACTCACTTAGTCTTGGAGAGATTTACAAGACATTTAACAACATGCTTGGGCAGATAAATCAAGTCATTCATAGCATGGATCCTAATTTGGACTTTCATGAGGAACATATCAGGCACATTGTGATGCGGTGGTGCAACACTATGAACACCCCCTCTTCATATGGCAGCCTATGCTCTAAATCCCAAATGGTATGCAATGAGGCCTAGAAGAGTGCCTTCATCTGATGATGAAGAGGTGAAAGGCCCTTCAAAAGATGCATAGTAATGAGGAGTCTACTTTACTTCAAATGCAACAGCTAGCCTTTGACAATTTTCACAGTTCAACATTCAACAAATCATAGGCGAGGGCAGATAGAACTACATTTTCTCAAACCAACCCTATTGGATGGTGGACATAGCATGGCAAGGATGCCCCACAGTTGAGGATGTTTGTCACTCGCCTCCTTTCAGAGGGTGCCAGTTCCTCTGCTGCAACGAGGAATTAGTCCGCATATAGCTTCCCCTAGTCAATCAACAGGAATAGGCTTACCTCTCAACATGCAAAAAAGTTGGTGGTCATGCATAGTGCCTTACTACTTTAGGATCAAAAAACTCCTGAGTATGGTCAGACTCCAACTGCACATTGGGATGTTGATCCCCAAATGCCACAAAGGTTGATGAGGAGGAGGCACAATAGGATTGGTTGAGGTTCCACTGGATGAGGCAGTCCCTCCTAGTGGTAGTGACTTAGACTCCAATTTTGATTCAGTTAGCAGATGCTGATCAGGGGCAGCGGCAGATTTTCTATGTTTTTGTTATTTTGTGGTTGAAACTTGCAACCTTTGGGCATTTTGTTGTAATTTTAATATAATATATATGCACATTGACAATGAAAGCAATGAAATTTTGTTAATTTGTGTGTCCGATCTCATGTGAAATCTCAATTCAACACTAACATTATGTATTAAGGTTCTATAATGTATATGATGAATGCCTTATCAATCTTATCGTATGAACATTTGAAATTTCCTATATTTTAAATTTTCCCTATTTTTTAATAGTGTCCCCTGCAGTCCCCAAAAAATGGCCTCCCAAAAAAACCATCCTGCAAACACATCCCCCCTGTCCCCTATCATCTCTCTCCCAAAAACTCGGTGTAACATAGGTTTTACAAGGTATCAAAGATAATAATAAACAACGCGAAGAATGAGCATGCTATATATTCCCAAGGTGTTTAAGGACACGAAATTAAAATTATATATAGCCTTATAGGCAGGGGGGGGGGAAATTTGGTGAAATATCAAACCCTGCAACCTTGAAAATTTAGGATCCCTTCATGTTACATGTGTAAGAAGCAATCTAAATAGATGCATAGTAATAATACTTTTCAAAAATCAGTTAAAAAATTATGGTCGTTAGAAGCCAAAATAAGTAGGTGGACTGCTTCAAGTGCTCTTAGTATCTTACATTCAAGAATCAAAACTAATTAGAATTTATTATACATCTCAATCTGATCTTAGTGAGGTAGGCTGCAGTCACATTCTTAGGATTAGTGTAATTTGTTTAATACAAGATTGAGCCAAATTCTTAGTTTTTTAATGTGATTTCATTTCATATATGCTTGAGCCGCATTCTTTGGGTTCATAGGGCCACACTTGGATGTGCCCCATTAAGCCTGAGTCAATCATGAATGTACCCAATTAGCCTTAGCCTTTAGGCAAACCAATTCATTCTTGATTGTTAATCACAATCATCAAACCACAACCTTACCACATGTCTGCTATAAGGTATAGGTAACCTGATTGGTGGATAGTGTCGCGTGCCATTACCATAAAAGGGCAACCCCTCGGTCTGCTTCGTGTGCTCTCACATCCAAAAGTGATAAGACATTTATTATCCATCTGTACTCAGTGCACTTAGGGACCAATACTAAGGAGAGAGGATCTCCTTCAGACTACTGAATAAAAATCTGATTCCCATATTTGAAAATCTAAAACCCTGCAAAACTGTTTTTAAAAAGGTAGGTTTCCTTTGGCATTCATTTGAATAAATAAATCAGAAAAAGGGGAAAATACTAGGGTTTCGTCGAAACTGTGAGAAGGTACAAAATTAAGCAAGGGCAAACACATAAAATCCTTAAAAGGGGGTGGAACAGACAAAACCTGATTGAACTTCGTGTCGAGAGTGCGCTTAACTTCTTCGTAAGTGTTGCGAAGATTTTTAAACTCCTTGCGAGCAGCGTCAGTCACAAGAAGCTTCGCCATGCCATCCCAGTCGATCGTCTTCGCGGCCTTCTCTGCAATCTTCTTCCCACTTCCGCTCATTTTGCTGCTGTGATTCGATCTTCTCCACACCTGCTCGATTCTGCTTGTAAAGTGAATGAATGAATGAAAGCAATGGCTTTGCCTTATATTGAAATGTAATGCAACGAAGACAAATCAAAAAACTCTTAATTTTATTCTTATTCTTGCAAGTCATTTACATTTAGTCCTCTTTTTTTTGGTTGGGTGCAAAATTTTTTATTTTTTTTTTAAATTGTTGTCAGGGGGAGAAAAGTGCAAATTTTGTATATTTTAGTTTTTTTAGTTTTGGATTTATTTTAATTTGTTTCTTTTATATATAATTGGATTTATTTTAATTTATTTCTTTTATATATAATGATTAGTGTGGATCAGCTCTTTATATGTAAAAGTTGGCAAATAACATGAACCTTGATTAATATTGGCTCTACATATTTTGAAGTTTTGTAGTCTTATTTTTCCTTGTTTCAAGTCAATTTTGTAGGTGTAGATTTGAAGAGAATGTTTAGATTTACAAATGTAGATTTGACCTTGAACTTCTAAATTCAAAATTAATAATGGGCTCAAGCTAGCTTCCTTCCTATTAATCATTACTTCTTAACTTGAGCATAAAATATGCAATTTGCATGTTTGGGTGTATGAAAAAAAAAACTAATTAATTTGAATAATAGAGAACTCAATTAACAAGAGCTCAATTGCATGAGCATGGCATTAGCATGAGCATCAATAAGAACAAATTAGACATTTGCATGGTTGCTTAAAGTCTCTTCGATCTTATCAAAAACATTGAATCCATCAAAGGGTTTGATTAAGATGAAAGTTGGGAAGTTAGGTGCCTCTCTAGGGATGTCATTGATAAGCAATATCATAGCATGTTAGTTCATAATGAGAAGAAAAAAAAAATTACCATTTTTAAATATCTTTTTAATAGAGGTTAATAGATACCTTATTTTTCAATTTTGATGGGTAGATATGAGATTGATGAACAATTATATTTATAGTTTCTTTTGATTTACTTAGATGCATAAGTATTAATTTATTTTCTTGATCCAGATAAGGAAGTCAAGAATGACCATGTTTACACATCAAATAGTTACCCTTATTTTTTCAATTATACTTTTTCTTAGGGATCAATTTTATATTACTATAATATAAATATATTTGTAATGTAATTTATTTTCATAATCTTCTATCAAAATTCATTCAAAACTTTTCATTCAAAGTTGGATATAATAGTGGTGAAAATGAAATGTTTAGTTAGATGTATGGAGATATAAATAAATAGGGATATAAAAATGTCAATAAAAAATAGTTACCTAATATATATGGTAATAGGAGTTGTGTATTATGAGGGATATAAAAAAATATAAGATATAGGGGTAGAAATGAAAATTAGGGGTATTATTTAAGATTACATGATTGAAGGTGATATAGAATAAGTTTACTAAGTGAAACACTTAGGGGTGCCCCCACGCCAAGAAAAACAAATTCTATTAGTGTCTATTGGCACAACCATGTTTAGTACCTAAGATGAAAAAAATTCTAAAAAAATCTAACATGTTCATTTATATAGAAAACATTCAAGATCATCGCTACAAGGATCACATTTGCAACTATAAAATTGACCCAAAGTAGAAAATAGTAAATTCTATAGTCTGTATGGAGTCTTCTAATCCAAAGATAATCTTTGGAAATGTGGATAAAGCAAAGAACATTGTCCTCCACATAATATTCTACATCAATCTTAGAGCTAAGTATCCCAATCATGTGCATTAATTTGCATGTTTTTTATGAACATGTACCCATGATTATTTTTGTCTTGTCTCTAACATCTAGGACTCAACTAACAAGAGCTCAATTATACACTACATCATCATTGCATGAGCATAGCATCAACATCAACATCAATAAAAATAGATTAGGCATTTACATGGATACTTGAAAAGTTTTCAATCTTGTCAAAAATGTTGAATTGATCCAAGGATTTGACTAAAGCGAGAAGTGGGAAGTTAGGTACCTCCCATGCCAACCATAGCAAACTTAACTAAAGTCTTGGCACCACCATGTTCAAATATACAAGGCAAATAAAATTGTGATAAAATCCGATAGCAAGCTCATTTCCATAAAAAAAGGTTCAAGGCCACAACTACAAGAATCACATTCATAGTTTCAAAATTAACCTGGAGCAAAAGATAGTAAATTTAACAATTTGTACAAAGTCATCTGACACAAATATAATCTAATGTAGTTGTGATAGAAGATTCCAACTAAGGAAGATCTTGTTGTGTAACACAAAGACACAATAGAGACAATACATGTGCTATGAGAAGGAACACAAAAAAAGAATACCAAAATAATTATCTTATTATTATCGAACTTAGTTTGGGAATTGAGGTGTTTCAACCTTACAAAATTCCTAGTTTGATTAATAATTATTTAGCATTTTTCTCACATAATATTATATTTTATATTAATTAAATTGTACTCCAACCAAATGGGGCATGGGATTTGAGGTAGCATATTTTGTCAAGTTTCAATACTTTGTATAATGTTGAAATAGGTTATTAAATTGCCTATCTTTAGCAAATTTGGGACGCCCTACTTTTGTGGGATCTTAAATAACATATGCTATGATAAATGAAGTGCCTATTTTTATATCAGAATAATGACAAACTTGGGTGTCCATGTTGGGTGGAATATTATAATAAATTATACATGTGTAAGAGGCTTTATCTGTTTACTATTTTTAGTGTGTTGTTGGAATCTCAATAGTGGTGTTGGAATTCAGGGTCAAAGTTGGGTGCCATACCACTAGGAGTTTCATCACATGGTTTAGAAAACCATCTATGGTTTTTCGGTTGTTTATTGCCTATAAATTGGGTACTTGAGGAGTTTATTGGATTGAGAATTTATAGGTACTAATGGAATGTTGATGAAATCACTCCAAGTTTATATGCCGGTGAATCTCCTATAAAGCTTGCTCTGCAAGTGTTTCATAATCTTATTTTGATTTGATAATACATTGAGAAAGTTTTAGAGTGTGGGTTTTTTCTCTCAAAAGGGTTTTCCTCCATGTAATGCTAGTGTTATGTGCTTTATTGTTTCTACTTTCATATGTATTTATGCATAATTTATGTAATAGTTTAAAAGAGCTTTGAAAAGTTTTTTGTACACTACTCCTCTCAATATTAATCTAGGAAGTTGATTCTACTACTCTTACTTTCTTACAACTGGTATCAAATCCTAGCCAATTTTGGTTCTAGTTGTTGGGTTGTTAGATTTTTTGAGCTAATTTAGTTTGAATGGGAGCTTGTGTAGAAGTATACTTTGTGATCTTATTGGTAGAATTATATATGGTAAGCACATCAAGGAGGATTGAGCTTGAAAAACTTTTTGGTATGAATTTTGAGTTGTAGAAAATGAAAAGGGAGAATCTATTGGTAGATTGTGATCTGTAGGGTGCATTTGATGGGAATGTTCATAGACCTGCAAATGCAACTGCGGCTTCTCAATATGACATTATGGATTTAAAAGTGAAGGATCTCGTTAGATTATGTCTTGCAAATTATATTTTAATCAATGTGCATGAAGAACCTATTGTAAAGAAGTTATGACAAAAATTCGGTGAAATCTACCATGATGAAACCTTGGTTAACATGTTGTTTCTACAAAAAAAATTATATTCCTTAAGAGTGGAGGAAGGTGGACAAATTGCAAACCACCTAGATGCATTTATTACATTGGTGGCTCAATTAAATTGGATGGATGTGAAGATGGATGAGGAAGAAAGATGTCATACTTTGTTGTGTTCTTTACTCAATTCATGGAATAGTCTTGTGATGGTCATTGGGAGTACTTCTATTAAATTGAAGGTTGAAGATGTTATTGGTTATTTACTTTCTAAAGAGATGAGAAGGAAGGTTTCCATCAGTGTCAAAGAGGCCCTAAATGTTCATGGTGGATCGAAAGAAAGATGCAAGACGAAGGAGAAATGATGTGAGAAGTCAAGATCCAAGTCCAAGAAGAGAACTAAGTCTCCTAGAAAGCCCAAAGTGATATGTTGGAATTGTGGCAAACCTGGTCACTTCCGAAAAGAATGTAAAGAGGAGAAGAAGAAAAAGAAAAAGAAATTTGACTCTAATTTTAAATCTATAAGGGATGATTGTGATGCCTTCGTCACAGCTTCAACAATGTGTGCAAGTGACAATGCATGATTAATTGACTTAGATGCATCCTTTCATATGACCTCTGATAGAGATTGGTTTACTGAATATGAAGAATTTGATAGAGGTAAGGTGTACATGGGTGATGACTCTCATTTGAAAATTGTTGGTCATGGTAGAGTACAAATTAAATTTCCTAACAATAGGGTTAAGGGAATTAGTGGTGTATTGCATATCGCGGGGTTATCATGAAACATGTTGCCTGTAAGTAAATTGATTGATGTGGGTGTGTAGGTTATCTTTTCTGATGCAAGATGCAAGATGGTTAGTGTTGGTGTGAACGAGGCATATTATCTAACTAGTTCCACATTAGTCCTATTCACACTTGTCTTGTTAATTTTACTTAGGGAATACTTAGGGTACACTTAGGATACTTATCACTTCGTGTCTCATGTCGTAAGTTTAAGACACTTGTCATAATCTTATGTTGTCCTATGTTTCACCTTGGTCTATATAACCAAGGGCTTGTTGTTGTAATTCATATTGATGTATCATATTGTGTATTTGCATATTTTGATAGAATAGAATTATTCTCTCATATTGGACCTCTCTTGTGCTTTAATTGAAGCTCCTAGATCTTGAGTGGCTACCTCCATATCTAAATCTTGCATGTTATAGAGTATTATATACTAACTCTTACATGGTATCAAAGCTTGTAGGATTGCTTTATGTTAGTCTTTTTGAGAGATCTAGGTTGCAAATCATAGTAGATCTTAAAAAGTTGAGTATGCTCTTCTCTTGCATCATATGATGACTTAGAGAATCATAAAAAACTTGATAGAAATACCAGATTTGGGAGGGTTTTCTCTTTGTGGCTTTGTATTGCAGGTTCATATTAGTGCATGTTAGTACAAACATGAGCTCACCATTGAGTTTAGGGTGTCCAAGAAAGTCAGTTTAACCTTTTGATTTGTCCAAATCAGACATTGGAGGCCAAATCTACAAGGGTTTGAATTTAGGAGGTGGTTACCAAATCCAAGAGGTAGCTACATTTTTAGAGCATTTTGGGTCAAATCTAACCTTTCCATCATGTCCAGCAAGCCCAAGAACCTAAAAATCAACTATCAATTCATTAGATTTAGACACTTTTGCCCCGATCCATTAGAAAAAAATTTCATCCTCTCGGTTGTATGGAATCTTCACTACATAGTGTTGGTGCAAGCAAATTCCTATGTGTAGTCTTCTATCTTTGGGGTAATATTATTATCCACTAGTTTTTAATATTATCCGTCAGTTTCATGTTTTTCTATGGATTTTTTGTGTGCCATGTTGTCGTAAGGTACCCACCTACAAAAGGTACCAAGGGTACCCACGAGCCAATGGGAGGCTGCCATGTGGTGCAGGTCTTTACTAGCCCCATCCAAACTTTGATGGTAAGTTAAACCGCTCACAGACTTTTAACTGGCGCCAACAAAACTATTGATTAGTGTTAAATAAATAGCTAGCACCAATTTCAAACCACTGGCGAGAGCATTTACCATTAGGGAAAGTGAATATACCAACAATAAAATAAAAAATAGCTTTGCGCAGCCCCGTAAACCACCTTCAATCACCAATAAGCAGTTGCTGACTCAATAATGATGGTTTTCAAACACAATTCGATGGTTTTATAAATACATGGCAGTTTTCTAAAAATCATACAGTGGTTTTTGGATCCCAAGGAATATTTTCTCATCGTAGAGTATACATCAACAATACATCATGTTGACATCATCCATTTGAGGCTACCCTGTTAAAGTTTTCAATTTATCAGCTGATGTCATCTTTCTGTCAGCTGATGTCATTAGATTTTCTTCTCCTAGCTAGACCCCTCTCCATTGGCAGTTTTAATTTTTCACCTAAACTTTGGAGGCCATTTTCTCAGTCATCCAAGCTCCTTTTTTGGAGCAATTTCTTTTGATTTGGGGAAAATTTTCATAGGCTTCATAGTGGTGCAGATGGATTTTGATTTTGGTACCTAGTTTTTCTAGAAGTTGCAGATTTTCACACCTCTTGCTAAGCAGTTCTCGTTTTGGAAACTTCTGGGGCTCCGTTTGGGCTCATACGGTAACATTTTTTGGTATTTTTTTGAAAGTGCATAACTTTTCATATAATTCTGTAATATGTAATCAATTTGATCTAATTCTGCGCTAAAATTATACTTTCAATTTGGGGCCAAATTTAGCATTTACATTATACCTAGATCAAAAGTCCACTATACTATTTTGGTTAGTGGCAATTGTAATCACACTAAGTATAAAGTGCCAAGATCATAATTTGTTGAGGGGGATAATTGATTGAGTGAATTTGGGGGGTTGATCTTATGGTGGTTGATTGCTTTGAGTTCTTTGTTGTGTGTTCTTGCAATGGGGAAAACTCAAATTGAACTCCTAACTCCATATAATTATGCATCATGGAAACAATTAGTATGGAATTATCAAAGGCAAAAAGGTTGTACTAGAGATGAATCATGAGAAAACTCTTGGTCACATTTATTCATTAGTCTCTTTTGATTTACATTTTCATCTCGAATCATGCAAAACACCTAAGGAGGCTTGGGATACTCTTGAACAATTATATGGTAAAATTGACAAGATTAGGGGATATCAAATTCATAATGATTTGATGAATCTTGATCCTAAAGAGTTTGAGCACATCCAAGACTGTATCTCCAAGATTAAGCAATTGAGAACACAACTAAAGGATTCCAAGATTAATAAGGAGGATTTACAATTGATTATAAATGTGTTATCCAAGCTCAGTCCTGAGTATTCAGTATTCATTTCTAGCTTTCACACCCATCGGGATTCTATGGAAGCTGCATATGTTGAGCCTACTTTTGATGCATTTTCAAATCTTCTAATCCAAGAGGAAGTGAAGCTAATTCAAATGGGTTTTATCAAGTCTTCTAAGCCACAAGCATTGGTGGGTACTGAGTCTAAGGTACAAAAAGAATCAGGGAATCTTGAAAAGAAACAAAAGAAGAAAAAAATAAGCCACATATAGATAATGAATCCCCTCCCTCCAAAGGGGAGTGATCTAAGAAGGAGAAGATCCCAAGTGTGCATATTGCAAAAACCTAGGGCATGATGAACATAAATGTTATTTAAAGAAAATTGATGAATTGCAACATCTTCTAAAGAAGACTCAAACCGGTTCACCTTCAGGGGGTTCATCTTCTTCTTCATGTTCAAAGTCAAAGAAACAAAAGGAGAAAGCACTTGTTGCAGTTGTAGATTTTGAGTCAAGGAGATGGATCCTTGATTTTGGAGCTTCACATCATATAGCTTCATCATAGAGTATGTTCTCTTCATTTGAGACTTATTCATCACCACACATCCTGATGGCCAACAACACTTATATGTGTGTTTATGGAAAATGATCTATTGACATAGAGGAAGGAACATTTAATATGTCCTTTGTGTGCCTTCATTGGCAACCAATATCCTTTCTATCTATTAAATTACACATAGTGGGGCAGGGAAGAGTGTTGAATTCACACCAGATTATGTGATTATTCAAGATTTTCATAATAGAGATATTGTTGCAGTTGGGATTAAGTCTTATTCACACTTGTCTTGTTAAGTTTACTTAGGTCATACTTAGGGTACACTTAGGATACTTATCACTTTGTGTCTCATGTCATAAGATTAGGACACTTGTCATAATCTTATGTTGTCCTATGTTTCACCGGCTTGGTCTATATAACCAACGACTTAGATCATTGTAATTCATATTGATGTATCATATTGTGTTATTCTCTCATGTTGGGTCTCTCTTGTGCTTTCATTGAAGCTCCTATATCTTGGGGGGCTACCTCCATAGCCAAATCTTGCATGGTATAGAACATTCTATACCAACTCTTTAGTTAGAGGTGCTATGGTGATTGCAAGAGGTGTGAGATTAGGCACTTTATTTCATCTTGAAGCATGCACTATTGACTACAATAGTAATTATGTTAAGACTAAATCTTCATCTAGTTCATTGTATAAATAAATGGTATCTTCTTCAACAGATGGTCGCACTTTATGGGTACCTAAGGGTGTTCTTTTTATAGAGACTAAGTTACTAGCTGAAAAAACAATGTTATGGCACTAGAGATTAGGCCACATAGAAGGGAAAGGTGTAACGACCTTGAAGAATAAAAACCTTGTTGAAGGTTTATTTGATTGTAATCTTGAATTTGATTTCTATGAACATTGCGTATATGGAAAACAAAATCATGTTCAGTTTTATTTGAGTTCTCATAAGTCTTCTAGAATTTTGGATATTATTCATTTAGACATTATTTGGTCCTGTTGATGTTCCTTCAATAGCAAAATTTGTTTACTATCTTAAATTCATTAATTATTATAGTAGAAGGATATGGTTTTATTTTCTCAAAAATAAATTAGAAGTTTCTAGTCATTTTAAAGAGTTTAAAGCTATGAAAGAAACTTAGGCTGCAAAGAAAATTAAATGTTTGAGGACTGACAATGGATCTTGGAAACTCATGTGCTAAAGTCAATAATGGATACAAAGATGGTGCACACCTTTTGTATGCAAATTGATTCTTTCGATTGTTTCTCGCATTTTGATTTGTTTGCTTGATACTGATTTTCTACTTCATTTGGATTTTTGCTTCATTTTGATCTTTTGCCTTCTTTTGATTTTTTGCTTTATCTAGATCATTTGCTTTGTTTTGATTAGCAACTTCAATTGAATTTGTTGCTTCATTTTGACTCTTTGCTTCTTCATTTTGAAATAAGTCAAGTGAGGTATGATTTTGTTGGTCCCAATCAATGGATTCAAGGTATTTGAGGTTAGGTAGATGGTATGTGTAGTGATATCATTAGAAAGGTTGATGGTAGCAAGATTATCATAGAGGTCATAAGAGGTATTTATTTCAAAGTCCGCATTCGATGAAATTACCTTATAAATTGTAGAAGTATCATTAACATTAAAGGATTATTTATTAGAAGATTCATAGCCAATGCCTCGATATTTATGATTTGCACCAACTTGTACAGGTTCTAGAATGCCTTGCTCATAAAGACCTAATCCTTTTCCTTTGTAGTTCATGATTTGACATTTTTTGCTTGTGATATGATATTTGTTGTTGTTGAAACATGATGCTAGGTCATTATTGTATTGCCAAGAATTGTTAAAGCTTTCAACTTGCTCATTTGCAATAAAATCTAAATTGATAAAGATGGCTGGACCAAATTGATAAGATGTTTGCACTTTCTGTTGCAAACAATTGGGATTATGATTTGGCTTCAATTTTAGGATTTGAGATGTGGGTTTGGATTGATTTGGATATATGCTCAACATGGTCAATAGATGTGTCATAAGGTGGGGAGGCTATTTCATTAGGGGTGTGATTGGCTTGGGTGTGTAGACACCTGAATTTAACTACGTCCTACCATCACCTAACTTTCCTAACAACGTCTAATTTATCCCACTTTTCCACTTCCTAGCATTAATTAAATAATTTATAATTATTTGATCAATTCCTTCATTTCTCTAATTTTAATTAAATAATTTATAATTATTTAATTAATTAAATCATATTCCAACATAAATTAAATAAATCAAATCTTTATTCAATTAATGACTCTCAATCATATCCCCTTTAGTTTCTTTCTATTTTAACTCGTGTATCTAATTAATTAAATTAATTAGATAATTTTATCAATTATCTTCTAATTATCCTATCGTATCCATCTCAATTTCTTTCTACTTCAACTCATGTGAACTTAATTATGAAAAATCAATAATTAAATCTTCTAATTATCTTCTCACATCCTTATCTTATCTTTTTCAATTTCTTTATATTTCCACCTTATGTGAACTTAATTATGAAAATTAATAATTAAATCTTCTAACTATCTTCTCACATCCTCATCTTATCTCTTTCATTTTCTTTCTATTTCCTAACTTATGTGCAACTAGTTAAATGGAAATAAATAAAAAATCTTATGTTATTTGCATTCAAATCTTATCATTATCTATCCACAATCAAAAATCTATAAATTGAACATCCTGGAAGTCATAATCATCACAACATGGAATGCAATGTTATGTTGTTGTAGTGAGTACCTAACATCCATTATCTTGAACCAATCTATCTTTCGAGTGCAAAGGTGCATGGAGTTGGATGAGATTACTTTGTTTTCTCATTTTATTTATTTTCCTTAGGTTCAATTGGAGGTTGCATTGAATGTAGAACAAGGTTTTAATTTTTATATTTTAATCTATTGTTTTTTCTCATTTTTACTGCAGACATTTTGGCATGCCCGGTGGGACCTCTTGGTCCTTGTCTAACCTCCTTGTGTTTTTTTAGCCTTTTCTAGCTTGTAGGCCTTGGATGAGTGTTTTTGTAGCAGATGAGAGCCTTTGTAGGCTAAACAAGCACCTTTATTTTTGGGAGATATAAATCACATTTTCATCACATTTGGCAAATCTAACTTAGTTTTTTTGACAAGGGGACACTTTTATAAGGGGTCATAATGCCAAAATTTATCAAAAGCCAATTCTAATGCCTCTGTTTGATCAAACTTTCATCAAAATCTTATCTTTTTGTGTTGACTTTCATACTTGAGTGCATCTATTCTAAACAAGCACCTTTGTATATGGTTAATCATTTATCACTCTTTCTTGGGATTTGAGCTTTCTAACCCTTAAAAGTAATCATTTAGTGCATGTGCCTAGTCATCTAACATCATTTTGTGCAGGTATCATTGGTCCGAGATAAGAAAATCAAACTACTAACTTGTGTTTTGTAGCACACTTGTCAAAGGACTTATATTTTATCCACTAATCTTAGGCACATTTCATTTCTAAGGGGAATTAATCATTCTGTGCTTTGTTTGTGATCAATTCATAAGTGTATGTTCTCTCCTCATGCCATTTGGTGATCTTGGAGAACAAAAGTTTTGGCTTGATCAATCTTTTTTATCATTGTTAATCCCAAGAACCTAGTGTGTGTATGCTCTCCCTTCATATCGAAAGGCAATCTTAGGGATCAAAAGAACCTAGGCTTCTTTCCCTTTAGCGAGCCTGCCTAAGGATTTCATCACTTCAGGGGATGACCTAAACCATGTGTTCTGGCGGGGTATATAAAGGGGGGAGACCAAAATCTATACCTCACAAAAGTCATCATCGTGTCTAGAACAACCTTGGGGCCCCTTTTTGTAAGGACACAAGATGAAGTGGAATTTGCTTGCCCTTATTCCACATGCTTGTAGATGGGCTCCGATTCATAGATTTTAGGCCTCAAAGTACCTAGTGTATATTGAGGACTCCCTTAGAATCTTGTATATCCTAGATAAGACCATCAACCATCCTTCCTTGTGGTGCATTGAATAGCGGTTAGGCCCGAGAAGTTACTCAGAACATACTTTCAAGTTGAGGAGATAGAGCTAACCTGGGTAAGACCTTGGCCTCCGAGGTAAGGGGTGCATAGGTGATACGTGACCTTGAATTCCATAGCTATCCATCACTTGATAGACAATACAAATTGTGGGCCCACAAAGATTGATACTTCCACTTGAATAATTTAGGCTTGTTCACATGTTTGAAGTGTTTTCTTGTTGAAACCTATGAATTCCCCTTTTCATCCAAGCCCATTTTGCCTTTTGAAAACTTGACAATCTTGTGTCAAAATATAAAGACAAACACATCTCTTGCCTATGGTTGACTACTTTGCAAATCCATACATCCGATCATCATTACTCATCTCCATCATGGACCCCTAGTTTGAAAACTTCATTATGCAAGTTAAAACCCTATGCCTTCTCCCTTGTGTGAAGCTCATACAAAACCCAAAATCACACTCAAAGCCAAGGCCATGCATCCATTAGATGAAATTTCCCATACAAAACATAAAATAACACTCAAAGCCAAGGCCATGCATCCACTAGATGAGCTTTCCCATCCCAAACCCAAAATCACAATCAAAGGCAAGCCCATGCATCCATTAGACGAGTTCCTTTATCCAAATGATGATGATGAGAGTCTTGTAGACCAAGAAGAATATACTAATAATGATGATAGCCTCATAGATCAAGAGGAATATACCAATGATCCTAGCATAAGCTACCCCTCACATCCAAACAACATACCTATTAGTCATCCTCATGGAACCTTTGACAAGGGAAACACCATCGTAAAACAAGATCCTATCAAACAACATATGACCGAACTTCAAATCCTACATGCACAACTAATAGCCATAAATCCTCCACCTTCCAAACCTTCATCATCCAACTTATTAAACCCCTCATATCAAAACCAATACTATCCATAATCCTATCAACCATCTAACCCCTCCTATCAAAACCAATACTATCCATAATCCTATCAACCATCTAACCCCTCATACAAGGAATCTTAGCAAATGATAACCATCTACCTAGAAAGCATGAAGTTATTGAGCCCACATCTACCAAGATTATCCAAAAGTCACCTAGTGCACTCCAAAATCAAACATCATCATGCAATCCCATGCCTATCAAGTGCATCCAAGAGTCTCCTAGTACCATCCAAGTGTCCAAAACCAAACACAATCATGAAAGTCAATATCCATCAAGCCTAGCAAAGAGTCTCTTACCATAAGCTCAAGTCATAGTCCATCATGCAACTATGTCATTGACCATTCAAAGCCTATCAAACCCATCTAAGAAATATTTATCCAAACTCAAGAGCTATGTCAAGAATCAAATCTAAAGCAGGATCTAACGTGCACCCAACCAAATCAAGGTCAAATTGTTCAAGCTACTCAAGATCAAACTATCCAAATTACTCCCATCTATGATCAAGATCCTATTTATGATCAAGAGAACCAAGTTGATCCCCTCATCCAATTTTATACTATCCCTGAGCAATAAATTCAAATTAATCCTACCCATCATCCAAGAAATCCTATCCAATATCAAACTATCCACGTTAATCCTCTCTATGATCAAGATCCTATCTATGGCCAAGAAATCCATATTAATCCTATTCATCATCCAACAACATCCACTTCCCATGATGAGACACTTGGTCCCCATGAACACATAGACAATCAAGTAAATGGCATTGATAATATTGTTAGAATAATAATAAGGTTTACATTTATAATAGTTAGTTTATAATTAGATATAAATAAATATATGTTAGTTAATGAATAAATGTTGGTCATAAATTAGTTTTGGGAAGTTAGGAAGTTATTTCCCGTAGGAAGTTTGTATGGGAATAATTGTGGCTTTAAAACCCAATGTATTGCATTGTAACATTCATTCCATGAAATCAATATATATATTATTTTCTGTTATTTTATTTTCCATAATGGTTTAATCTGTTGTATTATGTTTGCTCACCATTTCTCAATATGGTATCAGAGCAATGTATAGTCTTGTGCCTGTGTATTTGAAATATATTTGTGATCTGGCATATATAAGATGCTATTGGAAGGCTTCATTCAATCCCAAGTGAATGTAGAAGAGTAATATTCAATCCTATGCTTGCGCTGTGGAGTTATTTGTGCAGAATGTTTCTTGTAGTGTTATAATTCTGAGCCTGTGAATAATTTCCAAGGTGGTATCAAGAAAGGAACAAAGGACCGGTTGTTTTTATTATTGTTGTATAGGAATTTATCATTCTAGTCTGTTTCCTGAAATTTGTTAGCCGCCATTGTATATGTAGTTTTTGGAGTCAAATAAAGAGTGAGAAAGTTGAAAAATGTGTTGAGATCTACGGTGTGCTGCAAATAAAACCTCTTCCCATGCCAAGCGCATTGATTTACATTGCACGCGATCAGTGATAGAAGCCGCTGAAGGAAATAAAAGGACTGTGGTAAAGATTTGTGCATCACGAAAGAAGAGTAGAAGATTTGTACATAATTTATGATTACTGGTTGCCTGCAGACTGTGGATTGAACTATTCAAGCCATAATATTAATAAGATACAACGATAGAAGTTGAAATAATGCTACACACCAAGGAGAAGAAAGTACCGGTAGTATGAGTAAGTTTTTAATTTGAAAGTCTATAAATTTGGTGAACATGTAGGAGGATAAAATAATACATGCTACTGTGAGAAGAAGGCATTTCCGTTCAGATCTGAATAGAAATCAAGTTGTTGGAGGATAAAATAATACATGCTACTGTGAGAAGAAGGCATTTCAATTTTCTTTTTTGTGGTTTCCAAGCATTGAATGGCAGCGTTCATATTTTTTTAGGCGTGGGCATTGAAATTCGCATGAACTTCAATTCATAAGTTTTGAAATTTACATGAAATTTGCTGGAAAATAATGCAAAGGTTTCCCATAAATTCCAAGGATACCGTGAAAAGAGGTATTACTTTTAAGATTTAAAGAAGAGGTATTATTTTTAAATCTAGCACATTAAAAAGGAGATATTCTTTTGTGTTTTAAAGACGTATTAACTAAAAATAAATAAATTGAAGTGATTTCCATGAAAAAGAGAAGTGGAAGATTATAAGGAGAGTAAGATTTTTTTTAAAGGAAAGGCTTGGGATGATTTTTTAAACTTGTACGGTTATGTTTTAGAAAAATGAAGAGAAGTCTTAAAGATATTTTTTCTTATAAAAATTAAAGTGTGGAGGGGAGACATAAGTAGTGGAGTTTTTCTTAAGTCAAGGGCATTTAAATTATTTAAGGAATTTTGGTATTCTTTTAATAATTTTTAATTGGGAGAAATAAGGGAGTTAAGGTGATTTGTGGAGAAATCTATATTTTTGTAAATAGAGGTATTTTGGAAAAGGTGCATTTTTTGGTTGAATCTGAAACCTTCATTCTTTATAATGTTTAATTATATTATGTTATCAAATGCTTGTGCTCTCTGGGCCATCCATAGTACATTTGATAGGGCTTTCAGAGGCTCACATATAACGTCAAGTGGATAAAGTGTAAGCACAGTCATATTGGAGGTAGGAGGCACCAGAGGTAGGAGATTGTAATTTCTGAAATAGGTGGAGTTAGTGTGTCTGCATTTACTCAGTTTGTGGATAGTGTAATCTCTGAAACAGGTGGGATTAGTGTATTCACACTGGTTCTGTATACCAGAGGAGGGATTGTTTCCATAGAACTGGAGGAGGGATATTGACACACTAGAAGGAGATATGGACTCTTAGAGGAGAGTTGTTCTCTCATGTGCAACACTAGAGGAGGCATTTTGACACACTCGGAGGAGATGTGGACTTTCGGAGGAAAGTCGTCTCATTGTGCAAGGAGGTTGGGGACATTTTATGTTCTCTCATGTTGTGCAGAGTTTTGCAGGTTCTACAATCAGGAGATCGATGGCGTTAGTCTGGTGTTTCCTAGGTGAGTGAGGAGGATTGGTGAAGGTGCTTCATCAAAGTCTCCAGAAGGGCTGCTTTGTTCAGTCCTTGCAGTGTTCCGTCCTTTGTTCGAGATAATGTAATAAGGGGGGGCAGGGGGAATGTTGGTTTTATTACATGTAAACCTTAGGGGGGGGTGTTAGAACAATAATAAGGTTTACATTTATAATAGTTAGTTTATTGTTAGATATAAATAAATATGTTAGTTAATGAATAAATGTTAGTAATAAATTAGTTTTGGGAAGTTAGGAAGTTATTTCCCGTAGGAAGTTTGTACGGGAATAATTGTGGCTTTAAAAGCCAATGTACTGCATTGTAACATTCATCCGATGAAATCAATATATATTATTTTCTGTTATTATTTTCCATAATGGTTTAATCTGTTGTATTATGTTTGCTCACCATTTCTCAATAAATATCATACATAATCTTAATGAGCATAATCAAGATCTTCATCATATAAAGCATGAGGACAAGCAAGTCACAATGGATCACATTGAGCTTTCAAATGATCAAGGAATGATAAGCACAACCAATGATCAAGACACAACAAGCACAAACAATGATCAAGGCACAATAGGTATAGACAATGACAAGTGTACACTAGGATCATCCACCTTCATTCAATTAGGCTTTCTCGTAGATGGGACAATAGCAAGTTCTAATAGTTCTTGGAAAAACATCAATTGGCTAATATCATGCTTCGCAAACAAGCATCTTATCGCAATCAATATATGTAAAAGCATAAATTATCAAGGAAAATGATTGGGCCTTCATGAGCAAGGCATCCCAGAGCCTATCCCTATCTACATAAGTCATGGCCAAGGAATTGACTACAAGTCTTCCAATAAGAGCTCTAATGGTGTTAGTGATACTTCAACGATCACTGAGGAAATTTTATCCAATGAAAGCATCGAGATAGGGACCATTCATAACCCCTACAACAAGCCTACTACCAGTAATCCTTCCACCTCCACTATCCCTACCATCAAAAATTATCTTCCACATCCTAAACCTATCAATTTGGACCAACAAATTTGGAAATCATACAAAGCAAAAGATCCAAATCAAGCACCAAAGATGAATCAATCCAAAAATCAAGGAGGATATATGAAATTAATATGGGTCCCAAAGCAAAATGGACCAATCAAATCAAGAAAAGCAAAATGTTCAAGTCCAAAAACCACTCAAAATGTGGAGCCATATCAAAAGAATGTTGCATATAAGAGGTGTCCACTGCCTTCCAACTTATATAAGAATGCTAGTCCTAATCGCCAACCTAATCCAAAATTCAAACTCCATAATCTAGCAACTTGAGCCTAAATCCTTCAATTCTTACTCACTTTCATTAATTCATTCATGTTGTCAATGTTGTGGGCTAACCCTCCAAATTGTGTCATCACTAACTACTCCAAACCATTTTTTGTTGTATCTGTATTATTATAAAAAATGTATTAGCCAAATGATCATAGAGAGACAAAACATCATGTTCTACTGCATGCAATTTTGATATGTTTTCTTTGATAGTCTTCAAAGCAAGGGTTTGTATTTTAGAAATCAATTGACAATTAGCCACCCAATTTAGAACTTGTTAATCATTTGAACTGTTTATTACTTTCAACCTTAGAAATTCTTCCACTCACAAATATGATTAGCTCTAGGCAATACAAACAACCATCATAAACTACAACATTGGTATTCAAAGAGAACCCTAATTCAACTACTTGTCGAGTAGCATCCCAAATCTCATTCAGCAAGGTAAATAATTCTTCAATGATTTTCAATTCTTTCAACAAATTTCCTTTCCACAAATGCCTTGGATCTATCCACAACTATTTTATTGACCAATCACATCTCTTTCTATTTGAACAAACCAAGGGGATAAAATATCCTCTCTTGTCTCCTCTAAATCAATTGACACTAGCTCAACTGCAAGCATCCTTAGTTGATCTAAGGCGAACCTACTATGTCTTCTTCTATGAACCTCAAATTCACCTAGGCAATTTGCCCAAAAATCTTCCATATATGGCTCATGTACAAATTTAGTTCCTAGCTTTCCAACCAATAATGCCTTAGAATTAGAACATCTATTAGCATGATGAGGCTTCAACTTGTAATAGGAGATTTCAACACCTATGTGCTTGGACTCATTTGAATTGATATACTTGTATGGTCCAATCTAGATTAGAAAGCTAACCCCTTACTTGTGTCTCTTTTGGCAACATTCATGTATTAATGAGATGTGCCTATAATACTCCATCAGAAGAATGTGATCACTGGGATATCATGGAAGTTTGTAGGGCTGAGAGTTGAAGCCATACACTCTTATATAAGAAAACGTTTGAAGTTGTATGAACCAATCAAGCCATTTTGCAATGACCGATTGTGCATAATTTGAAATACAAGCATGACTTTGGCTACTCAAGTCTCTTAAACCTCTTATGGTGTTTCAATCCTTATACTCTAACTGAGGATACTATAAGAAGAATCTTCCTCTAAGTCTTTGTTTCAAGAAAGTTGATCAGCTGGAAATGAATAGAATCACTAATTAATTAGCCCCAATCAACATAACTTTTACCTTCACATATAAGATTCATGATATAACATCCATTTTTTGAATGTCCTAGCCTCTTGCTACCGTATTACTTGATTTAGCATAGTATTCATCATCCCAAGCTCTTCCTTGAAGCCACTTCTATATAATGTCTTTGGCAAATGGTCGTACCTCTTATTTGTTTCAATTAGCCATTTCTTTGCTAGCTCTTTTGGCATATTTGAACATTATTTTCCCATTTAAGCTTGCAATCTTGCAAGTTGACAACTTGCATTTCTTCATATGGTTGTAAACTAAAAGCTAATTCAATGGCATCTGCACCTAGGCAACATATCACCTTGTAAGAAGATATGATCCTTCTGGTTCTTAAGCCATAATGGCAAGCATAGGTTGTCACCATGTCAAGAGATTGAATAATGATGGGAAAAGAAGCTACCTGAATAAGTCCACTTTCTACCAACTTGGCGACTAGGTTGTTTCCAACTCTCATTCATCTTCAAATCTACAATGTTTACATGCCCAAGCAAAGTATCTTAGACCTAAAACATGCTATTTGCCAAAGAAGGATTTGATTCTATGATGCCTTCACACAAATCCATGATAGCAAAATACCTTCCCCATTGTCCAAACCCAACAAGTTAATAATTTGTAGGTACACAGTCTAGTATGATAGTTAAAACAACACTAGGAAAAATGAAGAGAAGGGGTGTCAATTTAAAAATTCGATGAATAATTAGCTCCAAATACTATTGTGCCTTCTCACTTCACTTGGATGGTGCCAAACACTAAACTTCTACTTGCAAATAAACTTGAAACAAGAAACTTGTTGCATATGGTAAAAAGAAGCTTTGAATGTTTGATTTTGGAATGGGAGTTTCATGTTTGAATAGGAAAACATATGCTTTTATTGCTTTCTTCTATCCTTAGGCAACTAGACATCCTTGGGCACCACCAATTGCTTTATTTCACAATTATTTTTGCAAGAAAACATGCTATTTTTATGCTTGGCAAGGTTTTAGGAGACTGGCACCACCTTGGAGGAACTTTCCCATGACCACACCAAAGAAAAACCCCATTTCATTCTATGTTAGGCACCCAACTTGGCTTAGATGCTATTTGACATGAATTTGATGTTGTCATGCTAAGGGAAGATATCTGCTTAAGTGAAAATGGGGAAATTTGGGTGCTTAGACATGTTTGGCAAGAAATTTGAAATGGCAAACTAGGGGGGATATTTGCCACTTAACCTATTTGCCATACTTTATCCTTGTCAGGTTTTGATATTGGCATGCCATCCTAAAATCTCCTCTAGTGGGGAAAATGGTGTATCAAACTTTGATGAAAAGCTTGATACTTTGTAACTAAACAATTTTTTAAGCTTGGAAGGATTTTCCATGTTGGGCACCCAGTTTGGTGGAATTGTTTTAATGGTTATGTCATGACAAAAGTCGACTTCACATAATTTTGACAATTTTCTTCAATTTCTTTCACTTTGCAGAATTTGTTCCTAAGAAGCATTTTCGAACACTTTGTCACAAAATCCTCTAACTTTGATGAATGTTATCTCTTTTCACTACCTCTGCTTTTTTGGTTCCATTTTCTTGTCTTGTGACTTGAACTTGCTTTTGACCAACTCCAACCTTGTCATCCACTATCATTCCTTGAAAAAGCAATTTATTGACAAAAAAACTTTCTAAAATTAGAAAGTTGGATTTCTAAGCTCCTCTCACCATTCCATGAAAATGCAAACTTGCTAAAAATAGAATTATTCCAAATATTGGATGAATTTTCTATGATGTTGAAACTTTGACTTAAAATTGGATTTTCTATAATGACAATTTCATGTTGAAAAGATGACCCTTTTACTCTATGAACTAGAGGAAATTGTCTAGTATCTATCACTCAAATTGTGCCTCATTTCTTCCTTCTACCCTTTGTAACTAGATTCAAATTCTACTTTGACTACATCTCTTCTATATTAACTCCAAAGCTTTTGTTGTTTTCTTGTACTTTTCATGCTAGAGCTCCTGAGATTGATTTCCTCATTAGTGATATTTGTCCATAAGTATCTTGCAAACACCATTAGGAAACAAAATGGACTAACATAGAACCTGAAGACCTAGACAAGAAAGATAATCACAATTATCAATTAAAATATTGATCTGGGCAAATTTTTCATTTGGGTAACAACAATAAGTACATGTAAGAAAGATGTTGATGCACAAATGTATCTTGGGCTAAAGGTTTCTATGTAGTACAATCAAGTTGACTATTGGGATCCCTCTATTAGCTTGGTGGTTGTAATATGAACTATGAGTGTACTTTTAGATAAATAAAATGACCTTTGTACAATTCTTGTTGAGTTCTCACATGAATTGTTGAATGGTTGAGTATGTTGTATGAGTCTATGAATGTCATTGAGGATGTAGTTGTGCAAACCATTATTGATTACTCTATTTCCTTCCTTGGCACCTTGATGTCTCTATCAATTAACATGTTTATAGGGGGTACCAGAATAGTTGTTGCACCTCAAGTGAGCACTTAGATCCTTCGAGTCTAAGTGATAGGCTAGTGTGGTAACTCTCAATTGTTGGGTTGCCATATTCTGCAAAGGGCCAAGGTGTGACAAAAAGCCAACTTTTGTTCATTTAAATTTAAAGCCTACTCAAAATGTTTAACATATGATAGTTAAGGCTTATAATTTTATGATAAAATATTTTTATTTTTATTTTAAAACCCATTCAAAATGTTTAATGCACCCTAGAACTTAATAGTTGAATGATCTTGTTCAAATTTTTTTGGAAGAAAATTGAATGCAAATAAATTTGTTGGATGGATGTTGGACACATATTTCAATTAATTTGTTTAAATTTCATACTTTAAGTTCTGAAGATTCCCATTAATATAGCATCACTACCTGTAATTAGACTTCATTTAGTTTTTACTCCTTTCATACATAAAAAAATATTTTATTATTATAGAGAAATATTTAAACACATAATTGTTGTTGGCCCTTTTCTCCTTAAAAATGTAAATCTAAAACTTTAAAATGATTGGTAGTGGTGGGGGGTAAAATCTTAACTCCAACCCAATAAATAAAGATGAGCAAAAGATGTCTACAAGCAACAGCAGACATCATGGCACGGTGCTGTAGACTTACTTGCGACTGTTGTCTATACCCCCATTGTCATTGGCACAAAATCCCCAATATCAATGGGAAAGTATAGTTCTATCATTTTCAGATTCCAAGAGGAGCATATCAGATCTTTTAGAACTTTGGATGTCCCTCATTGTCAACACTGTTGAATCAGAATGTCTTGTTTCCCTTGCAGCATGTCTAAGAACATCCTATGAAAGCAATCTCATTAGAATAAATGTCATATAGTATCTTAAAGTTGGAATGTTCCTAATTCTTGGCCATGCTGCAGAAGCACCACATTTTTGCTGGGTTTCCATTCTAATCGATATGAGAGATCAAATTTATGAGTCGGAGGAGTTGTGCTACTTTCATCAGGCATTCCCCATTCATGGCTCTGCATAATAACGAACAAGTACAAGTTAACCCACAGTTTCATCTTAGCAAACAAAAATAATTGCAATTCTACCTACACAAACAAAAATAATTCAATTTTCCTTCCCAGTTAGCAGTAGAGTGAAAACTTAAACGAGCAACAATATAAGAGATATTTAATCATATTTCAATATTAAGAAAAAGATATTGCATCACAACTAGTTGATGGAACCCTCATCCATAATTGAAACTCAAATCTAAGGTATGCATAAATAAAAGATCTTAACTTTTATAGAAGTTAATTGCAGTAAATTCCAACGATATCAACCTGTTTTGCATTTATAGTTTTGAACCTGAATATTTTTGTACAATTTGAATAGAACAAATAACTGCGAAATATGATGTTGAAGACGTACTGTAACTTCAACTGCTGCTATTTTTGCTCAAGCTAGTGAGTATATATATAGCAATAAATAATATTAAATAATTTAATATAAACTAGCATATTTATATTTAAAAAATATATCTAAATTCCACCTATGTGTGCTAAATTGATTAAAAAATAGGCGCCTTGGAGAAGGATACCTCTCAACTTATTTTAAATATAGATATGCTAGTTTTATTTTATTTTTTACATAATAAAATTTAATTTATTTCTTTTTCAGTGGTTTATGTTTTATAAAAATAAAGTGTCCTAAAGTAATATTTTATAACATTATATTTTATTAGGTTTCATTTTATTATATATAAAATAATATTATTTTAGGGGTTAAAATTATTTGTAATATTAATTTTATTTTATAAATTTAGTTCATCTTGGTTAAAAGTGAGGACGATGAATTCTAAACCCCATAAATTTACAATAAATAATATTAGTTCTCTTAGATATATTTTATAGGGCCCTAAAATAATATTTTATAAATTAGGGTTTTACCTCTTAAGATTTCAGAATTATATGTATATATGTTTTGATAAAACCTTAGGTTACAGAGAACAAAACAAAATGCACAGATTTATTTTTTTAAATATTTTACCAATGAATTTGAATTTTTAATATTTTAGCAATATGAAATGATTTATGCATACACAATTACAGCAAATCATGAAAATCATACATGATTTTGGTTGATTTTTGATTTTGTTGCTTCTTGTTTTTATTTTCTCCTTCTGGCTTTGTAATTAATGATTTTATTTTTGGTTGTTTTCGGAGACTTTCAAATATTTATGTTTTATATATGTTCTAATTATTAATGTTGCGGCTTTTTTTTAATGTTTTTAAAGTTGTTTTTCTTAACATGCCATTTCGTGCTCCCAGGGGTAATAATATATATTTAACAAATATATTATATATTAATAAATTAAACTTAATTAACAATAAATTTAATTAAAAAATTGCAATCTAATAATAAGCAATATTAAACTAAATAAAATTTTAATAAATTAAACTTAAATTACAAGTTAAATGTATTAAACTTAATAAATAAATAAAAGTTTACAATGTAAAGTAAAACAAAAAAGTCAAAAATTAAAAAAAGTATCACCAATTAATAAAATTTGCCTCTTCCTCCATTGCTTGTTGACACCATATCTCCAACTTTAGAATGAACATGATTATTTGAGTAAATATGAATAAAAAGACATATTTCCTATCTTTAGAATTCTAGGGTTATGGAGCAAGAAATCAGCATGCCAGGTCATGGAGCAATTGCTTGCGGCAATTTTTAGAATTCTAGGGTTAATATTTTTGGGATATGACACAAATATCATGACAATGCCATATCTGTATGTATCTGGCACAGGAAAAAGAAGGGTTTTTTTGGTACGGCCGAACACGGTATCCAAGACATATCTGAGCCGTATCCTATGAGTATTAGTATTTGATACGGTGATACGTGTACTAGGGGAGAGGGGGTGGCGTATCCTATAACTGATATATATATATATATATATAACAGAGATCACATAAGTTTTAGGTATATATTTTGTAAAATGAAATAAGTTGCAGCAAACTTTTGGCTCATGACCTGTATTCCATGTACAAAATCAAAATAGTATCTGTAACAATGTCCAGAAAGATCTTATCATGAATGCATGAGAGACAAAATCTGGAAGCACACCTAATAGACCAACACTTTTAATACTGTCAGATTTCCAATACATCACTACTTACACTGATAAACTTGAGATGATAGATTTAAAGCAAAAGTAACAGTAAGAACTTAGTAAGCTGTATCATAGCAAAAAACAGTCCATGAGAACTTTATTGCTCTAGGCTCTCCATCTGATATTGTATTGTCTTCAACCTTTCTAGACATTAATTTTAGATGTTCTCATCTCCTGGCCCAAGGATCCAGCGAATTCTTCAACAACAAGTGATACATTGGGGGCTTTGGTTTTCAAGATTGTGGTACATGACCATCAGGAAAATCCTTTTACTGCCATTGTCTCCAATCCATTCATCCTATTGTTCAGGCCTAGGATTTGCTCAAATAGTCCATGCATAAGTATCCTCATTTCTTCAGGGCAGGGACTATGGTTTATGTGAAGAAGTTGTTAAATAGTTTGCAGTCTACCATCCTGGCAGTCCAAACACTTTGTAGTTTACTGAAAAGAGCTTCCACCAGATTGTACAAGCTAAAATGTGAATTGTACCAATTTGTCTTGGGGACAACAAATGGGGTCAGTGGCGGATGTGTAGCATGGTGTTTGGAGCAAAAGTCATTGAAGATCCAAATCCTCTCAACGAAAGCTCATTTTAATGCAGGTATTGGGATCAACTTTGTGAAGATCGTGCATTGTTGTTTCCTCAATTCAGCTGTCGTAAGGAAACTACAGTCATTCCTGCTGCAAGAATTACAGCGGACCTTTTCAATATCAGAGGGTGGTATCTATGTGATAATTAATTGGTATAATATGATATTTCATAGAACTATTGGAGTGCGGCATTTTTGTTAAAAAGTTGTATGGTCCAGAATTATAGATGCACTCAAAAACCTCACAAAACAAACATTATGGCAGCATAACAGTATAAATTCTAATATAACACACAAAAGCTGAAGAATTACTTGGCTCCTTATTAACTCTTATTAACATAATTGCCTGCATATGTCTATATTGTAATATATGAGATCAGAATGGATATGCTTTCCACCTCATATCAAGCCAAAATAGCAAGATCTGTAAGTTAAGCTTAGAAAGAAAGCTAGATGCATATATAGATAAGTTGCACCTAAGATAGAACTAAATCTACACTGAACGAGTGGTCAAGATATTCTTGATTTACACTAAATAATACACAATAGTAAAAAAGAATATGACTTAGGAAATGCAAAATAAATACCAGCACTAATGTGCGTATGAAGTCAACACTAACTGTAATGTCCCCTTTTAGGATATTCCTAAGTTTTTTATTTGCACACAATAATATCACTAGAAAGAGACATTAGAGATATTAAAGATCACTAAATTAAAAATAATATTCCATGCATAGCATCATAGCATGATTAATAACGAGATCAATACTACATAACACAAATAATGAGATCAAATCATCATAGCATAATCCACAGTCAATTCAATTCATAACACAATTCAGTATCGATTATACAAGTCTTTAATCCTTATATCTTTCTATTCCTCGACCTTGGATGAGGAATTACTTGCCTAAGGCGCAATGAAACCAACTCAAAGGCTGGAATTACTCCGCCTCTCCCTAGCAAAACCTTGCTTGTCCCAAGGTCGGAGGTGATAGAGATTAATAAGTCTTAACTTGGTCATACCTCGATATACCTCAATGTATAAGAATCACACTTATCCATAACATGCTTATATTGGTTATGTCCAAATCTCAATCATATTCTTCTTCTAACCCTTAACCACGCACGAGGAATTACTTGCCTAGGGCACGATGAAACCAACTCAATGGCTGGAATTACTCCGCCTCTCCCTAGCAAAACCTTGGTTGTCCTAGGTTATAGGTGTTAGACACGATAAGCATTGGATTTGAACTACCAATGTGTTATGGATAAGATCTTTGTTTCATCAAGTTTACCATTCATACTTTGCATACATATATATATGTTATTTGAGTTCCTAATTATATAAATTTTATCTTCTAATTCTGATGCAACTTTAAGATTTCTCTTACCTTATAATTTCTGGTATTTCTTCAAGGTACTGCTGTACCTATTGCTGTCCCTGCAGAGTTCTTTTTATTACTGCTATAAATTAATTACCTGATCGGTGTACTTTATGTCTTCCTTTAATCTCTGAAATATTTACTTTTTCCTGCTATCTAATGCAGATATATTTCTATTGTCTCCGTGCTGCTGTATGAGATATTGATTTATTATTGTGTTGCTGAGTCTGATAAATGATCGCTGATGATGCTTCATTGTTGCCCCCTCGATATCCCTGAATTGTGTTCTATATATCCATATCTTTATGAATTTATGAAGGGACATCTCTTTTCCTAAAGATGATGACCCTTATTCTAATCGTTGCCTTGTTCTTTTAATACCCTTAGTTTAATATCATCGCTGCCTTAATTCACAGCTTTTAGTAAATCGTTTCATATACTTTTTAATACTTAATGATTTTGTTAGTAGTCAGCGATTACCTTGAACAAGGTTGGTCTTAGTATAAAGTAATATTATTTATAATATGTAATAACAATATTTAGAATTATCATTTATATTTGTTATTTGTTTAATATTAATATAATATATATATATATCATGATAATTATTAATATTTATAACTATGTATTGCATTCTGATATTTATATTTATATTAACAATATTGATATTTATATCAATATTTATGTTATTTATATTTATCCTCATATATAATATAATAATATTATATATTATTAATATTTATATTTATCGTCGTCATTTATGACTCTTGTCAATTAGAATAGATATATTATATTTTAATTATAAAGAATATTAATATAATAATATTATTTATTGGATATTATATATCAATAATATATATTTACTTAAATATATGTAATTATCTCTATTGTTTAAATTGACTAAATACCGTATTTTACGAAAGCAATTACACTGACTTTTATCATATTGTTTAAATCTTTAATTTAAACAATGTCTTAATATCGGGACATGACACTAACATTGCCCCTTAAGATTGACTGTGGTCGTTGGGGAGCAGGTGGGGGTGGTGGGGTGGGTAAGGAATTGGATACCATCTTCCCTCAATGAAAAATTCCTTCACCCCTAATTGGGCCCAAAGATGAACATACTTGGCCCCAATCAAAGGTTAGGTGAAGATGTCAACAACTTGATAACTTGTACAGTATAAAGCAAGTCATTGGCCACATCCTACATGAGCTGACATATGTAGAGCATATGAATCTCAATATGTTTCATGTGTGGGAGCTTCACTTGGTAGCAAACAACGTGTATTACACTCTGATTCTTGCACCAAAATGCTGTTAGATGAGATGAATGGAACCCCAACCCTACAAGAAATTATTGAATCCAAAGTACTTCATAACTAGTGGTGACAACACCTCAATACTCAGCCTCTCTACAAGGAAAGACGACACATTGTTTCTTGCTCAACCAATCAACAGAATTTGTGATCATAAATGTCACCTGCCAATCAAATCAGTGAAATCCACTAAAGTTTACTAGGCTCCCTAAAGCATACACAAAGCCATACTAAATAGTACCCGGATATACTAAAGCATGTGCTTGCATGCTTTCCAATGACTAATGTGGATCATGCATGAAGCAAGAGACTAGACCAATAAAAAAAGAAAAGTCTATTTGGTTGTAAGATCAGTAATAAGTCAGGTTAATGTGGTAGCAAGCTTGACTACATATCAAAAAGGACTGTAGAAGGGTTTACAATCTTCTGTGCAAAAGTTTATAAGTGTAAATGTGGCAACAAGCTTGAATCTAATTTGAATAGGTGTGCAGGTGAGCTTCCAGTCTTCCCAGTGAAAATTTCTAAGTCAGCCATGCCATACTTAGACTTGGAAATAGCAATCCCTATCTTGGACCATCACCTAGAGACCAACTAATGGAGCAAGCCCAACTTGAGCATCTAAAACTGTTGTATGAGATTAGATTTCACATCAAGGATCAAAAAGGTGGTGCTCCTAGTGATGATCAAATCATCAACATAAAGAGCAAGTATGAGAAACATGCCATCAAATCCCTGCATTCACAGTGGGGTCGAAGTGGTATCTCAAAAAACTTGATTCAAGCAAGAGTTTGTCCATTTTTTCTTACCATGCCCATTGTACCTGTTTGAGATCATAGACAGACTTCCCAAACCTACAAAAAAGTGAAAAGTTGTTAGACTAAACAAACCCTGGTGACTGTTCTATATAGATTTCCTCCTATAGATCACCATGCAAGAAGGCACTCTTTGCATCCATATGTGGGACCTCTCATCTTTTTAAAACAGTTATGGTAAGAACAAGATGGATTGAATTCATCTTTGCAACTAATGGAAAGGTCTTAGAATAATTGGCTCCTTTGAATTAAGAAAATCCTTTAGCAACAAACCATGCCTTGTGTTATTGGACACTTCCATTTGTTTCATACTTCATCTGATGCACACACTTATACCTAACTAGCTTTCTTCCCTTAGGAAGGGAGGTTAAGTGCCAGTTATGCTTCGGAAGAGAACAGTACTCCTCTTCCATTGCTTCATTCCGCTCTGGCTGAGAATTGGCTTCTCTATAAGTTAAAGAATAAGAAGTTTCAGAAGTCAGAACCAATAGATGTTCTAAACAAGTCCTTTCCCAAGTTCTTTAAACCCATTTTGGAAGTGGACGAGCTGCAGGTGCAGACTTTGAGACTCTAATGGAGGACCAAAGTAACTCAAGCAATGGGGACCCTATGGGTTCAAAGTATAATCCATTTCAATTACTTAATGGACTCTCATGTCGCTCGTTATTACTTTTCAGTTAGATGTATCCCACCTGCCCAAAGGGAACAAGGCCTTAGAGGAAAGTAACTATTAATAGGCCCTTGGGTCTAGAAGTAGTTTCTATTTTTGGAAGTAGTTTATGCACAAGTCTAAAAACACTGTCCAGGCCAAGACAACCAATCAAACTGTTGTCAAAGACCATTTTCACTTGAGTGGGTGTCTTATCTTCTCTGTATTGTGGGGATATATTTTTCCAGCAATGTTATTGTTCTGTTTCTTCTACAATTTCAGTTATTTGGGTGAATTGGTTTTTTCATGAATTCACTACTTTTCCAATCTTCAAAAACTAAAAATTAAAAAAAAAGTTCAGAATTTATATTTCTTCAGTTTAAGACTTTACCAGACCTAGGAGTTACAGCAGTTAGAGCAGGTTAATAGTTGGGCCTATAAGAGTTTATTGATTTAGCGTAACATTTTTGGAAGATCAGTTTGGTCACAATGTTACACGTGTTTGATAGTCTATATTAACCTCTTCTAAACTAGCTTCAAAAGCTTGTATTTCCAAGATGAGCATTTGAAATTGATTTAGATGATTAAATGTCTGCTTGTTCCTTCTCAAAGCTGCTTAAATTTTTTTTATTATCTTGACTGTCTTCTTTTTGCTGTTTTTATGGTTAGATGCAGGTTTGAAAGAAATTGCCGAAACTTGAGAGGCAGGGGTTGTCACATCTTTTTTCTGAATCATTCCACCTCTTTTTTTGAATCATTGTTCTGGATTTCATTCTGTATACCTTCTGTTTGTGCTGTTTTAGTTGGAGCTAATGGACAATTACTCTATAGATGGCCATATTCATTACTATTTCTACACATGAATGAAAATATCTTTTGCCCCACTGGTTATTCCCGTATGTGCCCCATCATTCTACATTTGATTTTGTCAGGAGATTTCTACAAGTCTTGCTAACCCATATTTTTGGCTAATTGATTACCATAGAACCCATTGTAAGATCTGAGGCACTAATAAAATCCCCTAGTGGTTACCTATAACTTTAGGCTGTTTAGTTCCTGGTCTCCCTTGGCAAGCAAAGCGTTTGATGCAGACTGGTGCTACTAATTAGATCCCACTATTACAATATTTCATGAACAGTTCTACTGGTCTTCTTTCAAAGAGCACAGGATGTCATAAAGTATCCTCTAGGTGCATTCATTATCTCTAAATTGGCTTTTAACTTCAGCCATATTTTCAATATCCAGTTTTAGAGTCACTATGACAATGTGTAGAGAATCATAAATTTGAAAACCAGTGAGATACCTTTTGAAAGAGCAGATGTGTCGCTGGATTTCATCATCACTAGGATATCTATGATAGGTATTAGGAACATCGCTATTGTGATGACACAATTTTTTATTTTTTGTGAATCTTCCTTCTACAAGTGGTAGTTTGCTTGTGCTTTGCTTCTAGTTCTTCTACACTAGAGAAGAGTTGTGACACCAACTACTGCCTTGCTGGAGGATAAGGGATAGATGGGGAAGTGAGGCCTCCTCGGGGTCTGACATGGTGAGCTATTTAGAGCAGTCAAAATTCACATTTTTTGGATATTGGTAAACTGCTTACTGTAATCCTAATGCACACATCAAACTATAGATTAAAACCTCACAGAGAACTCATGAGACTTGCAAGTCATTTCCAAAACAAGTTACTAGCCACGAGTACTTCATGAGTCCGTAATGCGGACTCGCGAGACACAGAAAACATGCAGACGCAGCAAAAATATACTAAAAATGTACAAAAAACATTCCCTTTAAAAATGCACCCAGCCCTCCCAAATTCCTCACACTGAATTTGCAAACTTGTTGGAGTAATTAAAGGAGTGAATTTCTGCAATTTTCTAAGTTCCGGGTTTTTAGTTCTTATTTTATTTTATTTTATTTTTCCAAGCATTTCCAAACTGTGAGTTCATTCATAAATGCTTCATTTGCATGTTTAGGCATGTTTGTAATGCTCAGAATTAATGTCGTTAATGCTATTTTTATTTTTTATTTTTAACAAAAATGTTGTTTTTAAATTAGTGTAGGGTTTATCATTTTATGGCAATAAAAAACATTGTTTTTCTTCATTTTTAATGCTGTTTATTCATGTCTTGTGGGTTTCTAATGTTGCGTCCTTCCTCCTAGGGCTAACTAAGCTCCCTAGCCAGGCACTATAGAACCTAATATAGTCTAGGAAGTTGTTTTCTAATGAATGATCAATTGTTCAATTCTCAGTTTAGCTTACGGCGCTAGCAAAAGAGCCTTGAAGTGGCTCCTCCCCTCCCTACCCACTATCTAAAGAAGCTTTGCTCCAACATGGCATTAGAATTCGACCATTCCCTAGGCGGAAAGACATGTTTATGAACCCGAATGTGCTATCTTTAGTGGAGGACCTTAGAATCATAGGGGCATAAGACTCAGTTGTGAATGTAAAGCCTTTGCAAATGAAAAATCTCAATGAATGGGGGAAAGGAAGTCGTGCCCAAAAGCAAGGCCTACCTGTTGTGACCTAATCACACATTGCCCCATTGCAAATGGGGACCCCCAATTTTCGTTTTCGTTTTGCCAGTAGTTTAGAGTCTTTGTCAAAAGTCTTGCTCAAATGAGAAGTTAGGGAAGTCATCCATCAAACAAGGTACAACGAAGAACATTGACATCAATCCCTGAAAGATGAAATGACAAAATTGTGTTGAAATTAGAAACAGAGGAATGGGAGATCAAAATTGAAAACTGACTAAGTATTGAAAAATCCCAATTTCCATGATCATGTGGAAAATGTGCCTGTTGATGATGTTTTTGTGACCACAACAATAGAATAAAATACTGAGTATCCTATCCTCTCTTGAACAAAGCTTCTCAGACGCTGAACTTTGTGATCGAATGAGACTGCTCCAAGGTTCCTTGAATGTCAGGTCTTGACGTGCACAGGGATAGACTCAGTGGAATGATGTGATTTGCTGGTAATCACGAGGGGGACTTACGTGAGATTGCTCCATCTTCATGGACATGGATAAGTTCATTACTCTTGGGACTCAGATTTGTGGGTAAATAGAACTCCTTCACAGAAGGGGAAAACTTGGAACCTACTGCTTCCTCCAACAGAGAGACTGGGATTTCACTGTTTCTTCCAAGGAAAGCAAGGCGTAGGCTCTTAGTTCTACTTCTGAATAGGGGATGATTTCTTAGTGAGGCTCCTTGCGGACTATTCCTAATGAAGATCTAAAAGAAAATGCAAAAGATGGGATAAGGGTTCAGTGGTCTAATTGACGGATAGGATAATTGCTGAGAATGGAAACTGGAACCACGCTTCTGTATCGTCATGAGACAACAACTCAAACAGAAATGGTGCTATCTTCAAAGGAGGAAGAAGGATTTTCAGACTACTCTGGCATGGAACATAGAACTGATCATGCAGAAACAATCGAAGTTAAGCTTGGAACAAGTTCAGACTAACCATACACTGTGATTTGCAAGCCACATATCACAAATGGTATGAACTAACAGTTTCAATCATTCACCAACAACAATATTTTCCATCACTCTAACTAAGGAATACTGAAAGAAAATAGAAATGAAACAACTTAGATCTGGGAGCTTATGATTTGCTTCAAAGAAGTCAGAAAGCCATGCCACAATCCAGGAATATCAAGAACACCAATCTTCAACATTCATATATTGATTTGGGAATGTCTTACAACAATCTTGCTGATTTTTCAAAGTTCCGTGCTCCAGAAATGGAGTGCAATAGAAATGAGCAATTAACTAACTACTTGCTCTAAGAGCATGAAAAATGAGAGAAGAAAAAAAGACCCCTTTGAAGTGAGGCGCCCAAACCTTTCTATAGGCCAACAAAATATAAAGAGGAGGTGGGGAGATCGGATCTCCTTGAAAACTGCGCCATGAGTCAGAAACCCTAGGGGAGTAGCTGAGATCACATCATAGGTCTAAAGGAATGCTGCCACCTGTCCTGGGCGCCCATGCTGACTAAGCTGTCTGGTAGGGAGGTGTCTACTCAACTGCCAGCTCATCCTATTCCTTGGGCGCAAATTTCAGAGTGTCAAGGAATCCGGGGCGCAAATTCCAGCTTGTCAGGGAGGAATTCTCCAGGTCGCAAATTCCATGCAGTCAGGGATTTTCCACCTCAGGCATAAATTCTACCTGCAACAGGAATCTGGACCTTGAGTGCACTTTTTAGTTTGTTTAGGAAATCCAGTGTTAGGGTTATAACTTTCTCAGTGACATGGGATTTTTGGAATTCATTGTTTGAAGCACTAAGTCCTAAATTCCTCTAGACAGCAGGGCGCACTTTCCAGTCTAGACTAGATTTTCTTCCTGGAGTGCAAATTCCATGCAGTCAGGGAATTTTGACCTATGGCGCATATTCTTGCCTGTCCTGGAATCAGAATCCAGGTCGCAAATTTCAGTACCAACTGGAATTTTCTCTAGGAACGCAAATTCCACTACCTCAAGGAATCCTTCATGCTACGGAATTCCTTCCAGGCCAGAAATCTAGTCAATCCTAATGCTGGACTTGGAGTGCATCTTCCCCATTGAGGATCTTGATCTAATATTCTCTGTGTCATTTGAAAGGACTCTTGATCTTCCTTTATCCTTTATGCGAAGTCTCCCCGTCACTGAACTGGAATCTTTGATGTTGCCCTCCTTGTGCCAGTCATGTTGAGTGTTAGGGGGAGAAACACGGGCACTGGAATGGAGTGATGTCCTGTTCTGGACCTGTGAAGTCTCCTTGACGTAGGATAATCTCCTTCTCTGGCCTTGGAACTCTTTGTATCCACCTCGAACATCTGGATTTCCGCCGAGCACCCTCTTCATGGAACATAATCCTTGTCTTGAATTCCTGCAAAACAAAAGAGACCTCAAATAGTCATGATACACAAAATTCTTAAATGCAATGCAATACGAAGATAAACCATAGAATAAACTTGCATGATTGATCAATTTCATTCCAGATTCTTTGAATAAACAAAAGATTTTCTTCATTTTCTGGCATTCATCACACTTAACTAACTTTTCACTTTTCAGGATTACCAGACATGCACAAGAGGAGTTTCCAAGGCAGGGCGCATATGGAAGGTGGAGCAGGATTCCTTGGACAGGAATTCCTCAGCTAGGAATTCCAGGTCTTGATGAAATTCGTCCTCCCAACGGTGAAATTTGCCTCTTGAATGTTGGAACCTGCTTTTTATCTTGCTTTGGATTTGAGTTGTGGACTTGGTTTGAAATGGCTTGGGCATCCTTCCTTATATAGGCATTCAAGCTCTAGGGACACTTAGCCGACTGGGAATGGCCGACCTGCCTTCTTGTTTTGTCTTTTCTTCCTAACCGCCAAAGCATGGCCGACCTTGTTTTTTGTCTTGTTCTTCTTCAGGCGGTGGTGCACTTTTGGGATGGTCGGGGATTCTTGGGTGTCAGGAAATCCTCCATGACTTGGGCGCAAATTCCTGTTGGTTTAGGAATCCTTCTTGTCTAGAGCGCAAATTTCACTATCCTCAGGAATTTCCTTGTCCTAGGTTGCATTATCCACCTTCAACAGGAATCCACTTGTCCAGGTCGCAAATTCCACTGTCAACAGGAATCCCCCTGTCCAGGTCACAAATTCCACTGTCAACAGGAATCCCCCTGTCCAGGTCGCAAATTCCAGCTGGTGCAGGATTTTGCGACCTGGAATTCCTTCACTTCCTGGGTGCATATTCCAGTAGGTACTGGATTTTGCAACCAGGGCAAATTTCTCTTCCTGGGCGCATATTCCAGTGCCAACAGGAATTTGCGACTTTGACAAAATTTCATGTTTTTTAGCTAAGGACTTTATCATTCTGTTTTAGCAAGGATAGATTTTTTGACTTTGATCAAAGATTCAACATTTGAAATAGGATCCAACATAAGAAGTACCTTCTATCCCCTTAGGGAATTCCAGATTCCAAGGTGAAATTTTCAGACAGGCAAGGAATTTTCCTTCATGGCATACTTTCCAGACTGACCAGGATTTCTATCATGTAGGTCGCACATTCCAGTTGGTCAGGGAATTTGCGACCAGGACAACTTTTTTCCCTGAGCGCAAATTCCACCAGGGGCTGGATTTTGCGACCCAGGACAACTTCTATCTTGGAGCGCATATTCCAGTCCCAACAGGAATGCAGCACTTAGGTCGCACTTTTCAGGTGGTCAGGGAATCATTCCTTCCGAAGCATGGGTCTAGGAATGACTCTTGGGTTTATTTTTTGAAATTTCACTAAGTCTCGGACCCCTTACTCACTGGAAACCTTCTGGATCACAACCTTGGGAGTTTGGAATAGGGCATCATGCTGAGAGTGAGAGGGTTTTGAGATGGAAAGATGAACTTTGACATGGAATGACAAGCTTTGTCGAATTCAGGACCTTGGATTGGAATTTCGGGATAAGAATCTGGATAGACCTTGGAACGGGATTCTGGACAGGAATTTTGGAATAGGATTCCTGGATAGGAACTTTGGAATAGGATTCCCGTCCAGAAATGGAATTATGGACAGAGACTTCTGGACTGGAGTTTTGGGAACACGATAGCCTATTCATCACGGAGTCTTATGCTGAGGGTGAAGGATTTGGACTTCTTCTATGGAATGATGGACTCCTTCCATGCACTACCTAGATTTGCCTGAGGAAAAGTAACTAGGGTTTCACACATCCTCGGGAAAATCACTCTTTTCTTCAGCACTTCAAGCACTCTTAATATTCCTTGTGAGCTAAGTGCTTGGAAACTCTTTCCTAGCTGCATGGATTCGGGCAAAAAACTGCAAGATCAAAGCAAAAAATGGAACCGGGCCCAAAAAAGAGGCGGTCCCCATTTGTAATGGGGCGATGTGTGAAAATGTCAACATCTAGCGCCACCTTCGAACAAATGTTCCTGAACATTCCAAGGATAAAAGGTCCACTCAAAACTGGAGATCGACAATATAACTTCCTCAAGACAATCAATCAGTTAAGAATTATACTTAAAAGGAGAAAAGAGCCATAGATTATAGCAAGACATCTATCTTTGCTGTTGCATTAAATAAACGTTTTCCTTTTAAAGTTCTTCAAGTGTTCTAATGATAAACAAGAGTCACAACTTCAAACATCCCTGTGCACACCCACACGTTAAGTCAGATGAACATGAATACTTGATCGAGACTTCAAAATCAAAGGGTTAGTACAACCATTCATATCATGAAGATCTCAGTGTGTGCGATTGTATTCATTCCCATCTGTAAGCAACTAGGGTCATCAAAGTTCCTTTACATTAAGCTACGTGATTAGTACGCACCTCCTGAACTACTTGGACATTGCCCCGCTGCCAGCGAGCGTTTATAGCCCCGACGGGTTTGTCTCGTAATTCCACTCGAGTAGAGCCCCATTCCCAGCGAGCGTCCATAGCCCCGGTAGAGATTGCTCGATTGTCCATCTAACTGAGTTATAGTGTGTGATTGAGTGTTTTTATTCTTTATTCTTTTTCCTTTTTATTTATCAATTAAGCTAGAATTTGGCAAAGTACAATGCAGTACCGCTACCCCTACAACATATGCTTTTTGACGGCAAAGGTTACGTTGATAACTCAGCTAGCTGGGTGTGGAATTCCGATGGCGGCAAAGGTAGACCATGGATTTTTCACTTAATGTAAGATCACAGAGTCTCCTGGTTACTTCCAGATTTCTTAGTGTGTAAAGTATAAGATCTCAACATACTTCAAGCCATCCTAAACAGTCGATTTATCTTCCAAGAGCAAGTAGCATGTTATCCAAACATTAACAATGGAGCTCACAATGAATCTATCCATTTGACACAAGTTTCTCAAAGGAAAACTAGGAAGTGTTCATTTAAAGATATAAGCATTTTAAACGTATAATCAAAGATATCCATGTTGAGATGTAATATATGATTCCACACTCGAGTCAAGTACCAATCTTAACAAAAGATAAACTAAAGAAAAGCTATCCTGAAGATTCAAACAATTTCATGAGCAATTTATCCAAGGAATGAGTCTCACGGTGGAAGTGCCAGATTGTGTTTTTAGAAGTTCAACACCTCCTTTCACAGGTTGGGAACCCCGGAAAACAACTAACTGAAGCGAGCTATACACTAACCCTAGAGGACATCTTCTCTATGGAAAACAATCTACTAAGGAAAGCAAAAGAACAAGAATTTAAACTAAAGCAACGGAAATGAAACCTATCTAACCAAGCAAAAAGCAAACAAGACTTAGAAGACCTAAATATATACATGATCTAACATGATTCCTCAAAGTGAAAAGGGGCAATAATGCACAAGTGACAGTTTGAGATCTAGCGAATTCATCTTTGAACTCGGAGAAAAGATCTTGCACAATACACTTCTCATACTCAAGCAAACTTTCACGTAAAATTATCAATTGTGGCAATTCAAAAGGTCCATGATTTATCCACAAACAAGTTGTTTTTCCTAAGTTGCCATAATCAAATTCATACTTTTCACAACTAAGGGCAGGGAAAGAAACAACCTGGGATACTCTGTCTTCCAGTGGATATTGTTTGCTTTCCATCAGTGCATCAGGAGGTCGCAGTTGATGGATCATTCCTCTTGCAGCAACTCGTTCACCTTGGAATAACTTTGGCAAAAGCTCTTCATGCACTTCCTTCCTTGAATCTTCCAGCGCCCCTTCGAATTGTTCTTCATTCTTGGACTCAATAGCTTGTACTTCTTCATTCATCATATCCATAAGGTTGTCTTCCTTTCCAAGGACGCTTGAAATTTCTTGTGATTCATTCTCAATAACCTCCTCTTGTAGCACGGATAGGTGTTCATCAAGGATTTCTTCTCTTTGCAATGGAGTTAAATCATTTCCTTCTTCGCCCGAGGGATGGACATCTTGTTCATCACTTGCACTCCTTTGGACATCTTCTATTACCTTTTCAACTTCTACTTCAGCAGGCCCTTTCTTTCTTCGAAGAAGATATGCAAATTGGCTCTCCACAATAGTACTTTGATTATCAAGGTCACTTGTGCTCTCTTCATTATTGGATAAAATGGGAACGACTCCTCCTTTGGATGGTGAACTGATTTCTTGAAGACATTTGCTCCACAAGATGTCCAATCTTAATCTTGTCTTGGACGCTTCTTCCAACCTTAATTGTTCCTTGACTTGATGAATAGCTTCCTCACAAGACGAACAGGTGAGTTCTGAATGAGCTATGTTATGAATCCTGCACCATCCTTCTGGAATCAACATGTCTTCTGCAGGCAAACCCTTCTCAATGCTCAATTTCTTCTTCACCATTTCCTTGAAACTCATGAAGAACTCTCTTTCATCAAATAAAGCATCGGGCACCACCTTCGTAGGAACAACTGGCTCGTGCACTTGTGAAAAGGAAATTTTCCCTTGCAAGGCTAATTCCATCCTTGACAGAAATGTTAGGCAATATAGCTCCTCGTGTCCATTGGTGTTGTGGATTCTACATCCCTTCCTTGATGCAAAGTCATCCAAACTCTTAGGATGAAGTTGTGCATTCAGAGTCCACCAAAGCTAGAGAATGTTGACTTGAGGGTGATCCACACTGAATTGCCTTCTAGAGCTTGAGAAATCCATGTCTTTTTTCTTTTCTGATTTTTTAGTTTTTTGTGTTTTTCCACATATGAGAGATCTAGCAAATCTCGAATTCTTCCTTGAAAGCTCACTTTGGTTCCATGTTCACAATCCGGAATTCATTCAGCATTCCTTCTTTCTTCTGTTGAGCATTTGATGGAGAAATGACTCGAAATGGATAAGGCAATCCTTCTTCCAGCCTGGAATGAATGGAGTAATTTGTAGTTCATACCCGGTATGAATGGAGCAATTCCTTGATTCGGCCCTCCTAGCACCAAAGATGTTGATGCGTTGGAAGTGAGGGGCGTGCTGAGGAAACCAATGTCTTTGAATGGAGCAATGCCTTTGTTCTGCCCTCCTTCTAGCACCAAAGATGTTGATGATGTTTTTGTGACAACACAACAATAGAATAAAATACTGAGTATCCTATTCTCTCTTGAACAAAGCTTCTCAGACGCTGAACTTCGTGATCGAATGAGACTACTCCAAGGTTCCTTGAATGTCAGGTTTTGACGTGCACAAGGATAGACTCAGTGGAATGATGTGATTTGCTGGTAATCACGAGGGGGACTTACGTGAGATTGCTCCATCTTCATGGACATGGATAAGTTCATTACTCCTGGTACTCAAATTTGTGGGTAAATGGAATTCCTTCACAGAAGGGGAAAACTTGGAACCTACTGCTTCCTCCAACAGAGAGACTGGGATTTCACTGTTTCTTCCAAGGAAAGCAAGGCGTAGGCTCTTAGTTCTACTTTTGAATAGGGGATGATTTCTTAGTGAGGCTCCTTGCGGACTATTCCTAACGAAGATCTAAAAAAAAATGCAAAAGATGGGGTAAGGGATCAAGTGTCTAACTGACGGATAGGATTATTGCTGAGAATGGAAACTGGAACCACGCTTCTGTATCGTCATGAGACAACTTAGACAGAGATGGTGCTATCTTCAAAGGAGGAAGAGGGATTTTCAAATTGCTCTGGCATGGAACATGGAACTGATCATGCAGAAACAATCAAAGTTAAGCTTGGAACAAGTTCAAACTAACCATACACTGTGATTTGCAAGCCACATATCACAAATGGTATGAACTAACAGTTTCAATCATTCACCAACAACAATATTTTCCATCACTCTAAGGAATACTGAAAGAAAATAGAAATGAAACAACTTAGATCTGGGAGCCTATGATTTGCTTCAAAGAAGTTAGAAAGCCATGCCACAATCCAAAGAATATCAAGAACACCAATCTTCAATGTTCATATATTGATTTGGGAATGTCTTACAACAATCTTGCTGATTCTTCAAAGTTCCTTGCTCCAGAAATGGAGTGCAACAGAAATGAGCAGCTAACTAACTACTTGCTTTAAGAGCATGAAAAATGAGAGAAGAAAAAAAGACCCCTTTGAAGTGAGGCGCCCAACCCTTTATATAGGCCAGCACAATACAAAGACGAGGTGGGGAGATCAGATCTCCTTGAAAACTGCGCCATGAGTCAGAAACCCTAGGGGAGTAGGTGAGATCGCATCATAGGTCCAAAGGAATGCTGCCACCTGTCCTGGGCGGCCATGCTGACTAAGCTGTCTGGTAGGGAGGTGTCTACTCAATTGCCAGCTCATCCTGTTCCTTGGGCGCAAATTTCAGAGTGTCAAGGAATCCGGGGCGCAAATTCCAGCTTGTCAGGGAGGAATTCTCCAGGTCGCAAATTCCATGCAGTCAGGGATTTTCCACCTCAGGCGCAAATTCCACCTCCAACAAGAATCTGGACCTTGAGCGCACTTTTTAGTTTGTTCAGGAAATCCAGTGTTAGGGTTATAACTTTCTCAGTGACATGGGATTTTTGGAATTCATTGTTTGAAGCACTAAGTCCTGAATTCCTCTGGACAGCAGGGCACACTTTCCAGTTTGGACTAGATTTTCCTCCTGGAGCGCAAATTCCATGCAGTCAGGCAATTTTGACCTCTGGCGCATATTCCTACATGTCCTGGAATCAGAATCCAGGTCGCCAATTTCAGTACCAACTGGAATTTTCTCTGGGAGCGCAAATTCCACTACCTCAAGGAATCCTTCATGCTGCGAAATTCCTTCCAGGCTGGAAATCTAGTCAATCCTGATGCTGGACTTGGAGTGCATCTTCCCCATTGAGGATCTTGATCCAGTATTCTCTGTGTCATTTGAAATCTTTGAAAGGACTCTTGATCTTCCTTTATCCTTTATGTGAAGTCTCCCCGTCACTGAACTGGAATCTTTGATGTTGCCCTCCTTGCGCCAGTCATAATGAGTGTTAGGGGGAGAAAGGCGGGCAATGGAATGGAGTGATGTCCTGTTTTGGACCTGTGAAGTCTCCTTGACATAGGATAATCTCTTGCTCCGGCCTTGGAACTCTTTGTATCCAACTCGAACATCTGGATTTCCGCCGAGCACCCTCTTCATGGAACGTAATCCTCGTCTTGAATTCCTGCAAAACAAAAGTGACCTCGAATAGTCATGATACACAAAATTCTTAAATACAATGCAATACGAAGATAAACCATAGAATAAACTTGCATGATTGATCAATTTCATTCCAGATTCTTTGAATAAACAAAATATTTTCTTCATTTTCTGGTATTCTTCAAATTTAACTGACTTTTCACTTTTCAGGATTACCAGGGGTGCACAAGAGGAGTTTCCAGGGCAGGGCGCATATGGAAGGTGGAGCAGGATTCCTTGTACAAGAATTCCTCAACTAGAAATTCCAACTCTTGATGAAATTCGTCCTCCCAACGGTGAAATCTGCCTCTTGAATGTTGGAACCTGCTTTTTTTCTTGCTTTGGATTTGAGATGGACTTGGTTTGAAATGGCTTGGGCGTCCTTCCTTATATAGGCGCTCAAGCCCTAGGGATACTTGGCCGACTGGGAATGGCCGACCTGCCTTCTTGTTTTGTCTTTTCTTCCTAACCACCAAAGCATGGCCGACCTTGTTTTTTGTCTTCTTCTTCTTCAGGCGGTGGCACACTTTTGGGATGGTCGGGGATCCTTGGGTGTCAGGGAATCCTCCATGACTTGGGCACAAATTCCTGTTGGTTCAGGAATCTTTCCTGTCCAGAGCGCAAATTTCACTGTCCTCAGGAATTTCCTTGTCCTAGGTCGTATTTTCCACCTTCAACAGGAATCCACTTGTCCAGGTTGCAAATTCCATTATCAACAGGAATCCCCCTGTCCAGGTCGCAAATTCCAGCTGGTTCAGAATTTTGCGACCTGGAATTCCTTCGCTTCCTGGGCACATATTCCAGTAGGTACTAGATTTTGCAACCAGGACAAATTTTTCTTCCTGAGCGCATATTCCAGTGCCAACAGGAATTTGCAACTTTGACAAAATTTCATGTTTTTTAGCTAAGGACTTTATCATTCTATTTTAGCAAGGATAGATTTTTGGACTTTGATCAAAGATTCAACATTTGAAATAGGATCCAACATAAGAAGTACCTTCTATCCCCTTAGGGAATTCCAGATTCCAAGGTGAAATTTTCAGACAGGCAAGGAATTTTCCTTCATGGCACACTTCCCAGACTGATCAGGATTTCTATCATGTAGGTCGCACATTCCAGTTGGTCAGGGAATTTGCGACCAGGACAACTTTTTTCCCTAAGCACAAATTCCACCAGGCGCTGGATTTTGTGACCCAGGGCAACTTCTATCCTGGAGCGCATATTCCAATCCCAACAGGAATGCAACACTTAGATCGCACTTTTTAGGTGGTCAGGGAATCATTCCTTCAGGTGAAATTCCTTCCGGAGCATGGATCTAGGAATGCCTCTTGGGTTCATTTTTTGAAATTTCACTAAGTCTCGGACCCCTTACTCACTGGAAACCTTTTGGATCACAGCCTTAGGAGTTTGGAACAGGGCATCATGCCAAGAGAGAGGGTTCTGAGATGGAAAGATGAACTTTGACATGGAATGACAAGCTTTGTCGAATTCAGGACCTTGGATTGGTACTTCGGGATAAGAATCCGGATAGACCTTGGAACGAGATTTTGGACAGGAATTTTGGAATAGGATTCTGGACAGGAACTTTGGAATAGGATTCCTAGATAGGAACTTTGGAATAGGATTCCCGTCCAGAAATGGAATTATGGACAGAGACTTCTGGACTAGAGTTTTGGGAACAAGATAGCCTATTCATCATGGAGTCTTATGCTGAGGGCGAAGGATTTGGACTTCTTCTATGGAATGATGGACTCCTTCCATGCACTACCCAGATTTGCCTGAGGAAAAGTAACTAGGGTTTCACACATCCTCGAGAAAATCCCTCTTTTCTTCAGCGCTTCAAGCACTCTTAATATTCCTTGTGAGCTAACTGCTTGGAAACTCTTTCCTAGCTGCATGGATTCGGGCAAGAAACTGCAAGATCAAAGCAAAAAATGGAACCGGGCCCAAAAAAGAGGGGGTTCCCATTTGTAATGGGGCGATGTGTGAAAACGTCACAACAGTGCCAAAATAGCGCAAATTCTAGGCTCATAAGGAAATTGCACCTTCTCCTGGAGACTTATTTTCATAGAATTTTCACAAATTTCTTGCAAGGGATGGATCGATAGTTTGGAATTTTGGTCCTTTATGTTTAATTTTATGTTTCAAATTGCATGTGGAAAATTTTGAAAAAATCATCATCATGGAAAATCAAAATTTCCAAAGGGTAAGGAAATTGCGCCTAGAGAGATTTGGTGCTCAATCCTTGTAAAAATTGAAGTTTCTCCAAAGACTTAGTGAAAAACTCGATGAAACCTTGCAAAATTCTCAAAAATCGTTGAAGAAATCATTGACAAATCCTTAGAGAAATGTCGCAAATTTGAAGGACTAGTGGAAAATCACAATTTCCACTCATAGGTGGTAATTGCGCCACCTTGTGGATCTTAAAAAGTTCAAAAGAAAATAAAAAACTCTTGAATATCCAATGAAAATTCTTAAGGAAAATATTGAAAGGTTATGGAGAAATCATGAGAGGAGTCAATGCAAGTGGTGCAAATTTTGAGCATGAAGTAGAAAATCGCAAATTCCACCCACATGTGGAAAATGCTCCAAAACCAAGAGCTCATGATTTTAGTCCAAAGTGAAAAGATCCATTGCAATCATTCTTGAAGTCCATTTGAAATGCATTTTGAAAATCATTTGAAAAATCAAGAGAAAAGTCGCAAATTTTGACAAGAGAAAAAAATCGCAAATTCCACCCACATGTGGAAAAAGCGCCCAATCCAGTGATTCACAATTTTGGTTAAAATTGAAAATTCCAAATCAAATTGCTTGAAATTTACAAAAATCCATTAGAAAACCATTAAAATGCCTAAGAAATCGACGCCAAAGGAGTGAGAGAAGTTTGAAAGGTAAAAAATGTTAAGGCAAAATCGCAATTTCCATGCTAGGATGGAAATTGCGACCAAAAAGCGCAAATTCTAGGAGTATATGGAAATTGCGCCACTTCCAATTCACCTTGCTCAATAGAAGTCCGCCAACATCATAGGTTAAGTCGGCCTTAGGGAGAGAAAATTGCATGTAAACAAGAGGAAAATCATTAGTAGGCCGACCTCCAAGGAAGCATTGATTAAGAGCGCTATAAAAGGACTCAATTCTTCATTTTACATGTCAATTCAAAACTGAAAAAGCAGATTTGCAAAGCAGGGGCAACGAATTAGGAGAAGAAATCTTTTAGGAAGTTGAATTTAGTGAAGAAGTTTAGGCTTAAGCTTTCATTTCATCATATCCTTCCTTGCTTCAGGATTATTTAAAGAGAGTTGAATAGAAGATGATTAGTTATTGTTTCAAAATCGCGGTTTATTTATCCCACATTGACAAGGATGATGAAATTTATCATGATTTACCCTTTATATTGAGCATCACACCAATATGCCAACTTAAGGTGTTTTCACTTGTAGGTTGATAATGAACGCCAAGGAGCGCCTAGCATTGGTTAAGAGCGATATGAAAGGAGTCATGCCCGAGACGAAGATCACATCAAGATGGAGAAATTTGAGTGACATCAACTTGGGACACACCGACATGGATGAGATCAAGAAGTTATACAAGCCTAGTAATTCCGAAGTTGTCAAAGGAATGCTCAAGAATGGAATTGTACAAGCCACATGTTTTCCACCCACATTGCCAAGTGCCGAGTTGATGCTAGAGTGTGCTAGACATTATGATCGTCAAAGAAGATGCATTGTGACAAATGATGGCGAAGTGTTAGCTCACCTAAGGAAAGAGGCTATTGCGGAGACATTCGACATTCCAAGATACAAGACCACTACATATTGCACCAAAGAGTCTGCACAACAATTATATGATTCTGGATCAAAGGATTGTTTGCAAGAGATTAACAAGTGGATGGCACAACCAAGAAGTCACAATAGCAAGATGTCGGAGAAGCTCCACAAATCAGATTTCCTCCCAGAGTTCGAATATATGGTTGTATTTTTTAATAGGATAATGGGTTGTCCGCAATCATCTACATTCGAGACATGGATGTTCTTCTACATGCAAGAAGTTGTAAGGGGCAAAAGGATGATTGATTGGGTAGAGATAATAAGCAACAACATTGATGAGCAATTGACAAAGCTAGAAGAGACAAAATCATCCTACATGAGCTCATATGCCATCTACATGTTGACAAGATGTGAAAGATATAGAGGATTAACATGTAGAGGCGAAATTGGACATGGCCCTGGACAATTCAAGGTATATGATTGCTATCCACAACTGCATTTGACAGCAATTGGCCACTACTGGAGGCTCAACAATGCCTTCTCCATGTACATTGTAAGAAAATTGCAAGGAGGCGTTCATAAGAGGTTATCAAAAGAAACTATGAATTTGGTGAAGAAGTATGGAAGATGGTATATTCAATTCCCAAGGTTCACCTACCTAAGAATTCAAGGATTTTCATCTTTTCCTTACTGCTTGCCAAGGTATCCCACGGACAAGATGGTATTGCTGGAGGTGACAAGGCAATTGGCGGCATATGACAAAATTCAGAAGAAAAGGAAAAAAGCTGGAGTCAATTTCCCAATTGGAATTGGAAAATTAGAAATTTGTTCATCAATTCAAGCTGCAGAGAATTCGGAGTATGAGTTGCAAGCTTATGATATGACACTTCACAATTCAAAGAGAGCAGATTTTGATCCATTCAACTTCATCCGGAAGACGTGGAAGGAAATACAAGCATAAGGCGCACCTTGAAGACCATTGGACCAATGCACTAGATGATGTAGAAATAAGGAAGAAAAGGTGTTCAAGGTTATCTTTGGATTTAATAAGAGCAGCCGAAGTATTCAACATTCTAGACAAACTTGAGGAAGATAATAGATTCCTTTCACAAAGTGCATATGATGAAGAGAGACATAAGCCATTCACCATTAATTGGTCAGAAAGAGAGGTTACACATGATGATGATTGGATGGAACCAATCATAGCTCGTACAAGAAAGTATGTGGATCGTCAAGTGCAGGGAATGCTTAAGAAGGGTGACCAGCTTACATACAACTTGATGGGAGATGCAGATTCACAACAATCTAAAGAAGCATCTAACAGTGAATCTAGTAGTGAACATGATAATGAGGTTAATAGAGATTCCAGTGGATATGAAAGTAAAAGTGACAATTCAAGGGAAGAAACCCAACCAAAGAAGAGGAAAAGACCGGATAGCTCACAAGGAGAATGTAGCAAGAAGAAGAAGAAATCAGATTCAAGACATTAGGCTAGCACTTCCTCTAGGCAAGAAGAGGATCCTTCCGAGAATGCAAATATGGCATCTATAGTTGAAGATGAAGAGAGAGAGGAAGATCAAGTAGCTCCGAAAGTGCAAGATCAAAGAAATGTTCATGAGTCTTTGGAGTCTACCCTGCATGAAAATCAAGTCGAAGAAGTTCACTCAAGTCCACAGGGAAATCCAGATAGAGCTATGATTGAAGATAACATAGAAGACCAAGGAATGGAGGCACATGAAGAATCTGATGAAGAAGCATTGCCGTCATTTCAAGAGATGGAAATTCAAGAAGAAGCCAATGAGGATCTATCCATGTTGCCGGAATGGTTAAGAGATAGAGTTAAAGAGACATCTATTGGGGAAAGAGAACTAGAAATCAGTTTAGAGGAGTTGCTAGAAAGGACAGGAAAGGACAAAGAAAAGAAGGCAACCAAACTCTCCAAAATCACAAGGGATAGTTTGTAATGTCCCCATTTTGCAAGTAACTTAAAAAGGTTTTAATTGTAAATTAATTTTATAAAGAATTTTTAATTGCTTTATAAAATTAATATTTTATTAAGTTACTTGAGTCAATTTAAAACACTTTATAAAATAAAGTGTTGTACACAAAAACAAACATTTAAAAAGTTCAGGTGTGATTATGCATTTAAAAATGTTCATGTGTGACCGTGTACACAAAAACCTTTGTGAAGGTTTTAAAAGGATGCCTGGGAGTCATTTGAGATCATGTATGCATGTATGTTGGAGTGTATGATTTTTGTCAAGTTCTTGTATCCAGTTGATGTCAAGGAGATGTTCCCTTGCATTCACTATACCGAGGAGATGATCCCTCGGTAAAATTCTGGTTTGGTGATGTTCCCTTACTAGCATTGAGGTGAAGTTGCTTCAGGCTTAACAATTGTGCTTCAAAGTTGTTTGGGGTTTGAGTATTTTGCTGGGGTTTTCGATATTTGATTAGAGACCATTTGTAGCGATTCATTGAAAATTTGTGTTTGAAGACACTGTCCAAGGATTTGAATAAACATATGTTTTGCAGATTTCTGTATATGTAGAGCTTCACAGTATTTGGGTTTGAGTATATTGTTGTATGCAGAAGGTTTTTGCAAATTTATTGATTTATAAATAAATATAAATTTGCAAGTTGATCGATACAAATATATATATATAATCCTCTGGTATTTCAATGAAGTTTTATGTGTGTTCTGAATTGTGCTTTATAGAATGAATATATAATTCAGATTATGATGCTTTGTTTGTAAAGTAATTCGTATAGTTTCCTCAAGCACAGTTTGCAGATGTTTAAGGTGGATCTCATAATAATTTTTGAAGTTTGATATTTGTTGGCAAATGGGAGACATTCTCTGACAGCACATTCCAATAGAGCTTCTTGTTAGTGCTCCGTGGGTCCCAATAAATGTGGTGTATTATCCAATACTTCAGAATACATGTAGTTGCGTATGATGAAGGAGAATTCTAAAGCATTTTAAGAAATCGTGGGCTTTGTTAGAAAGTATTCTGGCACCATTTGAAGGGTGACGTGGAGTTAAAACCAGGCCGCAGCTATACAGGAGTCAAGAAGTGTTGATTCCGTCCATATAAATTGCAAATCTCTCAAAGGTGGTGTATAGCAATTGTAATCGCGTGGCATCAAAGGAAAAGACATATTTTTGAAGCTGAGTCTAAGGAAATCGCAGGAGAAGGTGTTATAAGGATCATGGTTGGAAGTTATGATATAGGAAATCGCAGCTATTGAAGAAATCGTGGACCTCCATTCAGTCAGTCGCAGTCTTCATATAAGCGACACTGTAGCATTCCTTGTTCACTGATCATAAGGGAAGTATCAATCTTTATACACAGGTCAATCTGCACTCCCAGTCACTACCATATGTAGATTCTTATTGAATATTGACACAATGATTTCAAGTTTGAGGAGTCGACTAAGTTAAAGATTGCCTTGGGTGTATTGGCGATTTGACTGACCAAAATTATTATCATCTGGAAATCGCTCTTATAGTCACGAGTCTGGATTATTCAATCATCGACATATGAGGCACATCACATAATCTTGGTATCAATAGAAGACATCTGCGTGGGCGTCGAATCATTGTGGAGCCTCAAATCAGTGATACAGAATTGTTTTGTGTGAGCTTCATTCCATATCCATTGAGGACAGCGAAACATAATTTCTGGGGCGCCGATTGAAATCAGGTTGTTTGAAGATTTCTTATCAGATTGGTATTGCAACATGCTTTAAACCATTCAAAATACATGTAATACATGACAGTGAGGTCTGAACTTCAAATCTTTAATTTGAAGCAACTATTCCTATCTACAAACCTGATTATCAGTTCTTGAGTTTATCATGGCAAAGTTGAATGTTTTGAGATCATAATTTGTTTCTGCATAGAGAATTTAGCAAATATCCAATTAGGGATATTACAGTGGTATCAGAGCCTTGACCCTGCCAGCCTATTTGGGTCAAAAAATTTCAGAGAGATGGCCTCTAAATTTGTTGATGAGATAATGATTGCTCATAATGAGTATAAAGCACTTCCGGATAATGTCAAAGATCATCTAGACTTCGAGCATTATTTGGAGCATCGAATGTACATGAAGAATCAAAAACAAAAACAGAGAAGAAAAGAAAAGATGCCTAGCATGAAAGAACAGTTGGAAAGGCACAAACGACAATCATAGGAGTTTGCAGAGAAATCACAACAGTTGTCAAATTCTATGGAAAGAAGTTGGATGATGATGGAAAAAATATTTACAAGTGAAGGTTTTAGAAGTCGTCTCTATGGTAAGCTTGATAAGCATGCAGGTGATTCAAATGATTTGCAGCCTATAAGTGATCAAGAAGAGCCACATATTGAAGACCAACTAGTCATGATAGATCAGTTACATGAGGTATGTGATTCACATGAAAAGACACACATTGGATCTGCATTTGATGGTAAGCATTTGATCTTTGGGATGGATGTTGTTCATACATATGAGAACCCATTGAAGACTCGAGACATAAAGGTGAATGAGAAAGTTGATCACTTACTTAGTGGATCAGCCACTAGTGTTTTGACTACACATGAAGGAGGAGACATAGGTGATGCATATAGAGCAGCAATTGATGAATAAGACACTATACAATTGCATGATGTCATTACTGATTTGTTTGAGGACAGCAGCACTATGTCCCATCATTCTCATGAGATAGCAGCCTTTGATCATGGAGAGGTCAATAATATGATATCAACCATTGATGGCAGCCCTGCACCAAGTGATAGGCATGAAGATATTCATTGCAAGAAGACTGATTTTGTATATTTTGGCATAGAAGAGATAAAGAGGTCCGAAAAGATGAATGAAGAATGGATGCAAAGAGCCAAACAAGCTAAATTAGTGGCTGCCAATGCAAGATAGCATCTTCAAGAAGTCAAAGCAAAGGTCAATCTCATCAACATAGCAAGACAAGAAAGGATAGATTACATTAGAAGACTCTTTATTCAAAGAGAAGATGCACATTGTTCCAATGATGGAGATGATGAGGTTGATAAGACTTGTCATTTGGAGGAGATTCCAAACATGAAGGAACAAGCCATTGATGAGGTGCATGAGTATGACAATGGAGATGAAAGTAATTCAGTTTTGCATGATGCATTAGTTCCAATTGGTGAACTAAACCAGCCCACTCATGATTTTACTAATGCTTTCTTATTGGAGCATGTGGATGGTTTGATAGTTTATTCTCCATGGTTTGATGATTATTCTTCATTGCTGGACATTGAATTTTGTGATTTCAGTTTAGATGCAGCAGTGTTTGGGATACTCTGGCATGGTAGAAATCATTACATTCATGTTGAGATATGGTCTAATGATAGTCTACTATCTGCTTGCATGATGAATAACACTTCCTACATCATTTTGGATGATGTTTTCAGTATGCATGACGCTGTTCTGATTTATGACAGCGAGGTAAAGGGAATGAATTCATTCGTGTTTGCATCATTGTGCAACAGTGGAAGCAGTCCCAGGATCTTCTACCTCAGCAGCCTTGAAGAGATGTATTTGAGGATGATTGAAGAACCTCGATTGATGTGGGATCCAGGGATTGTTTGAGTGCAGATTTTCTTCCCATTGCTTGTGGACAAGCAATGTCGGGAAGGGAGGGCTGTAATGTCCCCATTTTGCAAGTAACTTAAAAAGGTTCTAATTGCAAATTAATTTTATAAAGTATTTTTAATTGCTTTATAAAATTAATATTTTATTAAGTTACTTGATAGTAGGCATAAGCTTTCCACAGTCCATAGAATTAAGAAAGTAATTGCTTTTGGATTTCACTGTGTGTGTCTCTTTGTCTCAAAGAAAAAAACATTTCGGATCACACTCAGTGATCCATCATCAGGAGGAGGATACAAATGAATAGGATTGCAGAGGTTTGCCTTATAAAAAGGATGAGAGGGGGGATTAGGGTTGAAGAGGTTGAAGTAAAAAGACACGATAATTATAAACCAAAAAAGAAAACATCAAAACCCAAAATTAGGAAGTCATAAAAATATCTAGTAATATACTATAATGTGTACTAATATAAATAATTCAATGAGTATAATAATTAACACAACAAGGTTAAACTAAGGCAAAATGTGCAAGGAAAGATAACAATAACCCATAGTAGTTGATATTTATCAATAGGAAAATAGTATAAATGTCCCAAAATTGGAAAGCCCCAAAAGCAATTACTTTCTTAAGTTACTTGAGTCAATTTAAAACACTTTATAAAATAAAGTGTTATTGCGTACACAAAAACAAACATTTAAAAAGTTCAGGTGTAAGCATTTAAAAATGTTCATGTGTGACCGTGTACACAAAAACCTTTGTAAAGGTTTTAAAAGGATGCCTAAGAGTCATTTGAGATCATGTATGCATGTATGTTGGAGTTTATGACTTTTGTCAAGTTCTTGTATCCAGTTGATGTCAAGGAGATGTTCCCTTGCATTCATTGTACTGAGGAGATGATCCCTTGGTAAAATTCTAGTTTGGTGATGTTCCCTTACTAGCATAGAGGTGAAGTTGCTTCGGGCTTCACAATTGTGCTTCAAAGTTGTTTGGGGTTTGGGTATTTTGCTGTGGTTTTCGATATTTGGTCGGAGACCATTTGTAGCGATTCATTGAAAATCTGTGTTTGAAGACATTGTCTAGGGATTTGAATAAACATATGTTTTGCAGATTTTTGTATATGTAGAGCTTCACGGTATTTGGGTTTGAGTATATTGTTGTATGCAGAAGGTTTTTGCAAATTTATTGATTTATAAATAAATATAAATTTGCAAGTTGATTGATATAAATATATATATATATATAATCCTCTGGTATTTCAATGAAGTTTTATGTGTTCCAAATTGTGCTTTATAGAATGAATATATAATTCAGATTATGATGCTTTGTTCGTAAAGGAATTCGTATAGTTTCCTCAAGTGCAATTTGCAGATGTTTAAGGTGGATCTCATAATAATTTTTGAAGTTTGATATTTGTTGGCAAATGGGAGACATTCTCTGATAGCACATTCTAGCAGAACTTCCTGTTAGTGCTCTGTGGGTCCCAGTAAATGTGGTGTATTATCCAATATTTTAGAATACATGTAGCTGCGTATGATGAAGAATTCTAAAGCATTTTAAGAAATCGTGGGCTTTGTTAGAAAGTATTATGGCACCATTTGAAGGGTGACGTGGAGTTAAAACCTGGCCGCAGCTATACAAGAGTCAAGAAGTGTTGATTCCGTCCATATAAATTGCAAATCTCTCAAAGGTGGTGTATAGCAATTGTAATTGCGTGGCATCAAAGGAAAAGACATATTTTTGAAGTTGAGTCTAAGGAAATCTCAGGAGGTGTTATAAGGATTGTGGCCGGAAGTTATGATATAGGAAATCCCAGCTATTGAAGAAATCATGGACCTCCATTTAGTCAGTCGCAGTCTTCATATAAGCGACACTGTAGCATTCCTTGTTTGCTGATCATAAGGGAAGTATCAATCTTAATACACAGGTCAATCTGCACTCCCAGTCGCTACCATATGTAGATTCTTATTGCATATTGACACAATGATTTCAAGTTTGAGGAGTCGACTAAGTTAAAGATTGCCTTGGGTGTATTGGCGATTTGACTAATCAAAATTATTATCATCTGGAAATCGCTCTTATAGTCATGAGTCTGGATTGTTCAATCATCGGCATATGAGGCACATCACATATTCTTGGTATCAATAGAAGACATCTGTGTGGGCGTCGAATCATTGTGGAGCCTCAAATCAATGATACAGAATTGTTTTGTGCGAGCTCAATTCCATATCCGTTGAGGACAGCGAAACCTAATTTATGGGGCGCCGATTGAAATCAGGTTGTTTGAAGATTTCTTATCAGATTGGTATTGCAACTTGCTTTAAACCATTCAAAATACATGTAATACATGACAGTGAGGCCTGAACTTCAAATCTTTAATTTGAAGCAACTATTCCTATCTACAAACCTGATTATCAATTCTTGAGTTTATCATGGCAAAGTTGAATGTTTTGAGATCATAATTTGTTTCTGCATAGAGAATTTAGCAACTATCCAATTAGTGATATTACATAGTTCCCGTTCAAGAAAAGTACATATTGTAGTTCCAAGAGTTGACAAAACAATGGATGATATTGCTCCAGAAGATTATGATGTGACCACTTTTGACGTGGGCCCGACAACTGAAGAACAAAAAGTGGAAGAGTTAGAAGATTCTGTCACAACCATCAAGGAAAGATTAAGGCAAGAAAGAGAGAAGAGAAATCAGTTGGAGAAAGAAAATTTGGGATTCAAGCATTACATTCAACAATTGATGAATCCTATCCGTTAACATGAAGGAACATCAACACCACCTGCCCTATTTTCACAAGAGTCTATTGCACATTTGGAAGAAATGAGATCATCATCTCAAGTGGTGAAAGAATGGATATAGAGAGTCAAGAATAAGGCTAATGGATTCATAGAAGAAATTATGTAGATATATGGAAGAGTTTTCAAGCTTCTAGAGAGGATCCAAGCCATTTTGGCTGCATGTTCTGAGTTTGGACACATCAAAGAAGATCTTATGCCATACTTGAAAGATTTGATGGATACTCCAAAGACAACCTTGATAGATGGAGATGTGATTGAACAAGAGTCATCATATAATTTCTCTTCTTGGTACTATAGTCTACTCATAAAGGAGCAAATTCTTGAGAAGGCAGAAAGTGAAAGTGTTCGGGTAAGAAGTGCATTCCAAAGAATTCAAGACAAAATAAGCAGTTCAATCAAGAAGATATGTGTTCCTTCGGGAGAAGCTGATATTGATGATTTGAAGAATCACATACATGCACTCTACTTTGGGAGCGTTCACACCATCTCTGGAGATTAGCTGGATAATATCTACACACTTTCTACACTCATTGGCGCAAATCAAGTTTGGATGACAGAATGGGAAAGGACACTTGTCGCATTGTAATGTCCCCTTTCCAAGCCTAGTCAGAATGGGACCATTAGCCTATCTCATGATCCCGATGGGCTAGGGAATGATTTGGGATCATTTTTAGTTTAATTATCAAATCGGAGTTATAAGGTTTGTTTAATTTGATAATTAAACTAAGCTTTATTATTATTGGTGCACTAAAGTTCAAGGTGGATTATTTTAAAAAGTGACTTAATGTTATGACTTGAAGGGAAAAAGGGAAATGTTATAATTTTTAATTCCCTAGTCACTTAAGTGTGCACATAGCTTGATATTAGAAATTATTTCCAAGGAAAGTGCAAAAAAGGCTCTAATTTCAAGAAAGATTGGTTTTGTAACTCCCAGGTGCTTATAAAAAGAAGATGTGAGCTCATTTGGAGGGATGCTTGAAATTTGGTAATGATATGCTACTGGGATTGAACCAGATGATCAATATACCTTCTTGTGGACGGAAACCCACTTGAAGATGATCAGTTTCAGTGGTGAGATATCCACTCTAGCTGAAAAATGGTGGTTTTTACACAGAAAATCACATGGAGCTGAAATGGAGATATAAGATTTGATGAGTTTTGGATTGTGTTTCAGTTTAATGTATTTGTGATCAGTTGTAGTCTTTTTTGGATTGGTTTGGACCTTTTTTCTGTATTTTGGTGTTGGTGTCTCAGTAGGCTGTACATGCTGGGCCGTACATGTGCAAGTCTAGGCGATTTTGATGAAGAAAGTTATTATGATTGCCATGATTCACAAATCTGATTGGGAATTTATTTGTTATGCTAAGACATTCCATTGAGATTGATTTTTATTAATTATGGTTGCAATGAAACATTTTGTATGGAATTGTACCTTCATGGTGCCGTACATGCCTGCAGGGACGATTTGCTTGCAAAAAAATAATAAGTTATAATTCTTGCAAAGTATGTTAGGGATTCCATTGTCATCCCTTGGCGCTCCTTTCAAGACAGTTTTGATGAAGTTTGCTTAAGATTTGTTACTGCTGTTTGAATTTCTTCCTTTCCATGACCGTACCCATTCATATGGTGATTTGTACTCAATTAAAAAAAATGCTTGCATCTTGGCTGTTATGTTTATTGGGAGTTGATCTTCATGACTAGGCGTTCCCTTTGAGCCTGATTTTAAGATGTTCTGGGCAGTTTTTGAGAAGTTGTGATCAGATTGCTTTCTTCAGGGCCGTACGATTTTGTCCATGGGTGGTCACTGTGCTGCAGGTTAATGACAGATTTCAATTCTTCTTGATATGATTGGTGATAGTAAGGAAATGATATTCATAATGGTATTGATGAAGGTGACTTATCTTGTATCACATGTTCTTGTCTTCTGATGTTGGACAGTCATACAACTCCAGGGCAAACTGAAAAAAAGACAGAGTTTCAGTTGATCAGCAAACTTGACTTATCTAATATCATGTGGCATCTGAGTTGTTAAGTAGGATAGCCATCTTTGTGATGCAGGGTTTGTGTGAGGCAAGGTTATTTGGAAAGTGTTATCATGCTTAAATTAACCTTCTTCTTCTTGTAATTCACAACTGATAGCATTGTAATCATTTCCTTAATATTTCACATAATAACCCTTGGATGGTTCAACCGCCAGTGTGGAGAAACTGAACTTTTCTTCTTTTTCCTACCCACTGATAAGTGGTGAATACCCACTGAATAAGTGGATGATTTATACTTTTCATTCTTGCACTCATACCCACTGAACAGTGGTGAATCCCCACGATATGTGGATGCCCGCCGCAGCGGAAGAAGTGTATTTCTTTCATGCATACTTGTTACTGTAAGCCAAAATCACTGTATGCTCTCACCTTGCCCATCCTGGGATCTTGGTGATCAGAAAGTGTGAGGCCTTTAGTTGTTTATGCATTTATGCTAACACTGTTCATAGCCTTGCAAAATTGAAAAAAAATTTAGGGGTAGTTTATTACACGCATATACAAAAGATTTGACAATTACAGAGGGCACCATACAAAATTCGCCAAGTGTACCAATCGATGATATTGCAGAGATTGTGTCCAAGTTTATTGCAATTGTAAGAAGAGATAAGCACAAGAAGGGCGTACCACATGGATATTCCTCATAGATTCCATTTCATCTCTATCATCTTGGGAAACGTGCCTTCATTGCCTTTGGGTTTTTATGTACAAGAATTGTGTCAACTTTTTCTTTTTACTAAAAATAGTTGGTTGTAACTAATTGCTGATGTGGCAAAATCTTGGCCATCGGTCGCTCAATTGATCTTGGCCCTTTATTGTATTTTGAGGACTATAAAAAGGCCTCCCTTCTCTTTCATTTGTAAGGTTGAGACTTTGAAGAATTGTTGCAAGAGTTCTTTTGAGATAATACAAGATTCATTGGTTTGGTGATATTGTTTTATTTCAAGTGTTGCATGGTTTCCAATTCCTCAAGCATAGAATAAGTTTTATTTTCAAGCATTGTGTTAGTTGATGGAAGTTATTATTGTTGTTCATGGTGAAATCTCTAAGTTCATACCATTTGTGATTTGTGGCTTGCAAGTTGCAGTGCATGATTAGACTGAACTCAAATGAGCTTAACTTTGATTACTTGTGTTTGTTGATCTTTTCATTTATGCAAGTAATTTGAACATCATTCATTACCTTAGAAGATTGCATCGACTTTGTGTAGTTGTTTGTTTTGGCGAAGCAAAGTTGGCTGATTTCACTTGGTCAACAATAGTTTCTTGCATATAGGATTAGAATAGTTTTCCTAAATCTTTATCCTTTTGCATTTTATTTGAATAAGTTAGCAATCAAGTGCGGAAGTAGGAAGTTATTGAAGCCAATCTTGTGGGAAAATCTGAAATTGCATTATTCTTTGTTCATTTCGAACAATTGTGTCTCTTTCTGTTCACAGCAAATCACATCATACATATACTGAGTCTATATCCAACGTATTGTCAAGACCTGACATCTGGAACCTTGGAGTCATCTCACTGGATCACGTAGTTTAGCCTTTGAGTGTCTTTTTTCAAGAGAGGATAGAATACTTAGTATTTTATTCTGCATGTTGCCTTGTGCATAAAAAAACACATCAACACTACCCAACCTACCCAATAGTAGGAGTAGATAGAGTTATCCCCAAATCACTATTATTTATGTATCATTATGATAGGCATTTCATTAACACTATTGTTTTGTATTTAAAGTGCTATTTTTTAAATTTAAAACATTGCAATAAAATTTGTTTTTCTAATTTTATTAATGCAAGGTTTGCATTTAGCATCCAATGGCATCAAAAAGTGGAAGCGGACTTATTGGAGGAAAGGATGCCGAAGGGAAGCACAGTGTACTAGGACCAAATGTAGGAACCATTATTTGCAACTATTGTGGCTTGAAGATGATTGGAGGCATCAACCGTCTCCAGTACCACCTTGCATGGATTGTTGGATGTACAAGAGACGAAAGCAACCCTTGGATTGACAAAACAAAAGAAATTGGAGAGGATGAGGACAAATGTTGGATGTACAAGAGACGAAAGCAACCCTTGGATTGACAAAACAAAAGAAATTGGAGAGGATGAGGACAAATGCAGCCATTGCCACAATCATGAATTTTGACATGGCACAAAAACAAAACTTGCCATGGTAAAAATTGTGGGCTGCAGTCATGGTCCATAGCTTTGTGGCACATCCACTTCATCGAGTTCCAGCATGGTTCAATCACAGGGCTTTTGTGTTCCATGAAACATGCCTATATCACAGCCTTCGCTTCAAGGTACAACTTGGAGCAAGGACAAGCATGAGGAAGTAGACATGGCTTGTGTTAATATTTGGTTCTACAAAAACATTCTTTTCAACGTGGCAAGAAACTAATATTGCAAGAATTTGGTCACAACCTTGATTGTTGCAAGGAAAGAGTACAAAGCACCTACTCCATATGGCATAAGTGGGTCATTGCTCCAGAAGGCAGTGCCAAATGCAGAAAACATTGTGTAATAGCAAAAGGGGCAGTGACACAAATATGGATGCACCACAATATTAGATGGGGGGGACAGATGGAAAGAATCACACACTCAAACTTTTTAGTAGCTTTGAATGCTAAGATGGTGTTTTTGAGGATCACAAACACCTCAAACAAGGTAAAGAATGCAAATAACTTGAGTGTAATGTTGAAGGAGATTGTGAAGGGGGGCATAGAAAATGTGGTGCAAGATAATGTAGTTGTTACATCCCTTTCTTCTGAACCATGGAATGTTAGTTATGTTGTTAGTTGAGAACAACTGTTTTCATGTGAATATGGAAATTATTCATTGATAATGTGTATAGTTATGGAAGAACGGTTTTCTTTTATATGCGAATATTTTTTTTATATATATATGAAAATGGATGTATGAATATAATATAAATTATTGGTCGTATCAAGAAAATGATTTAACCATCAATTTTTGTCGAAGTGGATGTAGGACAATCAGGTGACCAGTAAAAGGGATATCAACAAGGAGAGGGTGATTACAAGGATCGAGAAACAATAATCATGCCTAAGTTTAATCCACCGTAGCCTTGGCCAAGGCACATGACTATAAGTATTAATAAATATTTCTTAGTGGGAATTATTGCTCGTTTTTTTTTGTGTGTGATGTCTTACCATTAGTGGAGCGCTTGGAGTGAGTGAGTTGGAGTCTTGATGTAACTCCCACTCCGCCCACATACAAAAGGAAACACTCCTCTTGTATGTGATCGTAGTAGGAGGAGGGCGTTTTCCTTGTGGTGTTCATTCTTTTTCTTGACATGCATTCTTTATATTGTTTGGGGTGTGAGTTTCCTAATCACCATTCTTTTTCTCCAATCATTTGTGCCAGTCACATAGACATTCGCACCTCTCTCTTGGAAGGGCGGCTTTATCTCAAGCATTCGAAAGAAGAAAAATACAAATCTCTTGTTGCATGAAGTAGTCTTATATCCATCTCTGTAAATCACTTTGGAAAAGGCAATAGTTTTCTGCAGTTTGGAATCTGCACTTTTGATCAAGTAATCCGCAGGAGTTAGAAGAACCATCTCAAACCTGTTGGAGCAGTGTCTCTCTTCCAGTCGCATTTTAAAAACTTGTTAAGGCAAGTCGTAAGTCTTCCATGCACAGTCTAATATTCCACGATTCTGAATCAAACTATTGATCATTTTATGCTATCGAATCTTCTTTATTTCTGCCATTTTGTAAACTATGGTTCTGAAGCAAACTATTGATTGTTCTATGCTATCGAATCTCCTTTATTTCTGCCATCCTATAAACTGTGGTTTAAGTTTGGTTTAAGTTTAGTATGTAGAAATCTGTATGAGAACCATTTCTGTAAGTCTGTCGAATCTGTAGAAAATTTAAGAGTTGTTTCCTGTTATATATATAAATATATTAATATCTATATATGCATATATAGGAATGACTGTTTTATATCATATTTATTCTGTAGTATTGGGCTGCGGTCTCTGAATGGAAGATGCCTTTTGTTTATATACTCTATGTGAATCTGAAGTTGTTAAATGAACCTTGCTTGGTATTCTTTCACAAACCTGCAATATGAAACATATGAAATAATGTCAGTGCTGAGCAAGGGTGAATGCTGACGACACAGTAGTGTCAGATATATATATAGTTATATACTAGAAATCCTTGGCCAAGGTTACGATGCAGATTAGGCATATGTCAGCTATCAAGTTCCAGATATATCGATCAGGAGGTATAGGATCTTGACACCAGGCTCAGAGGCATGATATTGTTAATTGATTCCTGGATAATCATCCTCGCGAAGGGTCGGGTTTCTCCAGTCGAAGAAGCACGGGAGACCAGTTGGTTTGGATGGGTGGTTAAAACCCTTGTTGATATTTCTTTTACCAGAATCCAGTAAAGGCTCTATGAACAAATCAGCAGGAAGCTAATCAAGTTGTACTCTTCTATCCCTCTCTTTCTATTTATATATTTGAGTTGAAAAGAAAAACTATCTTTTTAAAGTTAGTTAGATTACTTTGTTTTCACATGCATGTAGTATAGAAAAGATTATTTCAGCTGAAAGAGAAAGTTGGTTAAAAACTAGAAACTGTTTTATATTCGTTACTTCTTTCATGAAAGTTAATCTAACTACTGAAATTCTGTTATTAGATAAGTTTCTATTCTGTTAAATTAGAGTGGGTGTTACAATAGCAACATATGTGGCAGCGGGGAGTCTGCTTCTGTAAGTGCCTAAAAACTAATAAGCATACATGGCAGTCCAATGATGACACAATAACCCAGTTCATGATCCTATATGGCATAAAAATTAATTAAAAGAACTCGCCTTCAACTTATTTCTCCATGGTGGAAATGCCTAGTCAGCCTTTTAGAGCTTCTTTCTTGTTGCTTTCAATTAGCCCAAGCCACCCACAAAGTGTTTGTAGTTTTTTTTTTTTGCTACGAAACTTATGTTTTTGGCTAAAGTTGTGAGTTCGCCCCTTAAGCTATTGTTTGCCCTGTGAACAAATTACTAGGTGTACCAAAAGGGGGCAAATGCGTGTTTTTAATTGGTGTCTACAAACCTTTGCATGCAATTGCTTTTACTAATTTCTAGTCATTTTAACTCTAGTTTGTGCCGACTTTCAAGTAGTTAGCAATCTTATTGTTTTTCCCTACAAATGTAAACCTAATTCTCTTCTTGCTATAGCTGGGAATTTTTAGTCATTTGTGAGTGTCAAAATTTTGAGAATTTTGTCCAAACAAGTCCAAGCTCTTGCCAATTTTTGTCTTATTTTGTGTCCGTATAGCAACACTGTCAAGAATTTGTGATCACCTATAGCTGCAAAGCTTTTACTGCAATTCATTCTACCCAAATCTTACCATAGAAACAACACCAACATTTTCTTGTGGATTTGTTTCACCAGGTTTGTAAGCTTCTACAACCAACATCTTGTACAACCATTGTAGGAATTCTTTTTAGTGTTGATTCCAACCGATTGCATTTTCCCTCAATTCCGCCATTGGAAAAGGTTCCAAGAGTTGAAGGAGGAGCAAATACCAAATTTGTTGGGTTCTTGAGGACATTGCAACACCAAATTTGATCTATATTCAGATATCTCTAATCCTAGGCTAGGAAATTAATATAGTTTTATGTAGTATTCTACCCCAACTTTTTAAAAAAAATTTCCAATACTAACAAACAATGTTAGCAAAATAAGATGCAACATGAACTCCTCCACACCTTCTGATCACCAAGTTCCCAAAGCAGGCGAGGTGAGAGCATACAAGTGCTTCAAATTAAACAAATATAATGCTTGCAAGGAAACAATTACAACTTCCGCTTATTCAATGGGAAAATGAACTTAAGAAACAAGGCACTTCCGCTTATTCAGTGGGAAGCTAAACAAGAGCCACTTATTCAGTGGGGTAAGCAATTAAAACATGAATCTCACAAACCACACTAGCGGTCATACCATCCAAGGGTTCAAATCCAAAATAACAATGTTTATTTACAATTTTAAGATGCTGGATAAATCAAATTAAATCAAACTCTAATCTGCCCCTGCTGCAAACACAAATCAGAATTAGATTTGTCAAGAACACCTCCAAAATTTCTCAGGAAAGACACAGTTTCATTGGCAGCCTGCATACTACTTATTAGCACCAAAATAAACTCAGAAACCTCTTCCAAACTGAACAGAAACACCACTAATCACTGCTGTTTTCGAGTACCAAACAAATCAGTCCTCTGCACATGTTGTACGAACATCCCAGTGAAGTCATTCAACCCTCAACATGCATCGAACTCACCCAACTCCTCAAATCTGTATGGAACCCTTTAGTGATGAAAATCCATGATTTTAAGAGGAATTTAAGACTGAACAAGGGCAGCGATTTCCTTGTCCTTCCTACACGCCCAACATTAAAGTGGTACGGTCTCCTGCAGATGTGTACGGCCTGCAAACAGCATACACTTCAGCCTCAATCAAAGAAACTCTCACTCAACAAGTCATCACAAGGCTTTATTAATGGCGCTCAACCATCCACTATCCTCCATCGATCAAAACTTCCCTCAACAACTGATATGACACTATGTATCTGTACAACCAGCTTGATGGATAAACAAACTTCAGATATCAGCAATAAACTTCAATCATTCTAACTTTAAAAATGATGAATCACACATATCAAAAAACATCATAATAAATCAGCTCCATTGCATTGCAAGAGTGATCTTTGAATGAAATCACTTCTTTCAGCTAAGTTGGATCTTTCTCCATTGAAACTGAACTTCTTCAAGAGGGTTATCATCCTCAAGAAGGTATGAGAAGCTCATAGGTTCATTCCTGCGGCATAACAATATAATCTTCAGCATAAAGAATAACAATGAGCTCTCATCCTCCTTATAAAGGCACTTTGTAAGTTACACAAGAATATAATTATTTCTTGGAAAAAATTGCCTTTTTCCTCGAACTTAAATAATTATCTTTTCCCAAGCTTGAGCGCTCAATTTTAAGTGCCAAAACAAATAATATATCCTTTACCCTTTCAAATTAGTTACTACATTTAGGCACTTTTAATTATTTCCTTCCTTTGAAGATAAAAATGCAAATAATAATTAAATAGCTCATTAATACACCCAACTTTACGGAAAATCCCAAACATAAGCAAACTGAAAAATAAACCATACCAACATGCTCCAGGAAATTTGGGATGAGAAATGATGTCATCCGGGTGACTTTCTAAAAATAGACGGCTTCTCCAAGAAGTTTGGAGAGCAATCTGAGAAGCTGAAAAAACTTCTGAAAGCTACACTGCAATCCTAAACATCAAACGAACTCAATGCCATCAACAAAAATAAAAAATAACTGAACCAGTGATCTCCACAAACAAGGAGTCCCTTACCATACCACATAGCCTATCAGAACTCAAGGAAATAGGTTATCAGACCCACAACTGGTTAGGCTTGAGAAGGGGACATTACATTTTATTTGACTAGTTTTAGTTTTAGAATAGTTTGTTTGTTGTGTTTTGAAAGAGGTGTTTAAATTTTAGATTAGTGTAATGTCCCTTTTTGGTGCATAGGCTTTTGTGCGCATTTTGGCTTGTTCTTAGTCCCTTAGTGGCTATCCGGCTTTGTTGGGAGAAGTCCAATGTTTTTGGAGTGGCCACAGATCAGTTTTACAGAGCAATTGGTTATGGCTTTGAGCTCAGATGGTGTTCATGATCATTGTGATGCTTTCTGATGTTTGATTGGGTTATCGGTTTGCTCTCCAAGATTCTTGGAGGAGCTATCTAAATATAGAAAGTCACCCGAAAGGCATCATTCATCTTCCCAAACATCATAGAGTATGTTGGTATACTTAATTTCGCAGTTTGGTGATGTTTGGGATTTTCCGCAAAATGGTGTTATTTAATGAGCTATTTTAATTATTATTTTCATTTAAGCTCCTAGGGGTGAAAATAATTAATAAAAATCTAAGTGTTATAACTCGTTGGAAAGGGGAAGAAAAGTTTTAAATCATGGATGCATCTTTTTGGGGCCTTGCGAAGCAAATATTTCCTTTATTTTGATAAAGGGGTCTTTGGAGCAAAAAAGAGCTTTTAATTAAAAAATGGTGACTTGAAGTTGTGCACACATAATGAATTATTTTATATTGTTTGAGGAGAAATATGAAGGGATAAAGGAAATAATATTTTATTTCCCTCAAAAAGTTATAAAAAGAGGAGTTGGGCTCATTGTTTGGACATGTTTGGATTTGTATTGTTACTCTGCTGGATTGAACCTGTGTGTTCTTCCATATTCTCTTGAGGACGAAAACCCTCTTGAGGTTGGGTGTGGTTACACTATAGGAATCACCATTGTGTTGGAGACAAAGATTGGAGCAAGCTCATATAGAGTTTGCCAGGGAGCTTTCATGGAGTTGATTAGAGTTGAGAGTTTTGATAAGTTTTGGATGGGAAATTTATAGTTTATCATTTGTAATCCTTTGTTGATGTCATTGCTAGTATTTTGATCATGTATTGTTGAATCGTTATGCATTGTTCTACTGGTCCGTACCTCTAGATGGCCATACTAGCACATTGGAGGGATTTGAAAATAAAAATAATGGGGAAGAGTTTGAGTTTAAATCTTTTTGCATTGGCATTGTATAGCCTAGGCGTCACTTTCCTTGGCATTTTTAAGAGTTTATGTGCAAAGCCTGAATTTTGATGAGCAGCCGTACCTTTCTGGGCTGTACGGCTCTTGGGAAGGAATATTTCTGTGTACTTTGGCAATTTTTGTTCAGTGAGCATATAACGTGTTGTTTTATCATTCATGAAGTGGCTGGTTTCATAGGATATCATTGATTTCTGAGTAGGCAGATAAATGTGTTTGAGTAGCAGTCTGTACCAGCATTAATGGGGGTCATACCAGTCTGAGTTTAGGGTCTTTAACACTGTTTTCTGATCTCTGTTAGTATCTTGTTCATTGAACCATTAAGGAAATTCTTGTTAGAGTCTTTTAGATGTGTTAGAGGAACAAAGGCATATAGCATATTCTATGGGTTATCTCATTTGAAGTCACCGTACTATTCAGGGGCAGTCAGATATGACAATTTTAGAGTTACAGCAGGGCCATGATTTGAATATCAACCTTGGAATTGATGATCAACATAACACACTTTGTGATTGCAGGGTTCTTGTGTGAGTATAATCACTGGAAAAGTGTTATCAGGCTTCAATAGTCATCTTGATTATCATTTACAGCCGATAATATTGTAATCTTTCCTTATTTATATCTCACATAATAACCCTTGGATGGTATTACCGCCAGTGTGGAGAAAGAATTTTTCTTTATTTATTATCACCCATTGAAAAGTGGAGTATTCCCACTGAACAAGTGGATGGCATTGTAATTTACTTTCTTGTTCATTACCCACTAGAAAGTGGTGAATCCCCACAGTTGTGGATGCCCGCCGCAGCGGATGAATTATATTTCCTTGTTGCATAACTGCTTAGTGTAAGCCAATCACTGTATGCTCTCACCTTGCCCATCCCGAGATCTGGGAGATCAGAAAGTGTGAGGCATCTTTAGTTGTTTATACATTTATGTTAACACTGTTCATAGCTTTGCAAAATTGGGAAAAATTTTGGGGTACAACATTACAATTAGCTTATAGCTTAGCTTAGATTTAGATTTAATTGTAGAGTAGATTTTCAAAAGTTATAGTTTTAGATCCACTCATTATCATTGCTTCAAGACAAAATCAGAGTTCATATTAGAAAAGTTTTGTTTTTCTTCACTTCAAAGTTGTAGAGAAAAGTAGATCAAAAAGCTTCCAAGCTATCACAAAAACAACAGATTGAGTCTTTAGCTTTCATCAAACAAAGAGAGTTTTCATTTCAGCTTGCACTAAAAAATTGTCAAAGAAATCAAAACACAAATCGCAGATACAAACAATTTAGGGAAAAACATTGAATTAAATTGCTAAATTAAAAGGAAGAATTCAGATTTCATGTTTCTTCTTTCCCTTGTTTGCTGAAATATTTGAAAAAGGAAAAGATCTATTTATTGCTTAGTAGATTCAATTTGCAAAAGACTTTTAACTTTCAGCATTAATCTTGCATTCATTTATACAAAGCAATACAAAAACAACAAAAGATTCATTCATTTCGTTTTCAACATTTTTATATTAATTAAATTAGCTTGATCCAAAAACATACAAAAACAATAAAAAATACCAAAACAAAAAAGTAGTAGCAAGTAGACATAGTTCCAATTCATTCAAGCGAGCAACACTCTAAACTTAGTCAAACAATTCAAACACAAAAATTGAAATCAACACTTTGCTTAAACATTTCACTCAAACCACTTGAACCATTCAACATTTGAACAATCCACAACTTACACATTTTGCAAATATCAAAAACAATTAAACTCAAACTTGTGTTCTATCGGGATGCGTACCCCCATGAAAAGTGGTGTTTTTAGAAATGGGGACATCCCCAAGACTTGGGGATAGATGGGAAACATCCCTCCTTCGTCCCCTCACCGCCACCAACATGCAAGAGATGTCCCCAAGACATCTCCCTTAGAGAGGAGATGTTCTCAAGGTGTCTCCCCAAATTAGGGACATTGAGATGTCCCTAGGACTTCAAGGAAACTCTTTGAAGGATCTTGAAAGTCTCTAAGACGATTAATCGCTCCCTGCATCAAACATTGATTCTTCCCCCGCCATGCTTAGATCCGACTCTGGTTTGTACTCGGTTCAGATTTTGGGTTGATTTGGTCGAGGAGTTGGCCAGGGCACATGTTTTTGTCTATGGGTTTGTCCTGGATGAACCCAAACCACATTTTAAAAGAATTTTTTAATTATTTTTCATTTTCCTCTATATATTGCGATTTTCTGTCAACTAGCAGAGGATTTGCTACAAATATATTGAGCAAACATACCACCTGCATTCAAGGTCAGAATGTTCCGATAATCTTGTCTTTTGTTTCAGTGGGAGGGAAGGTCTGTAAATTGCTCTTTGCCAAAACAAGTAAACGCAAACACTTACATATCTACAAAACCAAGCCCAAAATGCAACTAGGCAAACCTGCCTTGTTCTTATTACATATATTTGTAATATTTGTTAGGTTAATAGAGGTTATTAATAATAATAAAATTAATAATATATTATGATATTATATATATTAACTTATATATTATTACATTATATTATACCATAGCCAATAAGGGTGTGGTTTGGTGGTCAAGTCGCACAATTGTTGTAGCAGCCACCAAGGTTCAAAACCCCGCTAGGGCTATATATATTAACTTATATATTATTACATTATATTATACCATAGCCAATAAGGGTGTGGTTCGGTGGTCAAGTCGCACAATTGTTGTAGCGGCCACCAAGGTTCAAACCCCCGCTGGGGCAAAGAGCTCAGAGGCCTTGTGCCTTCACTAAGCTAACGTGCTCGTAGGATATGTGCCTTTGTTGGGCTATCATGCTTGCAAGTTGTGGGCCTTCGCTGGGCCAACGAACTCGCAGGTTTGAACTTGGTGATAATGCCTTGGGGACTGAGACCCCCCAGTTGTGGTCTCGGCGATAAAGCCATGGGAAGAGATCCCCCGTAAGGGTGTCTCTGGGCTCAGACCAGGCTAAAAACCCAAGTTACTCCAACAAAAAAAATTATATTATACCATAATATTATATATATATATATATATGTCCAATATTCTTGATTTTAGACCATAAATATGTATATATTTATAATTTTTATATGTTTTTGTATTGATGAACCCAAAACGAACCTAAACCAATAATTGTTTTTGGCCAAATCTGCGAATCGAACCGGTGAACCTGAACCCAAACTAACACTAAGATCGATAACTAAGAAAAAAAGACATTTTTCTTGATTTTTGTGCCCCCAACCCTAACCCTAATACTTTATGGTCACACCCACACCCTAAGCACTCCAAAAAAACTACAAATACACTTCACACCTTCACTCCAAATCACTATCAAAGCTTGGACGCATTGAGTAAGGTTGTAAGTGCAACAACTACATAGCAAGAGTGAGAGCAAGCAAGGCTACAAGTGCAACAACAACATATCAAGAGCAAGAGCAAGCAAGGCTACAAGAGTGAGAGCGTTTAAAAAAGAGGGAGAGTAACAACAAAAGGAAGAGCAAGTTCCAAGTGTTAAAGTTTCAACACATTCATCAAGCAAAAAACCCTCAAACCTTCAAGGTAAGCCCTGGCCCTTAATCTTTTGCAATTTGCATTCTTTATTTTAAATGTTCATTCCTAAATGGCTAAATCTGAAATCAATGATTATGTGATAGTTTTTTTGTTTTGTTTTCAATTTAGAATCTAGATATACAATAAATTGTTCATAGAATCGTATATGGTTATAAAATATTGTTTTTAGGTTTGTCGAACTATTGTTTTTATCGAAAACAACAATTAGACTACCCTAAAAGCAACATTCAAGGGTTTAAGTATTAACTTTACATTTATAACGGCAGTATTTTAGGTTTTTAGATTTATTTATTTGTAATATGCACCCCTTTTTTTTTTTTCAGTTTTGAAGTGTTTTGAGAAATAGATGGTAATGCAGAATGTGGTGTTTACAAGAGATACATTTGCAAGCAATATAAACAGAAATAACTTTCAAAAACAATATTTCTCAATTACCCACAATCAACAAATAACTCTAAGGTAATATTTCATCAATATTTTTGAATACCCAGATAATAAAATCTCATTACAATGAAAAATCAGACATACCCATTTAATTTGGAGTATGCAAGTCTGATCTGGCATTCATAACAGCAAACTGGTAAACCCTACTTTGGACGCCACACCTTCATATGTCACTGAATCTGCTCCAAACTGCTGTCCAAAGATTTTGCAGGTCTAGACGACCCCAAACAGCAAGAAAAATCAGCAATAACCTAGGCGTTTCCACCTAGAACTCTCATGCCTCCCTTGTAGCTTGTACGACCAGCCAAGGACAAGTACGACCTGCCTGTGGAAGATGGAATCTGCCCCTGAAGTCTGCAATAACTCTTTTTTCCTCTCTTCCAAAGAAACTCAAATCTTCTTTTATATTTTGTGCTTCGAAACTAAGATGTTTACAAACTATGAAGTCTAGCTGTGATCCCTATATGAAATCGCCGAATAATCTCCCAGATTGTGTCTTTCAACAATGTAGAAGATGATGTTTGTAAGGGATTTTGTCCTCACAAACCCTAGGAAGAACAAGCTCCTCCAAAACAAGAACAATATCAGATATCCAATCCAGCATAAGTCCAAAAATGAGCTTCAAACCTTCCTTTTATCTCCCCTCAAGCTCCCACACCCAAGTTAGGGTTATAACAATATTTTTATAAATAAAACATAACCCCTTATGCCTCCCACAAGAGTGCCCATCCCTAGGAGTTTTAATTCACCCTTTTTAATAACAACTTTATATCTCCCTAGGTGCCCCATATAGTCACTTGTAAACTACATCAAATAACGATAAAGTTAAATCTTAAATTTAACTTTATAAAATAATAACTTATCTTTATTTAATTTAAAATCATTTGACTATATCAAATATCAAAATGTCGATATCCACTACTCCCACTGACATATCTAAATATAGTAACCCTTCTAACTGGCTCAATCGATGCCTAAAACTGACTTACTAAAAATAGTAAGTATTGGAGAACTCAACCAAAATCGCCTCAGAAAGGGGCGTTGTGCGCAACATAACCATTGGAGCTCAAATAAACATCTGATACCGCCATCCTACTGGATAACCTATCTCCTCAAAGTCCCCTCACCCTAACACATTAGCCTATGGGAACCCACTAGGTAGGCTAACTGTCCACCAAACTGAACTCATTAGGAAGGGGGCATTACATTATTAAATTATTTTTAAACGTTTATTTGCAAATTTGCATAAATAGCTAATTAATACTAGTCAAATGAGGATTTTGTCTTTTGTGTATCCTCTACTTCTGAGCTTCGACCTATGGCAGATCTATATTGAATGATGTAAGTCTTTCCTTCGTAAATCAGATCCAAACTTATACACCTTCCTTCCTTCACAAATCTAATTCAAATGATGCACACTCTTCTTTCACAAATCCGATTCAATCTATGGCAATGTCTTCCTTCAAAAGTCTATTTGATGATGCAACAACTCTCCTTCACCAATTTGATCTTAAATAATGCAATACTTTCCTTTATATTTCTGCCTTAAGGTCTGCTCTAATTTCACTCATAGATTTGCCCCCAAACTAAGCATTATCTATTTTCTTTCACAATATTATCACTCTCTTAATATAAGTTAATATAGATCTGATTTACTCTTCATGTTTTCTTCTTTAGATCTGCTTGAATGCTTGACTGATTTGCATTATTTTCTTACTTCTCAAACCTTTCTACCCATCTTCTATTTATACCTTCTTATTCTTCTTGAAAGACGCCACTCTTCATAATAGTTACACCTCTTTTAATATGAGTCGCTTCTTTTCACTAACCGCTGCTCTTTATATTCACACCACCATTAATTATAATCACAGCCTTTTTAATAATGAGTCGGCCTTTTCGAAATTTAATTTCATTTGTTTAAACCTCTTAAAAGAGGCACCATTATGAGAAGTCGACCTTGCTGCTTGATTATGTTTATCTTTTGATGCGTTAGTATGAACTAGCGTCTTCCAATAATAAAGATATCCCTATACAATAAGTCAAGTGCCTCCTTGTCAATGTTACCTAGAGTCTTATTTAGTTTTCCAACCTTTTCTAGCAAAGACTTCAAGTATTTTCTCCATTTAAAACTTGTTATGCTTTCTCTGGTGACTGCATAACTTCAGATACAGCAATTTCAATTGCGGCCTTGGCATCATCATCATCAAGACGTTTCAAAGCTACTTGAATCTTTCTATCACACTTAATAATAAGTCTCTCAATTACATCTTCTAACTCCCTGTCATAATTGTCTTTGCCTTTGTTTTATGTAAATCGCTGCTTTATATACATTGATTGCTATTCCTTAAATATCATTGTTGTTCCTTAACTATCATTGCTGCTTCTTGTAGATTATAGTTGCTACTCCCATTAGGATATCATTAATTGATGCTTGTCATATCTAACTTCAGTGATTAATATGTATGACTTTGTTTTTCTTTGGCGCCAAAGGGTGGTCGGCTTATATACTAGAAAGGTGGCGCCAAACAAGGAAGTCGGCCAGCATGGACATTAATTCAATCCTCTATGGCTTCTGATTATATTTCGCATTCTTCATAAAGTCGGCCCACAATATAATTCTCAATCTGCTCTTTGCATCCACCAACGTCATTGTATGTAACATACATCGTAATGTTCATTTTCCTTTGACATCGATGACAATCGATCTTACCAACAATCTCGTTCAAATGCCTTTGACATCCAACAATCTTGTCCATATGCTTTTGACATTAATGATAACACTCTTGACATTAATCTTTTCCTTTGACATCAATGACAACAATGTGACATGCCTTGAACAATCTCCCATACGCCTTTGGCATCAATGACAACAATCTCTTTGTAATCAATGACAATATTGCCAATAGGGAAGAGGGTGAAAGAGGTGGTGAAAAGTGACACTTTTTGGGCTGATGCAAACTACTTGTCTCCATCATTACTTCAATCTTCAAAGTCATTAGATATGGGGACACTAATGCATCTAGCCTCAGAGAGGTGTATGAGTGCATTGACAATATGCTTGGTTAAATGAAGGTTGTTGTACAAGAGAAAGATCTCACATTGTAGTTCTACAATTGTTTCCCCAATTTTTGACTTGGTCTATTTTAAAAATTTATGTCACCTTTGTTTGGATCAATTCTATTCTCTTGAGTTAAAACTTTGCTCAATCTAAAAAATTCTCGTTCCCAGTCTCATTCTAGCCTTTGCAAGAATTGTACAAATCTTTCTTTACCTTTTCGGCAAAAACTCACTTTGGTGAAACTTTTTTCGAAAGGTTCGTAAGTTCATGAACCTCCAGAAACCCCGAACGTTCCTTTTTCTTTGAAGTTTTTCAGAGATTTCTAAGTTTCCCAAACAACCTAAATGGCTGAAAAGAATGTCCCCCTTCATTGCAAAAGTTCATCTTCCTTGCCTTTCGGTAATTTTCCAAGTTCACGAACCTTTCTTTTTGCCGAAAAGGCATTTCTCAACTTTTCGGAACGTTCGTAAGTTCATGAACCTCCAGAAAGTCCAAAAGTATGTTGCAAACAGAAAATATGAAAGCTTTTTCAACAAGTTTCAAGGTTTGCGAATCTTTTAGAAGAATTGCCAAAATGAGTTCGTGAGTTCGTCGAATTGCCGAAATGCCAAAGAAGAAAATTTCAAAGCTTTGAAGGAGACATGGTTTGTAAGTTCGAGAATTCCCCGAAAGGTTGAAGGATTATAAATTTATTGGGAGAGCTCAAGGATGGATGGTTTAGAAGTTCGTGAACTTTACAGTTTTCTGAAAGAAAAGTTCTAAAGTTCAAGAAAGTGTCGAATCGCCAAAAATGCTTACAAATTTCAAATTTCAATGTCTCGGAAAGTTTTGAAACTTCTAACTTCTCGTGAAGTTAAAACATAACCTAATTTCGGCTATTTAAAGAGATTATCGAGCCCATTGCTATCACTTTCATTTTCCAGTCACGAACTTCATTGCCGCTACTGCTGCAAATGTTCCCCTACATATTGCAAATTTCTTAGCTTTGAAAAGTAAGGTAAGCTTGTCTGCGGTTTATCTAAATTTCTTTTCCACTGCTTAACTATAGCTCCATTCAAATTTAGTAGTTAATCCAATTCAACTCTCATTTCGAAATTCTCATGAGCTTTGTACACTCGAGTCATTTCATCTCCCAAAGTAAAATCATTTCCTTAGACACGTATCAAAACTTGGTTGAAGCTTTAGCCTGCCCAATTTGGTTGTTGTCCAAATTGCAAAAAATGAAATATAAATATCAAGGTTACGATCATTCCTCCATAATTCAAAACCTTATAGCTGAAGTCAAAGATAATGATTTAGGTCATATTGACTTGGAGGATTTCTGGCAACGAATGAATGAAAACCCAAGGGTCCCAATGGCACAAGCAACTTTCGTAAGTGGGCTGGCCTATGCAGGTGGATACCCAATTTCCGTTCAATGCCCTGATTTAGTGCTAGCTTGCGTAAGAAATTATCATCCAGAGTCTCGTGAAGTGAGAACCTCTCACTTGGGATCACCCTCAGGTTACCAGTAAGGGATGAATATGCCAATATGAGCGTACAGATAGGATGGGATTATTTCCAGTATAAAAAGGATCTATGCCTCACCAATATTGCTAAACACTGGTTGAAGGTCCCTAAGAAGGGTAAATACTAAATCTCAAATTCCAAAGGGGCTGCAGGGAGCTCATTTCAAAGATGATGTTTCTGATATTATCACTTTACTACACAGGATAGTGGGAGATAAAGACACAAGTACCTTTGAACTCTAGATGTGCCATTTTATCATTACCATTGGTTTGCTTCTCATTTTGTAGATTGGGCCCAGATGATAAGTGATCACTTGCATGGTCAACTAGTTAATTTTCAAAAGAACCAATTTTTTTATGTCTTCTTACCTGGTTTTCAATGATTGGGCCATGAGGAAATTGCGTCAAAAGTGGCAAAAAATTTAGTGCACCGTGCCATGAAGGAAACATTTGAAAAACATAGGTCTAACCATTTTTTTAAAGGGGCAAGGCTAGTTGGAAGTTCCACTAGTGATTATGTTATAAAATCACACCAACCACATAAGAAAATAAACAAGCAAACACCAATGCCAAAATTTGGAAGCATAACCACTGAAAATGACAATTTTAGTGGCAAGTCATGAGAGAATATGCGACCAACAAATAAGTGAAAAGACACAATGAAATCACACTTTTTGCCTGGCTATGCTAGCACAAAACTATGACTCAAGTGGCAAAGAGATCATGAAATTGCATCAATCACTAAAGGCAACTAAATAACATCAAATGTCATGCTTTTACAAACTCCCAGCCACTTAACATTGCCACATCGCACTTTTGTAAGGGCATAGCCAAGGTGAACCTGTCATGTCCCCCATTTCCAGCGTGATCACCAAGCAGAGGATGGAGTTAGCCTAACCTCATTCCCGTAGGCTAATTTGACAAAAAAAGGGAATATTCTGGTTGAGCTAAGGATTGGGAAAGATAACTTTGTTCAAAGGCTTGGAAAATAGAAAGTTGTTCTATAGGGCTCAGTCAGTGTTCGACGCAATGGAAAAAATGAATTAATGTGACTTTCACATTAATTATCAAAAGGGAAAATAAATGAAATATTACTCCATGCTAAACGCACAAGAGAGGAGGCAATTAAATTAAATAATATTAATTTTAAAATTATTTAATATAGATGCCACAATGGAGAAAAGGAAACAATAAAAGATATTAATTCCTTGATTTTGGCGTCACCCTTGGAGGAATAAACATTCAAAAAAATAATAATAAAATGAGTCTTGACTAGGTGGCGCCCATCTTGGAGATTGAAAGTATAAAATATTAGACCCTTGAAGAGTGGGGCTCACATTGGAGAATGTACTAAATTAATAAAATATGGATATTCGATGTTGGCGCTCATCATTGGGAGGATAAATTCAATAAAATAGTGCATTGGCTTTGGACACCGTCCTTGGAGAAGCAAATATTTCAAATTCGAAGGAGGGAAATCAAAATTCAAATCTTTAATTTGAATTGGTATAAAAGAAGGCTTGAAGGCTCATTTTCGGAATCACGAACCTTTTGCATACTTTGGCATTTTGCTTGGCATTTCATTTGCTACGGTGGAATTGGACGAAATCCCAATTTGCATCATTGGAGGCGGATTCACACAGAGTTCGCAATTGTGCTTCATCAAAGATTTGTTGAGCTTCATAGATTGATTATTCGTCATTGGGTCGGAGACCATTGTTGAGTTTCATTGAAGACTTTGCATTGCTTTGAAGATTTGTTTGAATTTCATTGAAGACCCATTGTCACAGCTAGGCGCCGATTTCCAAGGAGAGTCTATATCATTGTAATTGTGCCGAATTACTTGAGAAACCACTGAAATCCATGAGAGCCAAATCTCATAAGGGAGGCGAATAGATAGCAAGGAGGTAGCGGACTGTAGTCAAAGATCAGCGACCAGTTTGAGAAGGATCGCAGCTCTTGGAAAGGCAATAAGCATCATCATTAGGCAGCGACTTGCATACTCAGGGCAGCGAACCATTGCTGGGACTGTGTCAAACATTTTGTGAGATCTGCAGATTCTACAACAGCAGTATAGATTCGGCCTTCATACTTGGCATCATTTTGGTATGTTGACATTGTAATCATCTCTGAATTCTAACAGCATTATAGATTTTGTACTTGGGCTGTCATTAGCCATCATTTTGATGTATTGAAGAATTTGCAAGTCTGATTTGTAACAGCATGATCTAAATCAGTCGTATGTTCATTGTTGTCATTGTAATTTGCAAAATTCATATTGCAAGGCTGCTATAAACTATTTGTTCCATTTGCAATTTGTCAAAACATATGATTGGCATAACTATAGTAGACGTGTGCAAGTAGAAATCAGTTTTCAGTACTAGGGTTTCATTACATAATTGCAAGAATTCAGAAAACTGCTCCTAGATCTTAGAACGGGAAATGACAGAACCAGTGCCAAGTTTTAAGTAAAAGCCAATGATCTTAAGAAATCACATTTTTTGAGTGCCATTGTCACCTCAAAACTGCACCGAAAACAGCATTTCCATGCCAAATCAGTCACTAAAAAAGCTAGTGCCTAGTTTAAGTGTTTTAAAGCAAAAATCAAGAAAAAGGAGGCGCGACCTTATCTCAACAAGCTATGATTACAAAGAAAGCCTATCATAGGTTGATTGAAGCATCATATTGCCTCTTTCAAAAAGATAAGATTAGGGTTTTCTTTAATGCTATTATTTTATTATTATTTGAGCCCTAAAGGCTACCTCTAGAGAGTTATACTTGTGTGTCTTAAACACATTGTTAAAAAAAAAGAAAGAGAGAAGAGGAGTCAATGCCAAACTTCTGCTACAAGGATTTTCATTCAAAAGTGGAAGTCAAGTCCTTGTGTTTTTGTGTGTAGTAAAGGATGGTGACAGTAAAGCTTATGCTATAGAAACCATTCAGCTATTATTGTTATTTAGTTATTGTTAAACCTTGTAAGTAATTTTGTGTCTTAAAATGAATTGAGTAACCTTGTTAAGTTTTGTATTGATGCTTATTACTCATTAAAGTAATAACTTTGCATATTGCTTGAGCAATTTGTCTTCTGGGATCGTGTGATGTTAGCTCATTTCATCATTTCCTATTGACGTAAAATATTGGTCTTGAATTTAGCCAATAGTCAACATCCATTGGTGTTATTCAGTTAAATCTTCATTTACAACAGAAAATATTGGTCTCTGCTTTAAACAATAGAAAGTTGTGGTTTTTCATGCTTGAAGTGTTTATCCTCCTTAATCTGAAAATCTTGTTGCAAGTCTTGACTGCAAACAGTGAAGTAGTGCATCTAGGGCAAAAACATAGTCATTTAGATAATTACATTTAATGCAAACCCCTCAATGAAATCTTGTATAGTGTGCATATTTGTGAATTTCATTAGTTTTAGGTTTAGTTAGATCTCAGGGAGCTTTCTCTTATAATTTGAAGAACAATTCTATAGTACACATTATTTTGTTTTGTGTTGTCTCAAAAGAGAAATTAGAACACTGACACACATGGAAACTCCAAATAAATCACCATATTGCTCTTCATTGAGAGCACTAATATTATCACTTGGTTCATTATAACTACAAGCAATGTCACTGCTACTCCCATTCGCTTTGCTACACAAGTCCTATTTAGCAACCTCTTTCCCCTCTTCATCAGTGTCAACTAAGGAAAGGTGTGCAATGAAAGCATCCAAGTCAAAATGCTCTATCTCTACATCACAACATCTTGTTGCTACTTGCACTCAGATTGCTTGTGCTATACAAGCCACAAGTTAAAATGCACATCCATCAATTCCTCCACCTTTTGGTTGCTTACTAGTTATGCTTAACTAAGTGGATAAAGGAGTATGTGCTCACACTTCACTTAATTGAAGAAAACTAGCCACTAGTTGAGACAAAGTCCATACAATTTTTTTTTTAAATCATTAAATTAAAAAAAATTAAATTATAATAAAATAAAAGTAAAAGGGCTAAAAGTACAAAGAAAAGAGTAAAATGACATCCCTGTAATAAAACTTTGATGGCAAAGGGTTGTAGGTACATGGATTCTTGCTTTTTTCAATCCCAAAATAATCCTGATGTGAAGCTTCAAGCCCCATAAATTGATAATTTGCATTGAAGAACACCTCAATACTACAAAGATGGTGTTGTGTTAGGATTGGATTCATGGCATATAACTTTATCACATAATTCAATGAATGAGAATTGGTTGGGTGTCCTCCATGCTTAAGAGTTGAAGCAACATAAGGCATTCAAGCAAGAGAACATGCCGACATTGAAGCTATGAAAGTCAACCTTGGAGTTGTGGGAAAGCCTATTTAGGATTGAATTCCACTACCCACTAAGGGAGGGGATAAACAATATGGAGTTCATTATCAGTTTGTTGATTTCTAATTGAACTAATGAAGGGTAGAATATAGTTGAAGAGATAGCCTTGTTCACAAGTTGAATTTGTTGTATGGACTCCAAAATAATATCTTCATCATGGGTTATGTGGCAAACCATGCGATAAGTGCATGCTGCATTGTGGTTAGGATGGCAAAGAGGATCATCAATCTCATTAAGAACTCTAGGAAAGGAAAATGAAATACTCAATTGCGTAGGATGAGCCAAATTGCTAGGCAGAACCATTGTGGAGATGTATGGTTGAGCACAATCTGAAACACTCTCATCACTTCTTACATTAGGTTGGTTTGGTTCTCAATATGTCTAGCTAAAATCTGTTCAAGAGTGCCAACATGACTAACAAGGATATGCTCAAGAGAGCTTATACTGGTCAATTCCTGTAAAGGTTTTTGTAGGGATTTCCTTGTAGCTTTTGGATCCATTCTACCGGGGTTGCGATTGTTGGGAAAAAATAACTACAACAGTTCTGGAAGGCCAAGTTTTTAAGGTTGCATATCCCTTAATACTGCTCAGAATTTTTCATGTGACTATTTGTCAGAAAGTCTTAAAGAGTGCAAATTGATGGTACAAGAATCATTTCGATCCAACAATTCAGCTAGGAGAAATTTTCATTTCAAGATGAGGCATTTTTCTTCAAACAATTTGAACAGAATGCCTAGAATATCAATGCTATGGTAATCCTCAAAATCTGAAGCTTGTTGAAGAGGATAGATCTACTGGAGGGAAAGAAGTAGAAACCCTCAAGAAGAGAAGATCTAGTGCCTTGATTGGGAGAGGCCTAAGAGTGTTAGATCTAGTAAGGGTAAAAAAGGGGAAACCTTTGAGAGGACTGGGTTTAAAGACTACAACTCATAGGCTACGATACCAAATGAGATGATCAAGTATAAGGAAAGAGGGAGAAAAACCCTCAAAAGGACAAGATCAAAGGCCTTGAACGAGAAAGCCCTATGGGTATTAGATCTAGTAAGGGTATGAGGTGGAAACCATTAACAGGACTAGATCTATAGGCATAGAGAAGCCTCTAGACAGAAGTTTCTAAGAGATGAAAGAGAAAAGTAAGCTTCTAGAGGAATAAAACTTCGAAGAGAATAGACATGTACATGGAGATATGTACAACATTTGAATATATATAATATGCCCATGTGACTATGTAGACATTAATGAATTACACTAACCCATCTGGCCATATTTAATAAATGCGATAGCCCATGAGGCTATCTTATCAACTCAATGCAAGTAGGTTAACCAATAAATTGAGGAACACATTGATTTACCATATTCCAAAAGCCAGGATTGTTAACAGGAAGCATACTTCCACTTGCACATGTCATGTTAGAGCCTTTATTCTGGCTATGTGCGATAGAGATTCAAGGTTGCAGGAAGTGTAGAGAAATAGCAGGGGATTCTGAGGGAACTGGGGTTGAATAACCAAGGTCCAAGAGCATCAAAAGAGGTAACTTTGGAATACTCCTTTGGTTAGAGGGGTGGACAATTGGCAGTGAAAGAAGAATGTGTACCATTCTCTACCCTACTATGAAACTTGTCCAATTATGGAAAGCTCTTACTTTATAGAATCCCTCCAAAGACCCATACCTGCCTTCACAGGAAGATCTGTCCATGGGCTCCATTGCTTTATCATCCTAAACATGCAATATTGTTGATTGAGCATATAAATGAGCAGTATCACAACCTGGAGAAGACACTACTCTTCCCATTATAGGAACTTATGATTAATGTGTTGCATCAACATAAGAATGGCAAATTGCAGAGTCAGTGGACCACTCCAGATTGCCTCCATGTGACAGATTCTCCTGTCCAGCTCAACAATTCTTAGACTATACACATATTTCCACAAATGCACATCCAATATCAAGAACCGCACCCATCTCTGAAGAAGTGTGGATATATTGTTATATGTTTAGTGCTTACAACATTTTTCTGTTTGGTAGCTAATAAGGTCGAGCTTGCTCCCACAATTAAGGGCCTCACAGCCCACCAGGGATTGAACCTGGGCTTTTGTGCTTACTACATGCTTTAATGAAATTGAAATCAGATAAAATTGCTTCAAATGACTCAAGACAAACTACTTAAAGGTTAAGCATATTCCTGATGAATGCATTTAAAATTTTAAATAGATGTTAGTTCAGGTTTTAAAGAAAGAATAACGTACTTGTGACACATCTGGACTATTACAGCCCAAAATACTTCCCATGATGCTTGCCCTTGAAGAGTTGGGAGAAAAGCCTGCCCATGGTGGAACAAGAATGAGTTTTGTACATTGTACAGGTACAGTAGTCCTGCTAAGTTTCTCCCACCATGCTCCTCCCAGAGACCACCACCTGATCATTAATCCATGCTGGGAAAATGCAACCAGACCCTGAAGGACTTCCAAACATTAACTGACAGTACTAAATTTTGGAAAGGGTCTTCATACCAAGTTGCAAACCAAATTTGTATCTTATAAATTAGCATTGATCAATAAAAAAATACTTGAGATAAAACACAGTTGAACAATATGCATGTGTATATGCATTAGCTAAGACATTTTCCATTAAAATAAAAGCCTATTAAGGACACTGAACTTAAACTAAAGGAAAAAGTTAAATTGATACTGCACTTGCTGAGCACTGATTGCAAGATACTACTGAACACAATCACTTGTATTTCAATGGACCGACTGTTTTCTGCTGAAATTTGGTATTTGTCACAAAGCAAAAACAACATCAAACAAGCAAGTTCTATATTATTGATCTTAAACTAAGTTGTCGATCCTGGTACGAGATTGGGTATGGGTTCGGGTATGCAGATACAGCAAAAAAAATTTGCCTGGGTACGGGTACGGCAACACACACATTAAAAACTTTAAAACTCTAAAAAGACTAAAAGTTAAAACAATAATACTCATAATTGCCAATAAATAAAATAATAAAATATGATATATGATTGCAGGTGTTTTTCATTGCTCAATGCATTGTTTGTCTTAGGATTTCACAAATATTATTGCCTTTTGGGAATAGGGGACTTTGCAAATCAGGACAGATATATGTACACTAATTCTGATACAGATGACAGTTTTTTTGGTCTCACTAGAATATGACATGGTGTGAATATGTCCATATGCACTCACACGAATAAACTTATTAGTCTTATTCTTGTGCACAAATTTCTAAATTCCTATAAAACAAATATTATCTGATGGCAGCAGTCCATCGCAACTGCAAGTTTAAATTTTGGAAAGGCATAAAAACAGAAGACACTTTGCAAGTGCCAGAAGAAATTGGGAAAAATCAAGAATTCCATGGACAACCAGATGCAGAAATCCATACTTATACTGATAGATTTTTGACAGTTCTTTGATAACCCTAGGTTATGTTATAGAATGACTATGCCTGTATGTATGCATTAAAATTATTGTTATGCAGAAATTTCCAATTTTTTTAATATATACATATTGTATATAATGGCAGCAGTCCATCTCAAGAGCAAATTTGAATTTAGAGTGGGATGGAAACAAAAGATGACATAGGTGCCAGACAAAATTCAGAAAATTCATTAGTTCCAAGGATAACCAGATATGGATACAGATGTGAAAGTTTAAAAATAAAAAAATGTAAAAAAAACATTTCGGTTTTTTAAGTTAAAAAAATGTAAAAAAAAATTAAAATGGCATCAAATTTGACGCTTTTTCTCACATCCCTGCCGTGGGTACGTGCGGGTTCGCCTAGGGTTCTGCTTGGGGCGCCTGGGCAGAACCTTGGGCGAACCCTAGGGCATCCCGGCCTCGTACCAAAACCAAAAGTGTCCCAGTCTGGGGATGGTGAGCTACCCCTAAGAACCCACTAACATAGATCTTAAATATTCAGTTTCCCATTTATTTAATTTCACGGTAACCATTTGACACAAAGCATACCCTAGTTGTGCAAACAAATGAAACATGGTTTTGGAGTTGTGACATGGGGCAGAATATTTTATTTGGAAGTAGGGTATCTTGTCTATTTGGTTAGAATTAATCCTCCAAAGGTGCTCAAAGCCTTAGACACAAGCTTCATTAGCAATATCTTCCATAGAAACAGGTTTTCCTTTCTCATGGTTGTTTATTCTGTTTGTAATATATGTCCTTATCTTCTTGATATGTCTAGGGTTTATCCCCATTTCTATGCAAGAAACTCATCCCACAATCAATGTCATCCCTAGTTAGGAGACAACTTAAAATATTATTATTAAATTATATCTCTAACTTTATCCCTTAGCCTACAGGAAATAAGGAATAGGCTATGGGTCTCCCAATTAATTTAATTCTGAAAAGGGGACGTGACAAGCCAAAGGGTATTCTCAAATTGTACAACCCATAATGCTAGAGATAGTCAAGACAAAAGATGGTGCCATCCACAATCTATAAGAAATGCTCAATATGGGATGCCAATTTGGAGATGCATGCCTGTGAAGAAGCTGAAGCGAACTGAATGAGTTTGCCAATATACATCCTCTCTAAGAACTATACCAACAATCTTCTTCTGGGGTACAAGGTGTGGAGGGGCGTCCAAGTAGTATATGAATGTAAGGAAATTGATCAATGAAGATGCAAACTAGTCTCAAAGTACCCAGAACAGACACCCATTGGGTTGAAAGAGGCAATCGTCTCTAAAGAACACGGTATCAAATATAGGTATTGTTAGAGTTTTTACCTTGAGTTGCTCAGCTAATGTTCTCACATGATGGTACAACAGTGACAGCAGCAGATTTAGATCTGTGTGCAGCAGAGAGATCAGCATGGAGAGAATGTAGATATATAGGATATAAGGCCCAGTTATGTAGGGAGTCTTGTTTGAGATTAGCGCCTAGATAACTATTTGAGTCTTGCGTGATTTGTGGATGTAACTTAGTCTCAGCTACTTTGATTGGGAGTTATTAGTTGTTAGGCTAGGTTGATCGATTAGTCAAACTAGTTGATTGATCAGTCAATTTAAGTGTCACTCTAGCAAGTTGTAAACTTGTAAGCTTAACTTGGAGATTTACTTGATACTTCATCTAGTGTCTCTTAGTGCACGTGTTATTTGAAGGGCACATCTTCTAATTTTAATTATGATACATATAGAGTATCTTTCTAAAATTCCATTCTAGGGCACATCTTCTAATTTTAATTATGATGCATATAGAGTCTCTTTTCTAAAATTCCATTCCAGTGCAGTGCAGTTCTTTTCAGAATTAATGAGAAGACAGTCGCAGGTTTGAGACTTCAATACCATTTATTTTCTGTTCATATTTTCAGCAGTATGTGTTTGTAGGTTAGCATATTCATAGATTATTGTTTTGATTGAAGCTTCTGCGTTCAAGGTACCTAGTTTTAGGATTAAGTTTTCTGAGTGCAGAATTTGCTTAACGTAATCTGAAAACTAACAGGTATCTCACATGACCTGAGGCAAAATCACCTGGAGATTAGAGTTGGTGGAGATAAAAAGTATGCCATAAGATACTCTTGGAGAAAAGGGGATGGAGAGAAAACCTGGATTTAACAATGCATTGCAAAACCATTTGTTTGCAAGGAATCATACATTGAAGTGTGATGGTTTGAATGCTCTCAATATGAGCATGGTCAATGCATTCCCAAACTAAGGCTGAAATACTTTGATCCATTACAATGTTTGTGGTTGATGATTGCACCAAAGAGGCACATTTCCAAAGGGGTGTCCTAGAAGTCTATCTAAAGGCATCTCGGCGCTCCAAGGAACAAGATGGGGCATATTCCTTACAAAGACATGATTGAGAAAAGGGGTTCACAATAAAAGACAGATAAATGAACTTAACTGCCAAGTATAAGTTATTGAATGTATGCATGCCATAAATAAACTATAGAAATTGAATGCACTCGTGTCATTAAGAAACTATATCCTTCTATATGTATTTCAAAACCCAAGAGCCTTATTGCAATCAATTTTCTGTCAAAATACAGCGATTTTGACAAAAGAAAAAAGATCAAAACAGTTAACATACAAGTGAAGGAATCATAAACAAGACTTTGACTATCAAAATTATCTACAAGTTACTAATTATTATCTGACACACACAGAAAATATAAGCTTATTTGCAATGCTTTACCCACCTTTCATACATGAAATGAGTCTATAAGCATTTTCCATAAAGAACTTAATTCACATCACTTAAGCTCCATACCTCTCCATCTGGGGAAAAGCTTAATGCTGAAATTCCTCCAGTACTTAAAGCTGTGTTTCCAGTTAATAAAGTTGGAAGACCTGGTGGTCCACTTGCATCAAGAACCTTCAGTTTTGTTACACTATAATAAACAAAAACAAGTCAGTATTTCAAAGGACATGAGACTTGTGATGAGTCAATAGCAATGAGATTTACTTCAATTTCTAGCAAACTGGAAGGAAGAAAATCCATTTGTCTCCAAATTCTTCATAAAAAAACTAGGTCACCTTTAGACCCAGATAATCTTGCATAATGGTATCAAACTTACCTCTGCAGGTCATAAACTTGAATAGAAAGGGTACGGATATCTCCAACTGCATCACCAGAAGCTAACCTTGTATAACTTTGGTTCAAAGCAACCATTGGAAATATACGTACCATCTCCCTTAATGCTGCCATAGCACTCTGTAAGCAAGACTTACGCAGTACAGAATTTCCAGTATCCATGGTCTGTAAGATATAATTTGTCACCTGCACTGTACAGTATACATGTTAACCTAAAATAATTAGGATTTTAATTTTCACAAAAAACAACAAAATTTGATTTTTTAAATGCTATTGGGAAACGAAGTTTCTGCATAAATGAGGAAATGCAAAAGGTAGAACTAAGCTGGCAAAATTCTAATAAACTAGAGTTGAATTGTCTCTGGCACTGAAAGATGTTGATTCTGAACACCAAACACTAGAATATTAAACTGCGATGTTAGGGATTATCATTAAACAGATGTGGTAAGAGTACTGCCCCAAATATTATGATTAATACTTAAGCTGTTTGAATATATGGTAAGAACAGATTATGTCAAACTTTACATATTGTACTGTGTACAAATCTCTTCCAATATTTATAAACCTATAAATTTTCACTCAGTCACATATGTTTTCCACAATCAATTTGTCACTGTAATATACACCAGAATGTATTGTATCTCCCTCTATATGGCACAAAAACAATAGCATTCACTAGATCAATATAAAAATTCTAAATCAGGGATTTTATACTTGGAGCAAACACGTATCTTCTTTTTAACAGGTGCAAGGAATATAAATTCATAGTGCTATCAATATATGCAGTACACAAATTCAGAAGATATTGTAATATAAAAACACTCAAGGACTGATATAGACAACTAAGTAGAGACAGATAAATACACCGGTGATGAATCAATTAGCATAAGAACTGGAGAAGATAAAACAGATTGGAAATGAAAATACAGTAAGATTCAAAAACTGAATGAAGAAAGGTGAAGCCTTGGAAAGGACTCTAACGAATGCAATAACAGTAACCTATGAAAGGGCATACATGTACCCCTGCTTCTACGTCTTGACATGGACTTCGACAAAGAATATACAGAATCATAGTAACTAGATATCCTTTAATAGAATTATCTGCCAGTTTTGATAGAAGGATAGCCTACTATATAGTTATGACTGGCCTAAATAAATCCAGCCTCCTATCAGTTCCATCTTTGAGACCTATGATCTGTATGACAAGACTTGGAAAACCCATAAGTGCAAGTCAAACATTCATACTACAGCAGCCAGAGAAGAAACTAGTATAACTGTCCTAGTATTTATATTTCAGAGCCTGCATATGTTTTAACATGAATCACCAGATAACTTAGCCACAATGTAAGCCATTCCACCATACCCCTGTACAAGAGCAATGGTACTGCATAGAGGCTTTTCTGATGCACCAAATTTTCACCAGTCGTGGATATTATAGGGATATACCTCTTGTCACAATCCAAAGAGGCCTTTTAAATACTCCGTAAAGATTTATGTGCTACCATGTACATATATTTAGCAACTCTTACGGTATCATGAGATGGATTTCTTACAACCTTGAATAGAGACATTTTGCACTCCTAGTTAACCAAATGTTCATCAGCATGATTATCACATTAGACATGAACTAAGCATGAACATCACAAGAACAGGATGATGTCAACAGGTTAAAAAGCATCATCCAGAATGATGCAGATTCACTCCAATAATGTCTGAATTAACCTGCATCATTCAGCATGATATGTTTCATACGCTTAACAATTGGGTTTGTCAAGATCTAGAAGATCACTATCTTAGTAGTTCGCATGGAAATTTAAAAGTACTTTCAAACAGTTTTATTTCAATCTCTCGTTTAAAGAAAGAATATTGATTGGATAGTCTGTCATTGAATTCGATGACTTCAAAGTATAGTATTGAGATTCTGTGAGTCTGTCCAAAGCTCGCAGAGTTCTGAATTGAGCCAGGGGTAGTGCATTTCACTGCCTCGACTCAGCTGATTCCCTGTGGCAAAAAATAATCCTAATACTAATAGACTCCATCTCATATATTATTAACTATATTACTGATAGCTTATGTATGAGAGATTTCAAAGGATCTTTTGTGATCTGGGACATAAACTCTATTGCATTGCATATTGAATAATTTTCACGATGGTTGTACAAATTTGAGCTTCAGTCAAATAACTAAGATTATAAAATCTTTGTTGATAACATTAACTAAATCTGTTTTGTTTATACTTAAAATTTTGGATCAGGAACATAAAAGTTAGTTGTAAAGTTTCACTAACTGCACAACAAAATGTTGTACCCATACCAAAAACAAATCGTATTAGGTCTAGTTGTAAATCACAAGTCACCTTTACTTGTTCATGAGTCATCCCTGAGCATAAAACTTGTCAGTTATTGTTGGTAAGTTGTTTCTAAGGTCTTGTTGCAAATCAGTGTTAATGTCATCATGGGCAATTTTGCGCTAATACATATGCAGGACTTAAGAATTTTTTCCAAACATGTCTGACGCAATTAACGTTTTAATGAGATACAGGGTGTTGTATCCCTACAAAACTCAATGTCCATACTTGTCTTTTACCCTTTTGACAACATGATTGATCATCAAGATGTGTTAACCCATTCAATTTGTGGTATTCCTTGTTAGTTGTAAAGTTGTCGTGTCATAGTTTTTGTTTTTCAACTAACAACTTTTGCAGATCGATGAAGGTTGCCTTCTTTATAAAATAATGACAACATTCAAAGGTTGTCGATGGCATCGATGGAGAAGGAAAAATATGAAAATGGCTAAGGCATGGAAAGCACACATTTAGTGTGGCTTTGCCACGTGAAAACTCTGCCCAAAGTCTTGAAAATGGCTCAAGTGGTCAATTTTTCTGCCTTGTCTCAAGTGAAAGAAAACTCCACTGGTTCAAGGGACTAAAATCTCCACTTCCTAACTTGGGTGCACAATCGCAATGGTTTGACCATCTAAAATTTCCACCTAAGGTCTTAAACTTGGCTCAAGTGGAGACAAGTTTCACCCAAAGTGGCATAAGTGACATAAGATTCTGCCTAAGTCATAAAAAGGTTGAAAATGGAAAAAGTGAGCCAGGGTTCCAACTGGGAATGGAAAATTGGCTTAAGTGTTTTAAAATTTCTCTCCATGCACTTGGGTGCACTTTTGGAGTGGCTAAGCCACTAAAGTTCTCCTCCCATTAAAAAGGTGGCTAAAGTGTCTTCAGCGCAAACTTTTGCTGGTTATGCCATCACATATCTCTGCCAACGCACAATTGGTTGGGTTCAACAATCACTTTTCTCTGCCAAGTCATTAATGTTGGCAAAAACATCAAACAAATCCACCTTTTAATAAAAGTGGTGCCAAGGTTAGACCAATTGGCAATGAAAGCAAAAAGCCAAGATTAAGGCAAAAAAACTTTAAGTTTTTTCTCTATATGCAAGATAAGATTCAACATCTTTTTGAAGTCTTTTCTAGATGCATTCTATTTCAATTGAAAGAGTAGTGCCTATTTGTATACGCGGTGTTATCTTATTAGTTGTTTAGGATTAGATTTGCTTTAAAGTTCCTTTATTTCCATCTTTTTAGTAGCCTTTAAGAATTTTGCGATTTAAAACTCACTCTTTGGAATTAAAATAAGATTATTCAAAGTCTCAAAAATTGGGCATTTGTAACCTATAAATAAAAACTTTGAGCACATAAACTCTAGATGATCGTTGATGTTGCGCTTATGTTGCAGAAACTATTGTTCAAGTTGGTTATTTTGTGTCTGCATATTGTGTTGATAATTTCATCAAGTAAATTGAAACTAGATTATACTGAGTCAAACTTTGTATTGATGACATCTGTCTATCTAACTTGTGGCTTTGAATATAGCTTAGCTATTTATTTTTTCAAATCGCGTTGTATTCCTTCATAATCTTGTTTGCACTAAATAGCTGGTCCCTATTTTACCCAGCTTGAAGATGTCATTTGTGGGTGTAATGAAACAACTTGCACAATAGATGAATATAATAGGAAATATGCTACAAATACTTGATAATAATATGCCACTTTGAGGGGACAACCTCCTAATCCACTTCGAGGGGTATAACTCTAGTAGTTTTCAATAAGAACACAATACTCAATATGATCATAATAACTAACCTCTACTTCCTATATATACCATACTTATGCCATGGATGCTACCCAAGCCAACCTAACTACCAATATAAGATTATATTAATGATTATACAACTTAAATAGAAGTTAAGGTAGCCACAAGCTAACTACTCATAACCCTATACATGCTATAGAATTAGGGGTGTAGCATGCCCCCTACCTTTACAAAAGCATTGTCCTCAACACTGATCAATTGTGGTAGCTTTTACATTAAATCTTCTTCCCATGTGGTAACTTCGACTAGAAAATATTTATGTTTAATGAGGTATGTTGGGATTGTCCATGTCCATAGCTTCTTCTTGTGTGTCTGGAAAATTAACTTCAACTCCAAGATGTGTCTTCCCTCTACATCTAGATTAGGTAGCACTATTTGTGTTAGAATTTTGCATTGATCCACTTGCCTCTTCATTTTGTCTTGTACCTCTTCCTCCTCCTCCTCCTCCTCCTCCTCCTTCATCATCCTCATCATCATCATCATCATCATCTTCTTCTTCTTCTTCTTCTTCTTCCTCTTCCTCTTCCTCTTCTTATGTAGCACTGTCTGTGTTAGAATTTTGCATTGATCCACTTGCCTCTTCATTTTGTCGTGTACCTTTTCCTCCTTCTCCTTCATCATCATCATCATGATCTTCTTCTTCTTAGGTAGCATTGTTTGTGTTATAATTTTGCATTGATCCACTTGCCTCTTCATTTTGTCTTGTACCTTTTCCTCCTCCTCCTTCATCATCATCATCATCATCTTCTTCTTCTTCTTGTTCTTCAACACTATCTGTGTTGGAATTTTGCATTGATCCACTGTAATGTCCCCCATTTAAACCCAGTTGATCAATGGATGGAGATTAGCCTATTATCAAACTCCTGTAGGCCAATGGTGGTGTTTAGGGGGTCAATTTGGAGACTTCCTATTTTTAGTAAGTTGGGACACAGCACCTTGCTATTTATAGCAGGGCAGAGGTAGATGGTTATTGCACAAGATTACGGTTCAAAACACCCAGAGCGTTATTCGATTAAATATAAGTTAAATTAAAGATTTAACTTATATTATTTTATAAGGGTTAAAAGTGATTGAGTTATAATGTAATTTCACTTTATAAAAGTAAGTTATAACTTAATGTGTTTTGCCTAGGAGATGGGCGCCCATGGAGTTGAGGGGACATAAGGTGTTAAAACATAAAATAAAATTATATTTTAATCCATCTTGGGCGTTGGAGAAGAGAGGAGAATAAAAGTGAAAAAAGAAGCTCATTTGCATATGCTTGGATATTGATTTTACTCTCATGTTTTGGATATTCCCGTGCATTGGCTTTGGAGCTTGGCTCTAGGGTTTGATATTGACTGTGTTGAGACGAAAACCTCTTTATAGTCCTCTTCTTCGTGTGTGAGAGACCACATCAGGAAGAGATTCTTGGAGGCTTCATACAGGAGCTTCAGTTGGGCTTTTGAATGATCCATTTCGTTGAAGTTTCGAGCATTTGATGAACAATCTTTTGTGGAGTGTATGTTAGCAGCAAAATACAGATATAGAGGAGCAGATTTTAATAGTTCTCGGCAGTTTCAGTCTGATATCATTTGCCATTGCTGGGTCGTACAGCCTTTGGAGCAGTTGCAGCGATTCTTGTGCAGTTTTTTGGAGTCCATTGTCCTTCCAACAGAGTCGACTATCCCTAGCAGTTGTAGGCAGGCCAAAACAGAGTTAAAGGTGGGAGTTTTCAGGGCACCTAATGCTGGTTGGAGACCCCAGCTAGGTCGTACAGCCTAGAAGGACAGCAGCATTTATTAGTGATATTTCCTCATTGTTTGTGGCTGCAAAAGGGATCATATTGGGCGTCTAGGGCATTCATACCATCCTCCATTCATTGTATGCAAAAATCTATGTATTTGCTGATTGTAGGTGTCCATTGAGGACCATAGTGTTGGCCAGGCGATAGCACCGACACGAAGTTGTGAAACTTGATATGGGCATGTTAATATAATTCATATTTTGGCTCAATACTATTTGGGTAGTTATTATTTTGTTGATATCCATCTTAGTTTTTCTGGGTTTGTTATATGCTTTATATTTCATACATGCAAAAACATGCAATGAAACCCTAAACCCTAAACCGTCAGAAAAGCAAAAAATTTGGCACAGAACAAACACTTAACACCAAGATATTTGCATACAAACACTTAACACCATGCATACAAACACTTAACACCAAGATATTTGCATGATAAATATTAATGAAAATACTTCAAACAACCCAAATAGGCAAATACCCATGTAACAAAATGTCAAAGACATGTAAAACTTCACATACCCATATCGCTGTTATGCAAAATACAAGTCTGAAATGGAGGTACAGCAGGCTGGAAGTGAACAATCGAGCCTTGACACCAAGATATTTGCATACAACTGTTATAGGACTGATATCATGTCCATTCTAAGAGCAAACATGGCATAGCAATCTCTAAACTAGAGTGATTGAGATCCAACGACCCTGCTGATATGTTGGTGCGGCCTAGGAGTGTTGGAGCAGCAGCAAAAACTAATCAACTCTCACCAAAATGCCCATAAAATGGTCCAATCCCATCTGCAGCTGTGATGTCCAAGACAAGGAAGGGATAACAGTCTAAAACCCAGCACAAACTCCCACCACAAACTAAATACTTGCTGCTAAATGGTACGTCCAGACTGAGAGGCTATACGGCCTGATATGGGGTCTTCAATCCACCTCAAAACTCCACCAAATAACATAAAAATCAGGAAATATACTCTTCAAACTGCAGTGATAATTATGGAGGCAAATACTTGCATAAATCTCTAAGTTTCCTCCTCCGCGACAAGCCCCGAAATCTACAAATTGAATAGAATGAAGCACAATCATAGCCACTGAGTATGGCTGTCCTCAAGCCACCTTAGATGATCTTTCACACCCACGGTAAGTTGTTGCAGATGGTGGTTTTCGTCACCAAGAGCCCAAATGGTTTCTTCAAACCCTCATACATTGCAGAGCAATATCCAAATAAAATATGTTGTCGTGAATGAATGAAAAAGCTTTCATGTCCCTTTTTATATTTCCCTCATGAAGTCGACCATATGATAGAGGGAAAATATTTCACTTTACAAACTTTATTTCTCTTCCCTTAGGCTCCCAAAATCCATGTGATTTTATTTTTTGCATTTATTTCACTTTTCCCAAAGTCGCCACTTAAATATTATAAAGTCCAAATATTAATTAATAATATTAAATTACGGACTTTAATTTGAAAGCTCAAACGGACTCCGAATCACCTGTTCTTTAGACCATTGGAAAGGTCTAATCAAAACACTCTGCCTCCAATCATGAACTCCCCTGTCCAAAAGAAACCCTAACTTACTAAAAATAGTAAGTTTCCGCCAAAGTGTCCGAAATCCACCAAACAAACTACCAGAGTTCCCTAAACACCTCGGTTAGCCTACGGGAACCAAGTATAGGCTAACATCCTCTTGGAAAAGGGGACATTACACACAATACTCCTAATTTCAAGCATATATCAGCAGATTTGAACAGTCAGAACAATTGAAATTTTCAGTCTTAAAACATCATATACTTCAATCAAAACATAAGGGATGGGACAGTAGGGTTCTGTGTACCCTCCACAACACATCCTTATTCTTCCAGAATTGGGAACCTTGTGTTTAAACTTACCCATGATTTCGGTCCTAGAGATTGAAGATGTGCTGGTTTTAGTGGGCTGGGAAATAGTTTTTACCTTGTGTTTTGATTGCAAACCTTTCAATGTTTGGTATTATTTATGCCAAATTGTGTATTGAAATGAGTCAAAGTGATTACAGGGAAAATTTGCTTTCCAAGTTGGAGCAAAAGCTCAAGAAAAATTGCAATTCTTTCACCTTGCAGAGTGGCAGAGTCCATTTGCATATTTGCAATACATGGATACTTGCTTCCTAATCCCACAACCCCACAACATTATAAAAGCGTGTGGCAAACTTCATTTGCAACATTGCATCGTTAAATGCAAATGCTATAGATCTGTTCTTTCCTCCCCTCAAACTGCAAATATCGGAAGAAAACCAGAGAATATTTGCCCAAAACTGCTGGATCAAATGAAGAATGCTTATATCTGCTATAGATCTACATAATGCTCATGAGATCTGCTGAAAAAACACAGAGAGAAATATTGAAAATTTGCTGAAAAACATTTTAAAATGCAGAAAATTGTTGAATACATAATTTCTAAAAAACTAAAACATCAGTAATCCATACAATTTAAGACAGTAATTTGCTCAAAAATCCATATGATTATACATTTTCATACAATTATGCACCAGTGAACTTTGTTAAATGCGTTTGTCCTCTAGTTTTGTATGGTCCTCAGGGGCTCAATTTTCCTTAACCTTGTTGTGAATCAAAAGGAACTGACTTTCTTTACTTGAAGGCCCTTTCATTTTCTTGGTGCATATCGTAAGCAATTCCTCAATCCATCACTAATCTACATAGTCCCTAGACCTTCACCTGCTTCGACTTCCTCTCATTGTGGCTCTAATACCATATTATGAAAACCGATACACACAAAGAAACCAAGCAAGGACACAAGAGAGAGTTTGAAGGTACTTACATGAATTAATGAAAGAGCAATTCACTTTATAGGAAAGCAATAACATAAGCCCTAATACTAACGTGACACAAACCCTAACCCTAAAATAACTTAAGTGAACATTAAGTCATGTTTACATTATTTGATAAAGTAAAATAAAGACATAAAGTGACTTTATTACTAAGCCTGTCACTTAAGACTAGTATGACCATTATAAATTTTATATTACAAACACTAACACCATCTTGACAACCTACTAATTCAAATCTTTCAAGGCCTGGTACCAATAACATTTTAGGTTAAATGAAATGCATTGGGCTTTGTCTCCAAATCTGATTTGCTAAGGCAATATTTTTAGTTCCTGCAAGCTAGCTTCAAGAGAACCTACTCTTCTAAACAAATCCTCACTTTAAATTGTCAATTTTCCTGCATTTCTCCTACTTATTCTTCCCCAATCCAATTGAACTTACTCTATGAGGCATTCTCCATGGCTCTACTTAAAACTCAACTTAAAACTCAGCAGTTCACTCCCCTTAAACTGTTTTCTTTAACTCAACTCACAACGCAAGCAACTTGACAGTGAAATAAGTACAAGAAACTAAAAAGGAAGATGTACAACAATATAAGGTGTTAAGATACTAATGCAAGAAATACAAAAGATCCTGAAACGAGAAAGCAATAATATTCACCAAGTTGCTTTACAAAATTTGAACAAACCAAAATCATTAAGACTGAACCACATCTACATCCTCATCAGCGTGACAACTAGCAGTACAACATGAACAGATGAATAGATATCGACGCTAGTTTTATTGTATAGTACAATTGGCAGGATAGCAGAAAAAACTTGAATTGGGGAATCAATCATCAATGTAACACTATCAAAGACAGGGATCAATAGCAAGCCAAATAAGACAACAATACTATGGATTGACACAAAGAATTACAGTTAAATATTCTATGTAAATAATTGGTCAAAGCAAATCTTTTGTACCAGTTTGGAGTTATCATACTAATGTTTCTCTGAGTTTCTGTGACATGGGGATGCAGGGACATGGGGACATAATTTCAGGGATGGCAAAAATTTTCCCAAATTTTGGGGATGACGGGAGCAGCTAAAAATAATTTAAACAAAATAAAAGCAACTGAAATTTTTAAAAGTAAATACAATGCACTGAATTTGCAGTGATAATCCTCCCCTTAATGACTTTCTAGGGGTTCTTAGCATTATTTTCTTTAAAAAATTACTCATTTTTATTGTGATGCATCAAATGAATTAGGTTGTCTTGTCCTGAAAATAGAGGACATCCTCTACAAGCCCCCATGTCCCCAATACGTCCCGAACATCACCCAAACCCCTTGGGATGCATCCTTGTGGAACGTTACATCTTACTAAGTAATTTCATCTAATGTAATTAGCTTCAAGTGACAAGAAGTTATGGCACATGAAGTCAATATAACTCATAAGAACTCCTATAGCTTTTGGTTTTATAGTTTATCATCCCAATTTATCATTGATGCAGGGATGATATAATGATACATTTATATCTAATGGCTAGTTTTAATTTGAGCAGGCTAGGTCATGGTTTTAGAGAGTGGCCAGAAATTTGTCCATATCTCACAAATATACGTACATGAGTGAACCAAGCAAGCAAACATTGGCTTTACATAGGTTCTCCATTATTCCAAACAAACATTTATGAATGCAGTGTTCAAGTATAATGTTTGTTTAGTTTCAATGTTATTCCAAACAAACAATTAGGAATGGGTGTTCAATGTTGATGGATAATGTTTAATTGAATTGTCATTTCTCAGCCATTTATGGAGTAAGAGGTCAGTTTGCCTTGGACAAATATATTGACCAAAAAAGGTTGCAAGGAAAAGCAGTTTACAATCATTTCGAAGAAGATTACTTCTTTTGTAGATATCTTAAGTTGGTTCTTATGGCCCAAGCATTGTTACAGACATGTATCAGAGCTAGTTGCCTGTCATGAGCTCCCACTTTGATATTGATCAGTTTCATTCTTCACCAAATGCTCTTACCTTGCAGGGATATTTCTATTTGCACTTGGTTATTATGGTTCAGGGTTTAAAATCTTTAAATCCTTTTGTTTTGTTTAATTTTTTTAGTTTTTGGTGTTTAGTTACTTTTCATAATGTAGGGTCCTTTTGCCCTGGTATGTCTCTATATAACTGAATGTCATGTTTCTTTTCATTGATCTACATTGGTCATTCGTGGACATAAATATAATTTCATTTTTTCTCTCTTGCGGTGTATTCATCTTTGTTTACTTTGTGAGATAATGGTTTGAGATATATCTCATCAAAGAAGTTCATGCCTGAGAAGGACCAAGATATCCATTTTCTCAAGCTCTACAACTTCTTTTTACTTTTTAGAATAATGACATCTTAAAATCATTCTGAGTCTGATTGTTTATGATTCACACAATTGTAGATTAGTTTAGAATAATGCTCTATAATTGTATGTGAATGTAAATTAATACATGTAGCATAGAATAAATCTTGTCTAATAAAGATTAAGGCTCCATTACCTTTTTGTTTGAAAATAGTTTAAACTGTTATCGAGCTTCTGGAAACACTGTGTGTAGCTTATTTGGATCGACGTTTCGGATCACACTCCATGATCCATCATCAGGAAGAAAAGAAGAGAAAAAAATAGAGTTGTAGTTGCAAAGATAGTGCCTTAAAAAGAGAGAAGGGGTGGGGGGAAAGGTGGGCACGGGTAACCGTAAATAAGGAAATTAATTAATTAGGGAGGGAGGGAATAAGTTGAAGCCAAGAATAATAATAAACAAGAGTATAGTACTGAAATAGTTTAAACTTACAATTAGAAGCCATATTTCAAATAAAATTTTACTTTCTATTTCTGAAGATGACTATTTAATATCAATATATGCTATTGTTGCCCAAACATTTAAATGTGATCAGAGACCACAGACGTAGTTAAGTGTAATTCTGCATATACTTGTGTATTATTTACCTGCCCAGCCAGATCTCCGTTCCTTATGTTTCATGAGCATATAAATGGTGTTTAAGATATCAATGCCAAGTTAGTGTGCCAATAAATAACTTATCATATAAAAACAGTCCCAAGAAAGACCTCAGAGGTGCAGACATTGCTATCTTACAGTGAAGATAAAAATATATAAGGAAGTTAACTTTAATCTCCTTTAAGAGTGCTACTTTCCAATGAAACAAATTCAACATCCATACAAGACTGGTTTTTGGATTTCTATGCATATTTAGCTTTTTGCAAAGGCCCTTCAGAAACTTAATTCATAATTTTGGTTTTGGATTAAGTACTACTTTTAACTATGAAAACAAATTTTTCAATTTATTTTCAAGCATCTCAGGAGTTGCATATTCGAGTCAGAAAAATATGAAGGCATCAACAAATGAGTGCTGACCAAGGGAAGGGATTGATTGTGATATTCGCAAAAAGATGCAGGGTCCCTAGCGGATTGGATCAAGGCAAGAATAAGGATAAAACAATGATGTTTCTTTCATATTCTCCATGCAATTAGCCAAGATTAGTATATGGAGATTTTGTGCAAATAACAGTCACACTTAATAGATATCAGTTCAACAATATCAAATGTACAAACTCAGAAATAATCAACAGTAAAATTTCAGAGTCGTGCATATTAACACATGCAAATGAGACCCCACCTCAAATAATGACTACTAGACAACAGATACTAAGCAATACGAATACTTTTGGGTAAAGTTAACTGCTAAAAAAGCACAACCGCATTCTAGACATGCTCAGTCCCTTGTACTGACTTTCCTATATGAAAACGAGACATACCTTGTCCAAGTAGGGAACCATTGCTTTTGGGGCACCTCGTATAATTCTTACAAGAGTCATCAGTGACACTAAGTGGACAGGCGAATCAGAACCTGTAGTCCATATTTGATTTTCAACAACATGCAAATATCCTAATACATCTGCCATTGCCAAACTTGGAAGGAGAATTCCAGTCAGAGTTTCTCGTATTGTCACAGCCATCACTGGATTTTGTATAGAATCTGCATTTCCATATGCACCTCCACTTAGGCACTCAATTAGAAGGAAGACATCACGAATTAAATGTGGTATGTCTGAAGCAATATGTGATTGCCACGTAGTATCCATCCCTTCTGCTAGGAGTTCTGCTGCAGTTGGGCTATGTCTACCATTCACAGTCATGACTAACTTGACAAGCTGAGAAGCAACTGCTGCAGTCAAATTTGATTTGACCAAGCTGGGATACCAGACTGCTAATGCTGCACCTACAATAATGCGTGAAGCCTTTGCATCTCCATCTGTTCCCCCAATCATAGGGGTCCAATCTTCAGCCTCATATGAATCCAACCAGCTCAATATATCAGTCAGTTCAGATTGAGAACTTTGTCCTGAGTCCAGTTTTAAATCTGAATTAGCAACAAGAGATGTCCCTTCATGTTCTGGAGAGTCGATTGTGTTTAATCTCTCACAACGGAGAATACTAGGAATTGCTCTTGCAGCTGCACAGTGAAACAAGGTACGTGCAGCCATCCGAACATGCTCATTTGGATCTTGCCAGAAACATGCATAAAGCTGCATAAAAGAAAGGATATATTAGAAGTCAAACAACTTAAAAATTATTTCACCATCAACACAATCAGATGACAACCCTTGCTCCATCTCTCTGTCTTTCATAAACATATGCACCAGTTGGCTCTACGAATGAGAAAATATGAAAATGTGGTTTCCTCCTCAAACCTGCCTATGATTTACAACAATCTCTTTTACAACTAATTTGGTCTATGAAACTTGAGTCCTAATGGCAGCCATGTACCCTTGTACTGAAATTTACTGAATACCACATAGCTTTGCACAGTTTAGTTGAGAAAACAATTTCCTTGTATCTGACATTGAAGGAAGAGTTTTATTTTTATTTTTTTTATAATTATTTTATATTGGATACAATGCACACACTAAGCTATTGGAAAACTTGGAGCAATTGTTCGAAACATAAACTAGCTTTACAAGGCCAGAGATTTATTAGTTATAGCACATCAAAAAACTAAATCCGTAGGGATGAAAGACACACAATGCAGCTAAGACTAGACAGTATGACAAAAAGACACCATATGACACAAACACCATGTACAATCTCAACTCCATTATCAGAAGCAATCAATCTGATCCAAAATTGGATCAGTTAAGCAAGTCAAGTTGGCTAATTTGGTCACTTAATGTTGTCATGGAAGCCAATCCCTTATGCTAAACAACTTGAAGGCTCATTATACACGTAAATTGAGTTTTAGGAAAGTGTCTGTTGATTAAAATAAAGGAAGATGAGCTGGAAAACCTGATTGCTCAAAGTTACTGAACCTGACAAGGAAAAGAGGCAGCCGTAATGGGTTCTACTGCAATTTAACACATCTCACTAATTCGATAAGGGTTGAATCTGTCTGTCATAACTGGACGTGCAGAGTGGATTCAACCACAGTCAAACACATCATAGAAGACAACAAAGACAGGATGCAGAGTCCAAAGGCTTTGAAACATGTCTAAAAGATTCCTCTTCGGTTACAAGGATGCTTGGGCTTCCTCTTCGACTCCTCTTGTAACTTATCTCATAAAAAACTTCCAAGAGAGGTCATTGTAACTAGTTTTTTCTTAGTGTTCATATCTAGTTGGTTGTAGTGGGTTATGTTGCTTTAGCCTATGAGTCATAGGGAGTTGTAGCAGAGATTTTGAGAAGTACAAGAACATTGGAGAGCTAGTATGGTGTGGGATATTGCTGTTTTAGGCAAAGAAGAGTCCTTGAAGACCTTGTTTCAGACATGAAACCATTGCAACAGCTCATGAGATAGTAACTTCAGGAGGAACAACACCTCAATCTTCAAAAAAAAATTCCCCATTTCAAGTTTCTCCAGGCCATATGGCTGTTATCTTTCATTCTTATTACTGTCTTTATGCTCTTTGCTTGTCGTTACATATTTCTTTACATTGTTCCTTGCTCTTAACAACTCTACAATGGACATTTAGGAACTGTTATTCGATATTCCACACATGGAAGAGCAACTATTGCATTCAACTCACACTAAGAAAGTATAGGATTTGTTTTGATGAATTGAGTACTGGACTGTCCACACTAATTATGGATCACAATCACAATATGCTTTAGAGGGAAGTATGGATGAGAGATTGATTGCTCCATAGCTATAGTGGCAAATTCTACCATCTTCTTATGTGGGGAAGAAGAATCTGCAGGTCCCTGTTTGATATCTGCAGGAGCAATGGGAAGGCTATTGGAAGAGATTCTGGGTGATACAGGAGCATGAGATTTTTTAAGCATAGACAGTGCACTGTCTATATCATTCTAAGTGGGTTCCACTGCCCTTTTACCTTTGTCCAGCAATACAGTAGTTTGTGGAACCTCTTGCCACAGTGAACATGCTGTTGCAGGACCTCAATTATAATTTATATGTGCATTCTGGATGATAATGAGAAAGTGCTGCTGCATAATCTCATCTTGCCAAGAGGTTAATGTTTTGAAGAAAACATGCATGTTCTAAGAAATCAACTTGAAACACTTCCATTTATCAGCCGTTTGAGATAGGGAAGGAGGATTATGTGGATGTTGTGTAAACAACAGATGGGATAGTATTTTTGGAGCAGCATGTTCAGCCATTGGTCAAAAATCAGAATTTTTGTGGGAACTAGTGGAGGCTTCTTTTGCTGATGGACTTTCATTCCTATGTTTGTCCTGCTCCTAAGTCTGCAAGGCTCTACCGATTATTTTGAAAGTGAGCCGAGAAGTACTCATTGGGGCAAGATATGCAGGATAGCCAGCTTGTAATACAAATGCAGATTGTTGAGAAGCATGCTGAATAGCTGCTTGGACTCCAATGATATGCTGGCATAATGGCTCATAATAAGGAAGGTTATGAATATTGTGAACCAAGGAACTCTGAGAAGGATACTGGGCACCTGTTTTGTGCTTATGTGAAGCCAGCATATCAGCAGAAAAACCCTCAGAAGTACTCCAGGTTGAAAGCAGGTATGAGAAAGAAGCTGTGTTTATATAAAAGTGCCCTCTCATTCAAGAATTATTAATAGATGGTGCCTGAATATAATGTGAACTTTGGAGAATACCTGCAGCGAAGAGCTAATAAGATTGGAGAGGACCTGAAATGCATACGGTTCAAGGTAAATTCATATTAGAATTCTGGTTCTGCCTCCCACTTTGTTCAGATTATTGAGAAATTTGTTATCTGTCCTTGAAGGACTGAATTGCTGTAGCTTGTCCACAAGCTTAAAAAATAGCCTGTTCTGAGCACCACACGGTGAGTGGTAGAATTTGTTGAACTCAGATCTTACATGAGTTTAGACTATTCAGACTGCAACCTTTTGCTTTTTCTTGGAGGGATAGTGTAGTCATAGTTTCTAAGTTTTGAGCTTCACCTTTGATTGTACTGGCCTCATGTATCCTCAAACTAGTTTTTCTTGGTGCCATGATGAGTCTGCAGTGTGAGAATCAGCTCTTCAATCGAGAGAATCATTCTAAAATTAGTGGAAACAATCCTTTGAGCAGCTTGAACCCACAAAGTTTTACATTGCTTTGCTGGGTGCAATGATTTTAGCCGAAGATGATCAGTGCAATGAAGTGCGTATGTATGCATTTTACCAGTAATGTTAGTGTTGATGTTCAAATCTGCACCTCAAGGCTGCACGCGTATGCAAACCTGCATCAACATGGGAAACCTCACAAATGGGACGTGGCTTGCGAGATAACCTCCAAGATATTAGAAGCCAGCTCTTCGTAGGGTGTTCAATGAATTCTGCTTCAATTTGCAAGGGAAAAAGAAGAAAATACCTGAAAATAAAACTATTCTAAGGCGATACGCCAGATTTTGGAACCTCTTATTGACTTTAAAAACTGCACAGGATTTAATGACTGTCTAAATTATGATAATAGATTACTGAGATAAAGGGCACTCATATACACAATTATTAATCAATAACTGATCATCAATCATTCAAACATATAAACCAGGGCTAAATGCTAGAATAAGAATGAGAGAAAATTCAATAAAGACAAATTCTGGGCACAAAATGTCAATCTTCCCTTCATTGGTGAACTAGGAACAAATTACAAGAGGCTACAAGCACAATTCCTCAATGTTCAATCAGTTCTGGGAATGGCACAAAGGCATTAGTCTGTTACATAAAAATCTCCTCCTGTTCAGCTGTTGTTTTTCTCCAACTGAAAATCCTGTTGTTGAATGAATAACATCCAGAATAATGAATAATAATGAGAGGAGAAAGAGAAGAAATCTGGAAAAATCCCCTCACCATTTGTCTTCTTATTGCATGGTGAACAGCTCTACCTGTTAACTCAACCTTCCTCCTTTATTTCTAAATTTCTATATGTAAAATATCTCCCTCCAGTGCAAAAATCTCCATTATATGTTGCATGACAGCCACCTCTATTTGTTTGCTGCACTCTCCACTTTCATTTCCGTGAACTTTGATTTCTTCCTGTTGCTTGCTCTTATCAGCTCCTTTTATTAAATAAAACTCTGTAGCTTTTACCTTTACCAAGTTCTAAACAATAAAGCCATGCCTTCTATTACTTTCACCGTGAACTTAAGAGAGGATGTCCTTTAAAATAAGAAAATCTTTCTTTTCTTAAGTTTCACGGCCCCACCATTATTTTCCACGCCTCACTCTTTACCTTTTATAATTTAATAAATTAAATGAACTTATTTGAAGCTTAAAAAAGCATCATTTTTTATTTTATTTTTACATTTTTTTAACCCAAAAAAACCCTAAAAGGCTCTAATTCGCCCTAAAAGGGAAACACAAAACACTTTTTGCCTCCATTCATGATAACAAAAGAGTAAAACTTCATTTTTTTTGCCTCCAAGCTGTCATTGTTGATTGTTGAAGGTTGCTACATTTTTCTTCAAAGATGAAGGCTACGGAAGTGAAAGAGCTACACCAATAGGAGAGGAAAAACTGTTCAAGAAAGATTTAACTACAAAGGTGAGTGAATCTTGTAATTTTTTTCAAGTTTTCATGAATTTTTTCAAGATTTTTCAATTTTTTTTTAAGTTTTAAATATTTTTTAAAACCTTATATACATAATATAAGGGTTGTAATGCCGTTTTTTTTTTTTAAAAGTTGTAGGGTTCTAAATTTGTAATGTTCGTTTTGTTTTGTTGTATAATTTCATACAGAATAGCTCGTAGTTCTAGTTCAGTTGTTTTACTTGTAGAGAGCTCATTTAAAATCGAAGCAGCGCCACCTCTTTGGCGACATACAACCATGATCAAACAAATACCTAGTGGTGGGGGTTATCGTTGGTATTGTAGCCAATGTTTGAATGAATATAGGAGCTCATATAGTCGAGTGAAAGCTCACTTTTGTGCTATGACCGGCTTAGGTATAAAAGTTTGTCTAGGGCAGAATAAAAAGGGTTGCCAAAGCAACAAATACTGGGATATATCAAGGAACAAGAGGATGTTGACATGGTAAGTAACAAAGAAAAGGAAAAAGTACATCCTCTTTCCAAGAAAGGATCGTAGAAACCTCTTGGTGGCTTAACAGAACCAGCTGGCCCACATCCTTTCATGTCACCACCATCTTTTGGAGAAGACACTACTCATTCCAGTAAAAGAGGCCCATTGGAAAAAGCCTTCAAGAATGAGGCAAAGGAGCTTGCAGATGAAAGCATTGCTCCTTGAATTTATGCCAATGGGCTTCCTTTCAACCTTGTTAGATCACCATATTGATGGGATATGGTGATTACAATTGCCAAGGCACCTTCTGATTATGTTAGTCATGGGTATGAAAAGGTGCGCACCACCTTATTGGGCAAGGAAAAAGCTTTCGTAGAGTCACTGTTGAGAGCAATCAAGGATACATGGCCTGAAATAGGAATATCCATCACTTCTAATGGATGAAAGGATTGCAAAAATAGGCCACTAATTAATGTCATTGCAGTGTCCCCTAAAGGGACTATGTTTTTTAAAGCAATTGATCGTGAGGAGCAAGTGAAGGATGCAAGCTTCATTGCCAATATCCTCATACAAGCCATTAAGATGGTTCAATAGTAGAGGGTACATATGAGCATATTTTTTGGACACCATGTGCCATCCACTCTCTCAACTTGATATTGCAAAAGATTGGCACACAAATTGAGTGGGTCAAGGAAATCTACACGGAGGCCAAGAAGATTCAAATGTTTGTGACAAATCATCATATGTCACAAGCCATCTTCAGGACCTTCTCCAAATTCGGGTTGTTGAAGATAATTTAATTTTTATTTTTTACTTTTAGCATATTTAATATTTTTAAATTTTTGCTAAGTCGCTACTTTTTAAATTTTCATTATTTCTTTTTACACGATGTTAGGTTGTCAAAACTCGTTTCGCATCACACACAATCATCTTGAGACGACTTGTGAAGGTGCGAGAGGCATTGAGTGCCATGGTCATCAACACTCTTTGGAGTGTGTGGAGGCAATAACAGTCAGAGAAAGCCCAAAAAATCAAAGCATTGATCCTAGATGATGAGTGGTGGGCTCGTGTGGAATATGTTTTGAATTTCATTGAGCCCATCATGAATATGATTAGGTATGAAGATACGGATTGACCATGCTTATGTAAAATTTATGATGGCATAACTCCATGATTGAAAAACTAAGGACCATAATAGAAGCCAAGTAGCAAGACCCCACAGAAGCATTTTTTAAAAGAGTGCAAAGGATCATTGATGAGCGTTGGAACAAGATGACCACACCCTTGCATCTCTTAGCATTTGCTTTGTCTCCAAAGTATTATAGCAAAGAGATACTTTCCCTACCGAGGAGGGTGGCACCATATAGAGATAAAGAGGTTGTTGTTGGGTACAAAACTACATTCAAAAGAATATTTCCAAATGGTGATTTAGAGAGAATTGTCTCAAGTGAGTTTGGCGAGTTCATATTTTCAAAGAATCAAGATGTTTTTGCTCTTCAAGACAAGTACAAGAAAGATGCTCATGAATGGTGGTATCTACATGGCCAAGACTATTTTCACCTTCAACCTCTTGCAATAAAAATTCTATCTCAAGTATGCATCTTTTTATTTTTTAAATTTAACTTCTTCATTTTTCTTTCCCTACTATATATTATAATTTTATTAATATATAATTTAAATTTAATAATTTATGTTTTATAACTTATAATTGTAAGTGTTGTAAGTTTGTAACTTGTATGGTATGCAAATTTAACAGGTTGCAAGTTCTTCTTTAGCTGAGTAGAATTGAAGTACATACTCCTTTATCCACTAGTTAAACGGAACCGATTGGGTGCAAAAAATGCTGAGGATTTGGTCTTTGTGCACTCCAACTTGCGTCTCTTTTCACATAAGAAACTGATTACAAGGAGGGGGTGACAAGGAATTGGGATCTAACCCCTGAGTGTGCCGATTTAGATGCTACTGTTACACAGCTTGCAAAAGTCTCTATCGATGAGGACCATGAGACTACACATGACACAGACATGGCTAGTGGGAGTGGTGATCCAGCTGATTGTGGTTCAAATGAAGTTGAACCAAATGTTGACTATGATACTCTTGATGAAGACCCATATGAAGATTATTGAACAATGAATATTGATTGTAACTTTCATTTTGTATTGACATTTGAGAAAGCACTAAATTATGAATTTCAATTCATGAGTATTTTCCTTATTGCAAGTTATGAGGTATTTAGATATTTTATTATTTTGTTTATTGGCAATTATGAGTATTACCGTTTTAGTCTTAAGAGTTTTAAGTTTTTAAATTATATATATATATATATATATATATATATATATATATATATATATATATATATATGAGAAAGCACTAAATTATGAATTTCAATTCATGAGTATTTTCCTTATTGCAAGTTATGAGGTATTTAGATATTTTATTATTTTGATTATTGGCAATTATGAGTCTTATTGTTTTTGTCTTAGAGTTTTAAAGTTTTTAAATTATATATATATGCATTAAATTATGAATTTCAATTCATGAGTATTTTCCTTATTGCAAGTTCTGAGGTATTTAGATATTTTATTATTTTGTTTATTGGCAATTATGAGTATTACTGTTTTAGTCTTAGAGTTTTAAAGTTTTTAAATTATATATATGTGTGTGTGTTGTTGTACCATACCCAAGCAAAAAAAATTGTTGTATTCACATACCCAATCCTCATACCCGTGTACCCAATCTTGTACCAGGATCGGCAACTTAGGTGTTGTGTTAATCTTTCCTTGCTGCCCGCACTAGAGGTTTGGAGAAGCTTCGAGTTCGGAGATACCTATTCTTCTAGTGATGTGCCACCTCTGTGAGTTTTATGGCATTTTGAATACCCCATATTTGATGAAAGTGCCAATTTATAGTTGTGTTTGAGTTTTAAACTATATGCAGTTTGAAGCTTGAAATATCTGCGTAGGATCTCCAAATAGCTGTGTACCATGGTTATGCTTCTTATGTGGTCACGCCCTTGTCTTCAAAAGAGGTTGCACCTCTATTTATTGTTGCGTTGGATATTTTCTTTGAGCATTTTCTATGCATTATGTACCATATTTTTATAGTTGCATCATTGTCTTCATGGTCGCACCTTCTCCTCAGAGGTTGAGTTCAAATTTGAGAGCTCAATCTCAATTTTTATGCTTGAACAATATGGATATGGCTGCGTTAGAAATGGAAGCATCCAATATTGAGTGCTTGAAGATCTATAGAGAAGCATTGGAGTTAAAATGGTTGTGCCTCCCTTGCTGGATGTTGCGAACCATTTCTTATTGGTTGTGCTTCCTTTTAGAAGCTTTGCATTGCTGATTATTTCTAAGACATTTCGCTCTATTGTATATGATGCGCCATAGTTTTTGAAACCTTGCGTCGGCCTTTATCTCATGCTTGCTAAGCTCTGAAAAGATATGCATCATTGTAGAATGAGTCTGTGCTTCATCTTGTTAGCTTGTTCAACTTTTGGAGAAATTGCGCTTCATTTCTTAGTAATGCGCTCTATTTGGGAAATCATGTGCATAACTTGCAACAATTGTACCTTATGTGTGATTGCGCCTTCTTTATTTATGGTTGCGTCGTTTCTTGTGTGGCAGATCATAATTTTTTCATAAATGGTTGTGTTATGTTATTCTTCTAAAGGATGTTGGGGCCTTTGTTATGATCACACCATGTATTAGAAGCCATAAACATTATCTTAAATAGCTACTCACCATCAGCTATGCTTCATTCTTCACTTGCACAATGCTCCAAAACTTGCAGAATATTTCTCAATGATTACAGTTTGCATTGGCGACCCTGTGATCTGATTTGGAATGGCCTACGTGCCATGATTTGCAGCTGTATTGAAACTCTTCATGGCATTGAAATTGGGGATACGTTGGAAATGAAACTCCATTGACTCCCCTTTGATGGTTGTGTCTTTGCAATCACATGAACTCTTGTCACCACGCCATGAATTCCCATCATTTCCTAAAGCTTCCAATTACTTGTGGCTCTTCATTGGGAACCCATTATGCGCCTCACTCAAACCTTTGTGCTATTATTTTAGAGAGGGCCCCATTGGAGTTTGACAAACTTGGAGCGATGGAGACGTTGAAATCTCAACACTGTATGACATTGGTTTGTATAATGTCCTATAACTATGCAAAGCCAATATCATTTAGCTAAGAAATAATGCCATTCCCTCTAAGCTATTCAACTCTTTCTCTGAAGCCTTCCAATAGCGAGCTAACTTCTACCCTCAGTGCAATGGATGCAAGTTTAAAATTGGAGTGCGTAGAATAGCTCTATCATTAGCATCCATAAAATTTGTAGGCAATGCAAAACATTAATACATTCTAACTCTGACTTAGTATCTCCATCATAGGCAAGTCTAGGAGACAAGAATAATCCGGATGCTCCTTTGTCACTTGTTCATGTTCCCCTTTGGTTATGAATCTGGTATTTCCCCCCATTGGCTACTCACACATTGCATGGTCATGAAAACTACACTCTAGATGATCCATAGATTCAAGGCAAATAACATCAACATGCATAGGCTCAACATAATTAATATGTGAAAGGGGTTGAAAGTTGGATTATAGGTGGAGGTTTTGAACTGCTAGTGCCCTCATTGTCACTAGAAAACAATCCTAAGGATATATCACCAATCCAATCCACATCATGTTCATCAATTGTCACTTTCATATCTCTACTGTCACATCATTGAACCAGTAGTCATAGATGCTGAAATTGGAGGCAAATTAAATAGAGACCAAAATGGGCATAGAGGAATAAGACCACTCTTGCAAGCAAACGTGGACATTTCTTATCCAAAATCAACAATAGTAACACAAGAAGACCCTTGAGGAATCAAATTTGTGACTATACTTAGAAGAGTTGGGCAATTTGGACTTTTCCTCAAAACGGTCTCCTCCTCACTATATTCATAATCATCCACATTGTTTCCTTCGAAATTCTCTTCACATATCTTGGACTCATAGTTCAAGGAACTCCTACTCATCATCAGTTGGTTGAATTCTCAAATGTTAATTGCTCCTTAGTATTGGATGCTCTAGCTTAACTCTCCTTCACACCTTTGTAATTGGTTTTAGATGTCTTCTACCCAATACGCTCCCACCTAAAGGCAGTTACATGAAACATAGTTGGAAGATGAAGCAATGTAAAATAGTGAAGTAATCTTATGTCAATAAGATGCAATCAAAATTGGGGTAATAACATGAATTCATGTCTATGATACTTTATGCTCCTCCGAGAGGGCTCACATTTTGTTTACAGGATAGTGTTCCCAATATAGAGACTACTTTTGAAAGGTCCTCCTCCAAATCGAGCATGAACAAAATGCGGAGATTCACAAATTTCAACTCTCCAAGTTTGCAAAGAGATCTTGGAGACATTTCAACACCTCGGGCCTCAAGTAATCCATCTTCAATCCCCAATTACTGTGCCTAATCACCTTATCCTTCTACACATCATGGATATATCCTACACACTACTTTTGAATGTGTCACTCAATGTCCCAACTTATCATTAATACTTCAAGCATGCTATGAAAGACAATGGCCTGAAAGGAGACGATTACAATGATGCTTGTCCCAATGAGATTGGACCCCCTCTAGTCCTGATTACAATGCTCAATCATCCAAGTAGGTTCTCCAAATATAACTCCAATGATATCACCAAGCCCATTTTTCAAGGTCAGTGGTACTTCTGAACACTCTCTTGAAGTGTGCGGTATCTCCAAAATCATCAAATCATCTCCACCAGATGATGCACACATTTTTCCAATGATACAAGACAATATGGGCAGATATAACATGGCACCATCCAAGGCTGCACCAAACCTTATGTGGTCTTCAGCATTGCCTTTTTAGGGTTCCAAACACCTACAAACCAAACCACTAAGGTCCACTTGCAACATGTGGCACCACCAACTGCCAACAATGTTGCAGCCTTCGTCCTTTAAGAGGTAACTCCCCTATGATTCGAGAGGTTAGCCCTCACGAGGTTGAGGAGCAATGCCCTACACTCAACTGTTTCAATTAATATAAGGCAAAGAGTCACATGGAAACTCAACCACTTCAACTTCCATGGCGGTTCTTTAGTTGCAACTTTGTGATAATATGTAAATACATATGTATATTCAGATAGACATACAATAAATGTAGCTTGTGGACAGTAGACTGTCATACATCTCTCTCAAGATTATGCCAGCTATCATAGTAGCAAAAAACTTTCTCGACAATAAATTGGCATATCAAAAGATAATATTTTTTCAAAAAGTCGGGATTTAATCGGAAAAGAAATCAAGAATCCAAAAACTGCAAGAGAGAGAGAAAGAGAGAGCAGCTGTTTTTAATATTTGAGGGCAATCTAACTATGCCTCTAATATTATAGTGAAGGATTAAGTTTACTGGTGCTGTTCTAAAATAAACTAATATGCTTGTCTCCTTTGAAAGATTGCTGTCATGTTGTATGATTTGCGATCTGTATATAAGACAGTTGCTGACATGATAGTCTGTGAAAAACTTATTAATCTGAGCCCCCAGTGTCTGAAATTGAGTTCAAAAAAGTTGGTATGGCAAGATCCAGCTAGGCTTGGCAAAAGACTCAGCCAACTTCAAACCATAAAAGAGAAACATGCAACTAGTTGAGAGCAAACAAAGCAATTTTCTTCACATTATTTGAATGGCTTTGAAATTAAAATTCATGTGAAATGGAAAAATATATCTTATGTGAACCTTTCCTCGTTGATCATTTTTTATTTTATCAATTCTTAGTGCCAAGTCTGATCCAACTCTAAGATGACTTGGCTTATCAGTCTAGCTGGTTTCAATTCTCGTTGCTAAGGAAGGGGTCCTATTGAGGGGGTAACCATTGCTAACCTTGTCCCTCAGGTAATCCATGCAACATATTCAATTATATATCTAATATTTTTGATAAACAGAATCATCTCCATCAAATTAAGAAAGGTTTATAATTTATATGACAAATCATGATCCTACTATGTAGTAATTGTGTCTAATTTTTGTTCTTATTTTTCCTGTTGGGAGTTTCCTTATGATATAAAACATTATTTTACTTTACTCCTTATAGTTAAAATATCAAGAAAAGGACAAAACACCAGCTCCACATTCTCTAGATTCTTCAGGCTCAAAAGAATTTTCAGATTAGCTATTTTAATTTTTTAGCTAATCCTATACTTTAAAAAGTCCATTTTTAGACAAGATGTTGCGAGCTTATTTTTAGATTGCTTTAAGTCAACTTTTGTCTAAACTTAGTTTAGATTAGTTTTATTGCTTTCAAGTGCTTTCTTTCCAAGTTTTTGATAGTTTTTAATGTTTTTCTTTAAAGACATTGATTTTTGAGATACATTAATTATTATCCTGTCATGTCCCCGTTTCTGGCTTGAACATCAAGTGTAACATAGATTAGCCTATTCCTCATTCCCGGAGGCTAATTCTAAGTAATGAGGGAATGAATTGGTTTTTGACTAACTTAATTTGTTGTTTTGCAGGAATAAGTTAGAAACTTGAAATTTGACTAAGTCTGGGAGTGGTTTCATCAACTCCAGTGATCATATTTTCCAGGCGTCTTCCTTGACAAGTCAGGCTCATTTTGGCGCCCAACTTCCAAAGTCTATTCTGGCACTCAGTTAAGCATCCAATTGAGGTGCTCCTTGTGATTTAACCTTCTCCAACCTGGCGCCCAGTTCTGAGATAAGCTAAGCAGGTTTGGAATGAAGTTTCATGCTTAGGCGCCAATAGCAGGTTGAACTCACCTAAATGAGCGCCCTGGGTTTTGAAGCACCAAAAGGGCACCTAGCATCGAGTAGCATGTTAGGGAGCACATCCAACAGGGTGCCTTGAAAAATGAAGTCTTCTAAGTGAATTAGATGATGAAGAGGGCCTATTCACTCTAGGCGCTAGTTTCTTGTAGCATCATCCAGAATAAGCGCCTAGAACTACATGGCGCCAATACTTGTTTCCAGGGATCCTCCATTTGAGCGCCTAGCTTAGATGGATATAGATTGAAAGTTTGAAGTAGAAGATGTCTCTTGGGGAAACTCCTAGTCTAGGCGCATGTGTTGGTTGAAACCCCTTATCTCTGGCGCCTAGGATTGAAAGAATTGTTAAAGTTGTTTTGGCGCACTTAACTACCTATCTCATCCTCAAAGTTGCGCCTAGGGCGCTAGATCATATCTGGATAACCCTTGGATAGCGCCTTAGCTAGTTTGTGAGTTAAAAAGGGCAAATATACCATAAAAGGGTCATGTTGATCATCATTCCAGTGAAAGTCATCATCTTTGTCTAAACATGGTGTTGAGAAGTTGAGGCGCATCCTTCCTCATTCCCAACCTTACCTTTGCGCCTTCCTTTGATAAGTCATATGGCGCTTAGAAGAATGATTTTTGATGTTATGATAACAAAGTTGTACTTGGAAAAGACTCAGAAACTCTTGGAAAGCTAGAATTTGCTTCAAGGAGATAAGGCGCCAATCTAGACCTTTCTCCATCAATAAGTGCGCCTAAGTATAATTGAAGATTCAAACAAGATGTGAGAACTCCAGATGAGGGCGTTGGGTTAAAGGATCATCAAAAGGGTTTTGATTGCAAGTGTTTGAAAGAGTGCATTGTATAGAACATCTTCCTTGAGATACTAGGCGCTGATTCTAGTTGAAACTACACCAAATGTGTGCCTAAGATAGTTGCAAGCCTTCCAGACCAGTTATGGAACAAGGCGCTCCATCAGGGGGAAAGATGATGATCATTTGTAGTCAAGTTGCTTTCAAGGTTCTTTGAAAAGATGATAAGTTATAACCAAGGCGCCAGAATCCCTGTGAATCCTCCAAAGCTGGCGCCCATTCAGAAGGACACCAGTTCTACGCCTAAGCAAGCTAAGTGTCAATCCTCTTCTTTCCAATTCTCAGATAGCCCCTAGGATCCAAAAGATCTTTGCTAAAGTTCCAAGTTTGCATGGAGTCATCAAATTCTTCAAGGCGCATATTCAGGCCTTTGCTACCTCAGTTGGGCGCCTAGGTCACATTGGGCGCCATCCATGATCATACTACTCCAAATGGGCGCCTAGTCAGAAGATAAGGTAGTTGCATCTACCTGACCTTTCATTGGTCGACAGGATGTCCTCGGGATCCGTGTCCAGGTCTTTGGATAAGTTTGCCAACTCAGAATGAGTCATCGGATGGAATATTCCCTTGGATATGCTTCTTGGGAAACGTGCCTTGGTTCCTCTTTGTGCATTGAAAAACGTGCCTTCATTGCCTTTGGAAGGCCTATAAAAGGAGGAGCTCTCTCATTCATTTGGTATCTGTTCATTTGACAAAATTCTCTCTGCAAAGCTCTTGAGCTAGTAATCTTGAGGCCTGTGAGTTTCAAGTGTTGGGGTGATGCTCCCTCAACAAGCAAGGTGATGCTCCCTTGTGATATTGTGAGATGTTGACATTCAGTTGACATCATTGAGTTCAATTAAGTTGATCAAGTATAGGCGCCCATTGTAATCATCAAGGCTTCAAGGCCTTTCCTTTGTATTTCCATTTGAATAAGTTGTACTTCATGCTATTGAAAGCATTATCCATGTAATAAGACATTGCAAGTTGATTGAATCAAGTAACTAGACAAGTACCCAACTCTCATTCAAGTAGTTGTCTTTGATGTATATCTTTGTATTGTTGCAGAAGTTGATGAATTAATAGCAAGTAAAATTGTTTAAGTAAGGAAAAATTTTGGTAGAACTAGTTGGGTATCTTACATATCCTAAATCCCATAAATTAAGTTCCGTAACCTTATAAATAAGTGCTTTGAACACAATATTTCTTAATGATAGTTGAATGATGTACTTATGCTATTAAAATTATTGTTCATGTGGGTGTTTATTCTTTTTTTTTGTATGTTTCCGATCACCTTGTTTAATATTTCAAGGGTCCAATAGAAAGTGTGTAATAAGTATCAAACTTTGTATTGATGTATTTGTCTATCTAGGCTGTAGCTTTGTATGCAGTTGAGCATTTTAATTCTTGGAATTGTGTGCTGTCTATGCATAGAGTAATTATTCCTTTAAAAATCTTGTGTGCGCTTGCTGGATTTTTACTTTTAGCCAGTAGGAAGGTGGTATTGTGTTCAAAATCAACAATTTTTGTTCTTAACTTAGAGTCATAAAATCTTGCTTGTGAGAGAAGAGTTGTTTCCAATCTTGTGTTCATACCTGAGGCCAAAAAGACGGCATAAACTTATTCAGTTTATTTCATTATTGTAATAGCCCCCAAAAGACATTCTACATAGTATTATGTTGCTTTAATTTGTCTTTTCTAGACCAATTAAATCAGACAGTGTGCATGTTAAACCATTCTTCAAATTATAAGGGGAAGTTCCCTTACACCTAACTAACCTGAAACCTACAAATATAAACAGAATTTACAAGTATGCACACTATACAATATTTAAAAGGGCGTTTTGCACTCAATGTAAATCGCTAATATGAATATGTTCTTCCCCGGATGCAAGCACCAAGCTCTCAACAATCAAAACTTGCAATGAGATTTTCAAATTTAAATAAGGTAAACTAATTCAAGTACAAACAAAGGCAACTTCTTACTAGTTAAAGTAGAGAGAAATATTTGGCTGTGAATAAAGGTTTGAAGGAAAAACACAGACAGATGCTGACTACTAGCAAAAACAAAGACTTGCAGAAATACCTCAACAACAAAGAATTATGCAAGTGAACACCAAATGATTTCATGAAATAAATAGCTAACTTGAATACAAAACTTACAAATTAGAAAGATGAGTTTTGCCAATACTAAGCCTAACGAAATACAATCTTCTATCAATTTAATTTATGAAATTTGCAAACATGTAATCACAATGACAATAACTTCAACTTGAATAATAGCTTTCGTATCATAAGTGTGGCTTCCACAAATATTCATTAATGAAAAAACAGCACTCTTGACTTCAATGATTGAATGAAAATTTCTGCAGTATGGGCTCAACATCAGTTATCATTCACAAAAACACAATGAAGTTTCACTAACAATTTCGGCAGCATAAGTCTGCTCTCTGCTATGCTTACAATTCATGTGCTCAAGGCACTTCTTTATAAGCTCTCAAAAGGCAGATTTAAAAGAAAATAAAAAAGATAAAATAATTCCATTAAAGCTCTGCTTTAAAGCAACCCTATCTCTATCTTCTAATTCTAAAATAAATAATTAAATAAAAACCTTATACTAAACTTAAGTCTATCCCCACTAAAAAATAGCAACTTCTGCCACTTAAGTGATTTTCAAAAGTCTAAAATGACTTTGACTTGCAAACTTTGTCAAACCTTCTAAACTCTCTGAAATATAGCTAAGTCTTCCTTGTAGCCGATAAAATTTGTCGAACACTCCTTGACTTGATGAACACTCTGACTTTGACGCTCTGATTAGCAACTTCTCCAAGGTGGGTGCCATGGATATGCAACTGATGACTGCCTCTGAAAAAGCAACTTTCTAAAAATAGAAAGTTGAAATTTTGAGGTTCTCTTGCCATTCTCCAGAAAAGCATAGATGCTAAAAATAGTAGTTTCTAAAAATAGAATTGTTCCAAAAACTGGACAAAGTTTATGTCAACTAAATTCTAAACCTATTGATTTGTCTAATATGGCGAAAAACCCTCATTAATAATAATTCAACATGTGCTGAAACTATCATATTCAATTAAGTGTTTGAAAACCTTGATTGATCTACTTGATTTGGCCACGATTTTAATCTAGGAAAAAGAATTCTTTAATTTTTTTTGCTAGGTGTGCGTCTAATCACAAAATTTGCTGAGTTTTTTACTTGCTTCATTCTTCATACTTCCAAGTGCATATGTGTGAAGTTCCCAAATCATGACTTGGAAATTTTAGACTCAGTTCATATTCTCTGATTGCCAATTGGAGCTCCTTCCGCATTGCAATCGACATGTCTCTTTATCCTAGACTGATCTCTATTTTCTGCCTTAATGAAAGTGTCTGAAAATTCTTCCATTTTACTTGCATTAAGACAGAAAAAAACGACAAAACAACATAGACCAACAGGGTAAAACATCAAAATATGATTGTTTGAATGGATGAGAAGATGAAGTTTTAGCTTAGAAACTCAATACGATACATGACAACTTGACTTCTCAACCAGAAACAACTACGGATTTAGATTCAATACACAACCGCTGACAAATTGATGACAAAATGGGTATCAAGTAGCACCAACATCGAGTTTTGGATTGAGTAGAACAAAGTCAATTCAAAGTAGGAACTAAAGTAGAAGTACAGATATTTGATGGACAAATTAATGTTGAATTGTTAGATTCTTGGATTAAAAAACTTGAATTTTTAGTGTTCATAAGGTAAATGGGGCACAAAGAATTTCATTTGCATGGCTCAAAATGGAAGGGCGTGCTCTTAAATCATGGAAGAATTATATTGTAAATTGTGAAAAGAGAAAGAAGCCCATAGCAAGTAGTTGGGATGAAATCAAAGACATAATTTGTAGGAATTTTTATCCTATCGGGCATTAAACTGATCAAAAAACAAAATGGTTGTATTGCAAACAACAAAGTGGGCAAAGTGTGTAGAACTCTACACTATGAAGTTTAAGAGGCAAGCCATGTTGAATGGCTGGACTTGGATGAGGAGGACATGTTGACAAAGTATCTAAGAGGGCTACATCATCACATCCAAAGGAGGGTGGTTACCAGTACCACCAATAGCAAGGACTTGGATGAAGCATGAGTCCAAGCATATTATGTGGAGGAGAAGAAAAAGTGGTATGAAGGTGGGTCCTAATCCTATAAACCAGGGTTACCAGTTCAAGTTAGGGTTCAGGTTTGTGGGTTCGGTTCACGGATTTGGCCAAAAAACATTTGGGGTTGGGTTCATTTTTGGTTCGTCCATACAAAAAACACATAAAAATTAATTATATATAATATATATATACACACTTCATTCAATCCAAATTCGTATTCTATCCTAGAAGCGTCTATATTTAAACTTTTCTTAACAAATAAATAAAAAACATATCCATATTTTAATCCTTTTATATTTAAACTTCGATTAACCATTAAACATTTAACAAGTTCATTGTTTGTTAAAATTTAAAAGACAATTCAAGGGTTAAAACATTTTACTAAAGTGTTTTAATACTATTGTAAACATTGTTCGTATTTTCCCTTGGGCCCCAACTACACTAATTGTTAATTCATGTGTGAAAGGAATCAAACAGTCCTAACAATCACGGGACATTGTGAGCCAAACAAGCAGGTCATTTTAATAAATTTGAAGTGTTATAATGTTTTAGCATAGTATATGATCGACGGCTTCTCATGAATTAATGGAAACGACATTCTTCTTCGCCCCTGCCATTCTTCAAAGCTGATTGGAAATTATATTGGCTGCTTAGACAGCAAAATTTTTTTAAAATAGCCCACCTTCCTGGTTTGCCCGACTGCACCCTATCTGCACCTTATCTGCACCTGCATGTGGCATTTGGGTTCAAAAATGGAAGAGAAAAAAAAACTAAGTTTTTACTACATATTCACTTTGGTATCATTTGGGTTCAAAAATGGAAGAGAAAAAAAAAACTTAGTTTTTACTACATATTCACTTTGGTATCATTTGGGTTCAATCAAATTCCTCATGAGTTCATGCGGGACGAACCCATAGTCAAATAACCATACCCTACTAGAATCCCTGCCCAAATCGACCCAAAATCCGAATTGGGTTTGAAGCGGACCCAAATCCAGGGCTTGTATGGCATGAAATAGTAACATTGCTCTAAACATAAAGGTAAAAACTACAAAAATAATTGGTAAGTTAAGAAATCAAATATTGTTGTACAAAAGGAAAAAAAAGAAATACTCATAAAATCATTGTAGCCATTGCAAAATAGATGGGCATGTTAATTCAAAGTGTTGGAAACTTCATCCTAAACTACATCCTAAGAATAAAAATAAGGAAGAAGAAAAAGAGGATTCAAAGAAATCCATGCTAACAATCCAAGAAAAGGAAATTGAAATAGAGGATGGTTCAGATGTAGATGATAGGCTAAGATGTGTAGCCACCAACAAGAGTTATGCATTAGTAGATCCCGATGCACAGTGCAATTTAATTTCAAAAGATATGGTTAAGAAGCTTGGTCTGAAAACTCATGAACATCCTCACCCATACCCATTGAGATGGGTGAAGGGGGGTGTAGAAATACAACTAACAAAAGCATGCAAGTTCAAATTTGAGGTAAATGCAAAATATGTAGATGAGGTAATTGCAGATGTTATTTCTCTTGATGCATTTGACATAGTTCTTGGGAGTCCTCATTTAGATGTTGCAACTTTCATGAGAAAGTCCAGCAAGTACAAGTAGGTCAAAGATGGAATCAAATACATTGAGGGCACCAAAGCAAAGCAAAGCAAAAGTAGCCATGGTAAGCTCTAATCAAACAATAAAATTAATTCAAAAAAACCAAGCAATTTTGTTTACTTTTGTTGGAAGATAAAAAAAGATGATGGATTGGGATTTTCTACCACAACTAACTCAAAGTTGAAAGGCATGGATGAACTCTTGTTATCGTTTCAAGAAGTGTTCCTGTAACATACACCCCTCTGTATATGTTTGCTCTGTGTGTTTTTTTTATGTTTTCTGATGGTTTTGGGTTTAGGTTTTCATAGCATGTTTTTGCATGTATGATTTTTGCAACATTGACATAGAAAATGCAACATATATGGAAAACCCAGAAAAACTAAAAAAGATATTATCAAAATAACAATGACCCAGATTGTATTTAGCCAAGATATGAATTATAATAACACACCCAGATCAAGTTTTACAACTTCGTCCGGATGCTGAAGCCGGACCAGCAATGACACCAGATAAAATGCTCACAGCTCCACAATATGAAAGTGTTTGGCATTACAATCAGCAGCAGCAATATGCATGACTCTGGACGCCAAGAATGATGTCAATAGTGACCCCGAACAAGTGGGAATATCATGCACAGAAACCAATGCCTTCTCTAGGCTGTACAGCCCAGCTGGAGCAAGGAAGACAGCAAATAAACTACTGAAATCTGTCTCTTTTCTCTGTTTTGAACTGACTGTGACTGCAGCCCCAAGTCAACCCTGGTCTGAGGATGAACAGCCACTAAAACCTCAAGAAAATGCAGCTACCAAGGGGTACGGCCTCTATAGGAAGTACGACCAGCAGCAAGGGGTACAGCCAGCAAAAATAAAAGAACATGAACTCAAAGCTGCTCCACACAACATCAAACCCACTCAATAAAAACCCAACGCCCAAGAAGGATTATTTTCTTAATATTTAAATCCATAACTTAAAGTTCCCCCAAGGCCTTGGGCGCCCATCTCCTAGACATGCCACTTTTAAGTCACAACTTAATGTTATAAAGTGACATTAAAATGTAACTTAAAGTTATATTGGTCTCAAAAAGTAATATAAGTTAAATATTTAATTTGACTTATATTATATCGATTTGAGCTCTAGTCATATCGAGACCATGAATATTGTGCCAAGGACCTCCACAACTGCCCTACTAAAAATAGTAACTGCTCGGCTCTTGACTTACTATAAATAGTAAGTCCCCGGAATGACTTCCTAAACACCTCCATTAGCCTACGGAAGTCAAATTATAGGCTAATCCCTGTCCACTGATCCAATGGGCTAGATGGGGGACATTACAGTTCCAAGAACAAAGGGGGTTGGCACCAAAAAGAGAGGTGGAGAATGAGATTCAACTCCTACCAAAATCTCCTCTACCAAACATCAGGGTTTATCGGCAATCTCTAAGGAGAGCAACGAGGTCAAGAAACAACTTCAAGAGCTACTTGAACAAGAGATTATATGCGCAACCGCTTCACCTTATGGTTCACCTATAGTGATGGTATGAAAGGATGACTCTAGGAGGATGTTTATTGACTACAAGGCTCTAAATAAAATCACCATAAAAAATAGGTATCCTCTTCCAAGGACAAGTGACTTATTAGAACAACTTAAGCATGCAAAATATTTTACCAAGTTGGATCTTAAATCAGGTTACCACCATGTGCATATGAAAAACACAAACCCAAAACCAAGTATCTGAAAAACATCTAAAACATGACTTCAAATGACTCGCAGGCTTGCTTTTAAAGCCATTACATCAATTAGGCCCAGCCTAATTTTATTAAATGAGAGCACATCATACCCAAGCATTTTAAATGCTTTTACATTAACTTTATTAAATGCTTGCATTTGTACTTTTTAAATGCTTGTTCACAACACTTTTTAATAAAGTGTAGTACTACTGACTTAGTAACTTAAATAAAATATTAATTTTATAAAGTAAATAAAATACTTTACAAAATTAATTTACAATTAAAACAATTTTAAGTTACTTCAAAATTGGGGACATGATACATTACTAAGATCAACAAACTCTTATCGAACTGATCTGAAGATTTAAGAACTTGCCTGATAATGTTTTGTAAGCCGAAATGGCTGGCTGCAGCTGACATATTCAGTGATGTTGGTATCATAGATTGCTAGATGAAAGCACGACTCAATGACACTTTACAGAGAAAAACGCTGATAGTATACCCGAAGAAATAATGGTGCCTTCCCAAGAACTACAACTCGAACTTCTTCTCTTTTACCCGTCTTTTCTTTTAGAATGAAAAATAAGAATGTTTCATAGCATGCGAATGTTTCCTCTACTCTCCTATATGAAGGAAAAAGATGCACGCCAAGAAGGAATAATCGATCAAAATAGGACCGCTCCACATAGTGGAAAGAAAGAGGAGTTACAAAACAAGACTCAACTCATACACATCAAGCGCTCCAAAGGTAAGACTCAAGTAATAATTTTTTTTAAACAAAAGAGATAAATCTTTTTTTTATTTCAATATATATATATATACTCATATGCCTTAGCCAAGGCTACGATAACTTTAAGATTTTGGCTAAATTATTGTTAATTGATTCCGGTTATTATCCTCTCCTTGTTGATATCCCTTTTTCTTAGTCACTTGTTTTGTCCTGCAACCACTTAGACAATTAGGGAAAGTTAAATCATTTCCATGGTACAAATAATAATCAATATCTTTTCCATCAATCCATTTCATATAATTAAATATTTGCAATTAAAGAAAAAATCATCGTATACACTTTCAACGAACATTTTCACATTCATATGAATAAAAGTTGTTCTCAACTAACTAACATAATTAATATTTAATTGTTTAAACAAAAAGGGATGTAACACTAGTAGACTGTTGTTTGCATGTCATGCAAACTTTATTACAATTTATCTACTCCACTAAAACTAAAACTTAAAACCATGCAACTAAAGTTCAACTGACGATAAAACATGCAACCCCTCGTTAAATTGTAAATCAAATTTGTTGTAAACTTTGACTTCACGCTCACATCTCTTGCATGATGATCAAACAAAAAGCCAACTCCAAAGTTAACGCTAAAAATAGAAATTGCTAAAACTAGCACGAACTATAAATAACATCGACTAAAAGTACCAAGTCTTTGAATATGCTCCTCTTTGAAAATGGTGACCTACTAAAAATAGCAAATCTATTTTTAGTACAGGCTAAAATAGCCTTTGGACAGGTGGCTCTAGACGACTTTGATGATTTTGTAGTAAACCCTCTAAAAAACCTTGAAAATCTATTCATTCATCTCTCCTTTGTATTGGCGCACTTTGTTGTCACTAGGCACACCAATACACTAGCTTTAAAAACTACATTCCTTTGTATAGGTGCGTCGAGTCTTTAGTAGGCACAGCTTTTGTCTTGGACAGGCACGTCTATTATCTCCTAGGTGTGCCATAACACTTCTTTTATTCCTCCTCCTCCACACATCCATCTTCAATAATGTGCATTTTTCTCTTTGGTTGGGCGCATTTGGTGCCTTATAGCGCACCTTTGGTCTGTGGTCTAATGCAAAGAAGCGCAAATAGACGCACTTTTAGACTTGATGAATCAAAACGCCTTCCTCTTGTATGGGCGCATCCACAATGAGGTGCATGCACTTCTACACTAAAAACCTTCGCCTTTGGTGAGGCGCACCCAGAGTTTGAAAACACGCCTTTCCTCTGTTTATAAATGCCAACTATAGTCTTCAAGCACGCGAGAAGACCATCAAGCGCGCTTTTGCACTGCAATTTCTTTGCGGCAATTTTTCTCTTTTGGGCGCGTGGTGAGGAAGGGAAGCGTGCATGTAGACTGAACTTGTTCCTTGTTTTGGCACGTTCGGAAGATGAAAGGCATGCTTTTGCATTTTTTGAAAATCTTAATCTCCTTTATGAAGTGCGTGAGGAATCTCTGGAGCACACTTGTACACTGTCAAGGTGGCTTTGCATTAATTGATGGTCCTTTTGGTAAGGCGAGTGTGATCAAAGAGGTGCACGCCTCTACACTACAATCTTTCCCTTCTTCATCAAGCATGTATAAGTGGTCCGAGACGCACTTTTACACAGAAACATACATTTTCAAAAATTTCTCTTCTTAGGCACATCATATCCTTGATAGGCCCGCTTATATACTAATTAGTTTTACTTCCTTGTCTAGGCGCGCAAAGTCTTCAACAGGCGTGCCTAAAGACTAAACAGGCGCATGAGGATGGAAAAAGGCAAGCTTTTTGTCCTCTAGTTAGCTAGCGTGTGAAATCACTCTATAAGGCACTTTCTTTGTACTGACACATTGAGAAATGCCAAGACGTGCTACAACATAAACTAGGATATTTCAATCTTATTCCTTTGTTTAGGTGCGTGGATCTAAATGAAGGCGTGCTTTTTCTCTTTGTTTCCTTTGGTGAGGCAGAACTCTGGTAATATAGGCGCGTCAATCTTCATTGAAGTGCACTTTTTGTCTTTGTCTCCTTTAGCGAGGCACGTGAAGACTGTTTTGGACACGCCTCACTAACTCAGATTTAATTCGTTTATTCTAGCGCATTTGGAGCTAAGTAGGCGCACCATTACATGAGTTACAAAAACTTTTCTTTGACAACTTTGGCACACCTAGCATGGAATGAGCGGGCTTTTACACTTTTACCTCTTCCTTGTTTAGGCACACCTATATTGTAATGTCCCCTTCTAGCAAGCCAAAATTTCCGCAACCTTGCAAACAATTTCAACTTGTAAAAGAGTACATTAGTATTCAATTCCTCTTTTCTATGTCAATAAAACATAAACTATATGCTTTCTTACTATCATAGATCTATTATGTCAGTCTCATGTTACCATGGAAGAGATATACTTGGGCCTATTGTTAATCAAACCCTCCACCTTATAAGAGTGAACTCGTTAGAGTGCAACGTCATACCAACTGTCATAGGTCCTTCCTTTCTTGACTCCGAGGGGTGCCCTAGACCCACTCGAGTCATAGGCCATCCTAAGGCCTATCTTAACTTTCTCCTTTGATTCGGGGTACCCTAGACCACTCGAATCAAAGGCCTAACCACTTGTCTCATAAGGTACCCTAGACCATCTTGAGACAAGGGCCTTTTTCTTGGTTTGGAGGGGTACGCTAGACCACTCGAACCATACCTATCCTTTGGTCAATTGCCAACCCTAACCTTTATTTCCTCTTCATAGTGTTGGGTGGATTAACACTAAGGCCTCTTATCTATCCTTGGGTAATCATGCCTCTTTATAATATTCATATCATATTCATATCTATGGACTTATATTCTTCTTGTACTAGATTCATTCATTCATTCCTAAAATATATATATAATCATTTATTTCTTTTTATTCTTATAAGAGTTATGAGTATCATACATACTACACTTGGACTGGTTAAAACTTATGATCATCCTTATGTATTATTTGCATTATGCATCATATAACGGAATCATTGTATGACCATTTAAATCAGAGGTGCATCATTTATTCTAACATTTAATAAAAGTATGATTCTTATTCGTAGTAAAACTCAGTATCATACATACCTCTTGCAGCTTACCCACGACTTTGGCTGAGTAATGTCTGTAGCGATCTGCTCCAATGCTTTGTATATGTAATGTATGTTAATGTTTGTTGGCTGCTACTCAATAATTTGGAAATGTTTGATCTAAATGGCAGAGATAGGCCTCGATCTGTTGCTGTGATTGATGTTGTGAACTCTTAATGTCTGATCGGAGGATGTAAGATGCTTGTGTCTTCGATCGATGATGAATGATTGAAGATGATTGCTATTAAGGTTGCCTTCAATTGCATTTGTTTCTGCCTGATGGAATAAATGCTGATATATATATACTGCTCATCATGGCTAACTCTATATTCAGGGATATTCTTATTTGATTGTTATTCTATGCTGAGAGGCTTATTTAATGCTTATATCAGAATGGACATAAGATCTGAATTGACGTCGAATGCTAAGATAGGATTGATAAAAATGATACTTCATGAGTCCTTTGCTGCCCCTTCGAATGCCAATATATACCTCCATGGCTTTGTGAAGGGATACGTCCCTTTCCAAAGGTGACGTTTGTCTTTGCATCCTTTAGTTTCATTTATATTTGATGGTTATGAAATCGTTGTCCATATAAATAACATAAGTAGTATTTAGTCTTTTCTTAGAGTCATCAGGGTTTAGGAAATATTCCATCTTCATTCATATTTAATATATGCTATTTAATATTTATCTTATTTAATATAATACTTAAATTTATATTTATATTAATATCTCATTATATTATAATATGATTGCTCCTAATCATATATATCATATACATATATATATTATACATAGATATTTATATATTATGATAATATTTATAATCATTTCTATATTATTATTATATTTAATAGTATTATTATATTATAATTATTATAATTATAATAATACTTAAATTGATAATACAATAAATATATTATATTATATAAAGTATCCATAAAATAATATTAATTAATATCATTACATATTAATAATATTATATATGTTTTATTAAATATTATTATATGCATGATTATCATCAAAAGTGACATCTCCGTCTTATCACGACATTTAAATCTTTTAAAACAATGCCTTAACATCGGGATATGACATATATCCTTCTGGGCACGCCTTTACTTTGCGTTCAAAATCCCTTATCCTGACATATGGTGCATCTGACTTTAGGGTAGCGCGCTAATACTCTTTGTTTGGATGTTGAACACAATTTCAAACTGGTCTCTTCCTTTATCCAAGTGCGTGAAGCGTGAAGGAAACACTCTTGTATTTGCAACAAATTTCAAACCTTTTGAAATGGCACGTGAAAGTCCCAAGAAGCACGCTTTTGCACTAGCTCAGTGACAAGGCACGTCCTGTCTTCAATAGGCATGTTGTTTCATTGAACTCCATCCTTTGTTTAGGCACTTTGGGTGACGGTTAGGCACACTTGTCTCTTTGTTCAGCAACGTGTGAGGTCCTAGAGGCCCACTTTTGCTCTATAACCACTTTTCCTTGTTTGGGCAAACCCAACTACAAGGAAGCGCGTGAGGCTCCAGGGAGGTGCGCTTTTACACTGCACCTACTTTTTCTTTGTTCAGGTGCGCCTAATGACTACTAGGTGTGCTCTTGCACTGGATCGCTTTTAAAATCCTTTACTTCAACGTGCATGGTGACATTTGGATGCGTCTTTACATTGAATTTGCAATCAAATGGATGAAATAGTATCCTTGAATTGGTTAAGTGCTTTGATCCTGCAGGATTAGTGAAAATGACAAAATGATATACGAGAAGGTTTTCAGGGCAAACAAATGAGGTTTTTTACTTGATAGGATTGACACATGCGAAAGTTTCGTATGGGTACAAAAATAAGCCATGCTCTTGAACTTGTTCTTCTTGATTTACAAAAGCCTTTTCAAGTAGGAGCAGATGCTAGTGAATATGTAACGTGTGTCATCTTACTTCAAGGTGGTAACCCAATTTGTTATCATTTAGAGGTTTTTACTTCAGCAATTAGAGGATACATGGTGTATGATAAGGAATTGTATGCAAATGGAGACACTGCTAAGAAAGACATTACAAAGGGGTGGGATTCTTACAACAATTTCATTTGGTGATCAAATATAAAAAGGGTAACAGTAATGCGATGGCATATATATTATTTAGACCGCCTATTCAACTATGGTAATGGTTACACATTTGGAGCCTTTCACAAAAGAGGTATATTCAAAAGACTATAAAAATGATGTAAACTTTGGGAAGAAACACAAAGAACTTCAAACTCAAGGAATTGTAAAAAGTGATGAAGATTCTATCTCAAAGATGGTTTGCTTTACAAGGTAGGAAAGATATGCATGCCAAAGGCACGAAGACTTCTACTGATAAAGGAGATGCATACCTCTAAAGTGGTGGGCCAGTTCGATGTTGTTAAAACAATGGCTCATTGCAAAAGTATGTGTTTTGGCTCAGAATACAGCAAGAAGAAGCAAGCTTTGTTAGAAATTACAAATTGTGTTGCACTAGCAAATATTAGAACCCATGCGAATTGAAGAACCAAGTGTCTTCTCAGAAGAGTCAATTGATGAGCATGTTGTTGGGGAGTTCGTTGGAAGATTTGGATCAGCCTCTATTGTTGGTTCAACATTGGAATTTCAAAATCAGTTGTTAGTCACTGAGGATAAGGCTGTGCAGTCCTTAACTCACTTGGATTGCATACATAAGTTTGTTGAGGATCACATTTGGAGGGCTCAAGTTGAAAGGAGACAAATGGGCATGGAAAGAGGATCTTCACTTGAAGATTGGTGTGTAGTCAGAGAGGCTCTAGAAACATAGAAATCAGATTATTTGAACCTTCTTTCTAATGGAGATCATGTTCTTGAGTTTGCTGGTCGAGCCTATGATGCATTGAAGAGAAGAGAGGTTGAAGTTGATAAGCTTACATCTAAGCTTAAATCAACTATGATTTCCTTAGAGAGCACCCAAATGGCTCTCTTAGAAGATGAAAATCAGCTTGATTTGATCCAAGAGGATTCTAACTTAGGACAACCTCCTAAGTATGCAGATGTAAAGTTGGAACAAATTGATGATTTATCTGAACATGTAGGAGAAAATAACTTCCAATCATTTGGTAATTCTCTTTTTATGATGGAAGTTGAGTTAACTCAGGAAAATCCGCTCCTCATGTTGAATGATGAGGACCAATCTGATGTGAGTAACACGGAGGAGGACAGCAACAGGATATGGGATCTGGGTGAAGTGCACTCATGGGATGTTAATTTGTACAAAAACTTCATCAACTTGAAGTTATCATCAGTTGTTGAAGTTTGGCATGAGGTCAAGGTATGCAATGAGTTAAGTGCAATAATGGCATACTTTAATAAAAGAGTTTATCCTCAGGGTTCTGTGGAGGATAATGGTGTTGGTAAGAATGATTCATGGATGATTTTGGGGTCAGATTTCTGTCATGGAGTTGTTGTCCATCATCCAATCAGCCATCATAAATGTTCATTTGCATACATAATGATGGATTGGAGAGAAATTTTGGTCATGACCTTGATATATTTTGGTTGTAGATGGCCTAAATCTCTTTTGTTGTGGCTGTCCCATTATAAATTTACTAAAATCAGATTTTCAAGAGATTATTTCTGATTTTTACAGCCATGAGATTGATCTTTTTGTTGTTTTTAGCTCTTTATGGGAGGATCACAGAAGGGTTCAACTGGAAAGAACAAGTGTTTCAGCTAATATTGCTCTTTTGGTTGGTAAAAACCAAGTGGTTCATGGCTGTTCGGAGTTATTTTCAGCTTGCGTCCAAGCTGATATGTGTTCTTCTTTGGAGGAGCATTTCAAATTTTGGTTCCCAACAATAGTTTCATGTTGGATAATTGTATTGATGATTGCTAACTCTTTCATTTTCGGGGTTAATGATGATATAGATGATTGGAATCCAAAAAGATGTGTGATTGAAGAATGTTTCAGAGTTGTAAGCAGAGTACCAGCTGTGCAATCCGCAGTTATATCAGAGTAGCGTAGCAGAAGTGGTGTGAAGCATTCTTGAGATTGATTTGGGATCTAGGTATATTGTTGATAATCATGCAAGTATCCCTGTTGAATGATATGTATTGCTTGAGGACAAGCAATATTGAGCAGGGAGGACTTGTAATGTCTCCATTTGGCATTTAGCCAAGTTTGTGACTAATAGCTTATTCCCATGAGCTTCTATAGGCTCTCTGGGTTGGTTAGGGAGCTCTGTATGTTGTGAAGAGCACAGGTTCAGTTATTTGTGATGTTTTGCCTTGGTTTTGAGCTTAGTGTTGTGTATGGGTGTCTACGCAACTTTCTGAAGTTGATTCAACTTCTTGGATTGCTCTCCAAGATTCTTGGAGCAGCCATCTATTTTTGGAAAGTCCCCCAGAAGGCATTGTTGTGCATCCCAAATTCTACTGAGTGTATTGGTTCAGTTTATTTGGCAGTCAGATGCAATTTGGGATTTTCCACAAAAAAAATATTTAATGAGCTATTTTAATTATTATTTTCACTTAAGCTCCTAGGGGTGAAAATAATTAGAAGGTACCTAAGAGTTATAACTCATGGAAAGGTTATTAAGTGTTCTAAATGATACACTTAAAAAGGGGGCCTCACACATAATATAATTTTATTATTTCAAAAAAGGTCTTTTTGAGAGAAGAAATATGAAGAGGTAAAAAGGAAATAATATTATATTCTTCTCAAAAGGTTATAAAAAGGGGATGAGAGCTCATTTGGAAGGGTGATGCTTTTGGAATTGATTTTGTTTGCAGATGGATTGAACCTGAGAGTTCTTCTATATTCTCTTGAGGGTGAAAACCCTCTTGCAGACTGGGTGTGGTTTCATACAGGAATCACCATTGTGCTAAAGCTGGAGATTGAAGCAAGCTCATACAGAGTTTGTCATTGTGTTATCATGGGGTTTTGTGATATCTGGAATAGATGATTGATCATTTGAGAATTTGTTTATCTTTGTCTTGAATGTTGATTGAGTTCTCATGGAATTTCGTTGGAGTTTGTGATGAATGCACTTTTGCCCTATGCTAGCTATATCTCCATGGCCGTACCTGGTAGAGGGCAGATTTTGTTTTTGGAGGGGATGATTCATTTTGTAATGTGCATTGCCTGGGTGGTTTCCATCTGTGAAGGCACATTCTTCTGGTATTTTTTATGCCTTTGTTTATGCTGATGTAACATGGTTTCTGGCAGGCCGTACCTCTCAAAGGAGTGTTGTACCATTCTAAGGTGATTTAGATATGGTGTTGGATGAGTTGTAATTACAGTTGAAGTTTTATCCTATGCTAATCGCCTATATCACATCAGTTTTATGAGTGATTTTTGAACATCTGTAATATCATTTGCATTGTCTTTCTAGAGGTCGTACCATTCTACAGGGGCCGTACCTATGCATCATGTGTGTGAGAGTTTTGATATGAAATATGTGGTTATTCCTTTGCAAACTTGCTGTCATTTTCTAAGATGCTGGGCGTTTCAGATTTCATTCTCCTTTTGATAGACTAATGTAGCAAAGACTATGATATAGCATGTCCGTACACTCCTTGCTGCCATACAGTCTTAGAAGAAAGTGTGAAATGTGGGCAGAAATCATTTGAATTTGTAAGTAAATAATCTCAGGTAATGTGGCACCTTGGGAAATAAACTAAATTTCATTGTCTTTGAAAGAGGATTGGATAGTGTTGGAGCTGTGATGAGTGCTGTAAAGGGACTGTCATGGAATGATTCAGACTTGTGATCAGCTACAGCTGTGCCAAGAAGACATACAACTGAACCCTTTGCCATATTGCTCATAAGTAGTATATTTATGGTGATTCTATGTTCATATTTGCATGCTCTCTTCATATGTTTTAATGCTCTAAATGATTGCAGCTGAGACAAATCATGCATGCCAGGGATAGTGATTTAGTTTGCAATTGATTCATAGCATTGTAATCTTTATTTATGTTGCACACACTTATAACCCCTGGATGGTTCAACCGCTGAGTGAGGAGAAAATTGTAATGTTTATCTTTCTTGCTCAATCACCCACTGAATAAGTGGAGTATCCCCACTACATAAGTGGATGCCTGCTCTATAGAAGATGATTGTATTAGTTTCATATGCATAGTTTTGAATTGTAAACCAAAGCACGGTATGCTCTCACCTCACCCAATTTGGGAACTTGGTGATCAGAAGTGTGGAGGTGATTCTAGTTGGTAGCATTCATTGAGCTAACCCTGCTGTGATAGTTTGTTTAAAATTGAAAAAAAAAATTGGGGTACCTTATTACAAAAATGCATATTCGAACCTCTTGCAAAAAGATTATCATAGGGAAAGAAGCTACTGAAATGTTCTTTTCTCATGAATGGGTGCACTTTGGGCTTCTTAAGTCCATTATTTCGAATAGAGATACAGGATTTGTTGGGAAATTTTGGTCCACTTTGTGGAGTATGATGGATACAAGCCTCAAAAAGAGTATTGTTTTTCACCTACAAACAAAATGGCCAAACAAAGATGGTCAACAGGACTTTGGTGCAACTCATAAGGGGATACTTGAAACTTAGGATGAGTCACTTCCTTCGATTGAACGCTCTTATAATAGGGCAATCCATTCTTCTACGAATCAATCACCACTTGAGGCATGCTTGGAGTTGGGGAATTTATCCTCAAGTCCACTTGATGTAGCTTTTGACATGCAAGAAGAACAAGTAGGACAAGATAATGAGGTGGCTAAAGCTTCAAAATTTGTTGAGAGGATTAAACAACAACTAAAGGCAAAAGAGCAATTGGAAAGAACTCAAAATTTGTAGAGGCAAAGGCATGATCAGCATAGAAAGGAGCATAAATTAAAGGTAGGAGACAAAGTTTGACTTTCTTTGGGTAAAGAAAGACTACAAAGACAAGCTAAAAAAAAAGCCACTACAGTATGGACCTTTCAATATTTTGGAGGCCATAGGTAAAAATGCTTTCAAACTTGATCTTCCTCCATGAAGATGCACTTAGTAGTAAATTGTGGTTACTTGCAGCTTTATGAGCCCTCCATGTTAGATGAAGAATTAGAAGAAGTGCTACCCTCTTTAGAAAATATGGGTGTGGACGGAAAAGCCATACTCAAAAAGGATGTGGTACTAAAAAAGAAAACAAAGGAATAGAGTCCAAGAATCATGCGAGATAGGACTCAAAGATCAAAAGATCAATCAAGCCAAATAGTATTATAGAGAAAAAGTGGACGAACTCTTTCCCCACTTAGTCTCTCATTAAGTTTGTAGGTGACCAAAGCTACCTAAGAAGGGAGGTGTGATTCGAAAGGATCTAGTAAACAAAATATAAGCAAGAAGATCAGTTCAAAACGCAGACAGAGGATAGAATAGGTAACACAATGATGGCAGTATCTAGGACAAAGTTGTGACCAGTGTAGTGACCCCAGACTGTGTAAACTCAGAATAAGAAATGAACAAACACAGTTTCACCTTTAGCAAACATAGGAATTCTTCTAGGGTCCAGGAAAATGTTCCAACATCAAACAAGTCTATAAAAAGAGGTTGAAGCAAGATTTGAGATCATTTGATGATTGGAGAAAATATTGTAAAAAGCAAGGGAATTCAGTTGATCGTTAACTATAGGGAGTTAGACACAAAGTAGAGGAAAGCCAATGCTGAACCCACTAGTTGTACTTATTTCCTAAAGCAATAATATAAGGTAGCAAGGCATTTGCCACCACCACAGTCTACTCCCCCCTGCCCCCACGGGGTTTCTATGATTAAAATTTGTGAGTTGTGTGAGTTTTCATGACTGTTCTTGCAAGCTTTATTTCTTTTATGCTCACAATATTCATACCTCTTAAGCAAACTTCATTTGTTTTAAGCAAGTAGAAAGTAGACATATTCTTTAGATTCCTAAATTCTATATTTAAGAAGTGTATGGATCAAAGTACCCCCCGCAGCCCCTTCAAGATGGGACATCCTGCCCTACAAGTGGCAAGAGAGGGGTGGGGGAGGGTTTTTTCATCCTTGTCCTCAAAATAGCCAGTTTTTGAGTGGGGGGCACATTCCCATGCACCACTGGAAACACGTCAATAAAGCAAGTTAAAGTTAACATTCAAAATCCTCTATGAAAATGGAGAGCCCAAGAGCATGGTTCGCAAGCTCAAACTCGACACAGACTCGGCAAACCAAAGATTTCCGACTCAGTGAAAACTCGGAAACTTAAAAAATACTTAATTTTTTGAAAAAAATAAGTTTTATGCAAAATAAAACTACAAAATGTATCAAATGAGTTTGGTGGGAGTCTAGGGGTGGCACCCCAAGCCAGGTCGAGGGGCAGCACCACTTGCAAGGGTCTAGGGGTAGTGCCCCTCACATGGGTCTGGGGGCAGCACCCCTAGCGGGGTTGAGGGGCAGCGCCCCTCATGGGGTAAGGGGCAGCACCCCTATCATGGTATAAGGCAAGGTCGAGGGGTGGAGCCCCCACCACCAAGCCCAAATGAAGACATTCAAAACCACATAGACCTTCATGGCACACACCATTTTCATAATTTTTAGAAGTCAAAAACCCATGTTTTTTGGCACAATTTTGGCATGTTTAGCACATGAGCGAGTGAAACCCGTGGACTCACCAAGTAGTGCTTGCCAAAAAACTCTCAGACTCGATAAAAACTCGGGGCCCGAGACTCAAAAGTTTACTCTAGAAAACTCCAGAGCAAAAAAAAAGGCGAGTACTCGATGACTTGTCAAGTTTGCAATCTATGCCCAAGAGTACATTGTTTTGCTTTGTGAATGATATGCATGAACAAAGATAAGTAATAAGAAATACAGGGAATGCAAGGTCATGAATAGAAGAAAATCTTGTCTTTGTACCATTACTAAAAAAAATTGGGCTCAAGCATTTCCATTGGATTTGTATCTCATGTTTGAACTGGATTGCAGTTATATAGATACTCTTTCCAAAAAGATGCAAAACAAAATTCACAAGATGGCCTCCAATATATCAATTTTCATCCTTGTTTGACTTCCACTCAAGGATACTTAATTGCATATCCAACACAAAAAAAATGGATTTGACATAGGCAATTCAAAACAACTAACCCTACTTAACAAGTAGGTATGAAAATCCAAGCAAGTTATTCACCTAAATCAAGATTTGTGTGACACATCGTAGCGTAGTAAAAGGAAAACTAGTGTTGAATTGGCATAGGCCCATCAAGTTATCTTAGGAAAATTCAAAGAGCTCAATGAATTGAAGACCAAACACACAAATTGAATGGGATGTGAAATTGAAATTATATAAATGGGTTCAAATTATCAAAAGTGATCACTGTGACTAAAAGGCAATTCATCATATATGGTATAACAAGTAGGGAGTTCCAAAATTACATTACTTCCTTAATACATAACTTCTGGATTTCATACATTAAATGTTAGCTGTGAGTTAATAGTTCTAATATAAACAAAACCATCAAACAAGATCATATAAGTAGATGTGATAAATAGTTTAGCTATATGGGCTTACAGATTAAAACTATGCACATGATAGCTGTACAAACACCATTCTAGTTGATCAAGTCAGAGGATCAAGACTTAATAACTCCCATCATATATAATTGTGAATTCATTCAAAATCTGTCTATAGCATTAGCATCATGTGTGGCTGGGAATTAATTAGGGATGTTATCTTGATGAGTCCTCGGCAAAAGCTATGTTCCAAGTCTAGAAAAAGTGATGTTTCTATTCTTGTACTCATAATGGTCCCTGTCTCTGCCTATATTGTTGGGAGTCTAAGTCTCCAGCTTTTCAAGGACCAAATCTTTGAAATATTAGAAAGGTGGAGAGAGGTTGAAGTAGCGGATCAAGACAACGATTTCACCAGTATTGAAGAATATTCCTCCCATAAAATCCCCAGGCTAGTCTTATGTTTCAGGATATGGCTCCCTTGTACTATCTGACATTTTCTACATTGCTTAGCAACGTATTAGAAAACCATGCCACCATTTTGCATACGATATCTTTAAAATATCTCCTTGCAGGATGTAATAATATTTTACAGTTGCAATTTAAAGAAGATTTATCCAAACATGAACTATAATGAAGCAGAACCCTGAACACAAACATTTGTCACAAAGGAATTGGATATTAATGCTGATAAAAATGACTGCCAACTAAAACACTTCAATTTTGGAAAACATGACAGATTATTCTATGCTAAGCACGGTAATCAAAAACAACAACATGGCTATTAATTTCAATGAATTCAATAGTAATGGAAAACCTAAAATATTGCTTAATGCACAATGTCGAACCTCAAGCAATGGTGGTTTTATATCAGGGAATTTCTCCACAAAGCTCCTCGTGTAAAAAGCTGCTAGAGCACTGTCATTTAATTGGCACCGAAGAAAATATGTTACATAGTGCATATCAATGAAGCTTTGGAATAGCTAGGAAAAGCAAAATAGCAGCATAAACATACAAAAGGAACTCCAGTATCTTTAAGTCTGAAACCCAACAACATACTCTTAAATAGGAAATTGGTATAAACATTATCAACAGAACTATAAGCACTGAACTTGGATAAAACACTTATAACAGAACAGGACCTGTTTAAAAACTATGTTTCTGGTTCAAATTTGGGTTTGGGTTCGGCAGTTTGGCAGTATTTTTTTCCCCTAGGTTAGGTACAGCTGGATTTGGCAGGACAATGACTATAATTTCTGTGCCTGTTCATCAAACCAGCCATGCATATCTTGTTTTGACACTAGCATTTTGTCCTTTTAATGATTGTAACTTGTGATTCTCAGCTCATTTGTACTTTGTACTTTTCATTGCTAGAAATAAAATTTAAAAATCATCTTATATTAGATGAATTATTGGATCAATGGAATGTAATTGAAAATTCAGCACATTATAAATACTTTTTAAATTTTCAGCTTCTTCTAGCTTACTTTAATTTTTTTTATTTTACTTATTTAATTATATTTTAAAATTATAAATACTAGTTCTCTATGTTAATTTAATAGCTGTCCCCCTGCCATCCACGGAAGCTGGAAAACAATTTGTCATCCCCAAAACTCAGACAAACACTAGTTTTTATCTAGTAAAATATTTTTACAATGGTCTTGTATTGTTTTTCCTCAATACTTTTAGTCATGCGTTGAGCAACAAATGTTCCACAATTGAAAGTTATTTCTTGTCTTTTTTACATTATTTTATGTGCTCATGTTTTTATCATTTTATTATTTTTTGGTAAGATTAAGCTTGTATCCTTTTAAGTTCACAGATATTGAGAGATAAATAATCCACCTATCTTAAAATTAGTTACATTCCCAGGAGATGAACAGGATAAGTGTATGTTACATTTTTATCAGCAAAGACCACTTCTATTAACATGAAGATTACACGGAAACTTTGCTTTATTTTCATGAACCAGCTAAAACACATTATACTATGAGCTAATAGATTTTGTCAAAAAAGTTATAGACATTATCAAACAAAGACACACAAAATGTGACACTCGGACTGGCTATGACTTATGAAAAACCAAAAGCATGTGGAACTGCCACTTTTTATTAGCATTCAAGCTTGCATGACAGAAGTGGATCTCCGTGGGAAAGAACCAGCTAGTAATCATTTAATCTGCTTCTGGACAATCAGCACCAACTGGTTTTTGATTTATAAAATACAAGTGCAAATTGATCGTATTTCAGTTTTCAACAAGTACCCAAGAAACTAATAGGAGATGTTGACATTTTAATCACTTAGTCATTAGTGTTGGAATCAGTCTCAATTGCTACTAATGGAAATTTTGTGTTTCCTTGAGAATCCTTAGGATTGGATGAATCTTCTCACTTCTATTCAGAATTTTTTGAAGAATTTCAATAAATTGATCGTGGTTATTGTTGAAATTTTGGAGTACAACCATGTTATGTTTATAAGTTGCATGAAAATGTCATGTCCCCATTTCCGGAGTGATCTCACATGGAGGTGATGATTAGCCTATTCACCATTCCTGTAGGCTAATTAACATGGTAAGGGAATGATTTTGAGTTTGAGCTTGGTTTTTGAAGATCTAAATAATAATATTGGCTCAACTACTGATTTTTATTGTGTTTTGGCTATAATATTGGCTCAACTACTGATTTTTATTGTGTTTTGGCTAAGTGTTGCTAAGAGATATTGTTTATTTAGCCAAAATAGCAAAGTTCCTCTAGAGGATAGAGAAAGGGAAAATGGAGAATACAATATTTAAATTGTATTTTCATCATTGGATCGATGGACGCCATGTGGACAAGGAAAAATGAAATCTTTAATTACATTTTTTAATATCTATTTCTAACACCAAGGATGAGGTTTGCATAGTTTGATGTGCCATTTGCCCATATGGAAAAATCGATGTCAAATGATATATTGGATCATGTGTCCATCGATTGGGAGTTAGGAGTTAAAATAGCAATGTGAGGTGGATTTCATTGGATCAAGCGATTCGTGCATAGGATCATGAGCCAACGATTTCAAAAACAAGGCATATTTTCATTGCTAAAGGTGCCAACGGCCACTAGGAGGATCGACGCCCATTGAAGAAGGTAAATTTTGAAATAAAATTTGTATTTTTGTTCATAGGAATCGACGCACAAGGAGAAGAAGAATTTTAAATGCAAGATATTGATTTTTAAATGCCAAACATTGTCTCTATATGGCCGCAGCCAAAGAAGAAGGCATTTAAAATTGTATTGAAGGTTTTTTAAATGCAAATTGTTAGTTTCTTAGCATTCGCCCAGCCATGAAGGAGATTTTATTAAATAAAATATTGCTAGTGTTGGCCGCCGCCCATGGAAAAGGTAGTTAAAATTGCAAGATGGTACGATTTTGCCCAAGGCGTGGGTTTTTGGAGGTGAAAAGCATTCAATAAAAACAAGGAGGGTTTTAAATGATTGTGTTCATTGATCCAATGCATTCAAAATTGTTCAAGGGGATGAATTATCATTGGTGGACTTCAAACAAATGGTGAAATCAAGCAAATTGGGACACCTAGCCAAGCTCAAGGATAAATAGCACCATTTGTCTTCATTTTGCAACTTTTGATCATATGGTAAGCTTTCATACTTCATGTTTTATTGCTGTAAATTGCATTTTTCAGTCAATTGTCAAGGTGATGCTCCCTTGATTGATGTGGTGATGATCCCATGTCATTGTTTGAGATGATATCATGCAGATTTCATCATTGTTGTTGAATTGCAAGTTGAATTTGAGGTGTTTGGATAGAGTTTGCATTGCATTTGAAGCCCTTGGTCATTGAGGAAGACTACCAAGGGTTTTTAGGTTGGATCTTGTGAAGACATTTGAATTTGAAGACTAAAAAGCAACTTTGGAAGCCATCCCAAGAAAATCGCTCACTCTAGGAGCCAATCGCTTGCACTAGAAGAGGGTTTTTGAAGACTTTTTGCTCATTTCTTCATTGCTGGAAATTATCAGTCATATCAGCAGTTCTAACAGCAGGTTATAAGGAGATTTCAAACTTGATTAGAGTCATTTCAAACCCTAAGTTGAGCTGGGTCGATATGTTGGACATTCTACTTGATATTGGCATTGATCCTCTAGGGTTTTGATGTAAATTGATGCATATTTATACATGTAATAAGGTCTGATATGAAACAGTCATTGACTGTCATAAAAACCAGCCAATAAGCTTTTGTACTTTTCATATTTGAAGGCTTCAATAATGCAAGGTGTTTGGGTATCTATGTGTTCATATGTTTGTTGATGTTATTTGGCATTGTGTTGTTCAATTTTTAAGTGAATTTGAAGAAAAAATTTCAGTCATTATTAGTAGGGTATTTTACAGAAAAACTCAAACTTGTGTACAAATTGCTGTTGTGGATTCTGTGCAACCAGCTGGACAGCAGATCTTCAATTTAATGGGTTTGATCCCTAAGAGGCTGAGGGTTTGGCATCTGACCTATCAATCAATTGCCCTCCCATTGGTGAACCGTGAATCCATCGCCCTAACACTCAAGGTTTTTTCTCTCCCAAAAAAGGTGAGGAAACCACTTATGAACTTCTCACCTCAACCTATCCAACAAAGAGGGAGATGACTCCTATTGAGCCTGTGTCTCCAGCCTCCTCATCTGTTGATCAGGATGTGCCTCGTATTTTTGCTTCTTTTCATGCAGACTCTTCTCACTCTCTCAATGAGGTAGAGGAGGATGATAGGATGTAGTTAGGAGGCTCGGATGTTGAGTAAGTTTTGAAAGCTCTAGGTGGAAATTCCAGCACTAATTTTCTCTAAAACAATCTTCTCAGCGGAGTAGAAAGAAAAAGAGAGGAAGTAAGTTAGGTGGAATGGCTCAAGGAAGCTACTTTTGAAGTTATTGGGGCTGGTTCTCATCAAACATTAGATGCTTTTATTCCAGTGTAGAGGGCCCTCCAAATTGAAAATAAAGGTCCTTTCTTGGAACGTGACGGATCTTAATGCCCCTAACAAAAGGCTAGTAGTCAAGAAATATCTAGCCTCTTGTCCTGTGGATATGGTGTTGCTGCAAGAAATGAAACCAATATCTTCTAAGCTTGAACTCCTTCTCTCCTCCATTGGAAATCTTGGTCAGGGGTTCCTTTTAATGCTTCTGGCATGTCTGGGGGCTTATGTATTCTTTGGAAAGCTGGAGAGTGAATATTCATGTTTTAGCAAACGATTCGAACTGGATTCTTTGTTCCTTTTGCTCTTTTTCAGAACAGATCTTGAGTTTTCTTTACAATGCATAAGGCCTAGTAGTCCCATTTGCAAGCAATGTGTATGGGGTCAGATCTCTTCTCAGCTAAACTCCCTCCAGGATCAGAATGTGCTTTTGGGAGGTGATTTTAACGCTATTACAGGTGTTGAAGACAAATGGAGTGGTGTTCCTCATTCTTCTGGATTAGAGCTTGACTTTAATGACATTATTTCTCAGAATAATCTGTTTGATGTGATCCCTAAATCTGGGAGGTTCTGGAATAAAAGGCACAAAGGTTTTTGCTATATAGTGAAAAGGGTGGACAAATTTTTAATGGATGAGCAATTATTGGTTATTGGTCTCTTCTATTATCTCGGTGGCTGGTTTAGATCACTTTCCTATTCTATTAGAAGTATTGTCTAATCACCCACCTCCTAGATGCCCATTTAAATTTGAGATTATGTGGATGCAGCGTTTTGGGGCAAGATGGCTTAAGCAAGCTTGAGTCTGATCGCAACAAAGCATCTATCTGTTATGAATTTTTCAAGAATTTGATCAAAAAGGTGTAAATGAGGCCATTAGGAATTGGGTTTCTCATTTCTTGCTCTCTAAAGTTTCATCCCTTGGCCCAACGCAAGAGATCATTGGTGACTCTTTGTTAGTGGCTCATGGCAGTTTGAATCAACTAGCTACAATGGGTGATATAAGGGTCTTGAGCAAGGAGATTCTTGTCATGTCCCCATTTTAATAACCTATTGATTATCTTATTTAAGTCTTTCATTCAATTAAAGATATGAATGAAGTCATACATAAACATATGTATATTTTGTTATTATTATACATTGATTTAACCCATAAGTATACCCTAATCAGCTAAGTGTTGGATATAAATATTTTTATATAATTAAAATATATTATATATTTCTAATTAATAGGATATGTATTATTATATTGAATAGAATAAATATAAATATAACTATAAACATAAATATAAATGTTAATATAAATGTTAATATAAATATTAATATAAAATACTAATAATCTAAATATTATTATAGAGTAAATATATATATTACAACAACTATTTGATACCATACGATGGTATGTGTTTCCAACAATTGACAGCAAGCGCTTCTCAAAGGGGTGCGACTCACCGTGTATATGCAGCAGCGCATAAGACAAAAGGTGCGATCTCAATGTGGAAAAGCTACATGACCTTTCATGGAGGAAAAGCATCTCTTGAGATGTTTAAAAGGAAACTCTTCCTTCATTCAAAGGCATCGATAAAAAGTAGCAAAACATCTGATTTATATACAGATCAAGAAAAATATTTCTGAGTTGGAAAATATACTAGGAAGCAAATCTGAAATATATATGTAGCAGAATATTGGGCTGCAGATAGCATAGAAGGAAGGAATAAAATGCTTAAGAGTTCTAAAGGATACAAAGGCAAAAATTATCCTCTTGGTATGATGTATCTAACCTTATGTTTATTATGATGAATGCCATGTGGTAAATAATGTAAAGATTATCATTAGTATCATTACACATGTATATATAAGCATTGTGAAACTTGCTATGAAATATCTATATACATAAGGGAAAACATCAATAGAACTCACAACACAATGAAGTAGTGATATGTTCAAACTCAATGCCTATTTATTTCTATTGCCTCCAACCTGTGAGTGAGTGGTGAGGTGTTGTTAGGGAGAGGCAGAGTAATTCCATCCCAATGAATGGAGATGGTTTCAGCGCACCCTCGACAAGTAATTCCCCATCCAAGGTTGAGGATTAGAAGAGAAATAAGGATTGAGACTTGAACATAGCCAATACAGAATGTGCTATGAATAAATATGATCATTTGGTTCAAGAAGTATTTTGAAGTATATCGAAGTATGTTCAAGTTAATCCTTAGTTATTTCTATTGCCTCCAACCTTAAGAGAGGCGAGGTGTTGTTAGGGAGAGGTGGAGTAATTCCATCCATGGAGGTGGTGTCATCGCGCCCTACACAAGTAATTCCCCATCCAAGGTTGAGGATTAGAAAGGAAGTAAGGATTGAGACTTGAACCTAGTCGATATTGAATGTGTTATGGATAAATTAAGTTAACTGCATATTGATAAATAGATGATCTTTCTATATGGATATTGTTTATGAATTTGAATGCAAGACAAATCTCATCTAACACTAATATTTTAAGAGGTATATTTGTATATCTCTATTTTGTATATGTTTTTCCTATGTTATGATTGCAGAACTCAAGTACAAGAATTATGCAGTTTTGAAAATATTCTAAATGGTAATTCTGAAACCCTAACCCTAACTTGTGGTGTTTGAATTTTTTGGGAAAAATTAGTATTGTTCCAAAAGGGACATTACAATTCTTGTAGTCTTTCATCAGCTCAAGGATGTTCGGGTGTTTTGTGTTGATCTCAAGATGGTGGTAAAAAACCTCTTGGTTATCCCCTCCAAGGGTACCCTAGAGGTTTCTGGCACATACACACTTTCTTCTCTAGATGGTGGTTTGTGCCAGGCTATTCACAAGCCGGAGGTCATCCATGGCATCAATTTCCTTCAACTCGCTCTAGGCGTTACAGATCATGTGGCTTGGGCCAAGGGAGTTCCTAGAGGCAGCGCCTCTTCTGGTGGGGTGGGTGATCGAGGTGTTACGAATTTGGACTGAGTTTGTCCTAATGTTGTTGGCATCAGGTTTTTTCCAGCCTTTTATTTGGTTCGATGTAGTAAAGTTTTTATGTTAGGTAGTTTTTTGGTGATTGTTTTCTGGGTCTTTCTCTATGGAACAATTAGTTTCGTTTGGCTTTAGTGCCACATTTTGTTGGCTAATTGTATTTCAATTGTTTCAAGGATGAGAGCCCCTATAGATCCCCTCTTTGATATTATCAAAAAATTACTTTAGACTCACACCTCTCACATCTAGGTTATCTGAGTATCCCCATAATGGGATCAAAGCATTGTTTTTTGTATTGACCTAACAAGGGTAGAAATGCCTACCACTCTATTACTGAAAACTAATTGAAATCACAAATGAATCCCAACCCTTGATCAAAACCTGATACTGGTTGCCCCTTTTGAATTAACTGACCTTTAAATCCTAATCATCTAATTTTCACATATTCCATGTGTGTGTGTGTGTATACATATACCTATATGTATTATGTATATACAAGTACATATGTACATATATATACATATACATATATAAATGCATATAACATTATACATATACATTACACATGTATATAGTATATACATAATATATATATAATCTATTATGCCAAATAAGAGCACAATGCGGTGGTTAGTTCACATGGTTGTTGTGCTGGCCACCAAGGTTCAAACCCCCATTGGGCTGATGAGCTCGTAGGCCATGGGCCTTCGTTGGGCTACCGTGCTTGCAGGATGTGTATCTTCATTGGGCTGGCGTGCTCGTAGGCTGTGTGCCTTGGCTGGGCTGATGAACTCGCAGGTTTGAATAAGGTGATAATGCCTTAGGGACTAAGACCCCCCCGTAGTGGTCTCGACAATAAAGCCATAGGAAGAGATTCCCCCGTAAGGGTCTCTCTAGGCTTGGACCAGGCTAAAAACCCGAGTTTACCAAATCAAATACACACACACACACACACATATATAATCTATTTTTAATTATACATCTATGTACATGTATATAAGTAATATATATATATAAAGAAAGAAAAAAAAAAATCTTATTATAAAAAACTATAGAATGGGTGAGTGTAATGTCCCCTCTCTGATGGATGTTAGTGGTTATGAGATTAGCCCATCATGGCGACCCCTCATGGGCTAGTTCAGTGGATAGAGGGTCTCTTTCTTGTCATTCATTTGCCAGTTCGGGACATTGGACATCATGAGTGCTTAGTTGGTATCATGTTGTGGCTTCTACTCTTGGCCTTGGTCATGTTTGGAGGCACTTACTATTTTTAGAAGGTCGTATGCTGAGGGTTGCTATTTCAGGCAGGGCACTAGTCAATTGGACTTCCATAGTTATTTGGTGACTTGGTGGATTGTTTTCATGGGGAGTTCATTTTTTTTTAATGGAGTTAATTAATAAAGTGTTATATTATAACTTATGTTATAATTACACTTTATATCTAATAAGGGGGCCCATGAGGCCAATACCCTCATTAAGTGTCACTTAAATGAATTTATTTTATATTTGGCACATAAACCACAGTTTGAGAGGAAACAATAAAAAGCAAATATAATTGGAATTATGCATTTGAAAAGAAATAAATTGAATTTCCAATGGTTATATATAAGTCTCTTCACAAAAAGTCGACCTCATTATGAATTTGAGCATTTGATATTTGGTGAAATTGGTCTGAGAGCTTGGCGTTGGAGAATTCAAGGGTTTGGGCTTAGAGATTGAGGAATCTTCAGGTTTAATGGCAATCTGAAGTGGTGCAAGATCCACTAAAGTTGCTGGGTTAAATAATCAGATTCTGAAATACAACTGATCAAGAAATTGCAGATATTTTCTGAGGAAATCAAGAAGGAACTGATGGAATGAGATTAAAGAATGCTTGATTGGCTGGAATTGAAGATTTTAGAGATTCCATGATTTTTTAAAGATTGCTACAGTAATCCGTACCGCCGCTACAGTGATCCGTACCGCTGCTACAGTGATCCGTACCATTTTGTGTTTAGTTTGCAAGCATATTTGTGGCACTATTTTGGTATTTTGATGCAATCTGGGCTATCAAATATAATTGCAAGAAATCGATTTTCAGAAGGGTCTGATATAAAAATTCCAGATCTGAATTATGACAGCATTCTTTGTTTTTTTCAGGTGTGCATGTGCAACCCTCACAATTGTTAGTACATCTATTATCTTGTTGAGCAATTTCTAGCCTTAGATTGCAAATCTAAATCATAGTTTTTTTAAAAATTATTGTTGCAATTTCAATTTCCTGTGCATTTCTTTCAAAACCAAGAAAATACAAAAAAAACACATATTTCAAAAAAACAAAAAAAAATCTTTTCCAAGGCAAGTACTTTCAGCAGATCTGTATTTTGGCTTGAGAGGCATCGAGCTTCTTACAGTGAGCAAAGAGACAATGGTGGAATCGATCCCTTAACATCTTGAGCTACAAGTTACAACAGAGGGTGCCGAAAGCTAGAGATACAAAGGAGTCGATCCCATGACAGTCACAGGCATGGTTGGTCTCATATTCCACCGCTAAATAAGCTGCTCACACTTACAATGACGCATCTTTTTGCACGGCCCTTTTGCTTTTCTCATTTTTCTTGATTTGTCTCCAGATCTACCCTATCCCTACAATCACTTGTCCCCCAATGAGATTCAAACCCTCGGCATTAAAGCTGCCATAAGCATGCCATGCTTCTGTAATCATTCCACTAAGGATGTACCCTATCATGGTTCTATGAAAAGCCCAGACAGACCCACTGGAAATCCTAGACCCTAGGCAAACCCAAGGTCATCCCAACCTTGTATCTGGACCCAACCAATATGCCACCTAAAACTACTGAACCCGGCTTCTTCGTTTATTAGTGAAAGCTCATAGTCACAAAGGAAAAAGCTTTTACAATTATTCCATCAAAGATGTTTAATACATAATGCATAACCTCTTACACACATAAAACCCTATTCCCTAGCTAAAATACATTTCACATCTAAGTTTGAAGCTATATTGTATGATGTGGTGAGGATGTCATTTGAAATGTATAAAATCAGTGTTTAAAGGTTCTCAAACCTTGCAGAATCTGTAGAAGTAGTCCCATAAAAGCAATAAAGTTCATAGGAACACAAAGATCTAGTGAAAAATATTATAGTTGGTTCCTTCCTCCAAACGTAAAATATAAGTAGATAGAGAAATTTACACTAGAAACGCACGCCTATGACACCATGCAAACATCCAATATCTATTAGGGGATGAAAAAAAAATGTTTACCTGCTAGCAGCAGAACTGGGTCTAGATAATTTGATTATGCGTTGAGCAAGAGACACCATTGTTAGTGACCTCATTGCACAGAATTCTGCAGAAGATTTCCACAGCTGCAAACCGCCAACTTCATGCATCAGAAAAAGATTCAAATAATCAGATAATGTGCATTACATCTTCATTCATGTCCTTAGTATTTACCTCAAATGTAGCTCGCCAACCAGGAAGGAACAATGTAAGAGAACCTCTATCACCAGGCAATCCTGCAGCTACACTAACATGTTCGGGTTTTGAAATATTCAATTCCTCTATGAGTAGTTTATCGAGATGATCATCGACACCCCACAAATGTAGAAATGACAAGCTCATGCGAAGTAAATGGCCTTCAATTGTTCCTAACCATGCGTTTTCTTCCCAACAGTTTGGATGATGCTCTGAATCTTTGATCACAACTTGAGGATCCTTACATGGCATGTTACAGGAATTTTGAGTTTGACTTTCTATTCTGGATGTGTGCGAAGATTCTACTGACAAATCAGATTGATTATTTTTTATTTCATGTTTCTCAAGAACTGGTAACTGTATTAGATCAGAAGCCATCAAAGAAGAAAGATCGAATTGCAAAGCAGCTACACCAGGATAAGGGCATGCTCCTTTGATTTGCCGTTGCTTGTTACTAAGTATCTTCTGTGAGGAAATTTGATTTAAGTAGCTGCTACCATTAGCATCTCCAAAAGAAGATGCAGGTGATGCCACCTTCACACCTTGACCAAGAGCCTGCACCATTTTAGATGAAAGCTTCTCAAAATTCCCTTCACTTTTTTTAGTAGTCAAATCAACCCGATCAGTTGATCCACTTACTCTGCCCAAACTTTTGGAGCCAGCTGAACCCAGCCCCTCCTCGGGCTTTATAGTCCCATTAAGATGAAGATTTGATTCTTCATTAGAATGAAACATCAATGATGATGCAGATGTTGATCCATCAAGTACTTTGCTTGTAGTAGAATTAATGTGAATACATCTTAAAAAATGGTCAAACATAGAATGCGCTGCGGCACCCTTAAGAATTCGTTCACGAACACCTGATTTTACATCCCAAATATACAGAACATCATTATGGCCACCATGATTAGTATACTGCACACATAAGCAAGCAATATATCCTCTCACATAATCCCAAGCCACCATCTTTGGACAGCTAGGGTGTCCTGGAAACATTCTCTCAACATTTAATGTCTCAAGGGATGAAAGTGAAACACAAGCATCATCAGAAATGCTAAGGAAACATTGTGCCCAAGGACGGTCCGCCCAAGGTGCTGGCAACAATATCTGGCGCACAGGGGCAATATGCTGATGCATTATTGAAATCATACTGCCACCCTCCAAATCCCAAACACGTACGGTACAATCCATACTTCCTGATACCAATACATGTCTACTGCTCTCCACTGGAGTAACTAGCACTTTATGTGCAGCTAAGCAAAGTATAGGACCTGTGTGGCCTCTAAAAGATTGCAATGCCATAATTGGGTCATGCTTATTTTGTATATCCTGTCCTGCAGAAATACAAGGACAAAGACTTTCAAACCTTACAAGTTTTATCTCACCATTACAGAACCCATATACTAGAGCAAAAGGAATAGAGAATTTCCCTGACAGAATCATGGCAGATGTAATAATCTTGCTTCTTTCTATTAATTTTGCATCATTTCTGCTAAAACAATCAATGGAATTGGTCTTCCTCCCTAAACAACCTGAATATTCAGCATCACCAGAACCCACTTTTACATCCTTCTGTAGATTCCCTTCAAAAGAACCAGTCTTTTCTTTACTATTGTATCTTGGACTTATGTCAGCATAAGATGAGTAAGAAGTTTTTGACCAGTCACCCCAAAACCCACCTTGCCCTAGCATAACTGCCATGCAACACTCATCTAAAAGGATATTACAAGTGCTTACTTTTAAGTGTGCATCCAAATCTCTCTGGCTTTGGATGCAACTTGGAGCATGCAAAGGCAACCAAATAGTAATGTGTGTTTCTCGAAACATAGTCAGTCCAAAGTCTGACCTCACAGATTCTATACGGATGAGATAATCTTGCATCAGATCAAATTTGATACATAAATCACCTTCAAGAACATAAGAAATTGGGGGCACCTGAAATAGAGCCCTGGCATAAGATGAATGCCCCAACTGCAAAATGCCATATATAACTGCTGCCCCTTGATTGTTCCAAATGACAACATTAGTTATGATGTTAGATTTTGTCTCTGCAACCTTTAACTCATCACATTTATAGTTACCTTCGGTTAGGAACATGCCTCCTATCAAGAAAGGTTGACTTGAAAGACCTTTCCTACAAAGCACACTATCAACACAAGACACGTCTATTAAAACACCTCCATCTTTGGAGGATTTAACTATCCATCGACTCTTAGATATCAACAGTATAAGATTCCCATTTGGTGCAATTGATGCAATCCTTGCTCCATCAAAATTGGCATTTGTTGAATCTATGGATAAAACATGTGTGTGATCAGTTTTTTCTGAATTCTTTGTTGCTTCATTGGCTGTAATATTTTCCTCATTAAGTTCAAAGTATTGTATCCTTCCAAAAAGATCTGACACCATGACCAGTTTAGTTCTTTCTGACATCATATCAGGGACAACTACCATTGAATTTACTGCCCCTATTGATAAAAATCCATGAAATATAACTTTCAAGATATTGAGATTCAATGAGTCCACAATCACAATAGCACATTTTGCCATCTTTTTCAAGATTCCTTCTCTATCAAGGGTAGCTTCTTTGGTGCTTGTTCCTACATTTCTATCCTCAATAACCTCACTGGCATGGCATGTCTGTGCTTGCCCTGCATTAACACAAGTGCAAGCAATGCAAACATACCTCCGAGAACTAGGAAGACAAGACAGTACAGATAAACTACCAACCCATGGAGGCATTTTCCGCCTTCGTCTACAGTGCCCAGTAAGGCTGTTCCATGTACACAAGACACCATCAATACAGGCACTGATCAGAGCTTCACTGGTTTCAGAGGGTAAACATTTTTCTACCAAGCTGTGTGTGTCTTTATAATCATTACCCGGTGTGCATATTGCCAAACCAGCGATAGATACAGCATGGCCACAAAGCATTGCTACTGGCCAAATTTCCTGCTACATAAAAGTGATAATCAAGATGTTGTCATGACAATTTATCTGGCAAGAGACACATTTTTGACAAATAAACACCAGCATATATAAGTCCTCTCATGGAATCCTTAAAACTTTATGAATACTGAATATACTTATGTCACACAATAAAGCCGTGCATTTTATAACCTTAAAAATTGCCTGATATGATATGGTAGCAATAGAAATTATAACTAGCATAATACTGTATTTTCACTAATTTGTCTAGAAGTATTCCCTGCAGCATAAGGGAGGAATAGCAATGTCCCAAGATTTTTCTGATACAAAATGTTGTTTAAAATCCTTTTTGTTGAAGTTGGAACTGTAAGGAAAAAAAAAACAACAAATTCCTTTTTATCGCAATTTCTCCATTCCTTAATTAGAGGTGCAATCCCAAGGAGATAAGCAAGTGTTTTTTTTTCAAAAATCATTGAAATTGTTGCCGATCTTAGAATAATATTATTAAATGTTTGCTAATGGAAAAAGATAAAAGAAAAAAAAAATTAACAATAAACCCATCATAAGGTTCGTTTTTTTTTGCTTCAATAGTTTCTTCTTTGCTAAACTTTTGATATGAAAAAAAAGGTCATCCAGTTATTCAAAAACAAGATAAAGAAACTCCTAAATAGAAATTTAAAAGATGTTGAAAGTTATCATGCTAAAATTCTTAAGGCTGCAGATGCTATACTCACCTCACATGCTAGATGATATTTAAAATTGCACTCAAATAAGGCTTTCCCAAACAATGGACTGAAAAACTCCATTGTAACTATATACAAAGCAGGATGGCAACCCCTCTAATTACAGAGCAATAATGATTTCTCTTTGCTCACTAAAATTTTTAGAATCATTTTTGGAAAGGAAATAAGGGAAATGGTTAGATGACAACAGACTAAGAGCTAAGTGTCATGGAATTCCGAAGTCAATATTTCATAGATATCATATGCTCACACATAGGACGACCGCTAAAGACTCTTGTAATAACAAAGATATATTGGATTGCTTTGTTGATTGCAGAAAATCTTTTGACATCATTTTCAGGGAATATCTTAGGAAACATATGACAGAGATAGGAATTCATCCTGAGCTTAGAATGGCAGAATATAGTCTATATGAATGACTCATTGCCAGACTTAAAACCAAGAAAGGTTGGTCAGAGAAAACTCACTGTAATATATTAGTTAAACAAGGTATTACTTTTGGAATAAATGTGATTAAGAAAAAACGCAAAGGAGCCTGAGCACAGTGATGAGTTCAGACAAGAGGCAGCAGCAGAGACTGGTGGACACGGACAAAAGATGGTGTGTTTAGTGCCGAAGCCTGCCTTGAGAGAAGATCAAGCAATAATGAAGCAGCTAAGTTTCACGGATTGGTGCAAAAAGGAAGATCCATTATATTACTACCATACACCAATCAAATTTTCTTACTTGCTAACCCCCATGCTTGTTTAGAAAACAATTAAAAATTCCTCAAACATTCCACAGAAAATTTGATCTACTTATTAATGCTGATGCCACCAACTTGAAGTAGTTCATTGCTATAAATAAATAGGACTTGATCTTAACCATAAATATGCTCATTGTTTTGGTGTCAACAGTGATCATCACAAGATACATATTACAAACCATCTCCACTTTCACTGACATGAAAAGAACACACTTTTACAGTTTTTTAATTTCTTTGTACAACCGATCGGATCTAGAGGCATTCACTATTTAGGGCACAATTTTCTCAGCGTTGCATTTATTTAAGCAAAGTTGATGCTCGTAATGCCAAATTTTATTAGAGAGGCATCACATATTAAGGCCTCCTTATAACAGCAGGTGGACCGGATAACCAACTGATGCACACTTAGCAAGACACTTGAATTCCATCTTTGATTATTTATCCAGCCAAATGGACCAGAACTGTTAATTAAATCTTACTGCACCTTGGAATTATGAGATTCTCGTTTATACAAAGTCCAAGATGATTTCAGAAGATATCCTTGGCTAAATAATATTCTGTTTTAAATTGAATTTCCACAAATAAACATTTGCCAAAACTCTGATAGACAAAAGTAAGTGTGTAGAAGATCATCCAGAGGAGTTTTGCCAAATATTTTATTTGTTTTAAATTGAACTTCCACAAATAAACTTTTATGCAGTTCATCCAGAGGAGTTTTGGCAAATATTTTATTTGTTCTAATTGGCAAGTGTGTAGCTGATGGTACCTAAACCACAGTTAACTTAATAAAAATCAATTATTCATTTTGGCTTGAGCCACAAGTGTCAAAGATGCTAAAAAGGATGTGTTTAGACTAAAAAATCACTTATCATCAATTCAGACACTTAATTCTTTTAATCAATATCATAACTAGATGGAACAGTTGTATAACTTGCATCCAAAGTTGGTCCATGAAAGGTCCCAGTCGAAAATTCCCAATGTTGTTCAAGTATTCTTGTGTTTCTGAGAATGATTTGCTCTTTAGAGGAGTTCAGGGGTTCTGTTTTAGTCAAATTTGTAACAAAATGGTTCATGTTTATCAGTCTTAAAATGAAAAATGGACTAAGTGTTAAAAAACTTGCATAAAGAGGCCTCAATCACATTCAGATTTAGATTTTTAGGTTTTTAAGTTGAAGACCAAATACACGATCAAATGATAAACACAAGGGTCTTTGTTCGAGTGTAAATGCTCATTGTCAATACCATCAATGGGTAGCAAAGGCCAATCGAGTGATCAAAGGCAGTTTTACAAGGGTTTATGAATGTCTTTGATTGGGCTTTCAAAGATTGGTTCATCCAGTCATGACTCTTAAGTCCGAATGGCCACACAAAGGCTATTGACCAGTAATTTGGATGAACAGGCCAATCAACAAAGTCGAAACCACTGATTGAAGACATTAAAGTGACAAAATATGAGGGCCCATTTGCTCACTCAGCCATTGGAAATCATTTATCTTTTGACCTAGAGGTCTGAAATCTTGCAGGTCAGATGTGAAGGAGACTGCTGAATATTATGAAGAGCCCCTTCAATCACCCAATCACCCAATCACCCTTCTGTTGTACCCAATCCGAAGCTCGGATTGTCACACAAGTCTTCGTCATTGTCAAAGTGGCATATGTTGTTTTTTGCAATCAAGTCAGTTATCAAATCCAGTGTTCATATCGCCATAGTCCAAATGTCAAACTATCAAGTCATATCAAGTCCTTGTCTTTAACATCCGTCTTGACAAAATTCAAAACTTGATGTCAGGTTACCCATTATCTGTTTGTCATCGTAAAAGATCGAAAAAATCACCAAGTCATGGTCTTCGTTAAAACTTGTTGTTCCTTGCCGATAAGGGAGTGGTTCGGTGGTTAAGCCGCTCGGTTCTAGTGGCAGCCACCAAAGTTCAAACCCCCGCTGGGCCAATGAGCTCACAGGCTTTACGCCTTCGCTGGGCCAACGAGCTCGCGGGTTTGAAGTGTTCTTGCTAGGGGATGAGGTCCCCTGTGTTGTGGCCTCACCAGTTCATTGCTCTGGGCAAAAGCATTCGCATGGAGCCGGAGGGCGTGTCGCACCAGCGTCGCCGGTCACGTTAAAAAGTTTACCAGGCGCATTATCTTTAAAAAACAAAAAACTTGTTCCTCTATCGTCATTTGTCAAAATTGTGAAATAATTGTTTGCAATTAAGTTGAAATTCCAATATTCATGTAGTTCCAGTGTTCGTTACATCGAAGTCCCAATTGTCGTATTTTTGTGTTGTGTTGTCATAACTTCATGTCGATTTTAATAATTAATTATTAATTAATAATTATCTTTTGATTAAAATGATTATTAATTATTAGTTATTGTTAAAATTGAAGTTATAAAATTTTATTGTTTAAATTATATTTATTATTAATAATAATTATGTTAAAATAATAATAATTTTTTTAATAAAATATTAAAAAAAAAATTAAAAAGCAAAAAAACAGAAAAAAAAAGGCAAAAATGCCTTACAAGCACTTCACACGTGCTAAGGCAAAGTTAAATAAAATCAAAACATGACCTAAGCGCCTTAGGAGTGCATCATAGGCACCATGTCAAAGAAGGTTATAAAATAAAAGCAATCCAAAGCACTTCCAAACATTCCAACACGTCATTTCAAATAGAAAAGCGCCTCCCAAGGAATTCACACGCACCTTTACAAGCAAAGGCAAAACAAAAAAGCAAAATCATCAAAGATCAAAGGCACGCCAACAGTCAAACAAGGTGCCTAGTCAGCAAACAAAAGATTGCAAAAGAAAAAAATCACCTCCTTCATCCCTCAGACACGCCTTCACAAACGCATAAGTGCAATCATCTCCAACCAAATGCACCATTCAAAGACAGAGGCGGTAAAACAAGTCAACAGGGAGAGTGGAGATTGAAGAAGGAATCATGCCTATATGAGATCAAAGCGCCTTCACAAAAGATAAACTGTGCCCAAACAAAGGATCCAGGTCAGCACTCACCAAGGGACGTGTCATCCAAACTTTCTATGTGCCTATCCAAAGGCATTTCAAAGGAGAATCGTGCCCAAACAACGAAGTTCACGCGTCTCAAAAGCACCAAGGAAAAAAGCACATGTGCCTTTTTTTTAGGAGACCAATCAAAGGATGAAGGCGCATACAAAGCACAAAGCGCTCCAAGAGAATTTCAACGCACCAAAAATCTTAGAAGCAGCAACCAAGCTAAAAGCACTTCAAATACAGACTCACACACACTCCAACAAAGGATGTGGCGATGGCGAAAAGGAGAGGTTGCGCCACTAGCAAAAGAGTTAGTCAAAGACAATAAAAATCAAAGCAGAAGTCATCGCCTAGCCAATTTAAAGATCCAATCAGCAATAAGGAAATTAAGAAGGGAGACAAAGCCCACACAATACCAACAGCCACAAGTAATTTCACCAATGCAAAAGCATCTCACAAAGACATTCAACGCCTCCCTCACAACCCACTTGCATCATTTCAATGTCAAACCAAGTTTAGGTGTCCAAAATCAAAATATTTGAATAAACACACCTATGCTGAAAGCAAAGTCAGCAGTAGGAAATAAAAGTTGACAAAAATGGTTAATATCAAAGTCCAATCAGCTTTCCCAAATCAGCATTTGAACATCCAAAATCACGCCTAGAAAGAGAGGTCTACCATCAGTCTCAGTTAGCTTTAAAGGGATCTATATGAGGGCAAAACAAAAGCAAATAACAAATCAAAAGATATATAGCCAAGTCATACAAAGGAGTCTTTCAAAAAGGATAAACATGTCTCTAAAACCAACATAGATAAATGAAAAAACCAAAGAAGTAGATCAATCGAAGAAATGAATTTTCATGATGTTCACAACTTCATTGAAACAAGGAGATAAGAGTTTTCAAGTGCTTTCGAAGTATCAGCCATGATCAAGGTTCAGAACAGAGGAGCTTCATCGAAATCTCAAAACCACCTTCAAAGCAACTCTATTTTTAGCTCGCACTAAAAATAGATCATGATCATTTTTTTAGGAAAAAAGCACATTCAGAAAGTTGCTGTTTTTAGCATTCACTATTTATAGCATCAACTAGAGTTGACTCTTGTTCTCCTGTCATGCGACAGATGTGAGCACAGTCATAGATTGCAATGAGTTCGATCTTCAATTCAACTAGAGGATGCATGTTTTGATCATCAGTTGAGCTACAGTTGCATGTTTGTGATTCAGATTCAATGGAGCAGATAGATTGTAATAAAGTTTGCATGTCCTACTACAAACAATAGTCAGCTAGAATAGGAGTTTAGTTATTTTATTTTCCTGCAAGCTTTGTAAGTAGTATAAATAAGTGCTTTTGCACATAGATTAGGGGAATTAGGATTCATTATTCAAGATTATTCATCATCAAAGTAGAATTCAGTAGTATCAGAGTTAGAGAAATCAGTTGTATCAGTGAATAAAAATCAATAAAACGACAATTCTCATGCCCTTATTACACTAAAATTGCTAATTGTCTACTATTTAACGTGATTGTGATCTTGTTGTTCATTCAATGACATTTATTATGCCTGTTTTGCTGATGAATGTTTATTGAAATGTGTCGTCATTTGTGCTAAAAGTTAAATCAATTCAATGAATATGTGAACTTTGTGTTGCAGGTGAAATTGAAATATAAGTCATGGCTTTGTACCATCTTATAGGTGATTTAGCCATGGCATTCGCGATTATGTGCTTATGTGTTAATCGATCCAATATGTGTGTACTTGCCATGCTCAGCCTCTAAATTTAACTGAATAGTGCAAGTGTGTAGCCGTAGGTTTTAATTATAGTCAAACAAGCACAAATCCATGCCACGTGATTGAAAACACATTTTAGCCTTCCGCACATCGCAAAACCAAAAAGATTGCATATTTCTATTTTATTCAACATAAGCGTGAAAACACCTCTGAAAAAACACTGTAAAGTCTGTAAATTGCAAGTGCATGATGTACAGTTTTAGATTAGGTTTTATTTTATAGGGAGCTTCCCCATCTAATTTGAAGAGTGGTTTTACCGCACATCTGTTCCGTTTTGCATCACACTGAAAGATGCAAAATAAAACACCAACACCTTCTAAAAAGGGAACCCACAGCCCAATTTTCAAATGAACAATGGTCATTGATCTATTTGATCCACAACGAGGATGATCCTACATGTGCCATGGGTCCTAGAACAGATGATGAGTTGCTTGATCAAAATGTCAGGCTTAGCAAACAAAACAAGGCAGATCAAATTTCACCATAGATATCAAGAAGGGCCACATTTTTTGACACCCAATCACCTAGCCACCATTTATTGTCTGACAGATGGCATATGAAATGTTGATCTAACCAATCAAGTCTCACTGAATCGATGTCCATCCCCACAAAGCGGAGCCAGAATGAGTGAGTGAAGCCAATTTGAATTCCAATGGGTAATTGCAAATAGATACGGCCTGAGTTAAATGCACCCACCATTAGTGTGCCCTTTCTGGGAAGGCTTGATAAAACCTAAGAAAATCATTTGCATTTCTCGCCAAGTCATTTGCAAATTGATTCCAAACAAGCTAGACTGTTTCAGAGCAACCAAATAGCCAAGTTTTAGTGATTGGAAACACAAAGGACAAACAAAACTAGGGAATTACAACAAATTTGAGGTGAGTGACTGGATACTTGACCTAGATATTTGAATTCCAGTAGTCTACTGAATTTGAAAGTGTGAACTTTTAAATGCCTTACTGTGAGAATTCATAGAAACCCTAAGTTAAGATGACTGCAAAGAAGAGCTTGAGCCTGCTACCAGTCCCAATGAGCCTGAAACTTCTATGATATCAACCAAGAAAACAAGAACAGCACTAGGGAAGGAAAAGGAAGAGAACCCTTGGAAAATTTTCAAGGATGCAAGTGTAATGCCTCTCTAGTTATGGTTTTAATTTAACTACAATGCTGGTATAAATTAGTATTATTTGATCATTTAGTATTGCTAATTTTCTATGTGGTTTAGAATTAAAGTGCAAATTTAAACAATAGAATAATAGGTAAAAGCTACTAAAGGCAAAAACTACCCATCCAATGCTATAATTAACCTAAGTGGGTTGCTTTGCCTTTCTATGGTTGAAATTAATTGTAAAGAGTGCAAGAAAAGTGTTATATTTTATAGATAGGTTAAAATAAGTGTTATAAAGTAGGAAAACTGAGATCGAAATAAATAGAAAAAGATGTTATTTCGGGCTAAATGCATTAAGAAAGGTTGAAATAGGCATTAGGAAACTCCAGTTAAAAGTTTAGAAAATTTTTAAAAAGAAGTTTCCTTGGCTTCCCAAGCCCTGTTTTTGCCAAAAACACCCAGACTGCTCCTTTTTCCAGAAATCAAAGGTTTGGTACTCTGCTAGACCATCCCTATCCCAAAAATCCGCAGTCTTTCCTTCTGCTAGATCACAGATTTCTTTAATAACCCATGGTCTGGTCTTTTTTGGCTCAGATTGTACCTATTCTTGAAAATCAATGATCTGTTTAGGCCAAAGACTGAAAATCAACAATCTGATAGTGACCTAGACCATGGATTCCTCTGATAACCCATGGCCTCCTTTGTATGAAGATGATGAATCTGTAACTTTCTAGAATTGTGTGAATTGCTTATCAGACACTGTATATGCTATTTTATGACATGTTTGATGCTTTGAAATGAAGAATTGTATCCTAAAACATGTAGTAATTAGGACAATTACATGGCCATCATTGGATATGTAGATAGTCCAAAATAATGGACCCTAGCTAATCCTAACCCTAATCCTATTCCTATTTCTAATCCTATTCCTAAACCCTAATTCCTATATCTGAATCTAAAAACTAAGACACTAATTTTGAAAACTGATTTGGATTCACAATCCAATGTGGAAGGACTGGGGCTCAGTGGCAGAGGATTGACAGGTAGCTGGCCATTAGACACAGTGGCATCTCCAAGCTGGCTCCCGCGCTAGGTGATGGGGCATTAATTTTAATCATAACATTGCAAGCCTGTCAGTTAACTCGCGATTGCCTTCTCTTTGATAGCAGAATAATAATGAAGAGGTGATATCAAATTCACTTGGTTCTAGAGTCTTCGACAAGCGAAGGGCCGAGAGGGAGCAATCTTATATACCGCTATTTCTCTTCATTTCTCCAAACCCCTGCATAATTAGATTTCCTCTTTCACAATGGAGACCAGAACAAGATTTGTGGCATGGATAGCAATTGAAGGAATGGTTTGCCTGGGTTTGGATAATCCAATCCAATTAGAAAGCACAGTGAGGCAACTGGCTTTCAAAGGGGCAATCACGGATCATAGGCTGAGGCATGTGTTGCGGTTTAGTGATGACTTATCTCTTGCTGCGATCAAGATGGTTCTCGGCAGGAGATTCGTGGATGGAGGCGAATTCTACATAACGGATTCCACCATTGCTTCTCGTTTCTTCGCAGCAGTGTTGGATGCAGGTTTTTCCAAAGGTGAAGCAGGGCAGCTTCTCAGGAAGCTCTTCAAGGAAAAATCCATTGGCGGTTTGCAGGAGACCCTCAGAGCTGCCTCTTTAGGCACTGGTATTCTGAGGCCAGCAGATTTCCACCTCCTTCAGAATGTGGATGAAGTCATTAGATACTTTCCCTTCCTACTCGATTTGAAAGGCATGGCATTGATAGCTCACAGAGAGCAAGTGGAGGCCGGTATAAGCTTTCTGAAGAAGCAGTTGCAAATGGAGCCGGTTGGGGAGGATTTCAAGTGGGTAGATGATTTTCGAACCCTAGCCACCAATATGGGGTTCATGTGATGTCGTTGCAGGTTTCTCATTTTCTCTGCCATACCAATGTAAATATGATATACAAATACTATATATTGGTCATAGCTTTAGTTTAGTTATGTCTGCAACAGGGGATATAATAATGCCCTGCGTGGCTTTTTCTTTGTGATTCCAAAGCTAAGGTTATTGGCCCTGTGTGGCCTTTTGATAGGGGTTGGGGTAGTTTAACAGAAGGGCATTTTGGCATTAGCCCTGTTCCTCATTCGGCCAGCTCAAGAGGCTGGTTTTTGGAACTTCATATTTCTATATAATACAATACTTGGCTTATGTAATAAAAAATAAATTAAAAAAAAACTGATTTGGATTATATCAAAACCCTAAATGAAATTATTGAATAGTAATAAATGCGTGATGACTAATTTTATGTTATTTGTACAATGAAAAGTGAGTTAATGATGGTGTGTGAAAAAAATGAATGATGCTATTGGATTATTGTGTTGGATTGGATGGGTGTTGATTCTTATCTGTGCCATTTGAACAATATCGTGTTGTGTTTTATATGTATTTTCTGGAAATAAGTTATTGAATGAATTTGCTGGTGTATTGAGCAATTGTATGTCATGTTAGTGTGGCAATTGAATTATGTGTATGCAAACCCATTTGTGAAATCTTAACACAAATTTATTGATGTGAATATTGAGCTTGTGGAAGGCTGGAGAGTACATGTAGCTTGCAAGTTGTGTGACTTAAAAGAGGATATATTTATACATACTTCTCCATATATGATAATTTGGCTGTGGAAACCTAATGTGTATACTGATCTGTTGTGATTTGATTGCTCAAAACTGAGGGAATGCCTCAAGGACCCAAAGAGGGAATGCCCCGAGGTATGTATTATTTATAATACTAAAGAGGGAATGCTTTAGTAATAAACTGTGGAGGAAATGTGCAGTTTATAAGTCACTGGCCAGAGCATTGTGGTCCTGAACCATTGTAGTCACAGGGATGTTGCAAGATCCTTTTGAGGAGCTGACCCAAAGTAGTCAAACTAAGTTAACCAAGTAGGCATGTATGTGTGGTACTGTTAGAATATTGTCATTGATGTCAAAGGAAACGATAGTGATGTCAAAAGAAAGAACATGCAATGATAGTCAAAGAACATACAGTGATTTATTCCGATTTATTCCTCTCTCTGTTGGCGCCCATAAGACAAAGTTTAAAATAGCGCCACAATATGGATAAAGCAAAGAGCTACATTTAGAAGTTACTTATGGATAAATAAAAAACAGCGTGGAGTGTGGTAAAAATCAGAGTGCCCCATAAGTTTGAAAAAGAAAGCAAAGATTTTGGTGGCCTCCACAAGATTTGGTAAAGCAAATAAGAAAGCAAATCTGTTTTAATAAAGATTTGCATGCAATTTCAGCGCCATTTCTGTTCTTAAAAAGAAACTTATGCTTTTATTTTGACAGCGCCACATATAAGAAGGAAAAAGCCTTTTTAAGATGAAATGGTGGGCCATGCTATCTTTTTGAAAACAGCGAACAGTTTTTGTTTGCATGATACATTTCTGAATTAGAAAAAGAAAGTAGAAAAAGGAATTCAATCAGTTTTTATGTAATGTTAAAAACAGAAAAAGATTGAGTCATGTGGTAAGCGCTAATAAGGAAAAAGTGGATGGTGCTGCATGTAGAGACAAGGGTCCTATGTATTTTAAAAGATTGTTTGATACAAGTTGATGTGACTTTTAATGATATATTCTAATATTGTTTCAAAAAAAAAAAAAGGATATCGGCAGAGGTGCGTATTTGTGAGCAGAGCAGCATCTACAGAGCTGATCATTCTCATTGATATGGTGTTTTGGGATATGTATACAGGATTATAAGCAGAGATAAAGAAGTAGATGAAAAGAGTACTGAAGCAGGTCTATAAAAATTTATTATCAGCTGAGTAAAACAGTGTGCCTGCAATGTTGTAACTTGTAAGTGATTGTCCAATCTTCCATTAAAGAGGATATTTCACAAGAAGATTTAGTGTACCTACTATATTGGAGGTTGGCACCTCTTACTAAGTCGGTGCTCAAAGGGAGTTGGTGCTTCCAGTGAGTTGAAGCTCACTTTTGTAACCGAAGATTGATGTCTTCCGTAGGTTGTTGCCTACATAATTAATAAAAGCAAATACTTTGTTGTGGTTTTTTCCCGTAAGCATTTTCCACGTAAAACTGGTGTTCATTCTACTTATGATTCATTTGCATTATCAAGTGTAGAGCATTCTGTTTTACAAAGGGATTAAAATTGTTTTATACTGATTAAAATTGTTTATTAAATATTATATATTAATAATATATGAATATTAACTAATATACAATTATTATTAGAGGCATTCTCTACTATCGCTTATCATGATGTTTAAATCTTTAATTTAAACAATGCCTTAACATCGGGACATCACACCCCCTCTCACCCCTCTCAGTATAACTGTGATCTTCAATTGGTATCAGAGCAGGTTCCTTCGAAGTTAAGCCTAACAAGCTAGAAGGTAGATCTTGAGAAGCACACATGGATGGTCATGATGGATATGATTTCTCCTCAAATAGGGCTCCTTTGGTTGATGGAACTAATTATGCGTTTTGGAGCATAAGAATGGAAGCATATTTGAGTGCTCTAGGTTTTGATATTTGGCAATCTATTGTTGATGGTTATACAGCTCATGCAACTCCTCCAACTGATGTTGTTGGAAAGAAGCTTAGTGAATATAATGCCAAGGCCAAAAATGCTATTCTTTGTGGGTTGCCCGAATCTAAGTTTGTGAAGGTGATGCAATACAAATCTGCAAAAGAAATGTGAGATAAGCTGAAAAATATTTATGGAGGCGTCAAAGTTAAGAAGGCAAAGCTTCAAACTCACAGAGGAATGTTTGAAGTTCTCAAAATGGAAGAAGAAGAAAATATTGCTCAATGCCTACTTCGTGTGGATGAGATAGCCAATACCATTAGAGGTCTTGGTGAAGAGATCGAAGAATCCAAAATTGTGCAAAAGGTCCTAAGGTCCCTCCCATTGCAATTTGATGCAAAGGTTTCTGCCATTGAAGAAATGAAAGATCTTGACAAGCTAACGAAAGATGAGTTGCATGGGATCCTAATTGCCTATGAGATGAGAATTGTTGATCAATCATCCAAAGAGGAGGAAGTCTTCAAAGCTTCAAAGAAAGGAAAAGACAAGGAGCATGAACCCAGTGACAGTTCAAATGATGATTTAGACAATGAAGAAGCCCATTTCATGAGAAGGCTGAAGAAAGGATCGGGAAACTACAAAGGCGAGTTACCTTTCAAGTGCCTCAATTGCGGAAAGGTGGGACATTTTGCTTCCAAATGTCCATATGCAAATAACAAGCACAGCGAAAATGAGAAGAAGCCAAATTACTTGAAAAAGAGGTACCAAGAGACGAAGAAAAAGTTCCAAAAATCCACAAAGAGTCTCTACTCCAAAAAGCACAGCAGCTCATCAGATGATAGTAATTGAGAGTCTTCTATAGAAGAAATCTTATTCATGGTTAAAGAGGAAGACATTCCTAAAATTGATGTCAAAGAAGAAGAAGGAGAGCAATATGATGAAGACGAAGGAGAAGTGGACCTCGAAGCCAAGCTCATAAGTGCTCTAAGTGAAATCAAAAGACTCGGAAAGAAGAATCAAAATCTGAAATTGCAGCTGCAAAAAGAAAATGAATCAAAGGTCAAAGCATCACAAACTTTTGAGGAAGCTGAAAAGAAAATTGTAGATCTGAAAATTCAGATTGAAGAGGCCAAAAGGATCGAGGAAGAAGTGAGAAATCTTTTGAAAATGAAAGAACAAAACTGTGAAAAACTGGAATCTGAAATTGTTTCCTTGAGGAAGCAATTGAACAAAGCTATGACTCAAGCAAACAGGGAGTTGAAGAATGAAAAGAGTGCAGAAGCTTTGAACAACATCATCAATTCTCAAAAGTATACATTTGATAAAAGTGGCATTGGTTATGAAGAAGGCCAAAGTTCCAAAGAAGCTAAAATATCCAAAAAAACAAATGAAGATAAACAGAACAGCAATGCAAATAGTCTCAAAAATGAAAGAAACAAGGTAAAAGAAAGTCAGAAGGCAAGCTCATATTTTGAAATTAGAAATAGTGTCTTCAAAAAGCCTTTTCCATCCAGGCAAGCGCAAATAACCAGGTTTCATAACTCTTTTTATGGTTATTGTTTTTTATGTAGTCAGTTTGGTCATAAGGCTATGGATTGTAGGGTACATGCAAGAAATAATTTCAATCATAGAGGTAGGGATTATGAAGAATATCCTAAAAACAATTCTACATGGAACAAGAGCAAGAATCAAGGTTTCATGAATAGGAATCTGAATTCTTTTTCCCCTTTAATGAATTTTAATGTCATATGCTACAAATGCAATAATTTTGGTCATATTGCAAGGGTTTGTAGAAGTAATTTTGCAGAGTCTTCTAAACAAAATGAGAAGGAAGAGAAAAAGGCCAAGGAAAAGGAAGAAAATTCAAAAGTTTGGAGAAAGAAGAAAGCAAAAGAAAAAGAAAACTCTATGATCGTTCAAACAGCCCTACATGCACAGAATTAATGCGATCAATGGTACATTGATAGTGGCTGCTCAAGACATATGACGGGGGTGACAAGCAAATTTCTCACCTTGAAAAGAACGAATGGTGGAACAGTAAGATTTGGTGACAATGCTTCGGCTAAGATTTCAGGTAAAGGCACTCTTGTTCTAGATGACGGAAGAACAAAATTTGAAAATGTTATATTTGTTGAAGGTTTCAAACATAATCTTCTTAGTGTGAGCCAGATGTGTGACCAAGGACACACTCTTACTTTCAATTCTAAAGGATGTGAAATAAGTAAAGCAGGCAGATCCATTGCTGAAGCTAGTAGAGCAAGCAACAATCTCTACATTCTTAACAATATCAAAGGTGAGAAGTGTTGTATGACTCAAGTAGAAGAAGCAACTGGAGAAGAAGATGCCAAAGAATTCCCTCCAACAACTAAAAATGGTTCTCCTCTAGGATATGGATCATCCAATATCCCTCCTAGGCTTAACATAGCTATCTCAAAAGGCAAATCCAAGTCAGCATCCTTCTATATACTCTTTTTGTGTGTGTGTAAGATCCCCTACCAGATTTTATCTCAAATTTGTAAAAACTTTTGATTTTAAGTGTGCTGGCATTTCATCAAACACTTTGCAATGTGTTAAACCAATGTGATTTCTGAGTTTATGTGATATGTAGCAACTTGTTTAAGGTCTTGAATCATTTATCACCCACAAATGCTTCTCAAAGTCAAATATAAACAAGAGACGTAATGTCCCCTTTCTCTAGACAGAGTTAGTCTATCATTGGGTTCCCGTAGACTGACTATCCTGGTTAGGGAACCATGGTTAGCTTGACCTTGGATGTGTTATTCAGTGGTGTAGATGTGGTGGGTTCAGGGGATCCAGTTGGCAGTCCAGAGGTGGCATTGCTTACTATTGCCCATACTTTCTATTTTTAGTAAATTCGGGAATGGTGTCGTTTTAGGATTCTCAGACTTGGAGTGGATGCGTCTCGTCGAGACCTTTTCGGCGAGCTATAGAACATTGGATTCCAATATTATCTTGGTTCCTGTTTTAAAGTCCGAAAGTTGATTAATTTATTTAATTGGGACTTTAGTAATATTTGATAAAGTGACAGGAAAATCAAAAGAGTCACTTAAGTGAATGGGCGCCCACCTCTTGGGATAATAAAGTATTTTAAAATGAAAAGTTTCCCTCTCAAAGTGCAACACCCCTCTTGGAGATGAATAAAAGATGAAAAGTGAGTTTCATTTGTTATGCTTGATGTTATGAAATTGCTTGCTTTGGCTCTGCTAGGGTTTTGAGAGGGTTTGAAGAGATTTGAACCAAGGTGGCTTTTGGAGATGAAAACCTCCATTAGTAACAGCATTCTACAGGCATGAAATACCGTCCAAAGGTGCTTTGAGGCAAATACATCTAGTGTTTGCATTTTGTGCTTCAATGGAGACCGTTTGATGTGGTTATGAGGGCATACTGTTCATATCTTTCGCAGATTTATCGAGTAACAGCTGATGACAATGGAGTGAGGGCAGATTAGAGGGATTGAAGAGCAGATTGGAGCAGCCGTACAGTTCACCTTGCTGGCCATACCACAGCAGACCCAGCCGTACCTCTTAAGGGGGTGTTTGAGAGTTTTTGTGGCTGTTATTTATCCTATGTTGGTCGCCTAGACATTCTGGAGGTATTCAGATTAGAACAGAAATATTTGAACTGAGTTTGCAGCTGCCATTTCATTTGTGAGTACCTACAGTAGGTCGTACTATCTCAGTATGGGCCGTACTAGTGTGTGGCATCATTTGGGGTCTCGTGTGGGAATTCATTCCTTGTTTTAGGTTGATTTGGACCTTAGAGATTTGCATATCATTTTCAGACCAAGATCTTTCTTCTATTGCTGCATTTAAGGCATTTGTTTTCATGTATGTGGCTGGCCTATGCACAGAAGATGTACCGAACTGAAGAACTTATAATGGGCATGCAACTATAATTCGTTTGGAGTCATTTTATGATCTGGGTTGTTGATATTTTATTCATATCTATTGTACTTTTTCTGGGTTTTTCAATATATGCTCTATATTGTATTGATTCTGGCAAACACATCTCAAGAAAACGAAAACCCCTTATGCATCTTCTGTCTAGTCTGAAAGAACACATAAAAATAATAGAAATAACACTATTAAGATTTTAAAAAGAACCAACACGTACGGCACATTACAAGAGACATTTTGACAAATAGATTGCAATACATGGTATGTTGGAATACCTTGAAGATCAATGTATATGTTGCTGTTGTAAAAATCAGAATAACAGAAATTAACAATTCTCAAATCTAACCTCAAATATCTCTCCAAATCATGAAGTCCAGCTCCAAAGATAGGCGCCAGCTCCCAATACGTAAACCTCCCTTTTAAGGCAGCGCATTACTCTAAATAAGTCAGTGTCACATTGACCTTGCCCAAATGCTATGTGTACCACCCAATCACAAAGCAAGCTTCCCTTTTAAGCATGCGACTGAGGTCTTTGTTGCTGCGGATATTTTGGAGGAAGTTGCAGCTAAGGGAAAGGATCCCTCACAAGTCACCACCACCAAATCTGATTTCTCCAAATGTTGGACGCTAGGAAAAATTAGGGAAAAAGACACTAACCAAATCCCTCACAAACCTCGAGAATATTCAATAACCTCTACAAATTTATTACTGCTTGCAATCTCAATAAATTTGACAATATCTCTTCCAGGAAAACATACGCCAAAACCTGTATAAAATATATCTTTCCGTACCAATTTTGAACCTGCAACAATCTGCTCACCTGTGAACCTTAAATAGATTCACCTCTAGATTGACTAGGGAAGATCTTTCACTCCCGAAATCAATATTCCCAAGGGTTTTCGTCCTAGGGTTTTGCCGAACTAAAAGCTCCAGCTCTCAAAAGAGACTCCAAAATAACAAGATGTCAAGAAGAAGCAAAAATGAGTCTCCAACCTCCTTTTATAATTTCCCTTGGAACTTTCCTGAAGACATTTTTTAAAATTACCTTTTTAAAATATCTTCAACACAATATAGAGTGACTTTATAATATTTTACTTTTTGGCTCTAGCATAAGTCACTTTATAATAACATTATTAATTAAATACAAATTGTCCATAAAATTATAATTTGGGACAACTTTATTTAATTAAATGGATTATTCCCTCTCTGAAACTCCAAATTAGCCTACGGGAATAAAATAGGCTAAATGATCATCTTCGACGGCTAGGCCGAAGAAGGGGACATTACAGTGTGTGAAATGAGTTAAAGATAAATGTGCACACATGCCAGATCATTAACTACTGAGACAATGACTAGTTCCTCCTCCTAAAATAAATGTTTAATGAAGCCAAATATCTATTGAAGAAGATGCCAAGTGGGAAAGAACTCAAATGGCAATACATTGGAGCTCAAGTGTCTTTAAACCATAATAGAATCCCCATCCTGTGGGATTGATCTTGCCTCTATTTGCAAGTGCATCCGTACTACCACATGTTCCCACCCTTTGATGAGCACAATTTTGGAAATAGTTGTTCTGAGTCCCATGGCTACCTGCTTATCCTTATTCAATGGTTTTCTCTTGCCTCCAAATTCAGCCAAAGTAGTTTCTACCAAGATACTTTAGATTTGATACATATGTAAAAAACACACAAATTAGTGTTGATTTTATTCCACCCACTAACAACAATCTCTTTAATTTTTGTATACAACTAAAAATCTTTCACCAACTTTTTCAATTTTCCGCTCATGGTATCCACACCCTCATTAACATTTTCCAAACAACCTTGAGCGTCCATGTCACATACCCTAAGATGTCTACAATTGGATCAGAATAGAAAGAATGAAACAAACTTGTTCCCACCATATCTCATCAAGAATAGTGGCCTTGATCCTAATGTGTTTGATTGTCTTCATTTTTGCCAAATGCCACTAATCACACAGCATTTAATGCCCCTTTCACATCATTCGAGTGGTGCTAAACATTACATTATATGGAAAATAGAAAGAATGAAACAAACATTGTATCAGAAATAGAAAGAATGAAACAAACTTGTTCCCACATCTCATCAAGAATAGTGGCCTTGATACTAATGTGTTTGATTGTCTTCATTTTTGCCAAATGCCACTAATCACACAGCATTAATGCCCCTTTCACATCATTTGAGTGTTGCTAAATATTACATCATGTGGAAAATCTTGTTTTGCCAGCCTTCAAGATTTATGGTTTTGAGAACTCTTGAAAGATGGTATATGGTAGTGGCTGCTTATAAATATTTCAATTTCTATTACCCTGTTGCTACATCTTTCATACGTGATATTTCATTGTAAATTTCCTTTGGAATGATATTTAGGCTATATACAATAAATGGAAACCAAAAGCTATGATCATACCATGCTTCACTACCAATCAAGCAGCTTTTCATATTGGTGCACGGTTGATGATAAGTTGTACCATATTCCCAAGACCAACCTCCTTAATTGCTTCCACAATCACATTTTCAATGTAATATGTAATGCCTCTCTCATGGCCACAAAAGTTCATTGCTTTAAAAAATATGCACCCTAAGTAATGCAGTCTAAGCAAGGGGGTCCGATGAAGGACTACCCTACCTAGCAGCCTACAGATTTACTCACAATCACAAACACCATGCAGAAGCCAAAATGTTACTATTTCATTAATTTAAAAAACAATCTCTACCCTTACAGGCTACAATAGGCTGAAAGAAGCCTAACTCAGTACCCACAATCTCACATGCCCTGCCAATTGTGGCTCACAACAGTAAAACAACCTAACATTGCAGTGTTACCCAAGTCCTACATACAGACACAATCCAACCCTATAGTCCTCCTCCCAGACCTGCGCACAGACCTCTGCTTGTAGGCCCCTCCAATGGCTGTACGCTAGACTATCTCCCACAGGCTCCAAATCCTTCCTTGACTTGGTCTCTGTCCTTCCCACTACTCTCTTCCTCTCTTTATGAGCAATTAGTTTTTCCCTGTTTCTGTATCTGCTGCTCTTCACAGAAAAAGATAGGTGGTTTTATTTTCCCACTGTCAAGACAATTGCCCAATCATTTCTTGCCTCTTCTTGATCGGATATGTCTTTTGGTCTGCCCAGGAAAATGGTTCAACTCATAACAGTTGACCAAAAAGTCACATGATTTCTAGCAGATAACACTAAAAGAAAAATGTTTTCCCAAAAGATTATGACAGTCGCCATCCTAGAGAAGCTTAATGTTCGTGCACAGAAGAATAAATGCCCAAAAGAATAACAGCAGAAGCCCAAATGCTGCTGACATGGGAAAATAAAATGCATGACCAACAAACAAGATTGCCAACATGCAATTTCGCCCAAAACACCCACAACATCAGATTTCCTCAGCTTTTAAACAAGCCAGCTATTAGTTTGAGTGCCAACAAGGACATGCAAGCCTGAAAATCTCTTAATCCAATTATGACAGGCTGTACACAAGACACATCAGATGCCAGCTGTTATTTCCATTCAATCGGCTGCTTATTCATTCTGTAATCAATTATATTACCAAAGGTAATGATAATTGCTCCAATAGCACCCTGTACCAGCCTTTCAAGAATATACGCAATCTATACTGATAGCCTTTCAAATTTATCTTGTTGCTGAAGTCAATCCAAATACTGCTGAAGTTGTAGTGCTGATGAAGTGACTTACCTTGCTACAAAAGTCACAAGCAAGCTTGCTGACAAAGCTGACAGGGCTTGATGCCTTATAAGGGACAGTAATGGGATATTTATAGAGGCTCAAATATCTTTATACTGCTGGGCACAAATAATAAAGGGGAAGCAATAGTCCTTGTAGACGGGTCAGCAATGGCAATCTCCAAAGATGCAGATTCCCTAATCATAAAAGCTCATCCTCGAATCATTACAAATGCAATGGTCAAATGGATGACCCCTAATTGGAAGCTTGCACAGATAACAAAGTGGAAGCAATAGGCCTTATTGAATGGTTACAATGGCAATCTCAAAAGGTGTGGATTCCCTAATCATAAAAGGTGAGTTTCAAATCATTACAAATGCAATGATCAAAGCAAGAACCCCTGATTGGAAGCAAAAAGTGTCCTTCGGGAAGGAAGGAACCTCATTCCTAAGTTTTCAATGATACAGTTCAAGCACTGCTCCAGAGAAGCTAACAAACTGGTGACCTATTAGCAAATGCAGTAGTCACTCAAGCCTCTATTACCTTAGTATCCCTTGTTAATGATGATGGGTGGGATGGACTACAACCCTCTTCCTCAATGATCTCTTGGCTTAGCTTATAAAAGAAGGCAAGTGACTTTGATTCTCAATGAAAATCACAGTTTTAATATGAAAAGTGCATCCTGTGGATCCTTAATAACGGAAGGAATGAACATTGTAAGGCATATAAAAATATGATTGACCGGTTAATGAAATCTTCAATTCATCCAGATACAGTGGAATGTGGTTATACAAAAATGATTACAAGGTACAAACAAACAGTCATGTCAAACGTGGCTCCTTCCAAGATATTATTTCCAATTGCATTTGAGATGTCTGTTGTTATTATTAGTGTCTGGGTTTTCTAGGCTATCATTAGGCATTGCACTAAGATGATGAAGAGTTTAAGGAAGGGCGTGCTGCTAGGACAGAATTGGATAGATACTTAAAATTCATCTACACCGGGCCTATTATGTCTAGAAAAGAGCTCAGGACAGAACTGGATAGACACTTAAATGCCATCTACACGGGGCCTATTATGTCTAGAAAAAAGCTCAAGACTGTTTATGTCTTATAGAATGCTGAAATCTATAAAATGTTGAAAATAATGGAGGTCTTCCTAATCAGAGAATTGATAAAAGCAGAGGCAAAGAAGCAGGTCAGAGCATGGTACAATAGTTGAATCAAGGATTTGTGAGGGAGGAAAGAGCTGAGCCATCTACTGCTACCAATCAACTTGCTCGGCAGACGAGTCAATTCAGGGGAGCTGCTCCAAAGATTTGATGTGAGCATTTGCAAATGATTCTACTTTCGTGTTTTGATTATGTTTATGGTCTATATGCATGTTGTCTTTGAAAGGCATGGATAGCCTTTACATTGTATGGCAGGATGATGTGTTCTGGTAGTCACCGACAGAGCTGTAAGGTGGAAGTCTTTCAAGTTTTGTTGTAGTACCCGCCAGTTAAGCTAGATGAATTACATTTTAAGTTTTCAGTTCAGTTTATGTCGAAGATTTATTGGGTAGTTATCATACTCAGAATAGTGATTGTAAAAGCTCCAGAATTAATGAAATCGGGGCACTGGGTGCTATTTTGTGAATCCAGCTCCTTTATTTTATTGGGGAATTATATTTGGGGGGTGCAAGACCCAGAGCGACCCGCAATTTACCGAAAAAAAGGGTGCTTGATGTAAAATAATTAATGGGTTTTTCTCCTTTTTATTGAATCTTTGTTAGAGACCCACAAACCAATGAACTTTTAGAATGTTTAAGAATTACCATGTTAACCGATCCATTTTATTTTTTCTGCAATACTTTGCCATAATATGAGCGGGAAAAAGCTTCACAAACTTATTTCAAAAAGACTAATAATCGCTTATTTCGGCCTCTTTGCTACATAGTATGGAGTGGATTTCTATTGCTGCAACGGCTCCCATTACATCTCCACTACAAAATTTTAATGCAGTTGCAGGTTAGGAAAATAATAGGCGTCGCTGCGAAAACTGCACGGTTATTAAATTTACTTGCTGGCGATTAAAGCTTCCAGAACTTTATATGCAGCTCGAAATTGTATAGCAGATTTTTTTTTTTTTTAATGGCTACCTGTTGGGAAGAAAGCTTCCACCAGACGATGGCTCCATCTGATCCGCCGGTGTAGAGAGTTCGAGGATGATTAAGCACCGCAGTGGCCACAACGTGGTGGAGAGGAGGAGTGGATGCCCATAAGGCCTGCACTGATTCGCATCGCATGCTGAATTGCCCGATCTTCAAACAACTGCCATAGTAATCGGTTTCTATGCGAATGCTGGTAAGATGAATTTATTTGCAGTGTTCGTGAGGAAGTATAGCTTCTGTGTTCTCTTTAATATTAAAAAAAAAAAATCTAATTTAAGCAAAGGAAGAGCTAATATGTATATCTCGTAGAGGATTTAGCAGTTGTTAGGGTTAACTTTGCATATTACATGTTAATTTCAATGGTCTTCAATTTTTTACATCATCTTATTTGAAAGTTATTTGCTTAAATTTAATGTTTGGAATTTAACTTATTAAAAAAAATTATCACAAAGTGATGGATTTGAAAGATGGTATAAAATGTGTGAGGGACTAAAAATTAAATTGAAAGTTATTATTCCTCTTAAGGAGGAATACTTATGTGATACAATTAATTCAATTCAGTTGATCAATGAGAATTGAGTACTAAATTTATTTAGCAAAATCCCTAAAATTGAAAGTTAATTTTTTTATTTAATGATTTAATAAATGTAATTTATTTGTTGTGCTTTGTAATGATAAATAATGGATTTTTTTTATTTTTTAATTATATTAAAATTCAGTTGACCAATGAGCATTGAGGATTAAACTCATTTGACAAGATCACTATAGCTAAAGGACTGTGTGATCATTATTATTTATTTACTAGGCAGTAAAAAATGAAGTAGTATTAAGTACATGTTTTAATGGGTAGTAAATGCTCGTCTAAAGTGAAGTTAATGCAAGTGCAATGTCGAGTACTGTCAGTAGTCGTGTTAGTGTTAGGGGTTTATACCAAGTTATACATGCTAAGGCAATTCGTTATCTATGTTTTCTTTCTGCTGTTGTAAACTTTTGCGGAGAAATTTGGCGAGAAAATAGCTATTCATTTAGCAGATCCATATATTTCGTAGCATTTTTTTTTGTAAATTGTTGGCATTATTGGCTTATTTTCCTAGTAAATTACTTGAGACAGTGTAAAACCTTTTGTTATGGCTCCGGTTTTGGACGAATTCTACTTAATATCTTAAATTGTACACAAAAGTGCTTCTCTTCTTCATATTTTTTTGCCCAAGTTTATAAGAAATTTGTTATAGTTGAGGGTTCTAAAGGATTTCAGTTATTGCTTTGTGTTCGTTTTTGCTTATGAAGAAGTGTAACTGTAGGTCCTTGCTCTGTTTTTCTTAATGTGGCTATTTTTTATGGTGTGTTGCTCATTTAACAGATATATTTTTGTGGTAGCTTAAAATTTTGTTTGGAGTTTTGGAAGCATTATAGCTAATGTCTTTGGCCTTTTTATTTTATGACATTTTTTACTATAAATGCAGTTAGTCTTATAATTGCTATGCAAAGGCCCTTTTGTTTTATGACATTTTTAACTGTGAATGCAGCTAGTGTTATAATTGCTATGCAGAGAGCTCCACATACTCACAGTGAGACAAAAGTTTTCAGACAGTTTACAGTTTAGAGGAAGATAACTGCATAAAAGCATTTGCCTTGTCACGGGCTAAGGTACGGTGAAGTTAAAGAAAACCGCAAAACATCATTTTAGTTCCCTCTAAATTTTGTATGAGAAAAGGGTTAGGTTTTTCTTTACTATTAATTTTGCTAGTCCTTGTCCTAGGAGAGTTTATAGTGAGCGAGTGTTGTCGTAGTTGCAGAGTCCAGAAGCAGAGACGAGCAACCTGAGTTGAACGGTGGAAGCAGTGCAAATACCAAGGCTTTTGTGGATTTGTTGAGGCTTAGACACTGCAACAAATGGCTAGGGAGGCAGAGGTAGCCAACATCTGCCTATTTGGTCTAATTCTTATTTTGAAAAGACTAGTTGTTAAGTGTGTGTTCTGTGATTTTGAGCTGATGCCTAAATGTGTCCTCTGTGCAATATTATTAAATATTTTGAGCATTTGTTTTTTATTGTAAATATGCTAAAATCTCTAGGGGCTTTTTTTGGGTATGCTAGCAGATGGCTAGGGAGCCAGAGGTAGGCAACATCTGCCTATTTGGTCTAATAGTCTCGAGTCAAAAAATGTTTGTTTGCAGTGGCTTCTTATTTTGAAAAGACTAGTTGTTAATTGTGTGTTCTGTGATTTTAGGCTGACGCGTAAATGTGTGCTCTGTGCAATATTATTGAATCTTTTGAGCATTTGTTTTTTATTGTAAATATGCTAAAATCTCTAAGAGCTTTTTTTGGGTATCAGTCCTCGGTGGAATAATAAAAGTGAAATGACTTGGCAGGAAATTTTATTTGGTTGAGTGTTTTCATAAGAATCTTAATAAGTTTTGGTTGGTATTATCCACAGAAATGTTATTGCATATTTCAAAACAAAAATGATAAGGTATTCCAATGCATGAGGAGATTCTTTATGGAATGTCTCAGTGGTTTCACAGTTTCCACTTTATTGTAAAGGTTACTGTCACGTCTCATTTTTATGGACTATATTATTATTCTAGATTAATGAACATTTACCATTATTGTTTTACTTTGAGTAAGTTCCACATGTGTGAAGGTAATTATCGTGAAGTTATATTTGAGTAAATTAGAAAATTGATTCAAATGTTAAATATTATTGATGTGATTATAATGATTTGCTTCGGCTGTGTTTTGGAGACACTAACCTATTAACGTCAAGTTTAGTGTGAATGAATGTAGGTACTCATCAAAGACGAGAACATGGTTAGGGTAGAGGTGTTCTATCCACTTGGCAAGAACTGATGGGATGGTTAACCTGTTGGAAATAGTCTGGACAACTGAGAGGGGGGGTGAATCAGTTGTCCCTAAACTTTAACCTTTTCTGAACCTTTTAAATCTTCTTTATAATCAAATTAATGATGAAAATATTTAAGCATAAATCAACATATGAGCAAAAACATCATGAACACACAACATCTGAATTTTGACATGGAAAACCTGATTAAGGGAAAAACCACGGTGGAGGTTAACCCACAAAAATGAGTACCCTGTTAAAAGTACTTAAGAAAATAGAAGGCATATGCCTTCAGGCGCACTGCCCAGAGCTCACTACTCAAGAAGAGGCTCACTGCCTATAAGAAATTATGATTTATACAGAAATAATGAACTGAGAAATAGCATCTACATTCATGCCTGAATCAGTCCCTTTGAAGGCTCAGAACTTCTACTCTTATCTTCAAATTCTTCTACATTGACTCTTCACTATATACTCCCTTCATTCCTCTTCTTTTCTGCTCTGCTTTTGATCCCTTCTTCGGATTTAATTCATTGTGTACAAGGATGATTTTCAACAACTCTTCAACAAGTATTCATATGCTTCATCAGCCTTGGAATGATCAACAAGGTTAGCTAAACTTGACGTGGATCATCACACTATCGGCCAAACACAACTAAGACTTGAATCTTTTTCTACAATCATGCCACGCTTCATAAAAATGCTCTTAGATCATCCGCAACATGCTAGGAACACCCGGTCGGCCAAGACTAAGAAGAGCATCAACCTCAAAGAAGAAATCTTCAATCAACAAGCTCAAACTTCAGTGCGGACCTCCAACATAGTAGCCACACGATCCAGAGACCTCCACAAGCGCGTTGAAATTACCAATAACATTCACTTTAAACCGAATTACCAGAATCATTTGTATCTTCCTTTGGAACCTCAAGAACACTATCTACCATGACTGTCAAACTAGAAAGATAGCTTGCGGACCTCCAAACCACGAACCACTAGAGTTGATGATACATACTGATTTCCCAGACATGCCTCTAGATCCACAGATCATCATTTTGCATTACGGGAGCAATCTAGACCTCTTTCCTGTCACTCTGTCTCTCCTGAATAATGCATGAACTAATTTTACTTAGATGGCTATAACTTCTTCAGATCTTAATGTGAACCTCTCAAATCTTAACTGAAGCTTCTTCAGACAAACCTCTGCATAGCCATATGGTCTGCATATATTGATCTCCATTAATTTTCTCAATATCCTCAACAGTCCGATCTTCTATACAGACAACAAAATAGGATACAGTTGACACCAATGGCAATAAGGATATGTTGACATCAATGACAACACCACTTAGGCACATATTTGCAACAATCTCCCTCTTTGTCATTGATGGCAACATATGATGTGAAAAACTAAATTTAACCATCAAGACAAGAACTTCTCCCCCTTTCTCTTCTCACTTCTGCAACGACTTTCTTTACTGCTCCCCCTTACATCAACAACTAGTTTTTCACATGACTTCTCTCCCCCTTTGACATCATGGCAAAGAGCACATATTTGCTATCTTTTCTCCCTTTTTGCTTCAGATTGATCCCAAAATTTGCATACTGACTACTCCCCCTTTGAGTAGTACCTCCTTAACATCAATCCGGATCACAAGATATGAGTGTGAATTCCACCAGACTGATGCATCTTAGTTCTGATCAGGAGGGGTGATAACCCCTAACTTTTCTTTGAGATATTCAAAAGTATCTTTGGGAAGAGGCTTAGTGAAGATATCTGTAATCTAATCTTTGGAAGACACAAACTCCAACTTGACTTCATTCTCATTAACTTTCTCTCTCAAGAAGTGAAACTTGATAGATATATGCTTTGTCTTTGAGTGCAATACCAGACTCTTGGAAATTCTTATAGCACTTGAATTATCATAGAAAATTGTGACTGGCACCTCAAACATAATTCTGATGTCCTTCAATAATTACTTCATCCATAGAACTTGAGAATAATTATTTGTTGTTGCTATATACTCTACCTCTGCAGTAGACAGAGAAATTGCCTCTTGCTTTTTGCTCATCCAAGAGACCAATCTTCTTCCTAAGAAGAATCCGCCACCACTAGTACTTTTTATGTCATCCACATCTCTTGCCTAATCAGCATCTGTATATGCACGAAGAGTGAAATCATTGTCCTTTGGATACCACAGTCCATAATCAATTGTCCCCTTGAGATATCTAAAAAAAAATTTGACTGCCACAACATGGGATTCTTTTGGATCAGCTTGAAATCTGGCAACAAGTCCAACTGCATTCATGATGTCAGGTCTGGTCTGAGTCAGATAGAGCAATCCTCCAATCATTGATCTATACCTTTTCTAATTTGCCTTTAGGGAGTCATCATCTTTGCTTAGCTTGCATCAGGTTACCATAGGAGTACCTACTGGCTTTGAATCTTCCATTCCAAACTTCTTCAACAATTCTTTCACGTACTTGGACTGAGATATGAAGATACCTTTATCTGACTGAACAATTTGCAGACCTAGGAAGAAGTTCATCTCACCAAACATTGACATCTCAAACTCACTTTTCATCTGATCAGCGAATGCTTTGCACATACATTCATTTCCACCAAAAAAGATATCATCAACAAAGACCTCAACAATTAGAATGTCCTCATGATTTATCTTAAAGAACATATTACTATCAACAGTACCTTTGCTAAATCATAGCTTAAGCAAATGCTTATCCAATCTAGCATACCAGGCTCTTGGAGCTTGCTTGAGTCCATACAAGGCTTTTCTTAGTCTACAAACCATATCTCCCTGATCAGACAACTGAAATATTTCCAGTTGTTCAATGTAGACTTCTTCCTCCAAATCTCCATTTAGAAATGTTGATTTGACATCCATCTAATGAACTTTAAAATCTTTGAAAGCAGCAAAGGCAAGAAATAATTTGACTACCTCTATCCTTGCCACCAGAGAAAAAGTTTCTTCAAAGTCAATTCCTTCCACTTGAGAATAACCTTTACATACCAACCTTGCCTTGTTTCTTACAACCTCACCATCTTAATTCAGTTTATTCCGGAAGACCCATTTGGTTTCAATCACATTTTTATCCTCAGGTCTAGGAACAAGATCCCAAGTGTGATTCTTTTCAATTTGCACCAATTCTTCTTCCATTGCCTTAACCTAGTTTTCTTCATTGCAAGCTTCACGTACTGATTTAGGTTCAATCTTTGAAATCAAACAAATCTCTTCTTGATCTTCAACAACTCGTCTCCTAGTTCAAACACCTCTATTTTTATCTCCTATGATTTGATCTTCAAGACAATTCATTCTTACATAACTGGGGGTTTTGGGAAAAGTTTGAACTTCTATTTCTTGACCTGGTTCCTCATCATCTGCACTTATCTCTTGATTTACCGGAGTTACCGGATCAATCTGGATCTGAGTCTGAATTTGATCTTGCCTTCCTTGACTTTGACTTTCATCTTGATCATCTGAATCATATCCGCAATACTTGGAATGACCTTCTTTGCTTTCATCAACTTTAACATTAGCACTTTCAACAATCTTTTTCAACCTCTTGTTGAAGCATCGGTAAGCCTTACTTTGAGTAGAGTATCCCAAGAATATTCCTTCATCACTTCTTACATCAAACTTGCCTAAATCCTTATCTCTTTTGATATAGCATTTACTACCAAAAACTCTAAAATATATTACAATAGGAGGATGACCAATCCATAGTTCATAAGGAGTTTTACTAGAATTTTCTTTGATCTACACCCGATTAGGAGTGTAGATAGTAGTACTCATAGCTTCCCCCCAATAAACTTGAGGAACATTTGTTTCCATCATCATGGTCCTGGTAGCTTCTTGAATGGTCCGGTTCTCCCTTTGCACAACTCCATTTTGCTGAGGAGTTCTAGGATTAGATAATTGTCTTTTTATCCCATGCTTTTCACAAAAAGCATCAAACTCACTGAAAGTGAATTCTCCACCCCTGTCAGATCTCAGACATTTCAATTTCCCACCAATCTCATTTTCAACCATCATATTTAACACCTTAAACTTATCAAGAGCTTCTAATTTTTCTTTTAGGAAGGTTACCCACATCATCCAGGAGTAGTCATCAATCAGCAACATGAAATATATGTCTCCTTGCATACTCCTAATTCTAGTAGGACCACAGAGATCAGTATGCACCAATTCCAATCTCCCACTTGAACCTTGTTCCTTACTTTTGAATAAAATTTTGTTTTGTTTCCCCAATTGACATTCTCTACATATACTATCAGGTTTCACAAGTCTTGGAAGATCTCTTACAACTTGAGTGGAACTTATTTTGACAATGTTATCAAAATTTACATGACACATCCTCCTATGCCATAACCAACTTTGATCTATTTGATCAATCAAACAACTTTTGCCTGAACTATTTAAGTGAAAGTTGTTACCTTTAGTCTGAGTACCGGATGTAATTTCAATTTCAGAGCTTTCCAAGATTTAGCATTTTCCATCCTTGAAACGAAGATCATAACCCTTGTCAACCAACTGTCCAACACTGAGAAGATTATGCTTCAGTCCTTCCACATACAGAACATTTCTTGTTCTTACCATCAAAAGAGATGGATCCTCTGCCACGAATTCTACCAGTTGAGTTATCTCCAAATTTCACAAGTCCTCCTTCATAATTTTTAAAACTTAAAAACTTACTCTTGTCTCTAGCCATATGATGAGAACATCCACTATCAATCACCCATTCATCCTTTTCAACAACCTGAGCAGCCAAGGCACTTTCTACATTTACATAGCTAGCAGATTTGGTAGACATTGGATCTTCTTCTTTAATGGCAATGAACACCCAATCACCTTCTCCACGATCCTTCTCCAACTTCTTAGACATAGTAACAATTCTTCTTATCCTTGTACCTGTTAGGGTTTGGTTTTGAAAACCTCTCCGGACACCTTGAGGCAAAATGACCAATCTTATTACAAGCAAAACATTTGGGTGGCAACTTTCTTTCATACTTATCGGATCCTCTTGGCATCCATTTGGCAACGAGAGCTTCAAAATCTGCAGTTTCTATTTCAATATCTTCAAGATCCTTTCTTGTCTTCACAAATCTGTTTGGTCTTGCAAAAGAGCTTTCATCTGGATCATATCTTTGCTTTCCATACACATTGGCCTTGAATGCAAATTCAGACTTAGGAAGAGAATCACCAAACTCACTCATTTCAAATGCTAAAAGCTTGCCAACTAACTGATCTCTTGTGACTGTTGTTACTGTCCTAATTTCTTCAATGGTTGCATCCTTGTGCTTGTAAGTTGCAGGTAAGGATCTGAGCACCTTGGCAACAATTTCTGATTGATCCAATACTCCACCTGCATTTTTTGATACCGGTCACAAGTTCATTTACTTTCTGCATGTAAGAAGTAATGTTTTCATCTTCACTCATTACCAATCTTTCATATTTACCCTTCAGACTTTGTAGCTTGGCACATTTAACATATTTGTCACCTTCATATAGATTTTCCAATTTACTCTAGATCTCATGAGTAGTTTGCAAATCTAGGACATTTGCCAATTCGGTATCAAATAGGGCACTCAATAATGCTTCTTTGGCTCAAGTGTTGCGTTCAACATCTCTGAGTTCATCTATATTTGAAGGTCCATTCTTCAAAATCTTATACACATTCTTAGTTATTGTCCAAAAGCCATCACCCATACATTCTAGATGACACTGCATGCGTACCTTCCAGAGAGAGTAATTTGTTCCATCAAATCTCATACTTTCCTTTTTGTAGATCGACATCTTGGATCTCCTCAAGCGGTCAAGCTTCTTTTAGAGGAACTTGGCTCTGATACCAATTGTTGGAAATAGTCCGGACAACTGAGAGGGCGGGGTGAATCAGTTGTCCCTAAACTTTAACCTTTTCTGAACCTTTTAAATCTTCTTTATAATCAGACTAATGATGAAAACATTTAAGCATAAATCAACATATGAGCAGAAACAACATGAACACACAACACCAGAATTTTGACATGGAAAACCAAGTTCAGGGAAAAACCGCGGTGGGAGTTAACCCACAAAAATGTGTACCCTGTTAAAAGTACTTAAGAAAATAGAAGGCACATGCCTTCAGGCACACTACCCAGAGCTCACTACTCAAGAAGAGGCTCACTGCCTATAAGAAATTATGATTTATACAGAAATAATGAACTGAGAAATAGCATCTACATTCATGCCTGAATCAGTCCCTTTGAAGGCTCAGAACTTCTACTCTTATCTTCAAATTCTTCTCCATTGACTCTTCACTATATACTCCCTTCACTCCTCTTCTTTTCTGCTCTGCTTTTGATCCCTTTTTCGGATTTAATTCATTGTGTACAAGGATGATTTTTAACAACTCTTCAACAAGTATTCATATGCTTCATCAACCTTGGAATGATCAACAAGGTCAGCTAAACTTGACGTGGATCATCACACCGTCGGCCAAACACAACTAAGACTTGAATCTTTTTCTACAATCACGCCACGCTTCATAAAAATGCTCTTAGATCATCCGCAACATGCTAGGAACATCTGGTCGACCAAGACTAGGAATAGCATCAACCTCAAAGAAGAAATCTTCAATCAACAAGCTCAAACTTCGGTGTGGACCTCCAACATAGTAGCCACATGATCCAAAGACCTCCACAAGCGCATTAAAATTACCAATAACATTCACTTTAAACCAAATTAGCAGAATCATTTGTATCTTCCTCTGGAACCTCAAGAACACTATTTGCCATGACTGACAAACTAGAAAGATAGCTTGTGGACCTCCAAACCACGAACCACTAGAGTTGATGATACATACTAATTTCCCAGACATGCCTCTAGATCCACAAATCATCATTTTACATTACCGGAGCAATCCAGACCTCTTTCTTGTCACTCTGTCTCTCCTGAATAATGCAGGAACCGATTTTACTCAGATGGCTATAACTTTTTCAGATCTTAATGCGAACCTCTCAAATCTTAACTGAAGCTTCTTCAGACAAACCTCTGCATAGCCATATGGTCCACATATATTGATCTCCATTAATTTTCTCAATATCCTCAACAGTCCAAGTTTCTATACAGACAACAAAATAGGATACAGTTAACACCAATGGCAACAAGGATATGTTGACATCAATGACAACACCACTTAGGCACATATTTGCAACATAACCCTGATGGAATCACACACTCACATAGACTCATATTGCATTTTGAATGGCTTATTTTTATGCATCATTGTATGGTTAATAATTATGATTGATGATTTGATATCTAGAAAATTATTGTGTTTTCAATTATTATGAAATCCTTTTCGAATGCATGAATTGATTATGAAAATTAATGTCTTTTCAAATTATATTCTAAATGATGTATTGTATTTTAAATAATGAATATATATATACACACACACACATATATATATACACATATATAAGGTTGTATTTTAAATAATTTAAATGAATGATGATAAATGTTTTCTAATTACATGAGTATAGATGTTTGGAAGACAATATGTTAATTAGATTTAAAAAATTATATTATATATATAATAGATATATATAGACATATATATTATTTTATATTTCACTTCTTGATTTTGCGTTAGTAAAAATAGTTAAAATTATGTTCATAATAGTAGTATTATATTTAGAATTTTCAAATAAAAAGAATTAAATTCAAACTTACTATCGCGCATGCGATAGTAAGCTAATTAAATATTATTATTTTAAGTTAAATACAAATTTGAAGCTTTCTTAATATTGCTTTTCTCATGCAAACGGAAGAAGAGCTCCAGTTAATTGAAAAAAAATAGTGAATAAATCTAATTTGGGGATGCCAAAAATAAGGAAGATTTTTGATAAAAAGTAAAGGCATTCAGCAAAAGGGACACCATGATTTTGTAGCAGAGAAAATTATTTTTCTGGAGGTTATTTTGAGTGATTGAAGGCAGAGAGAATTTATCCTGAAGCAAATGTTTAGCAGCAAGGAAAGGTGGACGGAAGTGGTTTATGGGCAGCGCCTGGAAGTGATTGGAAGCAGCAACTAGGAAGGCAATCACCCTCTTTTCTGCAGCTCAAAAAGACCGCGTATTTTCCTTTTTATGCATGTAATCTATTAATGATTGTTTATGGCTGCTTAAACATAGAAATTCGGCCTACAAGATCAACTCACCTTAGTCTATTCTTGGCGCCAGTTTCTTGTTTCTATTTTGTTGTAATCTCTCTCTTCTTGGTGTCAATTTGTTGATAGAAGCTTTGTTAGCTCTTTAAAAATCAAATCAACCTACCTTTAATATTTGCCTATTGCCAGTCTGCTCAACTTACGACGTGACTTTTGGGATCAACCTGTTGTTCCTAAAAACTTTACCTTCGTTGATTTTTGGCTTTCTTTATTTATGCTGGAAAATTTGCCTCTTTTCTTGATTTGGTTATAACCATTGAAAATAATAGTTTACAGAATCTCTGATTGCTGATAAAACTTATCCTTTGACAAACATAAATCTGAGAAAATGTTAACTTTCTTTCTTGTTGTTTGGAATCAGCTCTTGTTAAAGAATCGACCTATTTTATTGATTAGAACAATGAGCAAATAAATCTTAAACTCGGATGAAAATAAAGGATTCTTGTAGCTTACTTTCCTTTCTTGATTTGTTGATGAAAATGTTATTTTTAAACACTATCATCGAATGATAGTAAAAGTTATATACTCTGTTTATTTTGTTTCTGCTACAGTTACTGTCACAGTTGCGACAAGAAGACTGTTTATTTGTTTTCTGGAGTTCCTGTCACATATATGACAGTAAGAATATTAAGTAGCTAGATTGCTTATAATATTGAGAAACTATGATTGAAATATGGATTTGGTGATTATATCAAATTGATAACCTCATGGATACAATTGTATGTAACGAATGATGGATTATTGCTTGGAAAGTGTATTTCCTTGATTGGTGTTTTGGGAAAGGGATTTTAAAGATTTATTAATGAACTTTGATTCTTTTACTTTATTATTTATTTACTTGCTTCTTGGGGTCCAAAGAAGTAGTTTTTATTTAGGAATGTTATTGGGTTACTTTCTGGGCTAGGATATTGAATGTGAATTTTTAGAGATGGCTTTTCCTCTTTTCGAGAATTGAACCAGGTTATTATTTTAAAGGATTAGATCTAATCGAGTTGACATGAAAAAGATGTTTATTTTGTCTAGCAAACTTATTTATATATATCTCTGCCACATCGTATTGTGAGACAATATGCTTTTCATTATTTAGAATTACACATTCAGACATCAGGGTTGCATCGGGTGTTCCCTCCTGCTAGTTGTTTCTAGGTAGCTAGACATTTCGTGCAGGGCTCCGTTTCCTCCTTTCATGAAGGGATCCAAGGAAGTGTAATTACTTCATGGTTGGGTGGAAAAGTACCTAGGCCATGTTCCTATCTCTGGACTCGCAGGTGGAGGACCACTTGGTTCGTGTGACTGATGAACGTATTGATTTATTTATTCTTGTTGTACATGATTATTGTAACTTGAAATTGGATGTAATATGACATGAATGCCATGGATTTTGTATATTATTTATAGTGCTTTTACCTGGATTGAGCATGTGATTTTGTAAGATTTAATGACATTTGATTCATATTTATGAGATTGTTCATTCTACTTGTGATATTGTAATTAAGCGAATTAATTACACCCTTTTTATCTTTTTATTGTAATTAGGTGGATTAATTACATCTTTTACTTTGGATATTGTGATGTTGTATTTAAGTGGATTATTTACTTCATTTACTTTTCTGATGAAATTGAGGGCTTTATAGTTACAATGGTTATGAAGATCCCAAAAGATATGATTTTTAGGCTAATTGATATAAACTAGCTATGGTATACAAGAATAGTATTAAGAGAATAGTGACTAACAAAAATTCACTGTGTAATTCTAGACTTGCACTACATCGAGGCTATTAGCATCAACAAAAATGCTTGCAACAGAAAAGGCTGGCTTGAATAATTTTGGCAGGGGCTGTTAGAGGAGTCGGCTATGGTTTTAGATTGAGGTTTTGTCTAGATCACATATATATATGTGTGTATATGTCAAACATAGGGTTAAAATTTTGAAGGTTCGATAATTCATGAAGTTGTTCTTGGATAGCCCCTTTGATACTCGTGGCTGGCATATTTAGTCTTGAAATGCTCAAAACATTTGAAAATCACCATTTTCTGCATCCTGGTTTAAATATTAAAATCACTTGCGCTCAAATATGGTATTATGGGATTTGCGCTAAATTTTCCATTCATTAGACATGTCCCATCCCCACTAAAAGCTGCATCAGCTTTGACATTGACCGCTCATAGGAGCTTAGCGCTAAAATTCATCGTCACTAGGCATATCCATTGAAGCTCAAAAACACTACAAATCCAGTGATAGTTATAATCTCCATCAAGGCTTTGATAAGCGTTTGCACTAAAAACCTTCGTTACCAAATTAGCGCTAAATCCTCGCTTCACCAGATATATCCTATTACCTTGAAAATCTCTGCCAATCCAGTTGCCTCGTAAAGTTCCACCAACCAAGGTAATAAGGGAGTGATATATCCTATTAACCTCTCATAGAAAATTAGCACTAAAATTCATCTTCACTAGACATATCCATCGAAGCTCAAAAATGTCGCAAATCTAGTGACAATTATAATCTCCACCAAGGCTTTTATAAGCGTTTCCGCTAAAAACCTTGGTTAGCAGATTAGCACTAAGACAAATTCAAATGAGGAATGTCGTGCCCTAGAAGAGGAGATTGAAAGTGGGTGTTGCTATAATGAGTTCCAATTTCAAATGATGTCAGAATGCAAAGGAGGCCACGACTGATGGAATGAGCAGATAAATCAAAAAGATGAGGAATGAGTGAAAGTTTTCAATCCCAAATCAAAAAAAGGAATATACAAAAGAGTAGGAGTGCAGCAAAGGCTTCCCCGCGGTCCCACAAGGCTAGAGCAATCTATGTGCGGTGTTGCGGGAAGCAATCCATGCTTTCCCATACTCCCGCAGGAAACCCTAGAGGATGCTACGAGTGGGCGGTTAGAAGTGTAGCAGAGGCTTCCCCACAATCCCACAAGGCTAGAGCAATCTATGTGCAGTGTTGCAGGAAGCAATCCATGCTTTCCCACACTCCTGCAAGAAACCCTAGAAGATGGTGCGGGTGGGCAATGAAGTGAAAATCTTTCGCATTGCCGCAAAGGAAATATAAAGTGCTTGTGGTAATGCGATGGTGAGAAAATAACAAAGTGGAAAATAATCAAATATAAAGTACCTGCTTTCCCGCAAAGGAGAAATGAAATGGTTGTGGGTGAGCGGTAGAATGGAAGGTGTTGTCGTACAAAGGAAAAATAAAATATGGTTGTGGAGTCAATCAATAATATTTTATTTGCATTCAAGTGTGGCAAGCAAACCCTAATCATTATGCGGGAGAGTAGTGGAATTGAGCATTCTCTCGCATCCCCGCAAGGATTAAAATATTTTGCTGTGGGTATGCAGTGAGGTTTTAAAACAATATTTTATTGCAATATTATACATGATGCAAATGAGTGCCCAAGCTAAATGTCTGTATAGTTTATTATATTCAGAATTTAGGAAGTAAGTAAAGCAAATTCCATGTAAACTAAATGGCATAGATTTATGCAATGAAGAGTTACCTTCAAAATCTTTGTCAATCCGGTTGCCTTGTAAAGTTCCACTGAGCAAGGTAATAAGGGACCGATGTAGACTTTGCGCTAAAATGCGCCCTCACCCGACATGTCTGGTAATCCCTAAAATCTTCACTAATCTGGTCACAGCCTAAATACCAGCCACATCTAGTAAAGGTCTAAAACTCTGTTGATCCCTTCGTCAATGAAATCCCCGTTGAAACCATACTTTCAAGGATTAAAGAATTTCATGCTAGAATCACCTACTGCCAGACATATCCAAAGGATAGTCAATTCCACACAAATCATGTCAGAAGCTGAAATTCCGCATATCCTGTCATAGAATAAGATAGTTGTATAGGTTGTGGTTAGATGTACATATGGCATCATTTGTTATAGAATGAATGAACTGTAGATAGACTTACTGTAAACTAATTTTGAACCTACTGAATTCAGTGCAGTTGCAAGCATGAGACCCAAATAAGTATAAAAACTACAATGAGTATTACTATGAGGATATTGCAAACGAGGCACTGGGAAATTATTGTTGTCGGCTATTTATGGTGTGTTGAATAGGTGATCTCAATGACATTTCTTGAATTTGTACTCTACTTCCTCTATAATAATGCTTTCTGCATCTGCAAACCACACTAACTGCATTGTGTTCAATGTTTTATATTGCATTTTGTATTGAGAGGCTACCACATATGTACACTCACATGCTTCTTAGCCTTTTCAATAGCATATATACATTTGATAATAGTGAATAATTAGGACTAATTAAGCATTCATATCGTGCATATTGCAGGCACATTACATTGTCCATCTTTGAATCTGAAAAATATGGATCTTGTTAAAAAAAAAATGAAAAGTTCAACAAGATCAATAAATCAAAAAGAAAAATAGATCATAAATATAGAGCAGTACAAATTGATAGGTCAAATTCAAATTTGTAATATTGATCATGCATTGAGAAATGAAGGATTGTACAGAACCTACACATTTAAATATAATGTAGGGGATTGCTTGTTTGACTCTTTAGAACTGTCGCCACATTCTCGATACACATCAATTCAATTACACAATGGAACTATAGATTTCTTCTTAAGTTGCCTTGCACAAGGTGATGCAGAAGCCCTTCACTCATATAAATATGAGTTGGATATTGACACATTACATCAATTGCACAATGTAGAAGATGTTGAAGTATACTTGCAAATACAAATGACAATGAGATTGGACTATGAGGAGACATTTTTTGTATTTGATGGCTTTCAAAGTGGCTAGATATACAAATATGTGTTTGGTCGATGATGACAGGTAAAAAATACTTGCATTTCAATCAATCTTCTAATAGACAATCATACTCTATCCTTTTCCATGATGCAAATCCGCTTCATGGACATTTTGAACCACTCTACACTTATCAAGTAAAAACAATTAATGTTGAATCAAACGTTGCATTTTGTAAAAGGAAACTATCCACTTTGGAAAGCCAACAAGTTCATGTTGGTTACTCCATTAGAAGCCAAAAGATATTGCATACCAATACCACTTCATTTTATAGTATCAAACAACAAATATACCCCAATCAAGAATGCCCATCCTTTAAAAAGGAAACACTCCACTCTGGCAATCCAACAAGATCATGTTGGTTTCCCCATTAAAAGCCAAAAGATAGTGCATAGAAACACTACTTCATTTCACAAAATGAAGCAACTAATGCGTACCAATGAAAAATTAATAAATATAATTACCAAAAAGACAAGTTCAATATCACCAACAGGGTTATTTCAAAAAGAAATTCAAAACATGCCAATTCAATGTGTAGAAGGGTACAAATTGACAAATCAAACTCAAATTTGCAATATCGATTATGCATTGAAGAAAGAAGGATTGTCTAGAACTAATACATTCAAATACAATCCAGGGATTGCTTGTTCGACTCTTTGCAATTGCTACTACATTCTCACTACTCGTCAATTCAATTACGTAATGGAGCTATAGATTAATTCTTGAGTTGCATTACACAAGGTGACACAAAAGCAATTAACTCATATAACTATGAATTGGATATAGACATTATATCAATTGCACAAGGTAGAACATGTTGAGGAATATCTGGGTAAAATGCGAATGTCTGCAATGCCAATTACAAATGACAGAGAAGTTGGCCTATGGGGAGATATTTTTTGTATACGATGGCTTTCTAGGTGGCTAAACATACAAATATGTCTTTGGTCAATGACAATAGACAAAAAATACTTGCATTTCAATCAATCTTGCAATGGACAGTCATACTCTATCCTTTTTCATGATGCAAATCCACTACATGGACATTTTGAGCCACTTTTACCTTTTCGGCCACAAACAATTCATGCCCATTAAAATATCGCACTCCATAAAGTAAAACAATCCATTCGTGCAAAACAAGTTGATACTACTTGTTGCATTAAAAGGCAAAAGATAGTCAATACCAACATTGCATCGCTTCGCAAAATCAAGCAACAAATATGCACCAATCAAAAAATAATACATAGAACAAGTAAAAAGGTAAGTTCAGTATCAACAACATAATTATTCCAAAGAAAAATCCAAGACGCACCAAAACATGTATGTGCTATTTGTCAATTATTGCACTTTAAGAAAGATATAATAACTTTCAAATATAAAGAAAAACAAATATACTATAAACTAGCAAAAGAAAAAGATACTATATTGACAAATTATATTTGTTGCATGTGCAATAAAACATTGAAACAGTCCAGGCTTCCTAAATATGCAACACCACAATATATCCGGATGAATAAACCGTTACAATATGTAAAAATGCTTTCACAATTAGAAGAACAACTTGTTTCACTTAGAATTGTGTTTACACAAATCTGGGAGTTAGGATACAAAGGATCACAACTAGGATTAAGTGGATCAATTATCAATGTGTCAGTCAACATGGAAATTATACAAAAAACATTACCGTGATCTGCAAACGAATCATCAACAATTGTTGTTGCTCTTAAAAGATGACTATAATATAAGAATGCATACCAAAAGGGAATGGTATGATCGACTATTATAATGAATGCATTGGGGCAGCTAAGCAAAACAAAACTATACAAATTAGAAAATGTTCAATTAAACAAGAACTGGAAAGACTCTCTTGAGATCAATGATGAATGTGACACATTGAATGGACATTGTTCAAGTGAAACTGATTCAGAAAGTGAAACAGGTAATCAAGATCCTTCTGAGACCTTGATACACAGATTTACTGAATCTAGATGTATACATGAAATGCAAGACAAGATTATAGAAGTTGCACCAGCAGAAATTCGTCATCCTATTGGAATGTTCAGAGACATGTAAGCTGAAGAAATTAAATTTCTAACACTATTTTTTGGCAATCCGCGTGATGATGACATTGTTAAAATTTTCTCATACCAAAAGATTGTAAAATGGAAACTACTACATTCAAACAGATAGTTTTCTTATCATACAACAAATCTATTTTTAAAGCAATCAAAATACTTATACATCAAGTTCTATCTACAATGTGGATAAGAGTTTGTAAAAGGCAGCTTAAAGGTAGAAAGCTAAAAGCAAAGATGTCAAATGAAAACCTACCCTTGAAAAAATACTTAAATCAGACATTGGCTTTGCTGACTTTAAAAGAATAAGAATATCACCAGATTACTTGCACCAATTAAAAAAAATGTCTACACTATGATACGATAGCTTGGACCACCTACATTTTTTATTACATTTATTAGTGTTGAACAATCTTGGGAACACCTAACAAAAACACTTAAAGAATTACATGATATTTATCATTTAACATTACAAGAACATCATGACACAAAAAATGAAAACAATAAGTTCCATCTGATCAAGAAAGATCCTATAACATGTGCACGCTATTATAGACATAGAATAAATGCAATCAAACAATTGATATTCATAGATGAGTCTTTCTTTGGAAAAGTTTTTGATTACTTCTCTGTGACTGAATTTCAAAATTGTGGCAATGAACATGACCATTTTCTTTTATGGATTAAAGATGCTCCAGTTTATGGGAAAGACAGTATTATGGATATTGAACAATTTGTTGACAAGTACATT